>LR738713.1:359372151-359816445 GCA_902687465.1 Secale cereale
GGGGGGTCTATGGTCCTAATGGGCCAAGGGGAGGCACACTTGTGGGCTGATGTGCCCTCACCCTGGCCGCCGGCCCTAGAGAAGGAAAGGCTGAGGGCTAGCCCCTCCAACCTTCCCCTCCTCGTGGGAGAAAGGAAAGGGGGGTGGGGGCGCCTCCTCCTCCTGCCTTTCCCCGTGCGCCTTGAAAGGAAGGGGAGGTGTGGCTGGGGCAGGAGACCAAGTGGGATTCGGCCGCACTTGGGGCGCCTCCTGGCTGCCTCCCCTCTCCCCCACCTATATATATGTCGGAGAGGGCTCCACACATAGGCTACAACATTATCTTAGCCGTGTGCGGCGCCCCTCTCCACAGTTTTATCCCTCAGTCATATTCTCGTAATGCTTAGGCGAAGCCCTGCGGAGATAGCATCACCATCATCGTCACCATGCCGTCGTGCTGCCAGAACTCATCTACTACTTCGCCTGTGTTGCTGGATCAAGAAGGCGAGGACGTCACCGAGCTGAACGTGTGCTGAACGCGGAGGTGCCGTACGTTTGGTGCTTGATCGATTGGATCGCGAAGAAGTTCAACTACATCAACCGCGTTAATAAACGCTTCCGCTTACGGTCTACGAGGGTATGTAGACACACTCTCCCCTCTCGTTTCTATGCATCTCCATGGATAGATCTTGCGTGTGCGTAGATTTTTTTCCCATGCAACGTTCCCCAACACTCTTGACCTTTGACAATGTGGTACTCTTGCCCTTCGACGATGCAGTGCTCTTGGCCTTGGTGCTCGGCATGAAGATATCACCTTTCTTCTTCGTTGTCGACGGTCCACAAATAAGTGTGCTCTGCTGCAGTCTTTAGGTAACTTGCACCCTTATGTTGTTGCTTCTCCCACCTTCCATGCAACATGAGAAGTTCTTTCCGTATCTCCTCATAGGCCCTTTTAGGCCACCCAGACCTACGTAATGCGTGAGCCAACTCATTTAGTATGGTGTCACTACTGATGAGTTCGTCCCATGGAACTATCCTATTGTCGATCCTGAAATCGGTGGCTAACCTCAGAAGACATTGCTCATCCCAGGGTGAAAACTATGATCAAAAGGATAGTCGGACATCTCTATTACACTGCACTACACTGCTTACCCACCTTACTGTCAAGAGGGGTTTATAGGTAGAGAGGATAAAATGGCGGGAAATAGTGGCGGGAGAGAATGGCATGATTGAGTTGGCGGGAACATATGGAGGGAAAGGGATGCCGAGAAAATATGGTGGGAAAGGGTTGGCTGGAACATATGGAGGGAATGAGTTGGTGGGAAAACATGGAGGGAAATGGTTGCTGAAAGAATATTTTTTCAATGTCTACAAGACGGGTGCTTGTACAGCATTCATAAGTCAAATTAAAAAAATCGGCCTACCAAATGCCGAAGAGTGTATCCATGCAACTTCGGTTTGGCATTGATACGTCTCCAATGTATCTATAATTTTTTATTGTTCAATGTTGTTATATTATCATTCTTGGATGTTTTACAATCATTTTATACCATTTTTTGGTACTAACCTATTGACATAGTGCCAAGTGTGAGTTGCTGTTTTCTGCATGATTTTTACATCGCACGAAATCAATATCAAACAAAGCCCAAACACCGCAAAACTTTTTGGAGATTTTTTTGGGCCAAAAGGAACACTATGGTCCGTGGTGGCACCTGGGGGTAGTCCCGAGGAGGGGAAAACCCACCAGGGCGCGCCAGGAGGCCCAGGCGCGCTCTGGTGGGTTATGCCCACCTCGGGTGCCCCCCGGACCGCCTCTTTGCTCTATAAATACCCCAATATTCCAGAAACCCTAGGGGAGTCGACGAAATATTCATCCAGCCGCCGTAGAGTCCAGAAACACCAGATCCAATCTAGACACCATCACGGAGGGGTTCACCACTTCCATTGGTGCCTCTCCGATGATGCATGAGTAGTTCTTTGTAGACCTACGGGTCCGTAGTTAGTAGCTAGATGGCTTCCTCTCTCTCTCTCTTTCTCTTGATTATCAATACAATGGTCTCTTGGAGATCCATATGATGTAACTCTTTTTTGCGGTGTGTTTGTGGGGATCCGATGAACTTAGAGTTTATGATCAGATCTATCTTTTTATATCCATGAAAGTTATTTGAGTTCCTTTGATATCTTATATGCATGATTGCTTATAGCCTCATAATTCTTCTCCGATATTGGGTTTTGTTTGTCCAACTTGATTTGTTTATCTTGCAATGGGAAGAGGTGCCCGGTAGTGGGTTTGATCTTACGGTGCTTGATCCCAGTGACAGAAGGGGAACCGACATGTATGTATCGTTGCCACTAAGGATAAAACGACGAGATCCATATCTAACGCCATAGATAAACGGATCTTGTCTACATCATGTCGTCGTTCTTAATGCATTACTCCGTTTTCCCATGAACTTAATACACTAGATGCATGCTGGATAGCGGTCGATGTGTAGAGTAATAGTAGTAGATGCACACAGGAGTCGGTCTACTAATCTTGGACGTGATGCCTATGTAATGATCATTGCCTGGATATCGTCATGATTATTTGAAGTTCTATCGATTGCCCAATAGTAATTTGTTCACCCACCGTTTGCTATTTTCTCGAGAGAAACCACTAGTGAAACCTATGCCCCCCTGGTACGTCTCCAACGTATCTACATTTCCAAACACTTTTGCCCTTGTTTTGGACTCTAACTTGCATGATTTGAATGGAACTAACCCAGACTAACGTTGTTTTCAACAGAATTGCCATGGTGTTGTTTTTGTGCAGAAATAGAAAGTTCTCGGAATGACCTGAAAATCCACAGAGAATTGTTTTGGAAAATATAAACAATATATGCAGAAAGATCTACGTCAGGGGGCCCACACCCTGTCCACGAGGGTGGGGGCGCGCGCCCCTGCCTCGTGGGCCCCCTGATTCTCCACCGACGTACCCCCGGACTCCATTTATTCACTTTCGAGGAGAAAAAAATCAGAGAGGAAGAATTATCGCGTTTTACGATACGGAGTCGCCGCCAAGCCCTAATCTCTCTCGGGAGGGCTGATCTGGAGTCCGTTCGGGGTTCCGGAGAGTGGAGATCGTCGCCATCATCATCATTAACATTCCTCCATCACTAATTCCATGATGCTCACCATCGTGCGTGAGTAATTCCATCGTAGGCTTGCTGGACGGTGATGGGTTGGATGGGATTTACCATGTAATTGAGTTAGTTTTGTTAGGGTTTGATCCCTAGTATCCACTATGTTCTAAGATTGATGTTGCTATGACTTTGCTATGCTTAATGCTTGTCACTTGGGCCCGAGTGCCATGATTTCAGATCTGAACCTATTATGTTTTCATGAATATATGTGTGCTCTTGGTCCTATCTTGCAAGTCTATAGTCACCTACTATGTGTTATGATCCGGCAACCCCGAAGTGACAATAATCGGGACCACTCCCGGTGATGACCGTAGTTTGAGGAGTTCATGTATTCACTATGTGTTAATGATTTGGTCCGGTACTCTATTAAAAGGAGGCCTTAATATCCCTTAGTTTCCATTAGGACCCCGCTGCCACGGGAGGGTAGGACAAAAGATGTCATGCAAGTTCTTTTCATAAGCACGTATGACTATATTCAGAATACATGCCTACATTACATTGATGAACTGGAGCTAGTTCTGTGTCACCCTAGGTTATAACTTCTACATGATGAATTGCATCCAACATAATTCCCCATCACCGATCCAATGCCTATGAGCTTTTCACATATTGCTTGTTGCTTATTTACTTTTCCGCTGCAACTATTACAAAAACTACAAAAACACTACCGTTACTTTTATCGCTGTTACCGCTATCTCCATATTACTTTGCTACTAAATTACCTTACTGCGGATACTAAGTTTCCAGGTGTGGTTGAATTAACAACTCAGCTGCGAATACTTAAGAGTATTCTTTGGCTCCCCTTGTGTCAAATCAATAAATTTGGGTTGAATACTTTACCCTCGAAAACTGTTGCGATCCCCTACACTTGTGGGTTATCAAGACTATTTGCTGGCGCCGTTGTCGGGAGCATAGCTCTATTCTTTAAGTCACTTGGGATTTACATCTGTTGATCACTATGAAGAATTTGAATGACTCAAAGACCAAGATTTATCCTTCAACTGCGAGGGGAGGTAAGGAACTACCATCTAGCTTTGCGCTTTATTCACGCTCTGTTATGAGTAAATTTGTGACACCTACTCCTGCTATTGAATCTGATATGTCGTATGTTCTTGATGATGCCACTTCTGCTATGTATGATGAAACAACTTCTATGCTTGATAATACCGTGCCACTAGGTGAATTTCTAGATGAACAAATTGCTAAGGTTAGGGAGAATGCAAATATTGAAACTGATAATATTTACGAAAGTGATGATGAAGCTTCTCCCCCTATGGATGAAGAAGCTGCTAGAGACTTTCTTGCTTGCAATGATAGATATGATCTTAAGAAATTATTAGCTAAGCTAAAAGAAAAGTCCTTGAATGCTACAATGAAACATGACCCTACTTTTGCTACTTCACCTATATTTGTTACTGATAAGGATTATGATTTCTCTGTTGATCCTGAGTTAATTACTTTGGTTGAATCTGACCCTTTTCATGGCTATGAGTTTGAAACTGTTGTGGCACATCTTACTAAGTTGAATGATATAGCCACCCTGTTTACCAACGATGAAAAGATTCGTTATTATTATATCCTTAAGCTATTTCCGTTCTCATTAAAGGGTGATGCTAAGACTTGGTTTAATTCTCTTGATCCTGGTTGTGTGCGTAGTCCCCTGGATATGATGTATTACTTCTCTGCTAAATATTTTCTCGCTCATAAGAAACAAGCTGCCTTACGGGAAATATATAACTTTGTGCAAATTGAAGAAGAGAGTCTCCCACAAGCTTGGGGGAGGCTTCTCCAATTACTTAATGCTTTGCTTGATCATCCTCTTCAGAGGAACGATATACTTGATGTCTTTTATAATGGACTAACCGATGCTTCCAGAGACCACCTGGATAGTTGTGCTGGTTGTGTTTTCAGGGAAAGAACAGTTGATCAAGTTGACTTACTATTGAATAATATGTTGGCCAATGAAAATAATTGGACACTTCCTGAACCAGCCCCTAAGCCAACTTCGAAGAAAAGGAGAGTTCTATTTCTCAGTCTTGAAGATATGCAAGAGGCAAAGAAATCTATGAAAGAAAAATGTATTAAAGCTGAATATGTTAAGAATTTACCGCCTATTGAAGAAATACATGGTCTTGATAACCCGACACAGGTACTAAAGGTAAATTCTCTTTATAGATTTGATGAAGGTGATATTCCTCGTTATAAGTCTGCTAGCAAATGCTTAGATGAGTTTGACAATTTTATTGGGAAACAAGAAAACTTTGATGCTTATGTTGGTAGACAATTGCAACGCAATGCTTATATGATTGAACGCTTGAGTGATTATATGTCTAGAGTTAAAGGTGAATTGAAAGTCATTAGTAAACATGCTTCTATGGTTACCACTCAAGTAGAACAAGTACTTAAGGCTCAGAATGATTTGCTCAATGAATTAAATAGTAAGAATCATGACTATGTTGTTAGAGTTGCAACTAGAGGTGGTAAAATGACTCTGGAACCTTTGTATCCCCAGGGCCACCCTAAGAGAATTGAGAAAGATTCTCAGAGAGCCAATTTAGATGCACCTAGTTCTTCTAAGAAGATGAAAAAGAAAAATGATAGAACTTTGCGTGCTTCTAGTGAACCTGTAGCTGACACACCTGAGAATCCCAATGATATCTCTGTTTCTGATGCTCAGACACAATCTGGTAATGAATATGAACCTAGTGATAATGTTCATGATGATGCTCAACCTAGCAATGATAATGATGTAGAGATTGAACCTGTTGTTGATCTTGATAAGCCACAATCAAAGAATCAATGTTATGATAAGAGAGACTTTGTTTTTAGGAAGCACGGTAACAAAAGAGAACCATGGGTTCAGAAACCCATGCCTTTTCCTCCTAAACCATCCAAGAAAAAGTACGATGAGGATTTTGAACGCTTTGCTGAAGTGATTAGACCTATCTCTTTGCGTATGCGTCTGACTGATAAGCTCAAAACAAATCCTTATGCTAAGCATATGAAAGATATTATTACCAATAAAAGAAAGATACTTGAAGTAGAAATTTCCACCATGCTTGCCAATTACACTTTTAAGGGTGGAATACCTAAGAAACTAGGAGATCCAGGAGTACCTACTATACCTTGCTCCATTAAAGGAAGCTATGTTAAAACTACTTTATGTGATCTTGGAGCCGGTGTTAGTGTTATGCCTCTTTCTTTATATCGTAGACTTGACTTGAGTAAGTTGACACCTAGTGAAATATCCTTGCAAATGGCTAATAAATCAACTGCTATACCTGTCGGTATTTGTGAGGATGTGCCTGTTGTGGTTGCAAATGTTACTATTCTAACGGACTTTGTTATCCTTGATATTCCCGAGAATGATTGTATGTCTATTATCCTTGGTAGACCCTTTTTGAATAGTGCAGGGGCTGTTATTGATTGCAACAAAGGCAATGTCACTTTTCATGTCAATGGTAATGAGCATATGGTACATTTTCCGAGGAAACAACCTCAGGTCCACGGTATCAATTCTATGGGAGGTTTTGAATTCCCTCTTCCTACTGTCAAGAAGACATATGATATTCTTACTGTTGGAGACATACATATCCCATTGAGATAACATAGTGTTATTCGAAAATTCTCCGGTTTCATGTTATTCGGAAAGAGTTTATTAACAAGACCTGATCAACCTTCTTAATGGATTCTTTTTGATGAGCATGAGATAGGTGAATCTAGATAACACAACCTTCTGTATTCCCCTTTTTACTTTATGTTAATTAGGATAAATAAAGCAAAAATAATATTTTATGTCTGTTTCCAGACTTATCCATGCAATAAAAAAATATCCCGAAAAAAAAGTTGTCCAAATGCCCTGAAAATGAAATATAATTTTTTCTAGAATATTTGAGAATATATGGCACAGAAAACACAGTGAAGGGAGCCAGAACTTGGCCACGAGGGTCCAGGGCACGCCCCCTCCCTTGTGGGCCCCACGTGGCCCCCTTCCACTTATTCCTGCACCCATTCCCTTCTTCTTCCTCCCAAAAAAATCACTAGCCGGCTCAAGCACGAGTTCTGGCTCATCTTGGTGCCATTTTCGATCTCCTTGCTCAAAGCTCCATTCACAAAACTGTTTGGGGAGATTGATCCTTGGTATGTGACTTCTCCATTGGTCCAATTAGTTTTTGTTCTAATGCTTTATTTATTGCAATTGTTTGTTGCTGTGTTGACCTTGTTCTTGAGCTTGCATGTCAAATTTCTTTGGTCCCAAGTAGTTCTAATGCATGATATAGTCTCTAGGCCATTGTAGGAGTTGTTGCTATCAATCTTGTTGAGTTTGGTTAACTTTTATTTTGAGTTACTAAAATTTTCAGAAATTTTCAGAGGAGGAAAATGATAAAGAGATTGTTGAGAGGCTCCTCCAGTAAAAGTTCAGAGGATACGAAGAAGGAAGAAAATAAGAAGCCCAAATATAATCTTCCTCGCATGGCAGAAGTTCGGCCGTGTGAATGGCCTTGTAATGAGTTCATGAGAGCCGCTGGGATTTACGAAGACTTTTATTATTTGGTGAACAATGCAGGCCTCACCGACTTCCTCCACGACCAGCATGAACAGTGTCTCTTACTCACTAATATTTTCACGCAAATTTTTCATTTTCATGTTAAGAAAACACCACCTTCGGTGGAGTTTCGTTTATATGATGAGGTTAAGGAGATGTCATTCTTTAAGTTTTGTTAAGTATGCAAGATACCCTTTGAAGGTAGACTTGATGAACCACGTCGTGAAGACGTTGAAGGGTTTATTGACATGATAGGTGTAGGGGAAACTAGACAAGTCTCAGGGGCAAGAATTACTAGTATACACTTTCCTGTTCTGTGATACTTTGCTTTATTTGCTAGTAGATGTTTAATTGGTCGCGGGAACAGTGGGAATCTTAGTGCCCCTAATATTGACATTTTGCGCTATGCTTTGTTTCAAGACACAACTTTTAGCTTGGGTGCCGTCGTTGCTAAATGATTAAGTTTGAACCGCTCAAAGGGCCCCGTCTTTGGAGGCATCTTTGCTTCTCGCCTTGTTGAACATTTTAGAATACCTATTAGGCATCATGAGAAGGAAGCAAAATTGCTTGCCCCTGTTTATCTAGATTATAAGAGTATGATAGCACATGATTTTATTGTTAAAGACAAGGAGAGGTTGCTTAATTATAAATTAAGGTTTGATGAAAAATATTATGAGATTGTTACCTTGCGTGCACCATCTCTGTTTCATCTGTCTTCGGGCATATACCTCGTTACGTCAGATGCCTTCTATAAGTACCAGAGCTAGGCACGAGCTTCAGAGCCTGAGCCGGAGCCACCACTCGATCCTTACCGTCAGTCTGTTTATGGGTGGGATCTGGATGAGCTTGCCAACCACTGGCACCCAGAGGACACATCTCAGTACACTGGGGAGAGTAGCTTCGATCCATGTCCGTAGACCAACTTAGGCCAAAAGCCTAAGCTTGGGGGAGTATGTGTTTCTCACCGACTTTACATTCATGTTCACACACTTATTCTAGTTGTCGGTGCTCAAACTCTTTCATTGTACCATCCATGCTTAGTTTCAATTCTTTTTCTTAGTCTTTTTCTTGTGTGGTAGAAAAACCTTAAGAAAAAAAATTAGTTGTAGCTTCTAGCTAGTTTACTTTCCTTGCTTGTAGTAGCAATTAAAAGAAAACCCAAAAAGATTTCTCGTTCTTCTTTTGCTTGTTGGGAGCTTTCCCGTGTAAATAGTTTCTTTTCTTTTCTTTGGGGGTTAAGAGTAGAAGACCATGATTGAAAATGCTTAGTGGCTCTCATATGCTTTATTGTTGATTTAACCTTGAGCCATATTACCTTGTCTTCTCTCTTGTATTTAAATGCTTGCAGATTCCAGCTTAGTCCAATGCACGTGCACTATTATTATTATCCACACCGTTCGGTCGTGCGAGTGAAAGGCAATAAGGATGATACATGATGAACTAATTGAGATGAGAAAAGCTGGTATGAACTCGACCTCTCTTGTTTTTGTAAATATGATAGTTCATCGTTCCTGATTCATCTTGTTATGAATGAAACATGCTTGCAATGACAATTAGAGATCATAGCTGCTTATGCCATGCTTAATTAGCTGAGAGTTTACAATGATCTATCTTGCGTGCCAACATGATATTAAAATGGTTGTGATGTGGTATGATAGGGTGGTATCCTCCTTTGAACGATTCAAGTGGTTTGACTAGGCACATGTTCACGCATGTAGTTGAAACAAATCAACGTAGCCTCTACGATATTTATGTTCATGGTGATTTATATCCTACTCATGCTTGCATTCATTGTTGATTAATTTTAATGCATGTTCATGACTGTTGTCGCTCTCTAGCTGGTCGCTTCCCAGTCTTTTTCTAGCATTCACCTGTACTAAGCGGGAATACTGCTTGTCCATCCATTTCCATAAACCCCAAATTTATTCCTATGAGTCCACCATACCTTCCTAAATGCGGTATTTACCTGCCGTTCCAAGTAAATTTGTATGTGCCAAACTCTAAACCTTCAAATGAAATTCTGTTTTGTATGCTCAAACAGCTCATGTATCAACTAGGGTTGTCTATATCTTCCATGCTAGGTGGGTTATTCTCACGATGAGTGGACTCCGCTCATCATTCATGAGAAAATGGCTGGTAACCGGGATGCCCAGTCCCATGCTCAAAATCATAATAATTAAACAAAACTCCCCGAGGGTTGTTGTTGGTTTGGACGGTGCTCGTTGTTTTGGGCTAGCCGTGGAGTGTGCTTGTTGGTGGTTGGGGAGTATAAACTTTACCATTTTGTTTGGGAAACCGCTTATAATGTGTGCAACATTGAAGATATCGATATTCTTTGTTGTTATGCTGACAATGAGAGTATACCGCTCAAAATGTTATTCATCTCTATTTAAAAATCGAGCTCTGGCACCTCTACAAATCCCTGCTTCCCTCTGCGAAGGGCATATCTATTTACTTCTATGCCGAGTCATCATCCTCTTATAAAAGAGCACCAGTTGGAGAGCACCTCTGTCATTTGCATGTATTGCTATTAATTTGCATTGAGTATGATTGTGACTGGACCTCTTTTACCATGAATTACAATGTCTAGTCAGCCCTTGATCTTTAAAGGTGCTCTAGATTTATGTTTTGCGGTCTCAGAAAGGGCTAGCGAGATACTATCTAGTTATATCATATTATGATTGTTTTGAGAAAGTGTTGTCATCCGAGGTTTATTATTATTGCTTGCTAGTTGATTATGCCATTGATATGAGTAGACATGAGACCTTAAAGTTATTGTGAATGTGGTTAGTTCATGATCATTGCTGAAAACTTGAATGTTGGCTTACATATTTGCAACAACAAGAGCAAACAGAGTTTGTCAAAGTCTTTCTTTATCGCTTTTAGTTTATCAACAGAATTGCTTGAGGACAAGCAAATGTTTAAGCTTGGGGAAGTTGATACGTCTCCAACGTATCTACTTTTCCAAACACTTTTGCCCTTGTTTTGGACTCTAACTTGCATGATTTGAATGGAACTAACCCGGACTGACGCTGTTTTAAGCAGAATTGCCATGGTGTTGTTTTTGTGCAGAAATAAAAATTTCTCGGAATGACCTGAAAATCCACGGAGAATTGTTTTGGAAAATATAAAAAATATCTGCAGAAAGATCTACGTTAGGGGGCCCACACCCTGTCCACGAGGGTGGGGGGCACGCCCCCTCCCGCTGGGCGCGCCCCCTGCCTCGTGGGCCTCCTGATGCTCCACAGACATACCCCCGGACTCCATATATTCACTTTCAGGGAGAAAAAATCAGAGAGGAAGAATTATCGCGTTTTACGATATGGGGCCACCGCCAAGCCCTAATCTCTCTCGGGAGGGCTGATCTGGAGTTCGTTCGAGGCTCCGGAGAGTGGAGATCGTCGCCATCGTCATCATCAACCTTCCTCCATCACCAATTCCATGATGATCACTGCCGTGCGTGAGTAATTCCATCGTAGGCTTGCTGGACGGTGATGGGTTGGATGGGATTTACCATGTAATCGATTTAGTTTTGTTAGGGTTTGATACCTAGTATCCACTATGTTCTAAGATTGATGTTGCTATGACTTTGCTATGCTTAATGCTTGTCACTAGGGCCCGAGTGCCATGATTTTAGATCTGAACCTATTATGTTTTCATGAATATATGTGTGTTCTTGATCCTATCTTGCAAGTTTATAGTCACCTACTATGTGTTATGACCCGGCAACCCCGAAGTGACAATAATCGGGACCACTCCCGGTGATGACCGTAGTTTGAGGAGTTCATGTATTCACTATGTGTTTATGCTTTGGTCCGGTACTCTATTAAAAGGAGGCCTTAATATCCCTTAGTTTCCATTAGGACCCCGCTGCCATGGGAGGGTAGGACAAAAGATGTCATGCAAGTTCTTTTCCATAAGCATGTATGACTATATTCGGAATACATGCCTACATTACATTGATGAACTGTAGCTAGTTTTGTGTCACCCTAGGTTATAACTTCTACATGATGAATTGCATCCGACATAATTCCCCATCACCGATCCAGTGCCTACGAGCTTTTAACATATTGCTTGTTGCTTATTTACTTTTCCACTGCAACTATTACAAAAAGTACAAAAACACTACTGTTACTTTTATTGCTGTTACCGCTATCTCCATATTACTTTGCTACTAAATTACCTTGCTGCAGATACTAAGTTTCCAAGTGTGGTTGAATTGACAACTCAGCTGCTAATACTTAAGAGTATTCTTTGGCTCCCCTTGTGTCGAATCAATAAATTTGGGTTGAATACTTTACCCTCGAACACTGTTGCGATCCCCTACACTTGTGGGTTATCGCCCCGGGTCTTCTTCCTCATATATTTGCCTTTGCGATCTATTTGCCTTCGTTTTTATTTTCAGATCTACTAAACCAAAAACCCCCCAAAATACCGTGCTGCAATTTATCTTATTTATCAACCAATCTACCAATATTTATCTCTCTCTCTCTCTCACGTTCGTTACCCGAAAGGGATTGACAACCCATTTAACACATCTGGTTGCGAGGTGTTGTTATTTGTGTGCAGGTGTTGTTTACGTTGTGTTTCTCGGTTCTCCTACTGGTGCAATAACCTTGGTTTCACATTTGAGGGAAGTACCTACCGTCGTTGTGCTGCATCATCCCTTCCTCTTTGGGGAAAAACCGGCGTAGCTTTAAGCGACATCAAAAGGAATTTCTGGCGCCGTTGCCGAGGAGCACCTTCAACATATACGAGGTTCCTAATCACAAATCTCATCTCCTCGCAATTTACATTATTTGCCATTCGCCTCTCGTTTTCATCTCCCCCACTTTTCACAAACATTTGCCATTTTATTCACCCACTTTTTTGTTCGCCGTTTTTCTCGTCAGATCTATCTTTTTGCTTGCAGTCTTGTTTGCTATGTTTCCTTGTGTTGCCATGTGCCTTCTATTTGCTTGCATATTTGCTTGCTAAAAATCTATTGATATGGTTCCTTATCCACTTGCTAATCTTTTTAAAAGATACAATTATGTTGAACCAATTGCTAGTGAATTGAGCGCACTAGATTATCTTTATGATGTTTTGCTTGAGATTCATGAATCTGATAATTGTGATGAAGTGGTAAAAGAAGAAAATTATGAAGTGATTCATGATAGCTCCTTGTATGAAAAGCATGATTGCAATGGTGTTATAATAAATTCTATTAATGTCAATTATGCTAGTAATATGCAAAACCCCAAGCTTGGGGATGCTAACTTTGATATGTCCTCTACTTATTGCAATGATCATGATTGGGGTGATTCTTGTTACGATCTTGAAAATTTATTTAAGCCTCATGATGAATATGTTTGTGATAGCCTGGCTTATTAGGGATGATAGACTACTCATATCAATAAGGAATTCCTTCTTTTCTAGAAGCCCATTCGGACAGAACTCCAAAGTTAAGCGTGCTCAGCTTGGAGTAATTTCAGGATGGGTGACCGACCGAGCAATTGTTCCCGGTTGCGCACGAGTGAGGATAACGTGTGCAGAAAAGACTAGTATTGATATGTGGGGACTGTCTAGGTCCCGCCAGGAGTAACGACCATCGGTGGGTGTGTCCGGGGCGTTACAAGTTGGTATCAGAGCCGACCCTCGCGGTTACACGGATGTTTGCGAACAGGTCCTTGGTCATGTTGTTCATGACGTTTGTGACCCGTCGTGGCACCCGGCATGGCACATGTATCAAACTGGATGCACAGACGTTTGTGCCAAGAGGGAACGTTCTTGTGGCCCGACGAGGACGTGGGTTCCTCTGAGTGGGGGTGTGTGTGATAGCCTCGCTTATTAGGGATGATAGAGTACTCATATCAATAAGGAATTCCTTCTTTTCTGGAACCCCATTCGGACAGAACTCCAAAGTTAAGCATGCTCAGCTTGGAGTAATTTCAGGATGGGTGACCGACCGGGCATTTGTTCCCGGGTGCGCACGAGTGAGGACAAAGTGTGCAGAAAAGACTAGTATTGGTATGTGGGGACAGTCTAGATCCCGCTAGGATTAACGACCACCGTCGGGTGTGTCCGGGGCATTACAATGTTTGCGATGTTATTGAAAGTGGGTTTGGAGAGGTCATGACTTTATTTGATGTTAGTCACACTATCTTAGAAGATTATAAGACTTTTACGCATGTGGATCATGAAAACAAAATTTTATATGATTGTTATATTGTTGAATTTGAGTATGATCCTACATGTAATTATTTTGAGAGAGGAAAATATGGTTCTAGAATTTTTATGTTACTAAATCACCTCCTGTTATGTTGAGACTTTCAATGTTTTATTTCTCTCCTTTGCATATGCTAGATATTTCTTGTCTTGATAATTTGTTTGCTTATAAAATTCCTATGCATAGGAAGTATGTTAGACTTAAATGTGTTTGTCACATATTTTATGATGCCCTCTTTGTGCTTCAATTCTTGTCTTTCATGTGAGCACCATTGAAATTCCAAGCCTATCTTAATGGCTATAAAGAAAGAGCTTGCTGGGAGGCAACCCAACGAATTAAATAAATTTTTGCTTTTTATTTTCCGTTCTTGTAAAAATACCCTTTAATACCTCTGTTAAGATGTGTTTTTGTGGTTTGAATAAAGGTTTGTGCCAAGCAAAGCCTTAGGAACACGTTGGGTGTTAGTAGATTTGATCTTGCTGAAAAAACAGAAACTTTTGCGCTTACGAGAAAAATTCTCATTTTTAACAGAAAAATGCATTTTAGTTGACTCTTTTTGCAAAAGATTAATATACAAATTTCCCATGTGGACCTATTTTTTTCAATATTTTTAGAGTTTCAGAAGTATTCGAAACTTCCAGATTACTACAGACTGTTCTGTTTTTTCATAGATTCTGTTTTCTTTGTGTTGTGTGCTTGTTTCGATGGATCTATGGTTTTCTTTGATGAGTTTTTGCCATAGATAAGTTGGAATACAGTAGATATAATACAAAAACAAAATATGAATTGGTTTGATACAATACTTATAGTAGTGGTTTGCTTTCTTACACTAACGGATCTCACGAAGGTTTTGTTGAAGTTTTGTGTGATTGAAGTTTTCAAGTTTTGGGTTATCTTACGATGAATGAAGGAAGGATGTAAGAGCCTAAGCTTGGGGATGCCCCGGCATCCCAAGCTATTAATCCAAAGATGAGCAACCAACTACGAGTGGCATCCTCGCTTTCTTCCAACAACTATCGGTATTTCACTCGAAATTATATTTTTATTCGTCACATGATATTTGTTTTGCTTGGAGCGTCTTGTATGATATGAGTCTTTGATTGTTTTCTTTTTCTTTTTAAGTCATCAATCCTTGCTGTACACACCTATTTGAGAGAGCCAAAATTATGGCATGACTTGTTAGAATAGCTCTCTATGCTTCACTTAAATTTTTATGAGCTAGGACTTGCTCTAGTACTTCACTTATATCTTTTTGAGCACGGTGTGCTTAGTATTTTTGAAGAAATACTCTCTTGCTTCACTTAGATTTATTTGAGAGTTAGTAAAATTTTAAAGAAATTCTCTCTTGCTTCACTTATATTATTTTGAGAGAAGAAAGAAAAAAAATTGCTCATGATCTTCACTTATATTTGTTTGAGCTTATGAAAAGCAACACATGAAAATTAGTCCCAAAGTTATAGATATCCAGACAACAATTACTGAGGTGCAAGCTGGGAACAAAATGCAAATGTCGGGAATGTTCCAACCATCATATCTTCCTGAGATTCAGATCTTGTTGGTGTCAGGATATTCCAGACTCATCAAGTCTAGAAAGGAAAATGAAAGTTTGCAACACAAATCAACGAGACGGCGTTGCGAGATTCTCGGGGAGTGAACTACGATAGCAAGCTCCAAAACATGAGCTAGTTCTACTACATACATGTGAACACGTTGTCCAAGACAAGCATGACCACGTAGTAGTCTTACAATGAAACACTACCGAGTTCTGATTGGGAACCATCATTGAAGATAACGAAGTCTTGTGCATGTCCGTTCGGGCCCTTCGGGATTAGCGCATGAACTTATTTTCTTTGAACAAATCCATCAGTGGCTTGGTGTGCTAGGAAATACCGATGGGATGGAGGTAGCTAATCTCTCAAGCCATAGTATACTTCGCGCGTGCATGACTGACTTGGGATGATTCCAGAGGAAGCAAAACTAACTTTCTCGAATTCACGACGACAACTTGCACCTAATGCACGTGAACTGGAAGAAAGTCACTTCTTGCACCAAACATATACCTCATGAACGCAACATGAAGGCAATGGTTACAAAGTTTTCCCATACTAGCTAGATGTTCAACACAATTCATGGAAAAGATAACAATGTTGCTGATGGGCTCAACAACAATTCATCTAGGTCTCCATATAAGTGGGGTTCCACAATTATGTGAACAAGGTGATAGCATTGGTCAGACCCAAAAGATATAATGATGTATGCTCGAGGGAACAACCACGAGTATGACAATATTATGAATACCATTGGTTCTGATTTGACTTGACGATAGCCCACACTCAAATCAAAGTTTGGACAAGAAAATAGATCCAACAATTGATCATGAGGATCAATCAATGAAAATATCATCTTTCTTCAACACACACACACACACACACAAAAGATATCCCTTGGAAGGAACTAAGTCAGGCAAGCTTTTATCTTCCAACTCTCCAAGTTGTTGTTTAGCTTAACCAACTAGTTCGGGGTATCCAACACAGATTCTTGGAGAAGGGTGGTTTATAAGAAAACCAACTTGATCACGAACTCAACATAGCGGTCAGGGAACAACCTGGTAATACTTCCGAGAAGATATTCGAAAAATCACGAACCACCATATGTTAAGAAGCTTGAGAACAATCTTGCTTTTCATGGCAAGATGATATGATCAAAAGAGCGAGAGATTGACACAATCCTAACTCATTGATCGTACCAGAAAAATGGACTAGGTAGAACGATCAATCTTAGAATGATGATTCAGTAACCACCACACTAAGAATGAGATTATCGTCCATTAACTACGAAGCAACGGAGTTGCTAGGAGTATTGATTTCACACATCACAATTCACTTGTCGGTATTCCGGTTACGATAACATGGAGACCGAGCAATGAATAATAATAATGGTGAGAAGTATCACTGCATCAAGAGTTCATAGAAGGTTGTGCAATTCCCATGACATTCTTGACAAGCAAGAGGGTAACACTCCAAGGTAGAACGGGTTAGCAGCTAGATTGGCAGTTTGATCTGCGGAATACAACTGCTTTGACCCAATCCTAGGAATGGATGAGGTACTGGTGTTTGTTTCTCCAAGTCATTCCGGAATAGAATGGCTTGACCGACCATAAGAATAATAGGCCTCGATAACACGGATGCACAACTACTCTTGACTATCAACTGATAGACGAGGGTCAGAATACAACTACAAAGGAAACAAAACTCAAGGGAACATATGATTTCCTGAGTTGTGGACGCATAGATTAGCATGTCGAACTAGTTCAACATATTTTCTTCCGGATAACCTATGCAGAAAGGTAGAATTGGCAGAGTCACAATGTGGAGTGGAGAACTCATCAGGAGCACTCTGGTTGTGATCTTTTGGTTCAGAAGAACTTCTGCCATGATGGTTCATGGTATTGGAAGAACGATAACCACGGACCTCGAGGACTATCACAAGGTTACTAATATCCTGAAGGAACTAGCAAACACTATCAACATGTAGTAAGTAGGGTGAATATTGGCTTCAAGAACCCAGGAATAGAATGCCTACTAGCTAAATGGCATCACGGGATGCTTTCGAGAAGAATGGCCAGGATTCATCACACTGAGAACACAACACGTGGTTGTTTTACTGGGTGATTCTCTAAGACACCTAGGGTCATAATAATAACTCCAACATATATGTCGAGCTAACAGAGTACCTCAACACACTGGTTAGTGTGGTTAATCTGGCCCAAAGGAGCATCGGGAACATGAAGGAAAGATTGGCAAATGCATCAGACTATTTAGAAACCTGTGATGACTCGGACAGCGTAACGGCTGTAATAGCTCAAAAGGATTTTTGAGATCCATGCAAAAGGGTAGCATAACCACTCAACATCATAATGTCAAGGTTCTGAGACCAATAGTTTAACAAACGGAAGTACTTGAGACTGAATTGAGAGTTGAATTCACCATTAACGTGATCCTGATAATTAGAATGAGAAGCCTAGTTTCTTAACCCCGTAGAAAAATAGAGGACGACTCAGATCAGAAGGGCATAGGGTAAAGGAGTAAAAAGAGCCTTACGTTCCCTTCCACAATCAATTCCCTTATTATAACTAAGAGTTTCTAGACACGACTTCGACCAGTTTGGCTTGGTAATCCTACATGCAGTCAGGCTCTGATACCAAAGCTGTCGGGACCCTGATCCTAAGTCACACAAGTCTAGCATGTAACACATCATATCACTTTGCGGCCTCACGCACGGTATCCCCACGGGTGCCACCTTACCTGGCCCGGGACCGTTTACGCATTTTGGCACACGTATATGATAGTGTCGCTAGCATCCATATGACAGAGAACCCGGGCCGACATGACTAGTTATAAACCAAAAGTGGCGCTAAATCACATAGACAGGCATACATGACCCAGCAACTAACGTGTCAGTCATCAACGTATGAACCCAAGTCGTAGGAAGCTACAAGGAGTTAAAGGAACAACGCGTGACATTTCCCCTAAGGGACAGACACATGAACGAAGAAGGACACATGCCGGCCAGACTAAGTGTTCCGGGGCAGTAGCAAGCTACCAAGGCTCAGTGGAAGCACTAGGAGACATTTCCCTGTAAGATAGGCTACCAAGGGTAAACAACTAGGTGTCGGATCCCACACATAGCAATACACATTACACGTACGCATAATATGCAAGTATGTGTCGTACAACATTGCATCACAACATAACTCAACAACTCATATAGATAAAGGCCCAGAAGAGCCAACATAGCATGTATTACAAACAGTGGGTCTCATGACCCAACATACAGAGCATACAGGCAACGGAAGCATAACATGTCTGAGTACAGACAACTACAAATGAAAAAGGTTGAGAAGCCTGACTATCTACAAGACCCTCCCAAGGGTACAATACCGTAGCTGAGGTAACAAGCTAAACGTTGAAGTCCACGCGGAACCACTAGTGAGACTGAAGTCTCTCTGCAAAAACTTAAATTAAGCAAACGTGAGTGCAAAGGTGCTCAGCAAGACTTACATGAGAACTAGCTACATATGCATCAGTATCAACAAAGGGGGTGGTGGAGTTTGACTGCAGCAAGCCAGCTTTGACTCGATGGCTATCCTAAACTACGACTGCAAGTAACTCTTTTGAGGTGACGCACACGAGTCCACATATTCACCAATCAATACACCACTATGGATCCGCTCCCGCCTCCCTACGAGAAGGCCATCCATAACACTCATGCTTATCTTGCGCGTTTTAGAGTATCCACTTTCACTTGTCTATGAACTGTATAGGCAACCAAGAAGTCCTTCACCGCGGACACGGCTATTCGAATAGATCATTTGTAACCCTACACGGCTACACGACATGTGCTCGGCAGACTTCAAGCGAAAGCCGACGTGGGTGTAGTCCACGACCTGACTAACCACACAAGTCCCTAGTCCAGGTTTATCGCCTATTCAGGTTCCATCTGAAGGGAGTCCGGACGAGGTTTCCACTTACGGCCCCGAACGATGTGTACAGGGTTCCCGAGGCACCAAGCGAGCATCCCGGTACACCGTGCCACGTGCCTACCGCATCACAGCCCACCCCTCCGGTCAGCGCTGCGCATGGCCTCCAGCATACTACAAACACCATAAACTAATTGCAACTCCTGGACAGAGGACAAGGGCGGTTAATAAGTCGAGCGGGGTCATATTTCAGGGCCCAACGTGTGGTAGTAGTTGTTCACAGATCAACCAACATAAAACTCAGTTCCTGAGGACGGTTTGAATGAGACAACCCACCATGTACTCCTACATGGCCTCTCATCGCTACCTTTACCAAATCATGTTCACACACTTAGCTCTCAACAGCAGGACATGTTCTCACACCTCCAATTCATCCTCGATGAATCAGAACCGACACAACTCTAAGCATAGCAGGCATAACCAGAAAGCATGAATGAGTAGGCACAACATGGCTCAAACAACTCCTACTCATGCTAGTGGGTTTCAACTATTTACTATGGCAATCACAGGTCATGCAGAGGAAAAGGGGTTCAGCTACCGCAGCAAATAGCAGTTGAAACGTTGTTGTCCTAATGCAGTAAAAGAGAGCAAGAGCGAGAGAGTGGGATTGTATCAGAATGCTCAATGGGATTTTGCTTGCCTGGCACTTCTCAAGATATCACTGTGTCTTCATCAGTGCCATCGATCACATCGTCGGAACAGCGTCTACTGAGAGGGGACAAACACCGGCAAACAGAGAAAGAACACAATCAATTCAATGCGACAATATGATGCATGATCATGACATGGCAATATGATGTTGATTGAGCTAATGCAACTAGCAACCATATTAAATGAAGTTGGTTTGAACCAAAGGTTCAAATTCAAACTCCACGTGTGGTTATTTAAATGCCATTTAATTGATTTGACCTAATCAACAAGTTTAACTTGTTCAAACATGCATGAAAATGCCATAAACAGATTCTTCAGATTTTTCTGATCATTTTTCATATATAAATTATTTTCATTGGGGTTATAGATTATTTTCTATGATTTTTAGAAGTTTTGGATATTTTATAAAATAAATAAATCATTTCTGATTTATTTAAAATCTCGGAAAATACTTATTGCGTCAACATGATGTCACTCTGATGTCAGCAGGTCAACAGGGTCAGTCCAGGTCAAACCTGACCAGTGGGGCCCACTGGTTAGTGACTCAGGGCAGGTTTGGGTGGATGACAGGTGGGACTGGTCAACGCTGACTTGGCCAAAGTCAAAACTGGCACGTGGGGTCCATAGGATTAGTGCTAATCTAAACAAGAAAATTAGACTAACCTAATTAGGCGCAGGGACCCACATGTCAGTGTCAGTAGGCTAATTAAGCTTTATTAAAAGCTTAACTAAAATTAGAAGAGGCCATGGCCCACTTGTCGGCGACCCCGGGGAGGTCAAACCTCCGATCAGACGGGCCAAACGACCGGCGGCTAGCCACCGGCGGGGCCGAACGCAGCGGAGGGCGTCACAAAACCGCCTGCGGCGACCAAAAGGACGGCGGAGGGCACCTATGCGGAGCTGGCGAACTCGTGCATCCAACGGGGCAAGCGACAGGGGTTGAGGTGGCCCGAGCTCGTCGGAAACAAGCTCGCGGCGGCGGCCGGAGTATGACCATCGGCGGTTAGGCGCTGCGGGGCACGAGCGAGCAAGGACAGGGGCTCCACGGCACCTTGGGATCACCAGGAGCATGCCAGGGTCACGACTACAAGCGGAGGAGCTCAGAGTCTACGCGTGCAACGGCAATGGCGGACGGCGGCGCGGGAGCTCATGGGGCAGCGGCTACGGGACGAACTCAAGCAAGGGGGTAGGGGGAAACGGAGAGGAGCTCACAGGGATGTAGCAGGGTAGGTCAGCGGCCTCGCGGACGCGTTAGAGACGGCGAATCGACGGCGGTGAGCTTCGGCATCCAAGGAGGAAGACGTCGGCGGTGAGGATGAAGAGGGGCTCCTGGCGCCGCGTGACTTTGTGGAGAGGACGAGAACGTGGTGGCGGAGCTCGGGGATAGCTCGGAGAGGTGCGGGGATGGCTGTGGCCATGAGAACTACGGCGGCGCGTCCATGGCGGCTCCAGCCAAGTTTGGAGGGGAGTGAGGGAGAGGCGAGGGGGAGGACTGGAGAGGCTGGCTCGATCCAGACGACAGCGGCGAGACATTTCGCGGCGTCGTGCTGTCCTCGGGCGGCCAGGCACGCAGGTGGCGTGGCGGCACGATCGTGCGCGCGCGTCGGCCACACGCCTGGCCGACTGGCACGAGGAGGACGACAGCGGTGGTGGGCTGGGCCTGTGGGCCGCACAGATGGGCCGGGTAAGTGGCCACGTAAGCTCTCTCTCTCTCTCTCTCCCCTTTTTCTAATTGTTTTGTGTTTTCTATTTTTTTGTTTTTGTTTTGCTTTATTAAAAATGCTAGAGCATTTTCATAAATCATGAAAATATTTGTGGGCACTGTGTGGATTAATTCCAACAGCCCTCATTTACTTCCAAGATTATTTGGACATTTAAAATTATTTATAGGATTTAAATGTCCAAATGCAAATACCTTATGATTTAATTCAATGATTCAAAGTGTCCTAGAAAAGTGTGCACCATTTTTGGCACAGGTTCTGGACCAAAATAAAAATGATGAACATTTATGGAGGGCATTTTGGGTACATTGAAAAGTATTTAGTAAACCCTAGTTGGATTAAAGGGGGTGATGGGGGTTTCTGCCATCCCCATTTCAACTTTAATTGAAATTTGAACATGATGACATGATGATCAAGCAAAGACAAACAAGGCTAGTCTAGGGCTGTGACAGTTTTATGAATGGATCAATGATAGAGCATAATGGGCTAGGGATAACTTATTTTAGCATTAATATTTTGAAAGACATGCTTGTTTGTTGATATGCTTGAGTATTTAAATTATTATGTCAAAACTAGACTATTGTTTTGAACCATATAAAAGTTCAAATGTCCATGCTATAAAGAAAAGAATATAATATGACTTGATAAACAACACTCCACATCAAAAATTCTGTTTTTATCACTTACCTACTCAAGGACGAGTAGGAGTTAAGCTTGGGGATGCTGATACGTCTCCAACGTATCTATAATTTTTGATTATTCCATGTTGTTATATTATCATTATTGGATGTTTTACAATCATTTTATAATTATTTCATATCATGTTTTGGTACTAACCTATTGACATAGTGCCAAGTGCCAGTTGTTGTTTTCTGCATGTTTTTTACATCGCATCAAATCAATATCAAACGAAGCCCGAACACCGCGAAACTTTTTGGAGATTTTTTGGGCCAGAAGGAACACTATGGGCCCTGGTGGCACATGGGGGAGTGCCTCTTGGGGAACCTAGCAGAATTTTAAAATTTTCTACGCATCACCAAGATCAATATATGGAGTCATCTAGCAACGAGGGAGAGGCGAGTGCATCTACATACCCTTGTAGATCGCGAGCGGAAGCGTTCAAGAGAACGGGGTTGATGGAGTCGTACTCGTCGTGATCCAAATCACCGATGATCCTAGCGCCGAACGGACGGCACCTCCACGTTCAACACACGTAAGGAGCGGAGACATCTCCTCCTTCTTGATCCAGCAAGGGGGGAGGAGAGGTTGATGGAGATCCAGCAGCACGACGGCGTGGTGGTGGAAGCAGCGGGACTCCAGCAGGGCTTAGCCAAGCGCAACTCGAGGAGGAAGAGGTGTCACGGGAGGGAGAGGGAGGCGCCAGGGCTTAGGGTAAGGCTGCCCTCCCTCCCCCCTCTTTATATAGGGCCCCTAGGGGGGGCACCGGCCCTAGAGATCCAATCTCTAGGGGGGGCGGCGGCCAAAGGGGGGACTTGCCCCCCAAGTCAGGTGGGGCGCCTCCACCCCTAGGGTTTCCAACCCTAGGCGCAGGGGGGAGGCCCATGGGGGGCGCACCAGCCCACCAGGGGCTGGTTCCCTTCCCACTTCAGCCCATGGGGCCCTCCGTGATAGGTGGCCCCACTCGGTGGACCCCCGGGACCCTTCCGGTGGTCCCGGTACAATACCAGTGACCCCCGAAACTTTCCCGCTGGCCGAAACTGGACTTCCTATATACAAATCTTCACCTCCGGACCATTCCGGAACTCCTCGTGACGTCCGGGATCTCATCCGGGACTCCTAACAACTTTCGGGTTACCGCATACGTATATCTCTACAACCCTAGCGTCACCGAACCTTAAGTGTGTAGACCCTACGGGTTTGGGAGACACGTAGACATGACCGAGATGACTCTCCGGTCAATAACCAACAGCGGGATCTGGATACCCATGTTGGCTCCCACATGCTCCTTGATGATCTCATTGGATGAACCACGATGTCGAGGATTCAATCAATCCCCTATACGATTCCCTTTGTCTATCGGTATAGTACTTGCCCGAGATTCGATCGTCGGTATACCGATACCTTGTTCAATCTCGTCATGGCAAGTCTCTTTACTCGTTCTGTAACACATCATCCCGTGACCAACCCCTTAGTCACATTGAGCTCATTATGATGATGTCTTACCGAGTGGGCCCAGAGATACCTCTCCGTCATACGGAGTGACAAATCCCAGTCTCGGTTCGTGCCAACCCAACAGATGCTTTCGGAGATACCCGTAGTGTACCTTTATAGCCACCCAATTACGTTGTGACATTCGGCACACCCAAAGTATTCCTACGGTATCCGGGAGTTGCACAACCTCATGGTCTAAGGAAAGGATACTTGACATTGGAAAAGCTTTAGCATACAAACTACACGATCTTGTGCTAGGCTTAGGATTGGGTCTTTGTCCATCACATCATTCTCCTAATGATGTGACCCCGTTATCAATGACATCCAATGTCCATGGTCAGGAAACCGTAACCATCTGTTGATCAACGAGCTAGTCAACTAGATGCTTACTAGGGACACGTTGTGGTCTATGTATTCACACATATATCACTGTTTCCGGATAATACAATTAAAGCATGAATAACAGACAATTATCATGAACAAGGAAATATAATAATAACCATTTTATTATTGCCTCTAGGGCATATTTCCAACAGTCTCCCACTTGCACTAGAGTCAATAATCTAGTTACATTGTGATGAATCGAACACCCATAGAGTTCTGGTGTTGATCATGTTTTGCTCGTGGAAGAGGTTTAGTCAACGGATCTGCGTCATTCAGATCCGTATGCACTTTACAAATATCTATGTCTCCATCTTGAATATAATTCTGGATGGAGTTGAAACGGCGCTTGATGTGCTTGGTCTTCTTGTGAAACCTGGCCTCCTTGGCAATGGCAATAGGTACAGTTTTGTCACAGAAGAGAGTCATCGAGCCCGACGCGCTTGGAATAACTCCTAGGTCGGTGATGAACTCCTTCATCCAGACTCCTTCCTGCGCTGCTTCGGAAGCAGCTATGTACTCCGCTTCACATGTAGATGCCGCCACGATGCTTTGCTTGCAACTACACCAGCTGACTGCCCCACCATTCAAAATATACATGTATCCGGTTTGTGACTTGGAGTCATCCAGATCTGTGTCGAAGCTAGCATCGACGTAACCCTTTACGATGAGCTCTTCGTCACCTCCATAAACAAGAAACATATCCTTAGTCCTTTTCAGGTACTTCAGGATGTTCTTGACCGATGTCCAGTGTTCCATACCGGGATCACTTTGGTACCTCCCCACCAAACTTATGGCAAGGTTCACATTAGGTCTGGTACACAACATGGCATACATAATAGAACCTATGACTGAGGCATAGGGGATGACACTCATCTTTTCTCTATCTTCTGCCGAGGTCGGGCATTGAGCTGTGCTCAATCTCATACCTTGCAATACTGGCAAGAACCCTTTCTTGGACTGATCCATATTGAATTTCTTCAATATCTTGTCAAGGTATGTGCTTTGTGAAAGACCAATGAGTCGTCTCGATCTATCTCTATAGATCTTGATGCCTAATATGTAAGCAGCTTCTCCAAGGTCCTTCATTGAAAAACGCTTATTCAAGTAGGCCTTTATGCTTTACAAGAGTTCTACATCATTTCCCATCAGCAATATATCATCCACATATAATATGAGAAATGCTACAGAGCTCCCACTCACTTTCTTATAAATACAGGCTTCTCCCCAAGTCTGTATAAACCCAAACGCTTTGATCACCTCATCAAAGCGAATGTTCCAACTCCGAGATGCTTGCACCAGCCCATAGATTGAGCGCTGGAGCTTGCATACCTTGTTAGCATTCTCAGGATCGACAAAACCTTCCGGCTGCATCATATACAGTTCTTCCTTGAGGAAGCCATTAAGGAATGTCGTTTTGACGTCCATTTGCCATATCTCATAATCATAGAATGCGACAATTGCTAACATGATTCGGACGGACTTCAACATCGCTACGGGAGAGAAAGTCTCATCGTAGTCAACTCCTTGAACTTGTCGATAACCTTTAGCGACAAGTCGAGCCTTATAGATGGTCACATTACCATCCGCGTCAGTCTTCTTCTTAAAGATCCATTTATTTTCTATGGCGTGTCGATCATTGGGAAAGTCCACCAAAGTCCATACTTTGTTATCATACATGTATCCTATCTCGGATTTCATGGCTTCAAGCCATTCATTGGAATCTGGGCCCGCCATCGCTTCATCATAGTTCGAAGGTTCACCATTGTCTAACAACATGATTTCCATGACAGGGTTGCCGTACCACTCTGGTGTGGAACGTGTCCTTGTGGACCTACGAAGTTCAGCAGTAACTTGATCTGAAGCTTCATGATCATTATCATTAACTTCCTCCCTAGTCGGTGCAGGCACCACAGGAACATCTTCCCGCGCTGCGCTACTTTCTGGTTCGGAAGGGGTGACTGTCACCTCATCAAGTTCCACTTTCCTCCCACTCACTTCTTTCGAGAGAAACTCTTTCTCCAGAAAGGATACATTCTTGGCAACGAAGACTTTGCCTTCGGATCTGAGGTGGAAGGTGTACCCAATAGTTTCCTTAGGGTATCCTATGAAGACGCATTTTTCCGATTTGGGTTCGAGCTTTTCAGGTTGAAGTTTCTTGACATAAGCATCGCATCTCCAAACTTTTAGAAACGACAACTTAGGTTTCTTCCCAAACCAAAGTTCATACGGTGTCGTCTCAATGGATTTAGATGGTGCCCTATTTAAAGTGAATGCGACAGTCTCTAAAGCATAACCCCAAAATGATAGCGGTAAGTCGGTAAGAGACATCATAGATCGCACCATGTCCAACAGAGTACGATTACGACGTTCGGACACACCATTACGCTGAGGTGTTCCAGGCGGAATCAATTGTGAAACAATTCCACAGTTCCTTAGGTGCGTGCCAAATTCGTGACTTAAATATTCTCCTCCACGATCCGATCGTAAGAACTTTATTTTTCTGTCACGTTGATTCTCAACCTCATTCTGAAATTCCTTGAACTTTTCAAAGGTCTCAGACTTGTGTTTCATCAAGTAGACATACCCATATCTACTTAAGTCATCGGTGAGGGTGAGAACATAACGATAGCCACCGCGAGCTTCAACACTCATTGGACCGCACACATCGGTATGTATGATTTCCAATAAGTTGGTTGCTCGCTCCATTGTTCCGGAGAATGGAGTCTTGGTCATCTTGCCCAAGAGGCAAGGTTCGCACGTGTGAAATGATTCATAATCAAGAGACTCCAAAAGTCCATCTGCATGGAGCTTCTTCATACGTTTGACACCAATATGACCAAGGCGGCAGTGCCACAAGTATGTGGGACTATCATTATCAACCTTACATCTTTTGGCATTCACACCATGAATATGTGTAACATCACGTTCGAGATTCATTAAGAATAAACCATTGACCAGCGGGGCATGACCATAAAACATTTCTCTCATATAAATAGAACAACCATTATTCTCGGATTTAAATGAGTAGCCATCTCGCATTAAACGAGATCCAGATACAATGTTCATGCTCAAAGCTGGTACTAAATAACAATTATTGAGGTTTAAAACTAATCCCGAAGGTAGATGCAGAGGTAGCGTGCCGACGGCGATCACATCGACCTTGGAACCATTCCTGACGTGCATAGTCACGTCGTCCTTTGCCAGTCTCCGCTTATTCCGCAGCTCCTGCTATGTGTTACAAATGTGAGCAACTACACCGGTATCGAATACCCAGGAGCTACTACGAGCGCTGGTAAGGTACACATCAATAACATGTATATCATATATACCTTTCATGTTGCCGGCCTTCTTATCTGCTAAGTATTTGGGGCAGTTCCGCTTCCAGTGACCCGTTCCCTTGCAATAAAAGCACTCAGTCTCAGGCTTGGGTCCATTCTTTGGCTTCTTCCCGGCAACCGGCTTACTGGGCGCGGCAAATCCATTGCCGTCCTTCTTGAAGTTCTTCTTACCCTTGCCTTTCTTGAACTTAGTGGTTTTATTCACCATCAACACTTGATGTTCTTTCTTGATCTCCACCTCTGCTGATTTCAGCATTGAATACACCTCGGGAATGGACTTCTCCATCCCTTGCATATTGAAGTTCATCACGAAGCTCTTGTAGCTAGGTGGGAGCGACTAAAGGATTCTGTCAACGACTGCTTCATCTGGGAGATTAATTCCCAACTGAGACAAGCGATTGTGCAACCCAGACAATTTGAGTATATGCTCGCTGACAGAACTATTCTCCTCCATCTTACAACTTTAGAATGTGTCGGAGACGTCATATCTCTCGACTCGGGCATGATCTTGGAAAACCATTTTCAGCTCTTGGAACATCTCATATGCTCTGTGGTGCTCAAAACGCTTTTGGAGCCCCGATTCTAAGCTGTAAAGCATGCCGCACTGAACCAGGGAGTAATCATCACAACGCGACCGCCAGGCGTCCATAACGTCTTGGTTCGCTCGGGCGGGTGCGTCACCTAGCGGTGCTTCAAGGACATATGTTTTCTTAGCAGCTATGAGGATGATCCTCAAGTTACGGACCCAATCCGTATAGTTGCTACCATCGTCTTTCACCTTGGTTTTCTCTAGGAACGCGTTGAAGTTGAGGGCAACATTAGCGTGGGCCATTGGATCTACAAGACATATTGTAAAAAAATTAGACTATGTTCATGACAATTAAGTTCATCTAAACAAATTTAATGAACTCCCACTCAGATAGACATCTCTCTAGTCATCTAAGTGATACATGATCCGAATCGACTAGGCCGTGTCCGATCATCACGTGAGACGGACTAGTCATCAACGGTGAACATCTTTATGTTGATCGTATCTTCTATACGACTCATGTTCGACCTTTCGGTCTTCCATGTTCAGAGGCCATGTTTGTACATGCTAGGCTCGTCAAGTGAACCCTAAGTGTATTGCGTGTGTAAATCTGGCTTACACTCCTTGTATGCGAACATTAGGACCTATCACACCCGATCATCACGTGGTGCTTCGGAACAACGAACCTTAGCAACGGTGCACAGTTAGGGGAAACACAATTCTTGAAATTTTAGTGAGAGATCATCTTATTTACTACCGTCGTTCTAAGAAAATAAGATGTAAAAACATGATAAACATCACATGCAAACAATTAGTGACATGATATGGCCAATATCATTTTGCTCCTTTCGATCTTCATCTTCGGGGCTCCATGATCATAATCGTCACCGGCATGACACCATGATCTCCATCATCGTGTCTTCATGAAGTCATCTCGCCAAACATTACTTCTACTACTATGGCTAACGGTTAGCAATAAAGTAAAGTAATTACATGACGTTTTCAGTGACACGCATGTCATACAATAAAATAAGACAACTCCTATGGCTCCTGCCGGTTGTCATACTCATCGACATGCAAGTTGTGATTCCTATTACAAGAACATGATCAATCGCATACATCACATATATATCATTCATCACATCCTTTTTGGCCATATCACATCACACGGCACATGCTGCAAGAACAAGTTAGACGTCCTCTAATTGTTGTTGCAAGTTTTTACGTGGCTGCTATAGGTTTATAGCCAGAACGTTTCTTACCTACGCCAAAACCACAACGTGATATGCCAATTTCTATTTACCCTTCATAAGGACCCTTTTCATCGAATCCGATCCGACTAAAGTGGGAGAGACAGACACCCGCTAGCCACCTTATGCAACTAGTGCATGTCAGTCGGTGGAACCTGTCTCACGTAAGTGTACGTGTAAGGTCGGTCCGGGCCGCTTCATCCCACGATGCCGCCGAATCAAGATAAGACTAGTAGCGGCAAGTAAATTGACATGATCTACGCCCACAACTACTTTGTGTTCTACTCGTGCAAGATACTACGCATAGACCTAGCTCATGATGCCATCGTTGGGGAACGTAGCAGAATTTTAAAATTTTCTACGCATCACAAAGATCAATCTATGGAGTCATCTATCAACGAGGGAGAGAGGAGTGCATCTACATACCCTTGTAGATCGCGAGCGGAAGCGTTGAAAAGAACGGGGTTGATGGAGTCGTACTCGTCGTGATCCAAATCACCGATGATCCTAGCGCCGAACGGACGGCACCTCCGCGTTCAACACACGTACGGAGCGGAGACGTCTCCTCCTTCTTGATCCAGCAAGGGGGAGGAGAGGTTGATGGAGATCCAGCAGCACGACGGCGTTGTGGTGGAAGCAGCGGGATTCCAGCAGGGCTTCGCCAAGCGCAACTCGAGGAGGAAGAGGTGTCACAGGAGGGAGAGGGAGGTGCCAGGGCTTAGGGTGAGGCTGCCCTCCCCCCTCTTTATATAGGCCCCCTAGGGGGGCCCCGGCCCTACAGATCCAATCTCTAGGGGGGCGGCGGCCAAAGGGGGGACTTGCCCCCAAGTCAGGTGGAGTGCCCCCACCCCTAGGGTTTCCAACCCTAGGCATAGGGGGAGGCCCATGGGGGGCGCACCAGCCCAACAGGGGCTGGTTCTCTTCCCACTTCACCCCATGGGGCCCTCCAGGATAGGTGGCCCCACCCGGTGGACCCCCAGGTCCCTTCCGGTGGTCCCGGTACAATACCGGTGACCCCCGAAACTTTCCCGGTGGCCGAAACTGGACTTCCTATATACAAATCTTCACCTCCAGATCATTCCGGAACTCCTCGTGACGTCCGGGATCTCATCTGGGACTCCGAACAACTTTCGGGTTACCGCATACTTATATCTTTACAAACCTAGCATCACCGAACCTTAAGTGTGTAGACCCGAAGTATTCCTACGGTATCTGGGAGTTGCACTACCTCATGGTCTAAGGAAAGGATACTTGGCATTGGAAAAGCTTTAGCATACGAACTACACGATCTTGTGCTAGGCTTACGATTGGGTCTTTGTCCATCACATCATTCTCCTAATGATGTGATCCCGTTATCAATGACATCCAATGTACATGGTCAGGAAACAGTAACCATCTGTTGATCAACGAGCTAGTCAACTAGAGGCTTACTAGGGACACATTGTGGTCTATGTATTCACACATGTATCACTGTTTCCGGATAATACAATTAAAGCATGAATAACAGACAATTATCATGAACAAGGAAATATAATAATAACCATTTTATTATTGCCTCTAGGGCATATTTCCAATAGTCCCGAGGAGGGGACAACCCACCAGGGCGCGTGATGGCTTCTCGCCCCTCGTTGGTTACCCCAAGTGGAAGGTTTGAGATGTAGCGTAACGGCAAGTTTCCCTTGGCAAGATACCAAGGATCGAATCCCGTGAGACTCCGAGGGTCGATAAGAAGGTGTCAACGGCTAACGACGCCAGATACTTAGCGGTTGACAGGACCTGCACACAGATACAAATAACTTTCCTCCCAACGAGTACAGAGAGGTTGTCAATCCCTCCGGCCTTGTCGTTTACAAAGGATCAAACCCAAGAGATAATGGTGATAGGTATGACTGCAACTAGGAAATAAGAACATGAAGTAAATATAGGGTGTGATCAGTGGTGGTAATATGGACCGGGGTCCCATGATGTTCACTAGTGATGTCTCTCTCCCAAAATACGATAAACAGCTAAGCGAGGTAAACAAATTACAGCTGGGCAATTGACAGGATTATGTGCGCAAACCAATGCTAACTATGCTGTAAAGAAAGGTAGAGGCTCAAAAGCATGGGCGGTACGCCAAGGCAAGTAGACCGAAATCCATCTGCATCTACTACTAATCATCCACCTTGAGACATCTATCCAGAACGTCTCGCTGGTATTAAGTTGCGAGTCCCACCCAAAGTGTAAACTCAAAGCAACAGACAACTGCATTAAAAGAACTTTGCGTAAAGTAAACAATCCTTGCACCCGCAAGTACAAGCACCGTTGTTTTCCCCCTTGTGGCAACAGCACATCCCCTAGACTCATGTTTCTGTCACTCAAGCTAGTCATCAGGGGGGCATGAACCCACAATCAAGCATAATGTTCCCTCTTGGAGTTACTACCTACTACTTGGCCAAAGCAATAAACAGCAACGGAGAACATGCAAGAATTACTCAAGAACATAAATATAAAAGAGGTGAATCAAATATATTACTCACACACAATATGAACATAATCTCATAATCCATCGGATCCCAGCAAACTCAGCAGAGCAACAGCATAAATATTACATATGTGCCTCGATCATGTAGGGCAGCTCACGAGGTCTAATCTATCAAGAACAAAGAGGGGAGGAGAACATCACATAGCTACTGGTCATGGACCCATGGTCCAAGGGGGACTACTCACGACTCATCCGGGAAGCGTCCATGGTGGTGGAGAAGCTCCCGGTGGTGGTTCTCCCCTCCGGCAGGGTGCCGGGAAGAGTTCTCCTGGTGCTCCCGATCTTGGAAGCGCGGCGGCGGCGGAACAGAGGCGAGATCATAAAAAAGGATTCCGTCCTCGAGGGTTTCGGGACGCGAGGAGTATATATGCCAAAGGGGGTCACCAGAAGCGGAGAGGGGGCGCCTGCCCTAGGGCGGCCAGGGGTGGGGCCGCCTGGGCTGGCCGCCTGGGCTGCCCCTGGCTCCCCTCTGGCCCCACTTTGGTTTTTCTCGAAGCTTCCTGTACGCTGATTTTTTCTGTATTTTTCCCGGAATTTTTGGAGCACTTTTAATATAGGGGAAATCTGAAATAGAAAAACAGCAGAAAACAAGAACTGGCACTGTGGTGCACTGAGTTAATAGGTTAGTCCAAATATGATCAAAAGTGTATGGAAGTGCATAAATATCATAGCAATATCACACAAAAGAAGCATGGAGCAAGCAGAAATTATAGATACATTTTGGACGTATCAACATCCCCAAGCTCAATTCCTGCTCGTCCTCGAGTAGGTAAATGATAACAAGCATAATTTCTGTGGTGACATGCTATCAACCATATAAGAACTTTTAAGTAAAGCAGTCAAGGCATGTAATTCAATTCAAGTCATAACAAGCAAGAGTCTATATTAGCATTGTAACAAGTAACATCAGAACATAAAGGTGCAAGAGCTCTCGCTGTCCGTGACTCGAATGTCTCCAAATGGTGTTTGCGTGCAAGAAAGGGGATAGGGATATATGAGAGAGTAAAACATAGTTTTTATATTGTTGAGAACTTAATCTACTAAAGTTTCACACTTGGTCTTCTTTGGAATCTTATCTTGACTCATCCCCAGACCGTCAGCTAGGTACAAGTCAAAATGATCCACTCCCTTTCGATATTTTGAGCACTCATGCAATGGATGAGCGTAAGCAAGAAAGTTGACACTTAGGATGGCAAAGAGAGAAAAATGATAGAGGGGGAAGACAAAAAAGGTGTGAAAGGCTCACATTAATGAGGACAATCATCGCCGAGAGAAAGCCAAATGATAGATATGATGTGAGGAGTAGGGATTGCCATGCAACGGATGCACATATGAGCTAAGGTAAGCTCTCCAATGGAACTAGTGGGGGTGCATCCAACTTGCTTGCTCAAGAAGACCTAGAGCTCTTTTGAGGAGGCTCATCATTGGAATATACAAGCCAAGTTCTATAGTGTGAAGGTCCCCACATAGCTATATGCATGAATGATAATCTCTATGGAGTACAAGTTATAAGATGGAGTACGAGTGTGGATATCTCAAAATAAATAGTAGTGTGCCCCCTTCTCTCTTTTTTATTTCTTTTTCTCTTTTTTTTTCTATTTTTATTTTTTATTTTTTGTGGCCTCAATGGCTCTTTCTATTTATCTCTCATTTGTCCTCTTTGGGATCTTTTGATTTTGTCCTCTTTGGGATCTTTTGATTTTGTCCTCTTTGGGATCTTTTCCTCACTTTAGGGGCAACACTCTATGTATTACAAGAAGTATAGAAGATCTTTCACACTTTACAAAAGTACTCAACATAAAGAAAATGAAACTATCATGATGTATGCAAATGTATGCCTCTGCCAGTGTAGCATGATATGCAATGATACTAGCGCGTCATGTAGCAATGATTAGGGCAAGGCCCAACTAGCATGCGGCTCATCGATCAAGCAAAAAGCACGTATGACATGAAGATCAAGTCATGAGAAGATGGCTGTTGCATGGCAATGTATCTCGGAAAGGCTATGGAAATGCCTTAATAGGTAGGTATGGTGGCTGTTTTGAGGAAGGATATAATGAGGCTTATGATGACAGAGCGTATCGTGCCAAGGATTTGGATGCACCGGCGAAGTATGCGCCAACTCTCGAGGTGAGAAAGGGCAATGCACGGTACCGAAGAGGCTAGAAAAAATATGGATAGGTGGAAGTGTCAACTTTTGAATACTCACATTAGTCCGAAGAACTCATGCACTTATTATCGGTAACTCTCAACCTAATTAGGAGGTTCACAAAGAGACAAGTACCCCGAGGAGGTGTGTATGGGGGTTTGGTTACCCTTGCGCATCCTCGACCCATGGTACGTGAGTGTACTCTAATATTCGATCCCTCCAAAGATTAGTGATCCATTTAGTAGCTAAAGTTCTCAACTATTTTGTAGGTTTTCGAAAATAAACACGGATTGCCCAAAATACGACATCTATCACTAATAGGCTAAAGCTCTTGTCACCAAAAGTTCAGACATTACTCATGGCAATACCTCAAAACTAATGCAAGTTACTACTAAAATTAAATAGCAACCTCAATTACCTACTTTAAGTTAAGACACACAACAATATAAACATGAAAACTCAAGAGAGTTCAGCAACCAACTAAACAAAAGCTCTTTAAAAAGAAAAGCATGAAAACTAAGAGCTAAACATGACAGCAGCTATGGAAAGACAAAGAACACACACAGCAAAGATAAGCATGAAAATCCTATGTTGTGTTCTATGTTGAAGTGGAGCGTGTTTCTCTCCCACACAAAGAAAGCTGGGTTCTAACTTGTTATGAACAGCAAGCAAAGCTAAAGAAAACTAAAAAGGAAACTAAGAGCAAGACGCTCCAAGCATAGCACATAACGCATGAAGTGATTAAATTATAGTGGAACGAAAGACGAACTGTTAATTGTTGATGGAGAAGGGGATGCACGGGGGCATCCTCAGGCTTAGACGCTTGAGTCTTCTTGAATATTTCTTGGGGGTGCATGGGGGCATTGATACGTCCAAAACGTATCTATAATTTCTGCTTGCTCCATGCCTCTTTTGGGTGATATTGCTATGATATTTATACACTTCCATACACTTTTGATCATATTTGGACTAACCTATTAACTTAGTGCACCCCAGTGCCAGTTTCTGTTTTCTGCTGTTTTTGTATTTCAGGTTTTCCCATTACGAGAACTGCCAGAAAAATCCCGGAAAACTTATATAAAAAATCAGCGTTCCAGAAGCTTCCCAGCTGCCAAAGGACAGCCGGAGGGGGGCCACCAGGGCTCCAGGCGCCCTGGTGGCGCGGGCCCCCCTGGCCGCGCCGGGGGGGCGCCTGGGCCCCCCGAGCCTCCGCTGATGCCCCCCTTTGGCATATATTTATATCGCGTCCCGAAACCCTCGAGACGGGAACCCTTTTTCGCGATCTCATCTCTGTTCCGCCGCCGCCGCCGCTTCCAAGATCGGGAGCACCAGGAGAACTCTTCCCGGCACCCTGCCGGAGGGGAGGATCACCACCGGGAGCCTCTCCACCACCATGGACGCCTCCTGGATGAGTTGTGAGTAGTCTCCCTTGGACCATGGGTCCATGACCAGTAGCTATGTGATGTTCTCCTCCCGTTCTTGTGCTTCACTAATTAGTCCTCGTGAGCTGCCCTACATGATCGAGGCACATATGTAATCCTTATGCTGTTGCTATGATGAGTTTGCTGGGATCCGATGGATTGTGAGATTATGTTCAGATTGTGTTTGAGTAATATATTTGATCTACCTCTTTTATATTTATGTTCGTAAGTAATTCTTGCATGTTCCCCGTTGTTATTTATTGCTTTGGCCAAGTAGTAGGTAGTGACTCCAAGAGGGAACGTTATGCTTGATTGTGGGTTCATGCCCCTCGATGACTAGCTTGAGTGACAGAAACATGAGTCTAGGGGATGTGCTGTTGCCACAAGGGGGAAAACAACGGTGCTTGTGCCCGCGGGTGCAAGGATTGTTTACTTTACGCAAAGTTCTTTTAATGCAGTTGTCTGTTGCTTTGAGTTTACACTATGGGTGGGACTCGCAACTTAATACCAGCGAGATGTTCTGGATAGATATCTCAAGGTGGATGATTAGTAGTAGATGCAGATGGATTTCGGTCTACTTGCCTTGGCGTACCGCCCATGCTTTGATCATCTACCTTTCTTGTAACATAGTTAGCATTGGTTTGCGCACATAATTTTGTCAATTGCCCAGCTGTAATTCGTTCACCTCACATAGTTGTTTTATCGTATTTTGGGAGAGAGACATCACTAGTGAACATCATGGGACCCCGGTCCTTATTACCATCATTGATCACATCCACTATTTACTTTATGCTTTTTACTTACTATTGCAGCATTACCTATCACTATTATCACTTGCGTTTGATCCTTTGTAAACTACAAGGCCGGAGAGATTGACAACCTCTCTGTACTCGTTGGGAGCAAACTTATTTGTATCTGTGTGCAGGTCCACGTTGATTGCTAATATATCTGGCGCCGTTAGCAGTTGACACCTTCTTGTTGAAAATGGGAGTCTCAGGGAAATCGATCCTTGGTATCTTTGCCAAGGGAAAACTTCCGCTACACTGCATCTCAAACCTTCCACTTGGGGTAACCAACGAGGGGCGAGAAGACATCAAGCAAAGTTTTCTGGCGCCGTTGCCGGGGACTCCACTCTTCAGGATAGGGGAGTTGCACGCTATCTTTTACCTTTGCTTTTAGTCTTGTTAGTTTACCTTTCAGTTTTTGCTTTAGTATCTTTTATCGAAAATCACAAAAATAGTTATCTTGCTTGCTTGCTACTATGGGTTCCACCGAGAACACCAAGTTGTGTGACTTCACTAGTCACAACAACGATGACTTTATCTGCACACCTATCACTACACCTGCCACTTCAGCACCTTCATATGAAATTAAACCTGCTTTACTGAACTTAGTCATGAAAGATCAATTCTCCGGTGCTGGAGATGATGCTACTTTACACTTGAACAATTTTGTTGAACTCTGTGATATGCAAAAGTACCAAGAAATAGATGGTAATATTGTTAAGCTTAAGCTTTTTCCTTTCTCATTGAGAGGAGGAGCTAAAATTTGGTTTCAGTCTTTGCCTAGAAATAGCATAGATTCATGGGACAAGTGCAAAGATGCTTTTATTGGAAAGTACTATCCACCTGCTAAAATTATCCAACTAAGAAGTAACATAATGAATTTTAAACAATTGGATAATGAACACGTTGCCCAAGCTTGGGAACGTATGAAATCTCTTATCAAGAACTGCCCTACTCACGGTTTGACTACTTGGATGGTTATCCAAACTTTTTATGCAGGCTTGAACTTTACCTCACGGAACTTGTTAGATTCAGCCGCGGGAGGAACTTTTATGTCAACTACACTTGGTGCTGCCACAAAGCTTCTCGATGAGATGATGACCAACTATTCCCAATGGCACACCGAACGCGCTCCAACAGGTAGGAAGGTAAACTCTGTCGAGGAGATTTCCTCCCTAAATGAAAAAGTTGACTTGATCATGTCTCTACTTTCGAAGCAATCTTCTGTTGATCCTCGTGATGTTCCTTTAAATTCTTTGATTGCTCAAGAACAAGTAGATGTGAACTTTATCTCTAGAAACAATTTTAACAATAATGCTTATAGGAGTAACTTTGGTAGCAATCCTAGACCGTTCCCCTCTAATTCTTATGGGAACAACAATGCTTATCCTATTACCAAGAACTCCACTACTGAACTAGAGATTATGCTTAAAGATTTCATCACTAACCAAAAAGCCTTTAATAAGAGTGTAGGAGAAAAACTAAACAAACTAGATGATCTCTCTTTGAAGGTAGACAATTTAGCCAATGAGGTAGAATTGCTTAAAATTAAAACTTCTCCTCTTGAGGAGAGGAAGGTCACTCCTATAAATGTTATTCAAGTGCAAATTAACGAAAATATTAGGATGTTGGCTAAACTAAAAGAGAGATGGGCTAGAGAAAGGGAGGAAGAAGATAGAATTAAGAGCCTTCCTACCCACCACACTGTTGCTACTATCTAAGTTGTTGAGGATATCCAAACTCTTAGCACCCAATGCACTCCTGGTCCCAATGGACCTATTAATGGTGATGCTATGACTATAGAAACTACCAAACAAGTGAACCTAAAGGACACCACTACCACCTTACTTGATAGTAGTGACCTTGATTTTGATAATTGCACTCTTACCGAAGTTATTGATTTCCTTCACAAGATGTCTAGAGATCCCCGCACTAGCACGCTTAACCTTGCCTTCACAGAGCATATCACTAATGCTCTCATCAAAGCTAGGGAGGACAAACTTAGAGTAGAAGCCTCCATACCTAGAAAGCTAGAAGATGGTTGGGATCCTATGATTAAAATTAAGTTGAATAACTTATCTTGCTATGCTTTATGTGATGTTGGTGCTAGTACTTCTGTTATGCCCAAAAGAATATATGATATGCTTAAATTGGAACCTTTTGATTCTTGTTTTTTTGGTGTTCGTCTCGTTGATTCTTCCATAAAGAACCTTTGGGGAGGATCGACGATGTTCTTATCATTGTCAATGACAATTACGTTCCCGTTGATTTTACTATTATGGATATTGAATGTGAACCTTCGTGTCCAATTATTTTGGGACGTCCTTTTCTACGCACCGTTGGTGCTATCATTGACATGAAAGAGGGGAATATAAAATTCCAGTTTCCTCTCAAGAAAGGGATGGAACACTTCCCTCGAAAAAAGATTAAGTTACCTTTTGAGTCCGTTATACAGGCTAGCTATTCTTTTACTCTTGATAGAACTTGATCTCTATGCATTATGCCTAGCTTAAAGGCATAAAAGAAAGTGCTTTTGGGAGGCAGCCCACATGAATAAAACTTTATTTTGCTTTTGTTGTGTCTTGATGTTGTTTACTACATTGCTTTTCAACTTTGTGCCAAGTGTAGCCTCTGATTGCAAGAAAGTTCAAAAGTTGTGACGTGCTGTCCAGGAAACAGATTCTGTCCTTGGATAGAAAAATTTGTATAAAATCACCAGATCATCTTTTTGGTCTGAATTTTTTCGACAGCATGCTCTATATAATTTTCTTTCGTGCGTCTGTTTTGAGTTTTTTGATTAGAGTTGCAGAAGTGCCCCGAAAAAATCATTTACTACCTGATGTTCTGTTTTTCACAGATTCTGTCCTGTTTTGCCTTTCCTTCATTTTGCAAACCTAGAGCTTGCTTTTTCTTTGCAAAAACCTTTTGGCAATCTTGAGAAACAGTAGATCTTCAAGAATATCCTTATTTCCAGCAAGGAACAATTATTTTATTATGGGTACTAACCTCGCTAATCAGATTATGATGAGTTATGTATGAAGGGAGTTTTCAAGTGTGCGAGGGAAGATGATAAAAAGATTCAGGAGTGTCAAACGCTCAAGCTTGGGGATGCCCCCGTGCACCCCCAAGAAATATTCAAGGAGACTCAAGCGTCTAAGCTTGGGGATGCCCCCGTGCATCCCCTTCTCCATCAACATTATCAGTTCGCCTTTCGTTCCACTATATTTTTATCACTTCATGTGTTATGTGCTATGCTTGGAGTGTCTTGCTTTTAGTTTCCTTTTTAGTTTTCTTTAGCTTTTCATAACAAGTCGGAACTCAGCTTTCTTTATGTGGGAGAGAAACACGCTCCACTTCTACCTAGAACATAACATAGAATTTTCATGTCTATCTTTGCTGTGTGTGTTCTTTGTCTTTCAATAGCTACTATCATGCTTAGCTTTTAGTTTTCATGCTTATCTTTTTAAAGAGCTTTTGTTTAATTGGTTGCTTGAACTCTCTTTAATTATCATGATTATCTTATTAAGAGAGTTTGCTTCCGTTGCATTGGTTGGTATGTCTATGATAAAGATGCTACGTGCATAATGGTGCTTAGTAATTCATGTTTTCTTATGGTTAGTCTCAAATAGCTAGGGGGTTTCCAATGTGTTATTGGAGTACCAACAAGATTTGTTTGCCTATGATGTGGTATGGTTTCGTAATATCTTCCTTCAAGAATTTACTTTGATTGACTTGGCGTATGCTCACGCATATTTAAGACTGTAAAGAAAGTCTGTCAAGCCTTGATGATCTTTTATTTCTGAGTAGCGATATAACTACCATGCCTGATTCAATGTTGCTTTGTCGCTCTGCATGATTATGACCGTCATTGCTCTCTTAGTTGGTCGCTCCCAGTCTTTTGCTAACCTCCACCTGTACTAAGCGGACTGACTGCTTGTGCATCCAAATTCCTTTAAACCAGTTATGCCATATGAGTCCACCATACCTTCCTACATGGTATTTACCTGCCATTCCTAACGAAGACTTTCATGTACCATCTCGAAATTATTCAAAAAGAAAAAAAATGTATTCCTATTTTGTGCCTTTGTTTTAAGTCCATGAGGAAGTAGTAGTTAATTTATGATCTTTTTAAGTTGGACAAGCTTCACCCCGGGATTGCATGTATAATGTGCAAACCCATAACACGAGAAGGAACTGGCATTGAGTGCGCCCGGCTCAAAATTAATATAACAAACAAACCCTCCTTCACGCTTTGTTCATGAGAAATCAGAAAACTTTGGCAGTGATAAACAAAGGAGATTAAGAGGATGTGATCGTCCTCATTCGGGAGCCGTTCCTCGAAACTTGTCCCTCTCAAAAAGTAATTGAGTTACCTGCTAGCATTCGTTGACGAAACATGCATGATCTAAATTTTTTTTTATTATTATCTCTGTTTTTAAAACCAAGAGCTCTGGTACATGCTTTGTCTTTGTTTCCGACTATGGGTTTTCAACCTTGCCAACAAAAGCCACGGTTCGAGAGTCTCCACCTTCTTTTAAAGCACCAACTACTGAGAGCATGATTGTCATTCTGAGTGTAATGTGCATTGTCCCAAAGTAGCATTGTCTTTAGCATGATTGTGATATCGTTTATTTTGAAATCATTGTATCTAGTCATCACTTAAACCTTGGAGGTGCCCCTGCATTTATGTTTTGCTTCACTAAAGGGGGCAAGCGAGATACCACTTTATCGTATTTGCACATCATGCTCATTACAAATCTATTTGATGTTTCAATACCATATTGTAAAACTTTCAGTTCTTTGTGATTTTCTCATGAGGCAACTTAATTACTACAGATTCATTGTCTCAGTAAGCTTTTGTCATATGACTATGAAAAGTATTATATGGTTAATAGCATGTCACCACAGAAATTATTCTTGTTATCATTTACCTACTTGAGGACGAGCGGGAATTAAGCTTGGGGATGTTGATACGTCCAAAACGTATCTATAATTTCTGCTTGCTCCATGCCTCTTTTGGGTGATATTACTATGATATTTATACACTTCCATAAACTTTTGATCATATTTGGACTAACCTATTAACTTAGTGCACCCCAGTGCCAGTTTCTGTTTTCTGCTGTTTTTGTATTTCAGGTTTTCCCATTACGAGAACTGCCAGAAAAATCCCGGAAAAATTATATAAAAAATCAGCGTTCCAGAAGCTTCCCAGCTGCCAAAGGACAGCCGGAGGGGGGCCACCAGGGCTCCAGGCGCCCTGGTGGCGCGGGCCCCCCTGGCCGCGCCGGGGGGGCGCCTGGGCCCCCCGAGCCTCCGCTGATGCCCCCCTTTGGCATATATTTATATCGCGTCCCGAAACTCTCGAGACGGGAACCCTTTTTCGCGATCTCATCTCTATTCCGCCGCCGCTGCCGCTTCCAAGATCGGGAGCACCAGGAGAACTCTTCCCGGCACCCTGCCGGAGGGGAGGATCACCACCGGGAGCCTCTCCACCACCATGGACGCCTCCCGGATGAGTTGTGAGTAGTCTCCCTTGGACCATGGGTCCATGACCAGTAGCTATGTGATGTTCTCCTCCCGTTCTTGTGCTTCACTAATTAGTCCTCGTGAGCTGCCCTACATGATCGAGGCACATATGTAATCCTTATGCTGTTGCTATGATGAGTTTGCTGGGATCCGATGGATTGTGAGATTATGTTCATATTGTATTTGAGTAATATATTTGATCTACCTCTTTTATATTTATGTTCGTAAGTAATTCTTGCATGTTCCCCGTTGTTATTTATTGCTTTGGTCAAGTAGTAGGTAGTAACTCCAAGAGGGAACGTTATGCTTGATTGTGGGTTCATGCCCCTCGATGACTAGCTTGAGTGACAGAAACATGAGTCTAGGGGATGTGTTGTTGCCACAAGGGGGAAAACAATGGTGCTTGTGCCCGCGGGTGCAAGGATTGTTTACTTTACGCAAAGTTCTTTAATGCAGTTGTCTGTTGCTTTGAGTTTACACTATGGGTGGGACTCGCAACTTAATACCAGCGAGATGTTCTGGATAGATATCTCAAGGTGGATGATTAGTAGTAGATGCAGATGGATTTCGGTCTACTTGCCTTGGCATACCGCCCATGCTTTGAACCTCTACCTTTCTTGTAACATAGTTAGCATTGGTTTGCGCACATAATTTTGTCAATTGCCCAGCTGTAATTCTTGTACCTCACATAGCTGTTTTATCGTCTTTTGGGAGAGAGACATCACTAGTGAACATCATGGGACCCCGGTCCATATTACCATCATTGATCACATCCACTATTTACTTTACGCTTTTTACTTACTATTGCAGCATTACCTATCACTATTATCACTTGCGTTTGATCCTTTGTAAACTACAAGGCCAGAGAGATTGAGAACCTCTCTGTACTCGTTGGGAGCAAAGTTATTTGTATCTGTGTGCAGGTCCACGTTGATTGCTAATATATTAGGCGCCGTTAGCAGTTGACACCTTCTTGTTGAAACTGGGAGTCTCAGGGAAATCGATCCTTGGTATCTTTGCCAAGGGAAAACTTCCGCTACACTGCATCTCAAACCTTCCATTTGGGGTAACCAACGAGGGGCGATAAGCCATCAGGCATCCCCAAGCTTGAGCGTTTGACCCTCCTGAATCTTTTTATCATCTTCCCTCGCACACTTGAAAACTCCCTTCATACATAACTCATCATAATCTGATTAGCGAGGTTAGTACCCACAATAAAATAATTTTTACCTACTGGAAATAAGGATAATCTTGAAGAGCTACTGTTTCTCAAGATTGCCAAAAGGTTTTTGCAAAGAAAAAGCAAGCTCAAGGTTTGCAAAACGAAGAAAAGGCAAAACAGGACAGAATCTGTGAAAAATAGACCAGCAGGTAGTAAATAATTTTTTCGGGGCACTTCTGCAACTCAAATAAAAAAACTCAGAACAGATGCCCGAAAGCCAATTATATAGAGCACGCTGTTAAAAAAATTCAGATCAAAAAGATGATCTGGTGATTTTATACGAATTTTTCTGTCCAAGGACAGAATCTCTTTTCTGGACTGCACGTCACAACTTTTGAACTTTCTTGTAATCGGAGGCTAAACTTGGCACAAAGCTGAAAAGAAAAGATACAATGATGATGCTACTGTAGCAACAAACATCAAGACACAACAAATGCAAAAAATAAATCCTAATTCGTTGTGGGCTGCCTCCCAAAAGCGCTTTCTTTTATGCCTTTAAGCTAGGCATGATGCAAAAAAGAGAAGATCAAGTTTTATCAAGAGTAAAAGAATAGCTAGCCCGTGTAACGGACTCAAAAGGTAACTTAATCTTCTTTATAGAGAAGTGTTCCATCCCTTTCTTGAGAGGAAATTGGAATTTTATATTCCCCTCTTTCATGTCAATGATAGCACCAACGGTGCGAAGAAAAGGGCATCCCAAAATAGTTGGACATGAAGGTTCACATTCAATATCCATAATAGTAAAATCAACGGGAACATGATTGTCATTGACAATGATAAGAACATCGTCGATCTTCCCCAAAGGTTTCTTTACGGAAGAATCAACAAGACGAACACCAAAAGAACAAGGATCAAAAGATTTCAATTTAAGCATATCATATATTCTTTTGGGCATAACGGAGGTACTAGCTCCAACATCACATAAAACATAGCAAGAGAAGTTATTCAACTTAATTTTAATCATAGGATCCCAACCATCTTCTAGCTTTCTAGGTATGGAGGCTTCTACCCTAAGCTTCTCCTCCCTAGCTCTGATAAGAGCATTAGTGATATGCTCCACGAAGGCAAGATTAAGTGTGCTAGTGTGGGGATCTCTAGACATTTTGTGAAGAAAATCAATAACTTCAGAAAGGGTGCAATTATCAAAATCAAGGTAACTACTATCAAGTAAAGTGGTAGTGGTGTCCTTTAGGCTCACTTGTTTGGTAGCTTCTATGGTCATAGGAGTTTCTACGGTTGAGGTCATAGCATCACCATTAATAGGTCCAATGGGACTAGGAGTGCATTTGGTGCTAAGAGTTTGGATATCCTCAACAACTTGGATAGTAGCAACAGTGTGGTGGGTAGGAAGGCTATTAATTCTATCTTCTTCCTCCTTTTCTCTAGCCCATCTCTCTTTAAGTTTAGCCATCATCCTAATGTTTTCATTAATTTGCACTTGAATAGCATTCATAGGAGTGGTCTTCCTCTCCTCAAGAGGAGAAGTTCTAATTTTAAGCAACTCTACCTCATGGGCTAAATTGTCTACCTTCAAAGAGAGATTATCTAGTTTGGCTAGTTTTTCTTCTACACTCTTATTGAAGGCTTTTTGGGTAGTGATGAAGTCTTTAAGCATAATCTCTATTTCAGAAGTGGAGTCCTTGGTGCTAGGATAAGCATTGTTGTTCCCATAGGAATTAGAGGGGAACGGTCTAGGGTTGCTACCAAAATTACTCCTATAAGCATTGTTATTGAAATTGTTTCTAGAGATAAAGTTCACGTCTACTTGATCTTGAGCAATCAAAGAATTTAAAGGAACATCATGAGGATCAATAGAAGATTGCTTGGAAAGTAGAGACATGATCAAGTCTACTTTTTCATTTAGGGAGGAAATCTCCTCGACAGAGTTTACCTTCCTACCAGTTGGAGCGCGTTCGGTGTGCCATTGGGAATAATTGGTCATCATCTCATCGAGAAGTTTCGTGGCAGCACCAAGTGTAGTTGACATAAAGGTTCCTCCTGCGGCCGAATCTAACAAGTTCCGCGAGGTAAAGTTCAAGACTGCATAAAAAGTTTGGATAACCATCCAAGTAGTCAAACCATGAGTAGGGCAGTTCTTGACAAGAGATTTCATGCGTTCCCAAGCTTGGGCAACATGTTCATTATCCAATTGTTTAAAATTCATTATGTTACTCCTTAGTTGGATAATTTTATCAGGGGGATAGTACTTCCCAATAAAGGCATCCTTGCACTTGTCCCAAGAATCTATGCTATTCCTAGGCAAGGATTGAAACCAGATTTTAGCTCCTCCTCTCAAGGAGAAAGGAAAAAAGCTTAAGCTTAACAATATCACTATCTACTTCTTTGTACTTTTGCATATCACAGAGCTCAACAAAATTATTTAAGTGCAAAGCAGCATCATCGCCAGCACTGGAGAATTGATCTTTCATAACTAGGTTCAGAAAAGCAGGTTTAATCTCATAAGAAGGTGCTGAAGTGGCAGGTGTAGCAATAGGCGTGCAGATAAAGTCATTGTTGTTATGACTAGTGAAGTCACACAACTTGGTGTTCTCGGTGGAACCCATAGCAGCAGCAGGCAAGATAACTATTTTTGTGATTTTTGGTAAGGGGACACTAAAGCAAAAACTGAAAGGTAAACTAACAAGACTAAAAAGCAAAGATAAAAGATAGCGTGCAACTCCCCTATCTTGAAGAGTGGAGTCCCCGGCAACAGCGCCAGAAACTTTGCTTGATGGCTTCTCGCCCCTCGTTGGTTACCCCAAGTGGAAGGTTTGAGATGTAGCGTAACGGCAAGTTTCCCTTGGCAAGATACCAAGGATCGAATCCCGTGAGACTCCGAGGGTCGACAAGAAGGTGTCAACGGCTAACGGCGCCAGATACTTAGCGGTTGATAGGACCTGCACATAGATACAAATAACTTTGCTCCCAACGAGTACAGAGAGGTTGTCAATCCCTCCGGCCTTGTCGTTTACAAAGGATCAAACACAAGAGATAATAGTGATAGGTATGACTGCAACTAGGAAATAAGAACATGAAGTAAATATAGGGTGTGATCAGTGGTGGTAATATGGACCGGGGTCCCATGATGTTCACTAGTGATGTCTCTCTCCCAAAAGACGATAAACAGCTAAGCGAGGTGAACAAATTACAGCTGGGTAATTGACAGGATTATGTGCACAAACCAATGCTAACTATGCTGTAAAGAAAGGTAGAGGCTCAAAAGCATGGGCGGTACGTCAAGGCAAGTAGACCGGAATCCATCTGCATCTACTACTAATCATCCACCTTGAGACATCTATCCAGAACGTCTCGCTGGTATTAAGTTGCGAGTCCCACCCAAAGTTTAAACTCAAAGCAACAGACAACTCCATTAAAAGAACTTTGCGTAAAGTAAACAATCCTTGCACCTGCAAGTACAAGCATCGTTGTTTTCCCCCTTGTGGCAACAGCACATCCCCTAGACTCATGTTTCTGTCACTCAAGCTAGTCATCAGGGGGGCATGAACCCACAATCAAGCATAACGTTCCCTCTTGGAGTTACTACCTACTACTTGGCCAAAGCAATAAACAGCAATGGAGAACATGCAAGAATTACTCAAGAACATAAATATAAAAGAGGTGAATCAAATATATTACTCACACACAATCTGAACATAATCTCATAATCCATCGGATCCCAGCAAACTCAGCAGAGCAACAACATAAAGATTGCATATGTGCCTCGATCATGTAGGGCAGCTCACGAGGTCTAATCCATGAAGAACAAAGAGGGGAGGAGAACATCACATAGCTACTGGTCATGGACCCATGGTCCAAGGGGGACTACTCACGACTCATCCGGGAAGCGTCCATGGTGGTGGAGAAGCTCCCGGTGGTGGTTCTCCCCTCCGGCAGGGTGCCGGGAAGAGTTCTCCTGGTGCTCCCGATCTTGGAAGCGCAGCGGCGGCGGAATAGAGGCGAGATCGTAAAAAAGGGTTCCGTCCTCAAGGGTTTCGGGACGCAAGGAGTATATATGCCAAAGGGGGTCACCAGAAGCGGAGAGGGGGGCCCAGGCGCCCCCCCTAGGGCGGCCAGGGGTGGGGCTGCCTGGGCTGCCCCTGGCTCCCCTCTGGCCCCACTTTGGTTTTTCTCGAAGCTTCCTGTACGCTGATTTTTTCTGTATTTTTCCCGGAATTTTTGGAGCACTTTTAATATGGGGGAAATCTGAAATAGAAAAACAGTAGAAAATAGGAACTGGCACTGTGGTGCACTGAGTTAATAGGTTAGTCCAAATATGATCAAAAGTGTATGGAAGTGCATAAATATCATAGCAATATCATACAAAAGAAGCATGGAGCAAGCAGAAATTATAGATACCTTTTGGACGTATCAGCGCGCCAGGAGGCCTAGGCGCGCCCTGGTGGGTTGTGCCCACCTCGGGTGCCCCCCTGACCGCCTCTTTGCTCTATAAATACCCCAATATTCCAGAAACTCTAGGGGAGTCAACGAAATATTCATCCAGCCGCCGTAGAGTCCAGAAACACCAGATCCAATCTAGACACCATCACGGAGGGGTTCACCACTTCCATTGGTGCCTCTCCGATGATGCGTGAGTAGTTCTTTGTAGACCTACGGGTCCGTAGTTAGTAGCGAGATGGCTTCCTCTCTCTCTCTTTTGATTATCAATACAATGGTCTCTTGGAGATCCATATGATGTAACTCTTTTTGCGGTGTGTTTGTTGGGATTGATGAACTTTGAGTTTATCGTCAGATCTATCTTTTTATATCCATGAAAGTTATTTGAGTTTCTTTGATCTCTTATATGCATGATTGCTTATAGTCTTGTATTTCTTCTCCGATATTGGGTTTTGTTTTGCCAACTTGATATCTGTATCTTGCGATGGGAAGAGGTGCCCGGTAGTGGGTTCGATCTTACGGTGCTTGATCCGAGTGACAGAAGGGGAACCGACAAGTATGTATCGTTGCCACTAAGGATAAAACGACGAGATCCATATCTAACGCCATAGATAAACGAATCTTGCCTACATCATGTCATCGTTCTTAATGCATTACTCCATTTTCCATGAACTTAATACACTAGATGCATGCTGGATAGAAGTCGATGTGTGGAGTAATAGTAGTAGATGCAGGCAGGAGTAGGTCTACTAATCTTGGACACGATGCCTATGTAATGATCATTGCATGGATATCGTCATGATTATTTGAAGTTCTATCAATTGCCCAACAGTAATTTGTTCACCCACCGTTTGCTATTGTCAAGCCCAAGATGCGATTCTATCCCGATCACGTGACACTTACGTGATTGGGGCACAACCGCATTTCGGGCGCTTAGCAAGATGGATATCATTACATCGTACCATTACATACATACATGGGGGATACAACAATACATACAAGTCACATGAATACAACAACATCCATACAAAATATCCGACTACGAATACAAACATGAAAAGAACAACGACATCCATCTGCTATCCCAGGCTGCCGACCCGGAACCTAACCCAAGACTGAAGAAGAAGAACTCCAACAAAAGAACAACGCTCTCACGTCAAGACATCGGAACCTGCACCTGCAACTGTTGTTGTAGTATCCGTGAGCCACGAGGACTCAGTAATCCCATAACCATGGGTAACAAGACTATCAAAGCTTAATAGGTAGGAAGAGGTAAAGTGGTGAGGTTGCAGCAGCGGCTAAGCAAAATATATGGTGGCTAACTTACGAGTACAAGAATAAGATGAGCATCTACGCAAACGGTCGAAACTAGTAGTGATCGCTAAAGATCCTGAACTACATACGAGTCAAACATAACCCCACCGTGTTCTCTTCTCAAAGTGAAAAGAGACAGTCACGGTTACTCACACAGTTGTGTGTTTTACTTCGGATCCTCTGTCAAGTTTTCTACAACCGGACATTAACAAATTCCAATCTGCCACATAACCGCGGGCACGGCTTTCGAAAGATCATAACCCTGCAGGGGTGTCCCAACTTAGCCCATCACAAGCTCCCACGATTAGCTGAAGTGATAAATATAATATCATCACCCCTTATCTTAGGGAAATCCGATCAGGCTCGGCATCCCGGTGCACAAGACATTTCAACAATGGTAAAACAAGTCCAGCAAGACCTCCCGGTGTGTCGACACCCTGATAGTAGCCGCAGGTATCTCGTCTCAGGCCACGACCGGATGGGTGATCCTACGAGTAAAACCAATCCTCGAGTTTCCCCGTGGTGGCCCCGCATAACCCCCGTTTGGGACCAACACCATCAGCACTGGCCCCCCTGCTATGTAGAAAGAATCCTCGGGTAGCGCTAACTCCCTATGCAATTTAATTAATTAATTAAGTTGTTATTATGAGCAAAATTAAACCAATGTTGGGCCTTGCTGGAGGAGTTTTATTCAAAGACGAACTGTCAAGGGGTCCCCATATACCCATCGTGTAAGGAACGCAAAATCAAGGAACATAATGCCGGTTTATCGGCGCCTAAGGTGGCATGAGTGGAACAAAACACCGAGCAAAAGGCCAAGCCTTCCACCCATGCCCAGTATATAGGTGTGTTATTAATAATAATAGATATTGTGATATTCCAACAACAAGTTCCCTCCTGGAACGATCTTCATCTTCACCTGCAGCTATCAACGCTATAAGAGGGGCTGAGCAAGCGGGTAACATAGCCAAACAATGGTTTTTCTAGGAAGGTGTCAAGGTTAGAGGTTTCATGGCAACAAGGAGAGGGGCTGACAATAAGATGCGTAGCGCGACATATAACGATAGCATCGAGACAACTAAGCAAAGGCAATGATAGTAAAGGTATCCAAGGGTATGGTCATCTTGCCTGAGATCCCGCAAGGAAGAAGAACGGATCCATGAAGAAGACGAAGAAGAAGCCTTGAAGAAGAACCACGGGTAGACGAACGAATCCTCACGAACGCAACGGAACAAGCATTAACGAGAAGAAGCAAGCAATGCGGTAAACAAATCACTCAAGAACATGACAATATGCACTACCAAGTAGGATGCAAAACAAGTCTACTTATGATGCACAGAAAGTCTACACAGGAAGCACAACATGGCAAGGTGGAAGCACAGCAAAACAACACAAGTCTATATATATGATGCAATACATGGCAAGGTATGATGCATGGCAAGTCTATACAGGAAGCACAGCAAGTCTATACAGGAAGCATAACAAGTCTATACAGGAAGCATAACATGGCAAGGTAGGAAGCATAGAAAAACAACACAAGTTTATATGATGCAATGCATGTCAAGGTATGATGCATGACAAATATATACAGGAAGCAATACATGGCAAGGTATGATGCATGACAAATCTACACAGGAAGCACAACAAGTCTATACAGGAAGCATTACATGGCAAGGTAGGAAGCATAACATGGCAACGGTGCAAGATGCACCCAAACATCAACCAAACTCGCTCCAATCATGTTAACAAGATGATATTATGACTCTACATGCAAAATCGCTCAAGTTTCATATAAGGAACACCCCAAACGGAGCAACGGGCTAAAAGATACACATGAAACAAGATATAACAACAAGCTGAAATTAACAGCCACATAGCAACTTTGGAGCATGATAAATATAAGCTACAACACTCAAACATGGTGATAAGAAGCATGAACATGAAGTAGACATATCCTACAGCAAACAAGTCCATTGGAGCATCTCCATAGGAGGCATGGATCAATAGCAACAAGCTACAACATTTTGAACATGACACTAAAAACCTGACAGCAACATTTTATAGCAACTTGGGAGCAAGAAATAAATAAGCTACAGCAAGTCAAATGATCAAGTGAAGGCATGAATGGATAGACAAGAACATATACAACAAGGAATGATCCATGGCTGATGGCTTCTCGCCCCTCGTTGGTTACCCCAAGTGGAAGGTTTGAGATGCAGTGTAGCGGAAGTTTTCCCTTGGCAAAGATACCAAGGATCAATTTCCCCTGAGACTCCCAGTTTCAACAAGGTGTCCACTGCTAACGGCGCCAGATATTAGCAATCAACGTGGACCTGCACACAGATACAAATAACTTTGCTCCCAACGAGTACAGAGAGGTTGTCAATCTCTCCGGCCTTGTAGTTTACAAAGGATCAAACACAAGTGATAATAGTGATAGGTAATGATGCAATAGTAAGTAAAAAGCGTAAAGTAAATAGTGGATGTGATCAATGATGGTAATATGGACCGGGGTCCCATGATGTTCACTAGTGATGTCTCTCTCCCAAAAGATGATAAAACAGCTATGTGAGGTGAACGAATTACAGCTGGGCAATTGACAGAATTATGTGCGCAAACCAATGCTAACTATGTTACAAGAAAGGTAGAGGTTCAAAGCATGGGCGGTACGCCAAGGCAAGTAGACCGAAATCCATCTGCATCTACTACTAATCATCCACCTTGAGATATATATCCAGAACATCTCGCTGGTATTAAGTTGCGAGTCCCACCCATAGTGTAAACTCAATGCAACAGACAACTGCATTAAAAGAACTTTGCGTAAAGTAAACAATCCTTGCACCCGCGGGCACAAGCACCGTTGTTTTCCCCCTTGTGGCAACAACACATCCCCTAGACTCATGTTTCTGTCACTCAAGCTAGTCATCAAGGGGCATGAACCCACAATCGAGCATAACGTTCCCTCTTGGAGTCACTACCTACTACTTGGCCAAAGCAATAAATAACAACGGAGAACATGCAAGAATTACTTATGAACTAAAATATAAAAGAGGTGAATCAAATATATTACTCAAGATCAATCTGAGCATAATCTCATAATCCATCAGATCCCGGCAAACTCAACATAGCAACAGCATAAGGATTACATAGGTTCCTCGATCATGTAGGGCAGCTCACGAGGACTAACTAGTGAAGCACAAGAACGGGAGGAGAACATCACATAGCTACTGGTCATGGACTCATGGTCCAAGGGAGACTACTCACGAGTCATCCGGGAGGCGTCCATGGTGGTGGAGAAGCTCCCGGTGGTGATCCTCCCCTCCGGCAGGGTGCCGGGAAGAGTTCTCCTGGTGCTCCCGATCTTGGAAGCGGCGGCGGCGGTGGAACAGAGATGGGATCGCGAAAAGAAGTCCTGTTTCAAGGGTTTCGGGGAACCCTTTAAATATATGCCAAAGTAGGGCACCGGGGGGCTCTCGGGGGGCCGAGGCGCCCCCCCCGGCGCGGCCCAGGGGGGGCGCGCCCACAGGGCGCCTGGAGCCCCTGTGGCCCCCCAGGCTCCCCTTCGGAAGCAGTGTCGTTCCCGAAACGCTGATTTTTATATATTTTTTCTGTATTTTTCTGGGCAGTTCTCGAAACGTGAAAACCTGAAATACAAAAACAGCCGAAAACAGAAACTGGCACTGGGGTGCACTGGATTAGTAAGTTAGTCCAAATATGATCAAAAGTGTATGGAAGTGTATGAATATCATAGCAATATCACCCAAAAGTGGCATGGAGCAAGCAAAAATTATAGATACGTTTTGGACGTATCAACATCCCCAAGCTTAATTCCTGCTCGTCCTCGAGTAGGTAAATGATAACAAGAATAATTTCTGTGGTGACATGCTATTAACCATATAAGACTTTCTCATAGTCATATGACAAAAGCTTACTGAGACAATGATTCTAAAGTAATTAAGTTGTCTCAAGAGAAAATCACAAATGACTGAAAGTTTTACAACATGAAACTGAAACATCAAAAAGATTTGCAATGAACATGATGTGCAAATATGATCAAGTGATATCTAGCTTGCCCCCTTTAGTGATGCAAAACATAAATGCAAGGGCACCTTCAAGGTTTAAGTGATGGCTAGATACAATCATTTCAGAATAAACGATATCACAATCATGCAAAAGACAATGCTACTTTGGGACAATGCACATTACACTCAGAATGACAATCATGCTCTCAGTAGTTGGTGCTTAAAGTGCTAGAGCTTTTTATTATGAAACATGGAAGCAATTGTGTCAACGGTAGTAGTACTTCATATGTGTCATGTATAAAACATCTTATAAGTTGCATGCCTCATGCATCGAATACTAATAGTGCTCGTTCCTTGTCCTAATTAGCTCGGATCCCCATGGGTTATCATTGCATTGCATATGTTTTTACCAAGTGTCACAAAGGGGTACCTCTATGCCACTTGTACAAAGGTCCATGGAGATAGATCGCATTTGATTTCTCGTTTTTGATAAATCTCAACTTGAGGACATCCATATCGGGACAACATAGAAAATAGATGATGGACTCCTCTTTAATGCATAAGCATATTCTCATGAGAGATTGAGGATTAAGGTCCAAGCTAAAACTTCCACCATGATGCATGGCTTTGGTTAGCGGCCCAATGTTCTTCTCTATGCATATTAATTCAACCCACGGTAAATCACCCTTACTTCAGACAAGACGAACATGCATAGCAACTCACATGATACTCAACAAAAGTGTGACAGTTGATGGCGTCCCCAGAAACATGGTTACCGCTCAGCAAGCAACTCATAAGAAATAAGATACATAAGCAACATATTCTTTACCATAATAGTTTTTAGGCTACTTTCCCATGAGCTATGTATTGCATGGTTAATTTGCTTAGTGCAGGTGGAGGTTAGCAAAAGACTGGGAGCGACCAACTAAGAGAGCAATGACGGTCATAATCATGCAGAGCGACAAAGCAATATTGAATCAGGCATGGTAGTTATATCGCTACTTAGAAACAAAAGATCATCAAGGCTTGACAGACTTTCTTTACGGTCTTGAATATGCGTGAGCATACGCCAAGTCAATCAAAATAAATTCTCGAAGGAAGATATTACTAAACCATACCACATCATAGGCAAACAAACCAAGTTGGTACTCCAATGACACATTGGGAACCCCCCAGCTATCTGAGATTAACCATAAGAGAACCTGAACTACTAAGCACCATCATGAAAGTAGCATATTTATCATAGACATATTAACCCATGCAACGGAAGCAAACTCTCTTAATAAGGTGAGCATGGTAATTAAAAAAGAGTTCAAGCAACCAACTAAATAAAAGCTCTTTGAAAAGATAAGCATGAATACTAAGAGCAAAGCACGATAGTAGCTATTAAAAGATAAAGAACACACACAGCATAGATAGACATGAAAATTCTATGTAATGTTCTAGGTAGAGGTGGAGCATGTTTCTCTCCCACATAAAGGAATGCTGGGTTCCGACTCGTTATGAAAAACTAAAAAGAAAACTAAAAGCAAGACGCTCCAAGCATAGCACATAACACATGAAGTGATAAAAATATAGCGGAACGAAAGACGAACTGATAATGTTGATGGAGAAGGGGATGCACGGGGGGCATCCCCAAGATTAGACGCATTGAGTCTCCTTGAATATTTCTTGGGGATGCACGGGGGCATCCCCAAGCTTGAGCGCTTGACACTCCTGAATCTTTTTATCATCTTCCCTCGCACACTTGAAAACTCCCTTGATACACAACTCATTCATAATCTGATTAGCGAGGTTAGTACCCTTAATAAATAATTATACCTTGCTAGAAATAAGGATATTCTTGAAGTTCTACTGTTTCTCAAGATTGCCAAAAGGTTTTTGCAAAGAAAAAGCAAGTTCTTAATTTGCAAAGTGAAGGTAAGGCAAAACAGCACAGAATCTGTGAAAAAACAGAACAGCAGGCAGTAATTGACCTGTTCGGGATACTTCTGCAACTCAAATAAAAAAACTCAGAACTGACGCACGAAAGACAATTATATAGAGAACGCTGTCGAAACAATTCAGACCAAAAAGATGATCTGGTGATTTTATACGAATTTTTCTATCCAAGGACAGAATCTGTTTCCTGGACAGCACCTCACAACTTTTGAACTTTCTAGCAATCAGAGGCTATACTTGGCACAAATATGAAAATTAAAGATACAATGATGATGCTACAGCAGTAAACAACATCAAGACACAACAAAAGCAAAAAAATTATTCATGTGGGCTGCCTCCCAAAAGCGCTTTCTTTTATGCCTTTAAGCTAGGCATAATGCAAAGATCAAGTTTTATCAAGAGTAAAAGAATAACTAGCCCGTACAACGGACTCAAAAGGTAACTTGACCTTCTTACGAGGGAAGTGTTCCATCCCTTTCTTGAGAGGAAACTGAAATTTTATATTACCCTCTTTCATGTCAATGACAGCACCAACGGTGCGCAAAAAGGGACGTCCCAAAATAATTGGGCATGAAGGATCACATTCAATATCCATAATAGTGAAATCAACGGGCACATAATTATCATTGACAACAATAAGTACATCGTCGATCCTCCCCAAAGGTTTCTTTATGGAAGAATCAACGAGACGAACACCAAAAGAACAAGAGTCATAAGGTTTCAATTTAAGCATATCATATATCCTTTTGGGCATAACAGAGGTACTAGCACCAACATCACATAATGCATAACAAGAGAAGTCATTCAAATAAATTTTTATCATAGGATCCCAACCATCCTCTAGCTTTCTAGGTATGGAGGCTTCTACTCTGAGTTTCTCCTCCCTAGCTTTGATGAGAGCATTAGTGATATGCTCTGTGAAGGCATGGTTAAGCGTGCTAGTGCGGGGATCTCTAGACATTTTGTGAAGGAAATCAATAACTTCTGTAAGAGTGCAATTATCAAAATCAAGGTCACGAGCATCAAGTAAGGTAGTAGTGGTGTCCTTAAGGCTCACCTGTTTGGTAGTTTCTATAGCATCACCAATAATAGGTCCATTGGGACCAGGAGTACATTGGGTGCTAAGAGTGTGAGCATTCTCAATAACTTGGATAGTAGCAACAGTGTGGTAGGTAGGAAGGCTCTTAATTCTTTCCTCTTCCTCCCTTTCTCTAGCCCATCTCTCTTTAAGCTTAGCCATCATCCTAATATTTTCATTGATTTGCACTTGAGTAGCATTAATAGGGATGACTTCCTTCTCCTTAAGAGAAGAAGTTTCAATTTTCAGCAATTTTAACTCATTGGCTAAGTGGTCTACCTTGAAAGAAAGATCATCTAGTTTATGTAGTTTCTCTTCTACATTCTTATTAAAGGCTTTTTGGGTAGTGATGAAATCTCTAAGCATGATCTCTAGTTCAGTATTGGAGTTCTTGGTACTAGGATAAGCATTGTTGTTCCCATAAGAGTTAGAGGGGAACGGTCTAGAATTGTTACCAAAGTTACTCCTATAAGCATTGTTGTTGAAATTGTTTCTAGAGATAAAGTTAACATCTACTTGTTCTTGAGCAATCAAAGAATTCAAAGGAACATCACGAGGATCAACAGTAGATTGCTTCGAAAGTATAGACATGATCAAGTCAACTTTTTCATTGAGGGAGGAAATCTCCTCGACGGAGTTTACCTTCCTACCTGTTGGAGCGCATTCGGTGTGCCATTGGGAATAGTTGGTCATCATCTCATCGAGAAGCTTTGTGGCAGCACCAAGTGTAGTTGATATAAAAGTTCCTCCTGCGGCCGAATCTAACAAGTTCTGCGAGGTAAAGTTCAAGCCTGCATAAAAAGTTTGGATAACCATCCAAGTAGTCAAACCGTGAGTAGGGCAGTTTTTGATAAGAGATTTCATACGTTCCCAAGCTTGGGCAACGTGTTCATTATCCAATTGTTTAAAATTCATGATGTTACTTCTAAGTTGGATAATTTTAGCAGGTGGATAGTATTTTCCAATAAAAGCATCTTTGCACTTGTCCCATGAATCTATGCTATTTCTAGGCAAAGACTGAAACCAAATTTTAGCTCCTCCTCTCAAAGAGAAAGGAAAAAGCTTAAGCTTAACAATATTACCATCTATTTCTTGGTACTTTTGCATATCACAAAGTTCTACAAAGTTGTTCAAGTGTAAAGCAGCAGCATCTCCAGCACCGGAGAATTGGTCTTTCATGACTAAGTTCAGTAAAGCAGGTTTAATTTCATATGAAGGTGCTGAAGTGGCAGGTGTAGTGATAGGTGTGCTGATAAAGTCATCGTTGTTGTGACTAGTGAAGTCACACAAATTGGTGTTCTCGGTGGAACCCATCGTAGCAAGCAAGCAAGATAACTATTTTTGTGATTTTTGATAAAAGGAACTAAAGCAAATATGAAAGGTAAACTAACAAGACTAAAAAGCAAAGGTAAAAGATAGCATGCAACTCCCCTATCCTGAAGAGTGGAGTCCCCGGCAACGGCGCCAGAAAATACTCCTTGATGGGCCTCGAACCCCTCGTTGGATTACCCCAAGTGGAAGGTGTAAGATGCAGTAAGTAGAAGTGTTTTCCCCTAGCAAAGATGCCAAGGATCGAATCCCCAGAGACTCCTAGGTTCAACAGGTAGGTGTCAACCGCTAACGGCGCAATTAGCAATCAACGTGGACCTGCACACAGATACAAATAACTTTGCTCCCAACGAGTAGAGAGAGGTTGTCAATCTCTCCGGCCTTGTAGTTCACAAAGGGTTAAAAGCAATATGATAGTAGTGATAGATAGTGTTTTGCAATAGTAAGTAAAATAGCGAAAAGTAAAATAGTGTATGTGATCAATGATGGTAATAAGGACCGGAGTCACATGATGTTCACTAGTGATGTCTCTCTCCCAAAAGACGATAAAACAGCTATGTGAGGTAACAAATTACAGCTGGGCAATTGACAGGACCACGAACGCAAACCAATGCTGATTACATTGCAAGAAAGGTTGAGGTTCAAAGCATGGGCGGTACGCCAAAGTAAGTAGACCGAAATCCATCTGCATCTACTACTAATCATCCACCTTGAGATATCTATCCAGAACATCTCGCTGGTATTAAGTTGCGAGTCCCACCCATAGTGTAAACTCAACGCAACAGACAACTGCATTAAAAGAACTTTGCGTAAAGTAAACAATCCTTGCACCCGCGGGCACAAGCACCGTTGTTTTCCCCCTTGTGGCAACAACACATCCCCTAGACTCATGTCTCGGTCACTCAAGCTAGTCATCGAGGGGCATGAACCCACAATCGAGCATAACGTTCCCTCTTGGAGTCACTACCTACTACTTGGCCAAAGCAATAAATAACAACGGAGAACATGCAAGAATTACTTATGAACTAAAATATAAAAGAGGTGAATCAAATATATTACTCAAGATCAATCTGAACATAATCTCATAATCCATCGGATCCCAGCAAACTCAACATAGCAACAGCATAAGGATTACATAGGTGCCTCGATCATGTAGGGCAGCTCACGAGGACTAATTAGTGAAGCACAAGAACGGGAGGAGAACATCACATAGCTACTGGTCATGGACTCATGGTCCAAGGGAGACTACTCACGAGTCATCCGGGAGGCGTCCATGGTGGTGGAGAAGCTCCCGGTGGTGATCCTCCCCTCCGGCAGGGTGCCGGGAAGAGTTCTCCTGGTGCTCCCGATCTTGGAAGCGGCAGCGGCGGCGGAACGGAGATGGGATCGCGAAAAGAAGTCTTGTTTCAAGAGTTTCGGGGAACCCTTTAAATATATGCCAAAGTAGGGCACCGGGGGGCTCTCGGGGGGCCGAGGCGCCCCCCCGGCGCGGCCCAGGGGGGCGCGCCCACAGGGCGCCTGGAGCCCCTGTGCCCCCCCAGGCTCCCCTTCGGAAGCAGTGTCGTTCCCGGAACGCTGATTTTTTATATATTTTTTCTGTATTTTTCTGGGCAGTTCTCGAAACGAGAAAACCTGAAATACAAAAACAGCCGAAAACAGAAACTGGCACTGGGGTGCACTGGATTAGTAAGTTAGTCCAAATATGATCAAAAGTGTATGGAAGTGTATGAATATCATAGCAATATCACCCAAAAGTGGCATGGAGCAAGCAGAAATTATAGATACGTTTTGGACGTATCAGCAAACAGAAATTATAGATACGTTTTGGACGTATCAACATCCCCAAGCTTAATTCCTGCTCGTCCTCGAGTAGGTAAATGATAACAAGAATAATTTTTGTGGTGACATGCTATTAACCATATAAGACTTTCTCATAGTCATATGACAAAAGCTTACTGAGACACTGAATCTGTAGTAATTAAGTTGCCTCATGAGAAAATCACAAAGAACTGAAAGTTTTACAATATGGTATTGAAACATCAAATAGATTTGTAATGAGCATGATGTGCAAATATGATAAAGTGATATCTCGCTTGCCCCCTTTAGTGAAGCAAAACATAAATGCAGGGGCACCTCCAAGGTTTAAGTGATGACTAGATACAATGATTTCAAAATAAACGATATCACAATCATGCTAAAGACAATGCTACTTTGGGACAATGCACATTACACTCAGAATGACAATCATGCTCTCAGTAGTTGGTGCTTTAAGGGAAGGTGGAGACTCTCGAACCGTGGCTTTTGTTGGCAAGGTTGAAAATCCGTAGTCGGAAACAAAGACAAAACATGTACCAGAGCTCTTGGTTTTAAAAACAGAGGTAATAATAATTTTTTTTCTTAGATCATGCATGTTTCGTCAACGAATGCTAGCAGATAACTCAATTACTTTTTGAGAGGGACAAGTTTCGAGGAACGGCTCCCGAATGAGGACGATCACATCCTCTTAATCTCCTTTGTTTATCACTGCCAAAGTTTTCTGATTTCTCATGAACAAAGCGTGAAGGAGGATTTGTTTGTTATATTAATTTTGAGCCGGGCGCACTCAATGCCAGTTCCTTCTCGTGTTATGGGTTTGCACATTATACATGCAATCCCGGGGTGAAGCTTGTCCAACTTAAAAAGATCATGAATTAACTACTACTTCCTCATGGACTTAAAACAGAGGCACAAAATAGGAATACATTTTTTTCTTTTTGAATAATTTCGAGATGGTACATGAAAGTCTTCGTTAGGAATGGCAGGTAAATACCATGTAGGAAGGTATGGTGGACTCATATGGCATAACTGGTTTAAAGGAATTTGGATGCACAAGCAGTCAGTCCGCTTAGTACAGGTGGAGGTTAGCAAAAGACTGGGAGCGACCAACTAAGAGAGCAATGACGGTCATAATCATGCAGAGCGACAAAGCAACATTGAATCAGGCATGGTAGTTATATCGCTACTCAGAAATAAAATATCATCAAGGCTTGACAGACTTTCTTTATAGTCTTAAATATGCGTGAGCATACGCCAAGTCAATCAAAATAAATTCTTGAAGGAAGATATTACTGAACCATACCACATCATAGGCAAACAAATCATGTTGGTACTCCAATAACACATTGGAAACCCCCCAGCTATTTGAGACTAACCATAAGAAAACATGAATTACTAAGCACCATTATGCACGTAGCATCTTTATCATAGACATACCAACCAATGCAACGGGAGCAAACTCTCTTAATAAGATAATCATGATAATTAAAGAGAGTTCAAGCAACCAAGTAAACAAAAGCTCTTTAAAAAGATAAGCATGAAAACTAAAAGCTAAGCATGATAGTAGCTATTGAAAGACAAAGAACACACACAGCAAAGATAGACATGAAAATTCTATGTTATGTTCTAGGTAGAAGTGGAGCGTGTTTCTCTCCCACATAAAGAAAGCTGAGTTCCGACTCGTTATGAAAAGCTAAAGAAAACTAAAAAGGAAACTAAGAGCAAGACGCTCCAAGCATAGCACATAACACATGAAGTGATAAAAATATAGTGGAACGAAAGACGAACTGATAATGTTGATGGAGAAGGGGATGCACGGGGGCATCCCCAAGCTTAGACGCTTGAGTCTCCTTGAATATTTCTTGGGGGTGCATGGGGGCATCCCCAAGCTTGAGCGTTTGACACTCCTGAATCTTTTTATCATCTTCCCTCGCACACTTGAAAACTCCCTTCATACATAACTCATCATAATCTGATTAGCGAGGTTAGTACCCTTAATAAAATAATTGTTCCTTGCTGGAAATAAGGATATTATTGAAGGTCTACTGTTTCTCAAGATTGCCAAAAGGTTTTTGCAAAGAAAAAGCAAGCTCAAGGTTTGCAAAATGAAGGAAAGGTAAAACAGGACAGAATCTGTGAAAAACAGACCAGCAGGTAGTAAATGATTTTTTCGGGGCACTTCTGCAACTCAAATCAAAAAACTCAGAACAGATGCCCGAAAGCCAATTGTATAGAGCACGTTGTCGAAAAAATTCATACCAAAAAGATGATCTGGTGATTTTATACGAATTTTTCAGTCCAATGACAGAATCTGTTTCCTGGACAGCACGTCACAACTTTTGAACTTTCTTGCAATCAGAGGCTAAACTTGGCACAAAGCTAAAAAGAAAAGATACAATGATGTTGCTACAGTAGTAACAAACATTAAGTCCACTAAAAACTGAAAGAACAAACTGAAAGCAAAGATAACAAGGGTTGTCTCCCTAGAGCTCTTTCTTTATAGCCATAAAGATAGGCTTAAGACTTTAATGATGCTCTCGTAGGAATAAGAGTTGAAGAACAAAAGAGAGCATCAAGAAGCAGATACCAAACACATTTAAGCCTAACATGCTTCCTATGCATAGGAATATTGCAATAGAATAATTCATTGAAGCACAAAGCAATAAGCATAGGAAGACAAAACAAGTGCAGCTTCAAAACCTTCAACATAAGGAGAGGGACTTTGATATTATTGAAATATCTATAAGCATATGTTCCCTTCTCATAATAATTTTCAGTGGGATCATGGATGAACTCAACAATATAACTATCACATAAGGCATTATTTCCATGATCCAAAAGCATAAAAGTGTCATTACTCTTCATATAAGCAAAATCTTTCTTATTAGGAATAATGAGAGTAAGATTATCATAACAATCATGGTAATCATTGTATTTAGGAGGCATATCATAATCATAATAAATTTTATCCTCAATAGTAGGTGGACTGAAAACATCATATTCATCATTGTAATCATCATATATAAGAAGCAAAGTATCATCAATGTAAATTTTCTCTTCAAAAGTTGGGGGACTAAAAATATCATGTTCATCAAACGTGTCATCCCCAAGCTTAGAGCTTTCCATGTCATTAGCAATATTGATATTCAAAGAAAGCATACTAATAACATCACCACCATCATAAATGTTATGCAAATAATAAAGTTCCATAGGTTTTTAATTTTCTCTTCAAACAAATCATCTCCCAAAGCAAGGTAGAGCTTATAAAGCTCTCTCATATTTTTGTTGTTTTCCATTAAGCAAAACTAGTGAAAAGACATAAAGAAAACTGAAAGGTAAACTAACAAGACTAAAAAGTAAAGATAAAAGATAGCGTGCAACTCCCCTCTCTTGAAGAGTGGAGTCCCCGGCAACGGCGCCAGAAAACTTTGCTTGATGGCTTCTCGCCCCTCGTTGGTTACCCCAAGTGGAAGGTTTTAGATGCAGTGTAGCGGAAATTTTCCCTTGGCAAAGATACCAAGGATCGATTTCCCCTGAGACTCCCAGTTTCAACAAGAAGGTGTCAACTGCTAACGGCGCCAGATATTAGCAATCAACGTGGACCTGCACACAGATACACATAACTTTGCTCCCAACGAGTACAGAGAGGTTGTCAATCTCTCCGGCCTTGTAGTTTACAAAGGATCAAACGCAAGTGATAATAGTGATAGGTAATGATGCAATAGTAAGTAAAAAGCGTAAAGTAAATAGTGGATGTGATCAATGATGGTAATATGGACCGGGGTCCCATGATGTTCACTAGTGATGTATCTCTCCCAAAAGATGATAAAACAGCTATGTGAGGTGAACGAATTACAGCTGGGCAATTGACAAAATTATGTGCGCAAACCAATGCTAACTATGTTACAAGAAAGGTAGAGGTTCAAAGCATGGGCGATACGCCAAGGCAAGTAGACCGAAATCCATCTGCATCTACTACTAATCATCCACCTTGAGATATCTATCCAGAACATCTCGCTGGTATTAAGTTGCGAGTCCCACCCATAGTGTAAACTCAAAGCAACAGACAACTGCATTAAAAGAACTTTGCGTAAAGTAAACAATCCTTGCACCCGCGGGCACAAGCACCGTTGTTTTCCCCCTTGTGGCAACAGCACATCCCCTAGACTCATGTTTCTGTCACTCAAGCTAGTCATCGAGGGGCATGAACCCACGATCAAGCATAACGTTCCCTCTTGGAGTCACTACCTACTACTTGGCCAAAGCAATAAATAACAACGGGGAACATGCAAGAATTACTTACGAACATAAATATAAAAGAGGTAGATCAAATATATTACTCAAACACAATCTGAACATAATCTCACAATCCATCGGATCCCAGCAAACTCATCATAGCAACAGCATAAGGATTACATATGTGCCTCGATCATGTAGGGCAGCTCACGAGGACTAATTAGTGAAGCACAAGAACGGGAGGAGCACATCACATAGCTACTGGTCATGGACCCATGGTCCAAGGGAGACTACTCACAACTCATCCGGGAGGCGTCCATGGTGGTGGAGAGGCTCCCGGTGGTGATCCTCCCCTCCGGCAGGGTGCCGGGAAGAGTTCTCCTGGTGCTCCCAATCTTGGAAGCGGCGGCGGCGGCGGAACAGAGATGAGATCGCGAAAAAGGATTCCCGTCTCGAGGGTTTCGGGACGCGATATAAATATATGCCAAAGGGGGCATCAGCGGAGGCTCGGGGGGCCCAGGCGCCCCCCGGCGCGGCCAGGGGGTCCCGCGCCACCAGGGCGCCTAGAGCCCTGGTGGCCCCCCTCCGGCTGTCCTTTGGCAGCTGGGAAGCTTCTGGAACGCTGATTTTTTATATAATTTTTTCGGGATTTTTCTTGCAGTTCTCGTAGTGGGAAAACCTGAAATACAAAAACAGCAGAAAACAGAAGCTGGCACTGGGGTGCACTAAGTTAATAGGTTAGTCCAAATATGATCAAAAGTGTATGGAAGTGTATAAATATCATAGCAATATCACCCAAAAGAGGCATGGAGCAAGCAGAAATTATAGACACGTTTTGGACGTATCAATGGCCACCCCAAAACTAACATGGATTTTCCTAGGGCATCATGCAAACATAGCATCGGGATATTACAGATTCCAGACTTAGTGAAATTTCACTAAGTGTTAAAACAGCAACAGCAACATGGCAAGTTTGCAAGCATGTTTAAGTCAACACAAGGCATATCACGGAAAGTTAAATGCACCACATCAAAGAGCACATCATGGAGATTCTAAAACATCTAGGCATGTGACAAGGGGACAAACACAACAATAGCAACGAGCTCCTCAACTAGGCATCTCGTAACAAGTTTCAGAACATAACAACCACATGCACTTTTGCAACATAGATAAACATGGCAATATGAACTCAAACAAGTATGCTATAGCAACCAACATGTAGAGCATCTCATGATGACCATTTTGACATATCATTTGCAACATTTGGATAAACATGCACCAAGTTATCATATCTCAAATATGGCAACAAAATAACAAGTAGCAGCAGTTTATAACAAGTAGCACTCTTGCAACAGATATTTAAGCATCTAGATGAACTCAAATGAGCATGGCACAATGGAACAAAGTGTAGAGCATATCACCACGATCATTTTGACATATCATTCACTCAATTTGGACATGCACACAACTATCTACAGCCGTGCAAAGAATGCAACAAAATGCTGACCGAAAAAGGGACTTAGCAGAAAATAGACCTCCGGAGGGGTGGACATGTCCGGAGTGGGGCGGACAAGTCCGGACGGCTGGGTCCCACGGGCAGAGAGAGGGGCGGACACGTCCGTGCCCGGACGGACATGTCCATCGGCAGCGATGGCGCGGGGCCCACTGCCCAGTGGCACGGACAGAGAGGGGGGGCGGACATGTTCGGCTCCTCCGGACATGTCCGGCCCTGCGAGGAGGTCCGGCGACCGGACGCGGTTCTCCGGCGAGGACGGCCGTCGGTGAGCTCGGGGAGGCGAGGGAGAGGTGGATCCGGGCCCTCCTGGCCGGATCCGACGACGGCGGGGGTCGGTGAAGGGCACGAGGCGGCGCTGGACGCGGGATATGGCGCGAGAGCTCGCCGGACTCGCGACTCCGGCGAGGTAATCAGCGGCGGCTGTGAGATCTAGGGCGGCGGCAGCCTGGCCAGGGAGACGAGCGGGGCGGCGCGGACGCTGCATCCGGCGGCGGGGCTCGGGTCGGGGCGGCGGAGCACTGCACCCGACGGCGGGGCTCGGGTCGGCGGAGCGCTCCGGCGAGGGAGCTGCGCGCTCGGGCGCTCGCAGAGAGGAGCGACGGGGACGCTGGAGCGAGGAGAAGAGCGGGCCCGCGGCGCGGCCGTTGGGCCCGGTTCGGCCCATGGCGGGTCGGAACCGGGTCCCGACGGGCCTGGCGGCTGGGAGGCGACCAAGGCGACGTGGAGGGCAACACGTGGCGTGCGGTGGGTGGCCGGGAAGCGGCGGCTGCGGCGGCTGGCCAACCAGAGGCCGCCAAGTGGCGAGGATGAGGTGGATCTCGCCGGAATTTGGAGGAGGAGGGGATTGGCTGCGCGGTTTTCGAGGAGGGAGAGGCTGGGAGGTTAGGGGAGGCTAGGAGATGCCCAAAATGGCAAGGGGGGGTTGTTTATATAGGGAAAAGCCTAGGGTTTGGGGTTTTTGGACCATTCCGGAGCCATCGGATCACGATCCAACGGCAACTGAGCGAAGGGGAAGTTAGAAAGGCTTAGGTGGGCTGTGTAGAAGGCTTTGGGCTTATGGAAGAGAAGAGAGGGAGAGGCCCGCAGGGGTTTTCGGAGACCGAAAATGTTCGACGAAATAACCGGCGACTAGTGCCGCTATATATATCTGTTGGGCTATCAAACGAGCTCTGAATGCGATGAAATTTGGCAGGCGGCCTGTCTACACTATAATAAGACCACATGCCAAGTTTCAACCCATTCCGAGAACGTTTTTCGGCCACTCACAAAATAAATATTCGGAGGCACCGCGGGCGCATGCAAGTGTGTCTGGGCTCAGAACGGACAACGGAAAGGACGAGGGGACTCGGGCGGATGCAAGTTTTGAAAACATGCTGATGCAAGCACACATGATGACATGGCAAGATGCAACACGCAAGCAAATGACATGGCACTAACAACGAAACTGGCTGACACCTGGCGCACCGGTCTCGGGGTGTCACAGCTATTTTCTCGAGAGTAGCCACTAGTGAAACCTACGGCCCCCGGGTCTTCTTCCTCATATATTTGCCTTTGCGATCTATTTGCATGTGCTTTTATTTTTGGATCTACTAAACCAAAAACCCCAAAATACCTTGCTGCAATTTATCTTATTTATCAACCAATATTTATCTCTCTCTCACGTTCGTTACCCGAAAGGGATTGACAACCCCTTTAACACGTCGGGTTGCGAGGTGTTGTTTTTTGTGTGCAGGTGTTGTTTACGTTGTGTTGCTTGGTTCTCCTACTGGTTCAGTAACCTTGGTCTCACATCTGAGGGAAATACCTACCACCGCTGTGTTGCATCATCCCTTCCTCTTTGGGGGAAAAACGAACGTAGCTTTAAGCAACATCAAGCATTCACGCGAAAAGCTGGGGGCCGGGGACTCTTCAGCCTACACCTGACCGAAAGGACCTCTTCGGCCAACAGCAGACCAAAATGGCGTTCTTTGGCCCACCCGCGGCTCTCTTCGGCCAACAGTTGACAGAAGAGACCTCTTCGGCCAACAACAGGCCGAAAAGGTACTCTTCGGCCACCGACATGCCGATGGGGTCATAGTTTTGAATTTTTGGCGTTAGGTCATATAGTTTTCAAATTTGCTATAAAAAGGTCATAGTTACGAGGAAAAAGATCCACTATATAAGGAGGTGGTTCTTCCACCTCCCACCTACCTCTTGCCTCTCTCTCTCCTCGATTGTTGCCCTAAGCTCATTCTTGCCCGATCTCCTTCCCTAGCCAACCAAACTTGTTGATTTGATAGGGATTGAGGGGGGGGGGGGGCTAGATCTACACTTCCACCAAATGAAATTTGATTCCCCCATACATTCACTTGTGGATCTTGTTACTCTTGGGTGATTCTGCACCCCAGACGGAAGAGGTCACCTTGGAGCGTTGTTGGGAGCCTCCAATTAAGTTGTGAAGAGAGCCACAACCTTTTTTATAAAGGTTTCGGTTGCCGACTTCATGGGCATCGCTAGTGGAATCGCGGCACCTTGCATTGTGCGAAAGCGATGAGAATAAGGTGTCCCTCCAAACATTTGGGGATCATTATGCCTCCACACCTCCAACGGAGATGTACTTCACCCAAAGGAGGGAACTTCAGCAACACATCATCGTCTCCACTGACTCCACTTGCGGTTACTTCATGTCTTTACTTTGTGCAAGCTTTTATTGTGTGTTTACTCTTGCTTGTGCTTGTTCTTGTGTTGCATGACATATAGATTGTCCACTCAGTTGCATATATAGACAACCTACTTTCTTGTTGAACCTAAAATTTGTTAAAGAGGCTAAAAATTGTCAGTCGCCTATTCACCCCCTCTAGTTGACCATACCGACCCTTTCAGATGCATTTTTGGATTGTTTGGTTAGCTGGGCTGCACCAAAATATTGGCTCGCATGAACCTCAAAGAACCTTTCAACCAGGCCCGTGAGGAACGTCCCAATCAGTAGTTTCCACTCAGTGAGTCTCTCCTCGTGTAGTCAGGCTCTCATCATCTTTGTCCAGTTCATCGCCATTGTGGTTTTGTTGCGCCCTTGTGTTTGTATGTATCACAAAATGTCAATAGTGGTTAAGGTGGTTGCTAATAATCTCACCACATTTGGGTGCAAGGTAACTACATTGGGTCGAATGTGTGCAACCAAACAAGCACAATTCATCAGCACAACCCCAAAACACAAAACATGGGTAACCAATTGTTGGTGGGTTAGTTTCTGCCCTAATGCAACTTGTGATTTACGGTCAATCAAACAATGTGCGACCTGGCCTATAGTATGTATTAGCTCAACCAAGATGAATTGGTGATGCAAGGGAGCACAAATCGGTGAAGGTAACCACGCACGCCCTTAATAGTCGAGATAAGCCTCCGAGCTCGTCTTTTCCACCCGGGTCCTCCTTTTATGACCCCTTTTCACTCCCAAAAATAATGAGTATATTACCTATAGATGGAGTAGGGAGTCTAAAGACATTGTTGAGATCAAATCATGCGCACTGTCGGATTTAAGGATGACCACAAATCCAAAGTGAAGGGAAGACCTATGAAACAATCGTCTATCCTAGACGTGTCAACAATACCACACAAAGAAACATTTCACATGCTGATATGTTGACCATCCCCTTAGAATTATGAGCAAAAATGCCGGCACAACCATTCGTACTATAAACCCGAGTCTAGTGTGAAAGTAATCGCACCGAGACAACATATCATAGTCTAAAGGTAAATGTAACAAGATTTATTTTGGCAAATAAATGAAATAAGATATAGTCCTAGGTATATTTGCCTGATGGAGTATTCTTTCCTGTTTGCGCGCTACTTTGTTGACTTTCTTCTTAATTATAACTTCCATTGTCGCTCTAGGCTAAGATCACAATTCTTGCCAACGTGTAAACTAAGATTGGTACTTATATTCACATGGTTTACATCTATTGTTTCCCCCCACTCATATAATACTGCATAGTATGGAATCTTAGTTGCTTTAACTTGGATGTTCATTTTTGTTGGGATGATTTGTGATCCTTTTTAAGATATAAATGGCTTGTGACATAAAAAAGGTTTGCACCAAATTGATCATTGGAACGGGTTTTGCCCATGGATTAGTTGGCATGTTTAAGTTCCTAATTAGCTGCAAATGCATCTGCATATTAAAGGGCTTCTTGATTCTATGCGTGCATGGAAAGAGTGACTTTTTTGTCATATATAGTCAAATAAATAGTTGCGATACGTGAGTTAGCTATTGAATGCACTTGAATGTTGTTATAGTTAGGTAGTAGAATCTAAACAAACATGGTCAATAAAATTACAACATGCTACTCATACTATAGCGAAATTAAAGTTGTGACATGTTGGCCGAAAATACAAAGGTGAACATGGGTGCGCGCGCAGCCATGTGAATAGTAAATTCATAAAAAATACTAGAAAAAATATAAAAAATCTGAAATTTCACGGTTTGAAACTTAGTTGATCATTCTACTCACGTGTGAAGTTTCACGATTGATTGACACCCATGGTATTCTTAGTGGAGAAAATACAAGTGCGACCATATTATTCATTAAACAATGTTTTTTAATATAGCTTCAATTAGCTTCGATTTTGTCATTTTTGCCCAGATTACCATGGATGTGATTTCTTCGTGAAACTTCATATGCAAGTATATCGGTTGACTATGTATATTACAAAATTAATTTCAGAATTTTTTTTGTTTTTTCTAGCATTTTTCGAATTTACTATTCATAAAGGGTGCGCGCGCACCTATGTTCACCAAATCCGCGTCCCATGTTGGCTTCTTTTTTAGGGTGTATAATGGTAGTTGGTAAAGAATATAGTGAGGCATCCATGGTGAGATAGCACAATATGCACGATATAATGATAAACAAAGTGTTGTCTCTTCATTTTAATGGTATTTTCTATTTGTTTCGGGTCTAAAATATCTTCCACGTGGTTGTTGCGTACCCTCTGTATTTTAGAATGGTAGAGCAGTAGTTGCAAGCTGGGGAGGCAGCGCACCGATGTTGGTCCCCGAGGAGAAGGAAGAGTGCAGGAGATCGACGACCCGATGGTCGATGCGATGCTCCAGTGGCCGGGCGACGCCTGACGACGGAGGATGGAGCGAACATGGTATATTAGCTGGGGGCGGTGGAGTGAAACGTGGTCCCCATGTTCTTGGGGAAGTATTGGGTGATAAAAAAAAGATGAAAAAAATGAAGCTATCGGAGCAAGTTTGTTTGACGAACTTCCTCGATACAAACGGGAGGAAACAAAGGGAGTTATCAGAGATGTTCTTACCCTTTTTTTCTGTGCGTGGCTAATTCTTAACTCCAGTATTTTAAGCAAGAAGTTTTCGGCATGAAACTTACTAGATGTTTTATTTTTTTAACTTAACTTACTAGATATAATGTTATTCTGATGCAAAACAAATTTGATGTCAATAAAGGAGTATCACTGCCGTGTCAGATCGCTTGGAGTGAGAAGTGAAAATGATGCTAACCCTAACAAGACGTTCATTTTTCTTATGCATGACACTTTGCATATTCCTCTCACGTTGTTGTTGTTTTCTCTTCATGGATTTCTTGTCACCTTCATGAAAAACAAACCACGGCGATTCAATCGAGGAGAACTTAGCGAGAAAACCCTAAGATTAGCGTAAATAAAACTCTGGACTCACAAAAATGCGTGCACCCGGCGGCCTATAAAAAGGGAGGCAGATCTGATACCGAAGGTAGTTGTGAGCGTTGCGGAAAAAATAAACAAAAACGAAAAAAAGGGGGCGAGGAAGAAACCGAAACACTCACACAGAACACCACACCCCCCAACCCGGCGACACACCACCCCTACCTCCCACCCCAAATCTCAGATCAGAGCGCCGGGAGATCTGCCATTTCCGGGCGGAGGGATCGAGCCCCGCGCTTCTCGAGTAAGGATTCTGCCTCCCCCTCCCTCTCTTCCGCCCCAGCTTTTTTCGGGGGGGACGCGCGATCTGGCGCGGGTTTTTGGCGCGAGCAGCTGCGATTTGTGGACGGATTCGTTGGTCGGTTTGCTGGATTTAGGAGGGGTTCCGGGGTGTGGAGTTGCGCTCCTGGAGCACTCCCTGACGGGGCTCCGTGGAGGAGCATCTGGACTAGGAGCAGGGGCAGGGTTGTGTGTAGCAGAGCGTCTGGGATCAGTAGGGTTGTGTGTAGCAGAGCGTTCGGGATCAGTAGGATTGTTGCGTCGCATAGTGTTTGTTGTCTATCAGCTTTGCAAGTAGAGATACGAATTCGGATTCGTGGGTGGATTACTGGGCTTGGAGGGATTTGGGGGTTAGAGCTGCGTTGTTGGAGCAGTTGTTGCTGGTATTCCGTGGAGGAAGAGCATTCGGTCCTCATGAATAGCTGCATCCGGGCATGAGCAGGCTTGTTTTTAGCGGAGCAGAAAGAAACAGTAGGGCTCCTGTATGTATCATATGTTGCTAGTTGCGTTCAGAACCAGTAGGCCTCAGGTAAATACTAGTGGTGCACGCTGTTTAGATACATTTCTGCTTAATCTGGGAACATTTGATTTAACTCAGGTGCAAGCAGCACCATGTTTGGTCACCGTGTAATCATCTGAAATGGCTTTAATCCCTTACTGCAGTTAAATCTTGGGCTCTGTATCTTGTGTGGATGGCATTTGTGCCCCGGAGACTGTAGCTCGCCAAGTGTTGATTTGAGCCTGTGAAGATAGAGATGGGTTCTCCGAGAAAATCCGACAAGAAGGCCGCCTTAGACTTTGCAGCATGGAGTTTCAATATCACCTCATCCGTTGGGATCATCATGGTCAACAAAGCCTTAATGGCTACACATGGATTCAGTTTTGGTATGTTTTTCGCTTTGGTGAAGAATTATGTAGTCGCATACATCCTTAATTTGTTCTATTGACATCTTGTTCTTTACTTTTGGCAGTGAGTAGGATTATGTTATGCTGTATTTTGTTCTGTATCTCTCAATTTCTGTCTGACTTCAATCTGACTATCGTAGACTTCTCCTTCTGAATTGCGCGTTAGTATTGCTCTGCTGATTTTAGTGTATGAATGGGATCAGGAACTTATTTTATACTTTTGGGGATCCCAAATTGGTACTGCAAATTCCATCCATGCAAATGCTAGATGCTCTCTTGTTGATAATATCTTACAGATGAGTACGTCAGCGTTTGACCAACTCATACAATTTTTTTCCCACTAGATTTACTTTTATGGTGATCTGAGAGTTAGGGATTTGACTGTTAGGCAATCCTAAGTGTCTGCTGCTATTCTAACCTGCTTGGCGTAAACTTGGGATGCGTCTGTTGAACATAAGAAGCATGCTAATCTAATATGATTTATTGTGATACTAGGTGGCGATAACTTACTAGTTCTATGAGGTTTTTGCATTGACCCTCAACAAACTGCACATGTGTTAAAACTTGGATAAACTCCTGCCATGTCACTGATTGTGATTTATGCCTTTTGCAGCCACAACATTAACTGGCCTTCATTTATTGACAACGACCTTGATGACTATTGTGTTTCGGTGGTTAGGCCTGAGCCAGCCCTCTCACTTACCGCTACCAGATCTGATTAAGTTCGTAATCTTTTCAAATTTGTCGATCGTTGGCATGAATGTGAGCTTGATGTGGAATTCTGTGGGGTTTTATCAGGTCAGTGTATTTTCTGACTCTCTGTTACCTAAGCTGTGTATCTTTGCATTATTAGCTCTTAATTAATTCTTTTCTCTTGTTCAGATAGCAAAGCTGTGCATGATACCCGCGTCATGTCTTCTGGAAGTTGTCTTTGATCGTGTACATTATTCACGGGACACAAAGCTGAGCATAATGGTTGTACTTGTAGGCGTTGCAGTTTGCACTGTTACTGATGTCAGTGTGAATGCAAAAGGCATGCTTGCAGCTGTTATAGCTGTCTGGAGCACAGCTTTCCAACAATATGTAAGTTGAAATACCTATACTGTATGGCGACTTGTATATGTCTTCCTAGTCAATAGAATCCTGTTTCTGAAAGACAAATCACACAAACACACACAAAATAATAAAATAATAATAATCATGATAGTGTCACATGCTTATCTATTAGATGACTTGAAACAATGATCGAATAAGAGGGCAATCTTTATAATGTTCACAGACATTACCAACATAATCACTCCAGTTTCGAAGTATGCAATGCATTCTGTTGTTTAATCTCATGACTGCATGTTATTTGATTATGTTTGCTGTCATTCTGTTATTTGTTCTTATGATGTATTGGAAAGAGTGCCCACTTGAAATTCTGTTAATTCTTTTTTTCCCTTTTTTGCAGTATGTTCATTATCTCCAGCGGAAGTACTCTCTGAACTCATTCAATCTCCTAGGCCACACTGCTCCAGCCCAAGCAGGTTCCCTCCTGTTAGTAGGGCCCTTTGTGGATTTCTTGTTGACTGGCAAAAGGGTGGATCACTTCAATTTCACATCGCTTTCTCTGGTAAGAAATCAATATTGTAACAGTGTTTCATGTCCCTGAACCTATGGTGATCTATGTTGCAGCTTCTGTATAAGCAAATTATTTAGCTGGTTTATGTTTGCTTAGAGATAAAATGGGAAATGGCCAGCATTTTAGGGAGCATCATTGTGGAGAACTTCTGTTGTGCTGCTTTGTTGAATCTCATATTTAGTTGAATTCGTGGCTTTTCATTTCTTCACATGACTAGCTTGACTAGAATTTTGTTTTAGTGTTTGCAAAGATTAGTTTGTCTACACATTCAACCTCTTTATTTTGTCATCTATCTTATCATTGCATTTTGTGACTGCAGCTATTCGTCGTACTCTCATGCATCATCGCCATCGGCGTTAATCTGAGCCAGTTCATCTGCATCGGCCGGTTCTCCGCTGTATCTTTCCAAGTCTTAGGCCACATGAAGACTGTGCTGGTCCTGTTCCTTGGCTTTCTCTTCTTTGGCAAGGAGGGCCTGAACCTTCATGTAGTCCTTGGGATGATCCTCGCTGTTCTTGGAATGATGTGGTATGGGAACGCATCAGCGAAACCAGGCGGCAAAGAGCGTCGGAGTGTCCTCCCAGTGAGGTCCGAGAGGCACAATGGAGGTTCAGAAGACAAGGATGGTAGTGAGAAGTGAATTTTGCAATCGGCAACTGCAGTGCGTGCATATTTTTCCCCTCGAGGTTTCTGGTGACACACAACACAGCGAAGGAAGACAGTCTGGTATTGTTCTTGATAGAGGTTACTACAGAAGCTGAACCTTACCCCACCTAGGAACTCGGCATCGGTCTCGTTATAGGTTACATACATTACCGTCACATTTTTTCGATACATTCATAGTCACCAGATGTTTTACAAGGTTTGAGTATAGTATAATCCTTTAGAAGTAAGTCGTATGTGAAGATTGTGGAATTGTGGTGAAGAATGTTGGAAGTTAAGGCGTTGTTTTGATCTTATGGAAGTATGGACTACACATTAGGATCATTTCTGAATTGTCATTACTGAATGAAGTTCATTATCGGGGTTTTATAGACCATATTTTCGCTCATTTGCATCATGTTATTGTGTGTACTTGATATATATTTCCTGATACACAGACGGTAGACATCTCCCCTCTTCTTTCTGGGAGTAGTAACCATCGGTGTATCAGTGTATGCAATCTCCAAGAAAGCAAGTAGGAGTATATTTACGAGCAAATCATATGGACAAGTTTATTGCAATTGTTAGCCATCGAACATGTTTAGAACGCAGGAATTTCACTAAAGATCATTTTTTTTACCGCATGTCCCTATATGCCTGTAGACAGCGACCGGTCACCCCGCATTCCATGGTACCCATGCAACGTGATCAACATGTACGCAGATCCAAACTTGAACATAGCAATAGCTAACATATATATTGGGGATAGCAAGTTCCATCATCACATAGATACACACGGACACAAAATGTTTATCATCACCTAGATATGATAAGCCTAGACGATAGATAAACTAAATAGAAAGATACTTGTGGAGGAGGACGGCGTCACACTACACCACTTCTTTGCCGGTGGCTTCCCTTTGGGGTCTCCGGAGTGGCGGTTGCAATCTTCGGCCGACGGAGGGGCGATGTCGTCGGTAGTTGTTCCGTTGTTAGAGGAGTGAATCCTGACCAGCTATCGCGTGGTGCGGGTCTGCTTATTCGCGAGCTGGGTGGCTTTCTGTACAACGCCCGTCTTCTACTTCTGCGACGCGCTTAGACTCTTCGATGCTGATCCGAAGCGCCTTCCATTTTTGTGAAGGTGGCGGCGAGCAAGTGACAATGACGATGCGTCACCCTCTGCCTTACCCCTGCCTCAGACTCAAGCAGTCGCGACTGCAGGCGCTAGCACCCGGCACGCCGCCAGGGAGGAGTAGGGGCTGGGGTACCGGGCACCACCGGCGGCTCAGGGAGGGCACAAGACGGTGTGTAGGTGCAACTGCCCCTTCAAGCCACAGAGGAGGCCACGAAGCTCGAGCTCCAACCCCTGTCCATTCACAACCAGAGGGCAATGCGGAGGACGAGTTTTTCGTCGTCCGGGGCATTCACAACACAATTTATTAAACACACTGTTAATGCATCTCACATACACGCATTCATTAGAAGTTGACCCCAATCACACCACAATTGAAAAAACACACTGTTAATGCATCTCACATACACGCATTGATTAAAAAACCACTATTAATTCCCCACACACTAAACCACTAATTTTCACCACTTCAAAAAAAAAAAAAAAAACTAGCCCGCAAAAATAAAAACTGTGCAACCCCAGAAACATAAGCAGCGCAGCAAAGCGCGCTCTGCCTTTCTAGTCAAGTATGAACTGCAAAGTGTGGCGTACGAGAAAGCTGGTGAGTTTTATTAGAACAAATTGACAGGAGATAGATACATCATTCCTTCATTCACCAGGGCAAAAAGATCATGCTTGTCCAGTTTTCAAATCCTGCTTTACAAACTTCCTCACCAAAGAGCAAAAACAAACCACAAATTGCAGAGAGAACACATCAAATTTCAAGATACCAAAGATCTGCAATTACAATGACAGATGGATAGCAGAAGATACAAATCTTAAGAGAGGAAGACCTATATAGGGAACATAGAGTAACTGGTAACAAAAAAAAAAATGCCAGTATCCATCATGTCACTCAGAATGCCATATCTCAACAGTGCACGTGTGGGAACATTAGTTCCTTCGACCTCACAGCAGAGGGCTGAAAAGGGAGCACCAATTGAACCAGTGCTCAGATTACTAAAATATTCATCACAGGGACAGATGGAAACTACACGAACCACAAATAAGGAGAGACAAGTGGAGAACAAGGATAGTACCATCCTGTCAATATTTGTCAAATTTAAAAAGCTTGAAAATTGTTTGGAAACCCAGCATTAAGGATATAGGAACATGGGAAATTAAACTCAATAACAACAGGGAAAATAAAGAAATAAGTTGTGACAAAGAAATAATGTTCTACATTTTGATCCATTAGTATATTTTCCATACTACTCCCTCCGTCCAGAAATACTTGTCATCAAAATGAATAAAAGGGGATGTATCTAGATGTATTTTAGTTCTACATACATCCCTTTTTGTCCATTTTGATGACAAGTATTTTCGGACGGAGGGAGTATATTTTTGCAGGCAAAAGAATAACTTACAACTCCAACGGAAGGAAACATGCCATATTTAAAAAAAAGGAAAACAGTAAAGAAGTGCTAATGCAAAGAAAGAGCAAGCAACAAAAACTGTCAGTTTCCATCATGTCCCTCAGAATGCCATATCTCAACAGTGTACGTGGGATCTATTGGCCCCTTCAACCTCACAGCAAAGTACTGAAGAGGGAGCACCAATTGAACGAGTGCTCAGATTACTAAAATGCTCGTCACAGGGACAGATGGAAACTACATGTCAAGATGCTATTTCCATTTCAATCAAGCTGCACAATGTCGGAGAAACTTTCATACAGCATTGAAGTTAAACCAATATGGGAGATGAAATCACTAAGTTTGAGGAAAATAGTAAAAATACATGAGAAAGAAACAATGCTCTATCTCACCAAACATGTTTCGAATCCTTACAGCTAGTTCTTTAACTAACTTCTGAATGTGCACATAACTTTATTTTTTAGAAAAACTAAACGTCGAGTTTAAATATCAGTTGGTTGATGTCATAAGCAACAGCAACTAGTTGGCCAGTCCACACAACCAGTTACTGTGCTTCACCTGATGCTGCCGCTCTATCTTGAAGAAACATCTGTCTGTCCTCTTTCATCTTATTCACGATCTCGAGTACCTTTGGGTTATGGAAACGGTCCCTAACATACTTCTTTTCCTCTGCCTGTATTTCTTTGATGGCGCTTGGATATGGATTTTGAGGTGGTGGCTTTCCTTCTCTGCGTGCAATTTGTTTCAGTTCCTTGTATGCTAGCTTTTTTGCTTTTTTCTCTGCGCCATACTCCATCTGCCAAAGGATGTTAGTCATGCAAGGAGTTATAACTCTATACTTTGAGATATAGACAGAGCAGGACCAATAATTGGATTACTGCTCCATCAGAGAAACAAAGGATATATTTTAGAAGAGGAAAATTACATCTGCTACATCCATTGCATCATCTTCATTGACTCCATGTTCCTTCAACTCCAACACACGCCAAGCAAAAACTCTTGCTGGCGGTGGATCAAACCCGCTTATCCTGAAAGAATTGGTTAGCTATTAAATTCTGTGTACAGTATGACACAAAAAGTGGGGAAAGACAATATCTGAGAGTGAAACAGAAGGGCAACGTTGAAACCATTGACAGTCAGAAAAAGGAGTTGCTAGTCTGTACATGTAGAATTGTAGCTCCTTCAAACAAAAGTTTTCGTCGACTAATGCATCATTATGTAGTTGTATTAATCAGTTCAAAGGAAAAATAAGGCGAGCATCAAGTATCAAAATAACCACTCCCTCCGTTCAGAAATAAGTGGCGTGGTTTCAGCTGAAATTGCATGGTTTTAGTTCAAATTTGAAATGATTCCTCATTACCCTCTCAAATGGAAATTGTAAAGAAAATGGAAAAAAGGACAAGCACATTCACATCCTCAATTCTAGAGCCTTATCAAACTTGTATACTTTACAGTCATAATTGTAATGATATATATATATATATATATATAACAAGAAAATTACTTTATTGCATCATGGTAGAGTGAATCAGGATGCCTTCTGAAGAACCTCTTGACATAGACATCCTCTGGCAGTTCTATCTTCTCGATTTTACCATCAGTTCTAGGGAATGTGACTGGAGGTGCCCTAATAAAAAAGCAACATGTGTTTCAAAGAAAAAGCAAGCAACATGAATATAATATAGAGAGAATTAGCGCTTAGATGAATAGGATAAACATCTTCAGTTCACAAATATTCAAGTTTACAGCAAACGGCAATTGAACCCAATTAGACAAACTCAATGCAGGAACCCTTCAGCCACAAATACCTTCTGCCTTCCCCAAATAGGAGATTTCATCAAGATCAGGAAGGAAGAAAACAATACGGCCAAGGAAATCCGTTCACCTTAACTATTAAATGGAGCACATCGATAAATAACGCCAAGATAAATAAATTGTAGACCAAGTGGATGATGTAAAATTACCCCTATGGCACTGCATAGTGTGATCAGTTCACAAATGTGCCAGGTGAAAAGGTAGCGCAGAGTTTGTTCTGTTTCACACAAACCACTCACAGCTAATGATCAACGTAAAAAAATGTGGGATATTTGGATCGAGCATAACTGAAATAAGATTTGACAGATTTAACATTTTGGTGTGGAGTTTGAAGCTTGCCTAGAAAATGTATGCGGGTTTGCCAACCACAGTGCAAATAAACTGAAAAACATGTTAGTCTGATTGAAAAGCAAAACAGAGTACAGTTCGCTCTAGAAAATGGGACTACATTGATTTACAATAATTCTGCATTCTTTCATCTAAGTAACCATGAGAATCAAATGATAAAGGAAACGCAATCATCTATATGGATTTTAAGAGCGTAAATCAGAATATCGAGCCACCCGCAGATGATATTGTGGGCAGTACCAAATCTAGTTTTACCAACTACTGATAATCAACCGTATATGGAGGACAAATGCGATGAGTAGATCACCAAGGTTGGATCTCTCATTTCAACACAATTCACCGCACCAACATCAAACGGCCGGAGCAAAAACATAGCGGAAGTGGAGGGGAGGGGCTAGGGATCGAGAGAGTACTGACTGCTCCATGGCCTTGAGCCAGGCAGGGGCGGGCTTGGCCAGCCCCTTCACCAGTTTCCGCGTCTTCGTCAGCAGGTCGCCTCGCATGTACGACATCTCGCCTCCACAGCCGGTGGGCGGTGGCCGCCGCAGCCGCAAGTGGGAGGAAATGCCGGCGAGATGGTGGCGGGATCGTTTTCCTTCTCGCCTTCGTGGTGGCTAGGTCAAGAAGACCACCTAAATGGGCTGGGCCTGGGACGAATGGTCCGAACTTCATTCACGCGAAAGACGAATGGGCCCAAATGAGCCCAGCTTTAGTTTATTCTTTCACTGCCCCTCTCTGGCTCTGGAATTTTCTAGAACCCTAGCACGATTCCCAAAACCCAAAGCTCCTCCTCATCCTCTTCCATGGCGATGGCGTCCGCGCTCCCGCTCCTCCTCGTCCCCCGCCCCGTCCTCTCTCCGAGGCCCACTGCAGCGGGCCGCTTCCTCTCTCTGTCCACCGCCGCTCCCGCCCCTGCCGCCGTCGAGCCCCTCAAGGGCGGCGGCCGCCTCGCGCGGCTCCAGCCGCTCCACGCAGCCTCCTGCTGCAACTCCGCCCCCACAGCAGCATCTGGAGGAGTGGAGGCGGTCCGGGCGAAGGGCTTGCAGCTCGTGGCCTGGTGATTCCGTTGGACCTCTTCTTCATTCCTTGGGAATTTACCCGTGTGGGTTCTGATGCTTCGGTAAAATACTGAGACTGGGTTTGTTGAAAATGGCCGCGACAGGTACCTTCTGTCTCTTGACAAGCATCCGGTGGCGACCAAGGCTGTCACTTCTGCTGTGCTGACTCTGGCCGGGGACCTCATCTGCCAGGTTCGTTGATGCCAACGCTATTGTTTGCTGCCGTAGAGTGTGGTATTATGCAATGCAGCATGGGTTCCGTAGTCGTTAGTTGGTTAATTGCTGAGCCATGTTTTCAAGATGTGACCTCTTGTTCAGTTCTGTTTGGAGCTTCTTGCACTAGTAAATGGATTACCCCACCATTGACAATTCTTCAGGAGTTAGATCAGTCAATGTAATATTGCACAAGAAAAAAAGAGTCTGAATGTTAAACATGCTGAACGCAATCCTATTGAAATGAATTTAATCACAAACAAAATTATGCAGGTAAAATCAGGGTGGAAGAGTATTTTTAGCGTAGTCTGGTAACGGCAAGCGAGAGCTATTATTCATTCGAGAATGGACCAGTATCGCGATTTTGCCATATGTCTTGTATTGTAAATTATCTACATGCATGTCTGCTACTAGCGAATCATTCACCTTGCAGTTAAGTGAAAGATGTAGTTTAGCAGTAAAGAGAAAACCCAAACTTTTTTTTGGCGAGGAAGAGAAAACCCAAACTTTGTGCTGTGTGATGCATGCTTGTGTAATTCTGATCATGCATGAGCACCATCCCTTTTTAGTTTTGATGTGAAATTTAGGACGAGCAGGCGTGTAATTGACAATCCTTTATCTACTTTTTCTTTTGTTCAAGCTTGTAATTGATAAAGTGCCAGAGCTAGACCTGAAGAGAACATTTGTATTCACATTATTGGGACTTGTCCTGGTGGGGCCAACGTTGCATTTCTGGTAATCTTGTCTTGTCTATTCTACAGAAATTATGGTGATCAGTAGTTAGTGTCTGGTCTTGTTTGATTGATCATTTGCCTCCATATGCAGGTACTTGTATTTGAGTAAATTAGTGACGATCAGCGGGACATCAGGTGTCATTTCTCGCCTGTTACTTGACCAGGTTTTCATCATTTCCTTCATATCCTGTTTTACCTTCTTGAGTTGTTTTTATGTTAATTGCATTCCTGTTTGACATGTTATTTTTATCTGTCTTCCTGCCCAGTTCATCTTCTCTCCTGTTTTCATTGGTGTCTTCATGAGCTTACTCGTAACCTTGGAGGGAAAGCCATCTCTTGTAGTGCCAAAGCTTAAGCAGGTGAAAAGGATATCGACCCTCTCAAAACCCTTCCCTGACACTGTGTTTGTGTCATTTACTGATGAATAACATTTACAACATTTACAGGAGTGGTTCTCTTCATTGATCGCGAATTGGCAATTGTGGATACCGTTTCAGTTTTTGAATTTCTATTTTGTCCCACAGAAGCTCCAGGTCCAAAAAAGTTGCACATTTCGACAGTCTTTACTACAATGTTCAGTATATGGAAAAAATAGCTTAGCTATGCCCTGAGTATTGCTCTCACCTAACTGCTGCCCTTTTTTTTCCAGGTTCTTGCCGCTAATTTTGTAGCCCTTGCATGGAACGTGATTTTGTCATATAAAGCTCATAAGAAGGTTATTGCGGAGTAGTCAAATAGGTAATCTTCAAATCTATATCTGTACATGTAACAGACCTGCCTTTAGTTCTTCAGTCCTCTCACATGAATGTTATTATCAATCATTCTTATTGACGTTCTTCTTTCTTTTTAATATCATACGGGAATTCATCACATAGTAACAAACATACACTTTGTCTGCCTACTATTTCCAGTTAGCGTAGCAGCCTTTTATCAATAACTCTGCAACAAGCAAATATTTCCTGAAACAAACTACTTTGACAAGAGAAATTTGCCATGACAGATATGCAATTTCTGTGGTAAATTTTATGTGAGAGACTTCTCCAAGAACATATTTGTGACGGTGTCTTTCCTGATTACTGTATATGGTGACACTGCAATTCAATGCACTTTTGAGTTGAGGTGGCCATCTGTTATCTCTAAGACTTTACTGCTTTCCTGTGGGCTAGCCAAGACTTTATTGCATGCGAGTTTCACAGACGTACCACATACTTCTTTTTATCGGTTACTTAATCTGTTGGGTCAAGTCAGACGTTGCCTCATGCCGATGTGGTTGAAGCAATTGCATTTGTGGTCTTACATTACTTGAGTTTTCCTTTTCCCTTTCTTTCCTTTTGACTGGTATAATGTGTTGTGCAGCAGTCAGTATCTTAGACTTAATTTCTGCCAGCCCTGAAAGGTACCTTGTGGACTCGTTGTAGAATGATTGTGACTCCATCTTCACAAAGTCAGACCTCTCAGCTTCAATAAAACTTTTGCTATTTAACATGATGCTGACTGGTGCTAAAGGTGCCTTTTGTTCTTTTGTACCTTGTGGCTGAGTTTAGAGGCAAAACACAAGTGAGTAAATGAAACAGAGCATCTGCTCAAAACACAATCCTTTTGACTTGTACGTATAAGTTTGGCATAGGACTATGACTCACATTTTAAGTTGGTAACATTGGTGTGTGGTACTGAAGTTCTTGTGCAGAGTTTAGATATTTCAGCGCTTGGTGCTCGAACACTTCTGCACTGTTGATTAGCTTGTGCTTCTTGCCTCATCTTTTTGCTGACCCCTCACTTGTTGTTTCAGGTTAGAGAGTAGACTCTAGGGCGGGGTACCTAGCCGGTTGCAACATGTGGCGATTTAAGGCTGAAAGAATAAACCTATTATCAGTTATCCTGGCGTCTTGGATGTGTTACCTGACCGCGACGGATGAAACACTTGCTTAGTATTGTAAATTAGTGTCCATCTTGTCTGTCGAGTGGAGCCCGCAATGCCGGTTAAGCATGCGTTGTACTCCCTCCGTTCCTAAATATAGGTCTTTGGACAGATTTCACTATGAACCACATACGGAGCAAAATGAATGAATCTACACACTAAAGTGCATCTACATACATCCGTATGTGGTCTATAGTGAAATATCTATAAAGACTTATACTCCCTCCGTCCGGAAATACTTGTCATCAAGATGAATAAAAGGGGATGTATCTAGATGTATTTTAGTTCTAGATACATCCCTTTTTGTCCATTTTGATGACAAGTATTTCTGGACAGAGGGAGTATTTAGGAACGGAGGGAGTATAATCTGCATAACCGTTTGTGATGGGAGGTTGTTCTTGGTTTCCGCAGAATTACATAGTGTACAATTCTGGTATTCCTAGCAAATCAAAACTGAGGCCCCGGGGGTGGTATTGGTTTAATGATGGTGTCGCAGTTGATGGCCGATTCGCGGGCGGCAGATGCCGGAGGATTGAAAAAACTGCGGTGGTTGGGTGTTCCGACGGCGCACGTCGCTTCACGGTGCTTCTTTGTCTCCGATTCACTGATCCATCCATCCGTCGACGGTCGACTAGACATGGTCCCGAGTCTGCTTCACTGTCCGTAGGAAGTCCGACCGAGGCTCCTGTGGCTGTGAATAACCGCAGATGACAGCCTCACGAGCAGCTAGCTTTGACTGAATAATTCTGAACCCCAGGTGAAGAAGATGATGAAAATAAATGGCTGGTGATTTAGTTGACGTTTTGACAATATTTCATTTGAGTTGATTGAGCAGGACGTGAGGAATGGGTGTGAGTGAGGAGAGGTACAACGATTAATAGTAGAGATATGATATGAACACTTGTTCGTATTGTAAAAGGAATCTTAGAGCAACTCCGACCATTCCCCTAAAAACTTGACCACCCTAAATTTTAGGGAAGTTTACTAAGAGCAACTTTTGTCAGATCACGTAAACTTCTTTCCCAGGAAATTGTGTTCTTTTAAACTTTTTCATTAAACAAGTCTAAGACCCGCAAGTCAGTGACACAGGCGAGCCGCGGCACAACGGGGAGCTGCAAGACGGTCGGTGGCGCACCTGGGCTGCGGCGTGGCGGCATATGACAGGGCAGCCGTGCTGCAAGATGGTGGTGGCGCACCGGGGCTGCTGCGGCATATGACAGGGCGGCCGTGCACGACGGCGAGCTACATCGTGGTGGTCCGACGGGGAGCTGCGGCGGTTTGTGAGACGTTACCTTGCCGTCAAAAGTTAATGGAAGCAAAACTTGTTCTAAACATAGGAAAGTTGGAATTAAGCTTGTAGGATCCTGTAAATTTATTCCACGTTCACGAGAAATCAGCTCCAACGCGCCGATCCAAATGGATGCGGTGTCCTTCCTATTTTTGATTTGGATCGGTGCGCCCAACATGCCAACTCATATTTGCGGCCGGCTTGTCGCCATTTTTCATCAAATATACACACATTTTGCAAGTCTCACAAGTAAACAAATATAGCAAAGTTTCACAACCCAAATAAACATATCGTAATTTACAAGCCGAATAAAAATTAAATTGTCCCATTTTTTTTAAAGATACATCGATTGGTTGCCAACATGAGTCCACATATGCTCAACCAAATCATCTTGCAGATGAATGTGAGTTTCCCAATGACGCAATTGATGATGAAACTGGGCGAACTATGCAAACGTTGCCGCTTCTTCTCCATGCTCAGGCACAACATTGTCACACTGAAACTGAAAACCTTGATCATAGATACGTTCCGGACGATCATCCTCTACGATCATATTATGCATGATCACACAAGCAGTCATCACCTCCCACAACTTGGTGCTCCATGTTCTAGTAGGATACCAAATGATGGCCCATCAAGATTGCAGAACACCAAAAGCACGCTCGACATTCTTCCTAGCACTCTTTTGCTCTTGGGCAAATCTCTTCCTTTTCCCTTCGTGAGAGTTGGGGATTGTCTTCACAATAGTGGTCCATTGAGGATAGATACCGCCAGCTAGGTAGTATCCTTTGTTGTAGTTGTGGTCGTTGATGTCAACATTCATCGGCGGGCAGTTTCCTTCGGCAAGCCTTGCAAACATCGGCGACCGTTGAAGCAAGTTGATATCAGTGTGCGATCTGGCCATGCCGAAGAAAGAGTGCCAGATCCAGAGATCTTGTGAGGCCATGCCTCAAGTATGACAGTGCAAGCCCTGACATGGCCCATGTACTACCCTTGCCAAGAAGAAGGGTAGTTCTTCCACTCCAAGTGCATGCAGTCTATGCTGCAAAGCATCCCGGGGAAGCCCCTGCTGGCATTCATCGTCAACAAGCGGGTTGTATCGTCATCAATCGACTCTCTTAAGTATTCGGGGCCAAACACTGCAATTACAGCCTTATAGAACCTGTACATGGACTCTAGGCACGTAGCCTCGCTCATACGGATGTACCCATCAATGAGATCACCGGGCACTCCATACGCAAGCATACAGATAGCTGCAGTGCATTTTCTATAAGAGGAGAAGTCAATCTTTCCAAGGGCATCCTCCTTGCACTCAAAATACTTATCGTATCTGACCACCCCCTCTCGAATGCGGTAGAAAACATGCCTAGCCATACGAAGACGGCGCCAGAATTGGTGATGTTTCAAGAGGGGTTTGTCTGTCTCGAAGTAGTCCTTCCAAAGAAGGAAATGACCGCTCTCTCGGTTGTGATTCAACGCCGGTGTGTGCCCCGGAACAACGGTCGTTGCTTATTAAGGTGGTCATGGACCAACACGACAACCACCATCTACTCATCATCTGATGACGAATCGTCAGAATCAAAAAGAAAATTGTGGAAAAAGAACTCATCGGCGGAGTCCACTTGTACATTGGGGGCAAATTGTCGAACAGCTCGTGGGCGTCGTCTACGAAGTTGGTCGGGGAAGAGACGTGCACCTCCCATGGACAAGGTAGTTGGCCTGGCGACGTTAGACGAATGAGCTGGTCGGGTCCTTGGGGGGGGGGGCGACTTCATGCTCGTGGCGACATCGGCGTGGGTGGTGGGAAGCAACGGTAGCCCGGCGGCAAGGCGGTGGTCCGACGGCGAGGCAGCGGTGGCGGCGATGTGGGACGTAGCGGTGTGCAGGGGAGGTGTGTGGGCGTGGACTGCCGACAGGGAATCGGAACTGGGCTGCGGCACCGACGGGGTGGGGCGGGCGAGGGTGGAAGACAATGACCAATGTGCCACCGACTAGCGGGCCAAGGGAGGAGTAGGCACACGTCATGCACATCCATTTCGTGTCCGCGCTGACGCAAATGAGGCTCAAATTTGGGCCGAGAATGGGTCGGCAGACGAACAAAAAGCGGACGCGCGCCCGTTTGGGTCGGCGTATTGGGCCGAATTTTTTGTCCTCGGCGACCCAGACGCGTTGGAGTTGCTCTTAGAAAAAGAATCCCTAAAATTTCTTTAACGGTAGCTCTTTTACGAATACGGTATCTGTGGAGTAACTCTTTCGTGTCCTGTCATCTCAAAAGAAACTCTCTGAGCCCTCCGAGAAAAGTGGATTGGGGCGATCCTATCTGCCCCAAACCACACCGGCCTCCAAGCCGTTGCTGCTGGTCCCTGCCTCCTCCGTTCGCCACTCCGACGGCGGGAGGGGGTGGGGTGATGGAAATATGCCCTAGAGGCAATAATAAAATGGTTATTATTATATTTCTATAATCCTGATAAAGGTTTATTATTCATGCTAGAATTGTATTGACCAGAAACTTAAATACATGTGTGAATACATAAACAAATACCGTGTCCCTAGTGAGCCTCTACTAGACTAGCTCGTTGATCAAAGATGGTTAAGGTTTCCTAACCATAGACATGAGTTGTCATTTGATAACGGGATCAGATCATTAGGAGAATGATGTGATGGACAAGACCCATTCGTTAGCTTAGCATTTGATCGTACAGTTTTTGCTACTACTTTCTTGAATGACAAATACATGTTCCTTAGACCATGAGATCATGCAACTCCCAGATACCGGAGGAATACCTTGTGTGCTATCAAACGTCACAACGTAACTAGGTGATAATAAAGATGCTCTACAGGTATCTCCAAAGGTGTTTGTTGAGTTGGCATAGATCAAGATTAGGCTTTGTTACTCCCAGTATCAGAGAGGTATCTCTGTGCCCTCTCGGTAATACACATCATAAGCTTGCAAGCAAATGACTAAGGAGTTTAGTCATGAGGTGATGTATTATGGAATGAGTAAAGAGACTTTCCGGTAACGAGATTGAACTAGGTATGAAGACACCGACGATCGAATCTCGGGCAAGTAACATACCGATAGACAAATGGAATTACGTATGTTGTCATAACGGTTCAACCGATAAAGATCTTCGTAGAATATGTAGGACCAATATGGGCATCCAGGTTCCGCTATTGGTTATTGACTGGAGAGGTGTCTCAGTCATGTCTACATAGTTCTCGAACCCGTAGGGTCCGCATGCTTAAGGTTCATTGACGATATAGTGTTATATGAGTTATATGATTTGGTGACCGAATGTTGTTCATGGATGAGATCACAGACATGGCGAGGAGTCTCTAAATGGTCGATAGGTAAAGATTAATATATAGGACGTTGGTATTCGGACACCGGAAGAGTTTCGGAGTGCACCGGGTCACCGGAAGGGGTTCCGGACACTCCCGGTAAGTGTGGGCCTAATGGGCCAAAAAAAGGGGGGGCATATCAGCCCTTGGTGCGCCACTTCCTTGGACAGCAGGACCTAGGGGAAGGAAATGGGAAGGGAGGCCCCTCCTTCCTTTCCTCCTCAAGTGGGAAAGGAAGGGGGGAGCGCCACCCTCCCTTGCCTTTCTCCCTCACTTATACAAGGCAGAGGGAGGGCGCGGGTCGGGAGAGACCCCAAGTAGGATTCCTCCTACTTGGGCTCCCCCTTTGGCTGCCTCCTCTCCCCTCCCACCTATATATATATGTGGGGACATGGCACCACACAAGGACACAACATTGTCTTAGCCGTGTGCGTCGTGCTTAGGCGAAGCCCTGAGGATATCGCATCACCATCACCGTCACCACGCCAACGTGCTGCCGGAACTCATCTGCTACCTCGTCGTCTGGCTGGATTAAGAAGGCGGAGGACGTCATCGAGCTGACCTTGTGTTGAATGCGGAGGTGTCGTACGTTCGGTGTTCCATCGGTTGGACCGCGAAGAAGTTCGACTACATCAACCGCGTTGTCTAACGCTTCCGCTTACGGTCTACAAGGGTAGGTAGACACCCCCCCCTTGTTGATATGCATCTCCATGGATAGATCATTGCATGTGCGTAGATTTTTTTTGTTTTCCATGAAACGTTCCCCAACAGTGGCATCATGAGCCATGTCTATGCGTAGATGATATGCACAAGTAGAACACGAAGAGTTGTGGGTAGTGATCGTCATACTTCTTACCACCAATGTTTTATTTTGATTCGGCGGTATTATAAGATGAAGCCGCCCGGGCCAACCCTACATGTCCACGTACATGAGACTGGTTCCAATGGCAAACATGCAACTTGTTTTGCATAAAGGTGGTTGGCGGGTGTCTGTTTCTCCTACTTTAGTTGAATCTAATTTGACTACGGCCGGTCCTTGAAGAAGGTTAAAACGGCAAACTTGATAAATCGCCGTTGTGGTTTTGTGTCGTAGGTAAGAAGGGTTCTTGCTAGAAGCCCGTAGCAGCCACGTAAAACTTGCAACAAGAAAGTAGAGGACGTCTAACTTGTTTTTGCAGGGCATGTTGTGATGTGATATGGTCAAGATGTGATGAGTTATACGTTATTGTATGAGATGATCATGTTTTGTAATATCGACAATCGGCAGGAGCCTAATGGTTGTCTCTTAATTATTGTATGAAATGCAAGCGCCATGTAATTGCTTTACTTTATTGCCATGAGTTAGCAATAGTTGTAGAAGCAATAGTTGGCAAGACGACCACGATGCAACAATTGAGATCAAGGTGTCGAGCCGGTGACGATGGAGATCATGACGATGCTTTGGAGATGAAGATCAAAAGCACAAGATGATGATGGCCATATCATGTCACATATTTTGATTGCATGTGATGTTTATCCTGTATGCATCTTATTTTGCTTAGAACGACGGTAGCATTATAAGATGATCCCTTCACTAAATTTCAAGATAAAAGTGTTCTCCCCGAGTATGCACCGTTGCTAAAGTTTGTCGTTTCGAAGCACCTCGTGATGACCGGGTGTGATAGACTCTATGTTCACATACAACCGGTGTAAGACAATTTTACACATGCATACTACTTGGGTTAAACTTGACGATCCTAGCATGTACAAACATGGCCTCGGAACACTGGAGATCGAAAGGTCGAACATAAGTCATATAGTAGAAATGATCAACATAGAGATGTTCACCATTGATGACTACCCCATCTCATGTGATGATCGAACATGGTTTAGTTGATTAGGATCATGTATCACTTAGATAACTTGAGGGATGTTATTTTAAGTGGGAGTTCTTTAGTAATTTGTTTAATTTAACATAATTTATCACGAACTTAGTTAAAATGTCTTTTGCATTTTATGTTGTAGATCAATAGCTCGCGATGTAGCTCCCCCGTTTTAATACGGTCCTAGAGAAAACTAAGTTGATGTTGTGGAACATAGTATTTCAACTATTTTCCTACCATCACGCAAGATCTATCTAGGAGAAGCATAGCAACGAGCGGGAGAGTGTGTCCACGTACCCTCGTAGACTGAAAGCGGAAGCGTTTAGTAACGCGGTTGATGTAGTCAAACGTCTTCGCGATCCAACCGATCCAAGCACCGAACGTACGTCACCTCCGCATTCAGCACACTTTCAGTTCGATGACGTCCCACGTACTCTTGATCCAGTTGAGGTCGCGGGAGAGTTCCGTCAGCACGACGATGTGGTGACGATGATGATGAAGTTGCCGGTGCAGGGCTTCGCCTAAGCACTGCAATGATAAGAGCGAGGTGTGTAACTGTGGAGGGGGGCACCGCACACGGCTAGGAACAATTGATGTGTGTCCAAGGGATACCCTCCCCACATATATAAAGGAGGGAGAGGGAGGAGGCGGCCGGCCTAGGAGGGGGCGCTCCTAGGGGGAGTCCTACTCCCACTAGGAGTAGGACTCCCCTTTCCTAGTAGGAGTAGGAGAAGGGGAAAGGGAAGGAGGGAAAGAGAAGGAAGGAGGGGGTGTGTAATGCCCAGGATGGGGCTATACCTCCTACGTGTCGAGGCACGACTTAAAGGTATAAGCCCATCCTAGAATGATCTCAAGTTTGGTATCTTTGCACAACTCATGTAAAAGAGGGATTAAAATGCAAAAGGAGATAGTTGGCTTACACTCGCCACTTCACACAATACAATACATAAGCAATACATCATTCAGAACATCACAACCCGACTACGGGTTAAGATCCAAAAAGAAAGATACCAAAACAACATAAAGCCACAGGCCTAGATCGAATCCTAGTAGAAACCACTACTGATCGTCGAAGCGTCACAAACAAACAGCCAAACTCTTCATCGAGCTCCCGATGAAGTACTTGAACCAGCTCTTGCATCAAACTCGACTGAACCTGCATCTGGTGTGGTGAAGTAACTGTGAGCCACAGAGGACTCAGCAATCCCGTTCCCGGGTAACAAGACTATTTAAGCCTTGGGTGAGGACAAGGCTGAAGAAAGAATATGAGGTGAAGGCAAAACAAGAGTCTGCAGCAACTAGCACTAACTTACGCAATAGAGGGCGAGAAGAGAAGTGCATCGGGCGAGGGATGATCACGAAGTGATCCTAACTAAAGCCGGTCAAACATAACCCCACCGTGTTCAACTCCCGAATCCCTATTCGGAAATTGACAGTCACGGTACACACGCTGGTAGTGTATTGAAACATTGTGTCAAGTTATCTACAACCGGAATTAACAAGCTCCCATCTGCCACATAACCGCGGGCATGGCTTTCGAAAGTTCAAAACCCTGCAGGGGTGTTCCAACTTGGCCCATCACAAGCCCACGATCCGCGGAGTCGCAACTCCATAGGTGGGAAGACCCGAGTATTCTCGGAATCCCGTGCTCAAGTTAAACCGAACTAAGGTAAGGCTAATCCAACAAATCCTCCCGGCGTGCCGACACCCTGATAGTAGCCGCGCGTATCTAGTCTCAGGCCACGACCGGATGAGCACAGCGTACAGTGGCCGAAATACCCAAGTTGCCAAGGGGGGCCCCGCACACGACTCTAGTTTGGACCAACACTCATGTGGAGCACTGGCCCGGGGGGTTGAATTAAGAAAGAGGGTTTGCAAGGCCCTTATGCAAGTTTTATTAGTTTGTTATTAGGCAAATAGTACCAATGTTGGGACTTGCTGGAAAAGACTTAGCACTTAGCGGTTTATCAAGGGGGTCCCATACACCCCAACCGTGTTAGGAACGCATAATCAAGGAACATAACACCGGTTTATACGGTTCCTAACGGCATGAGTGGAACAAATCACCAAGCAAAAGGCTTAGCCTTCCACCCTTGCCAGTATATAGATGATTTCATTTAAGCATTTATATAGTGTGATATAACCCAACCAAACTTCAACATGAAGCAAGCATCTTCAATCTTCACCTGCAACTAACAATGCTATAAGAGGGGCTGAGCGAAGCGTACTTAGCCAAGCAACGGTTTGCGTAGGTAGGGTGGTTAAACATGGTAGTGGTTACAAGTAGGAGGCTGACAAGAAGAACATGGGCATCGAGGCAAAACTATAGAGCGATACTCTAGCAATAGGCAAAGATAGTAATGTTATCCGGGTTCGGTCATCTTGCCTGGGATTCCACAAGGGAGAAGAACGGATCCAAGAAGCAGACGGAGCAACAGTTGAGCGGATCCTCACAACTCCGGAACGAAACCGAAGCTATCAAGAGAAGCAAACCGGAAAGAAACAAACAACACGGTAAACACACAAGCATAAACATGGCATACGATGCACATCCAAGTATGATGCATGTCCGGTTTAAATATGCAAGGCATGGCAAGGTGCACAAACAACACTACAAGTTAAGTGGAGCTCAATATGCAACGAGTTTCATATTGATAAAACACCACAATTAATTATTTAATTGACTCTCGATTATTTACAAGACAAGATTAAAAGTTGGTTAACATGGCAAGAGGTGAAGCATAAAGAAACTATACTAACTAGGCAATTTAAATGAGGCCGGAAATAACAACAACATATCCGGAAAATCCCCATGAGCATGTTTAATAATTATAAAGCAACAACAATTAAACATTTTAGTGTTGTTAACATGATGCGGATGACATGATCAAGTTATATGCAAGTTTTATTAAAAGTTGACAAGAGAGAAGATATGAAGTATTGTCACCGCGGTGGAAGGAAAAGGTGCCACGGCAACGATCCGAAATGATGCCACGCAACATATCGGTTCCCGTAACTCGTTGAGAGTCCGGTGCAAAAGATAGATGGCGTGAGCAAGTTGAACGAGATGAAAGAGGTGGGGTGATCCCGTCACCGGGTTCCCACGAGTCGGTGACGAGGCAACCGAGGAACATGACAAAAGGTCGGAACGGGCACGATGCACACACGGGAAACATTTCATACAACCACAACAAGCATCTCACGGGTCATCGTCTCGGGTTATACCTTCGAAACACTCGTTTCGGGGCGGTTCGAGACGTAGAGGAAGGAGTCGTTCTCGGGGTGTAGTGGAAGTAGATGTTCCGTTCGGAGAGGAAGTAGACGTTCTCATTTCTTCACCGAAGGTAGTCGATCTCGTAGCGGTAGTTGTACTCGGGCGACGGTAGGGGTACTCGCGGTCGTCGAGCGACGATAGACGTTCACGGAGCTCGTTTTCCCGTAGATGTTCGGGTCGGTGTCGTGGTACTTGGGGTTCTCGTTTCGCGACGGTGGTGGAAGTAGTGGTACTTGGCGCTTCCGGCGTCGGTAGTTGTTCACGAGGTCGTTTTGTAGATGTTCGAGTCGTCGAGCGTAGTGGTACTTGTCGCATCCGGAAACACGGGTCTTGCCTGCGGTGCACTTGACAAAAAAAACTACAGCACCCAACAACAACAAAACACAGGCACGGCAAAAACACGAAGAGGACAAAGTGGCCGACGAGGGCGACCAAGAGGGGCGCGGTGCTACTGGAGAAGAAGCAGGGCGGCGATCTGGGGCTGCTGCTGCCTCTGACCGGCGGCCCTGGCGACGGAGAACGAGGGCCCCTGGCCGGCCTTGCTGCTGGAGGACGGGAGGGCGACCACGGCGTGCGGTCGATCCGGGCAGAGGGGCACGGACGGAGGGAGCCGGGGCGCTCGACGCCCGGCGCTAGAGAGAGGTGGTCGCCGGCTCCATGGCGAGGGAGCTGCGGTGGAAGGTGCTCGGGGCCTGGTGCTGGAGAGGCCTGCTTCGGCGGCGTGTCGAGGACGGTCGCCCGGCGGCGCACGAGCACGGCGGCTCGCGGGCAGCCAGTGGCGCTGGAGGGCGCTCGACGCGAGGAGCAGAGGGCGCTCGGGCGCGGCCTCGCGCGCGGGCGGACGGGCACCACGCTGGGGCGTCGGGAGAGGAACAGGGGCGCCGGCCTGGTGACGAAGGGGACGCGGGAAATCGGGGTTCGGGACTCCTGCGACGAGGGAGAGGGGATCGGCCTGCCCGGGCTGCTCCGGCGCGGGGACAGCAGGGCCGACTCGGGAGGCCGAAGAGAGACCGGGCGCGGCGCCGCGGCCTTGGTGCTGGCGAGGAGGAGAGGACGGGAGGAGGGAGCGAGGGAATATGCTCGAGGGGAGAGGGCAGGGACGAACGAGGGGGGTCGGGCGACGAGAGAGAGATGGGTTCGAGGGGTGGCGGCGCTGCACGAGGGAGAGAGGCTGCGAGGGGAGAGGGTGAGGCGCTCGAGGGATGCATCGGGCTAGGGTTTGGGTCGGCCGGAGTGGGCCAGGAGAGAGGAGGCCCAAGAGGGAGGAGAGATGGGCCAGAGAGATTGAGGCCCGAGCGGCTGGGATGCCTCTTTTATCTCTTAGCAGAAAAAAAACAAATAAGGAGAGAGCCAAAAAAATAAAAAGAAAGAGGCAAAGAATAAGAATAAAATGACGGACATTTTTGTAAGGCTTTACGGAATAATTCCAACCTCACAAAAATAGTTCCAACAAAAAGGGAAGTGCAAACTAAAATAAATAGCTTGTCTTAAAGGAGTTTAAAAGGAGTCTAGATTTTAGAGGAGCCTCGAAAATTGAGAAAAGAATATAGGCAAGGTTTTGAAGGTGAAACTAGAAGTAGGAAAAGCATGGGGAAATTATGCAAGTGTGTGTTGGTGATTCCGAAGCAATGGAATATTTATTAATATAGCTCCATAAATATTGGGAGACTTTTATATGTTATAAAGAGAAGACACCTTCCCTCGATTTAAATGGACCGAAGGTCCACACAATTTATTTAGGTTGAAATGCAAAATTAAAATATGACATGATGGCATGATGACATGATGCAATGCAAAATAAATAAATAACACAAGCTCAAAAGAACACACGGGCAACCCGGAACATCTGGAATCTTCTGGAATCTTCTGGGACGTCGGTCTCGGGCGTCACAACTCTCCCACACTAACAGAGGATCTCGACCCGAGATCCTAGAGATATCACCGGGTAAAAATGGAAGAGGAGGAGGTAAAACAAAGTTGCTTCTTTGACAAACGAGTGAAACCAAAGAACCTTGAGAGGTTGACCACGATGAAAGAAGAACACAACAGAGATGAACGAAGATGAAACACTCCGTTAGAAAAAGGAACAAGGAACATTACGAGAACCTTGTAGGTTGAAAGACATGAAAACAAGAGCTCATGAACCAAAAGAATAAGAAACCCCAATGGTATAGCCAAGGAATAAGAATGACAGAATTTGGACAGCACTCCGTTAGAAAATGGAAGGAATTAACAAGAACTGCCAAGTTGGGAAGATACTTGATGAAAACAACAACATATTGCCTCCGAAACAATTGAAAGAATGGCACAAGAGGTAAGAAAGATTCAGACAGCACTCCGGTTAAAAGACAGGCAAAAACTAGGTAAGATGAGGGAACTTGAATGAAGAATACAACACTCCGGTTAAATGAACTAGAAAAGAAAAGAACATGATCTTGAAAAGAAAACAAGATGATGGTTTGAAGAGAGCAACATCACAATGCCTCCGGAATGAAAGAATAGAGAATATAGTTCAATGAAAGAAATGAACGGAGAAAAGTATGACAACTTCTCTCAAAATTGAATTTGCAAGAGCATCTTACGAAGAAGGGTTGAATAGAGTTGTTGGAATTTCAACAACGAGAAGAATAAGCTTAATGTGGGCTTATGGAAAACATCTCAAAATTAAGAGGTGACAACCAGCCACTAACAGAAACGAATTGCTTGGATCGAGATCAACAAGGAGATGAAAAACTTATTTCATCGGAATGATAAATGAAGAACTTGGGTCATTTATAAGCACCATAATTAGTAACAATCCTTAGGGAAAGCTTTTTAGGTGAAATACAACCCAAGATAACTCCAACGAATAAATTGAAGGGTTGGAAAGATCTCCTGAACAAAGAAAATGAAGGTTTTAAATATCCCATTCTTGATAACTCGTGAATCATAAAACATGAAGGAATTGTCAAGAATGACATAACACCATCTGCAAAGATAAGGTAGAAAGGATTGCAATTGGAATGCATGATGAAAATGCTTGAGGTCCAACAAGAATCTTGATGAAGACTTCAAGTATGAATAAAATGATGATGAACCACCATGAGAACTCCGGTAATGAAAACAAGAGAAGTGAAAGATGAAAAGAATAGATTCAAGGCCTGCGATGAATTAGGTGGAGGTTTGGAATGATATAATTGAAATAACTTGAAGCTCCGGAAAACAAGATGAACAACTTAGAACCGAGAATATGATATGATGAACAAGCTCCAGACAAAAGAATTAAATCACCTTGAAGGAACAAGAATAAGAATTATGTTATGCATCTCCTTCACCAATTGAATTGATGACAACCAAGGATTTGGCATACTACTTATTCTCGTTGGAAAGAATTAAAGAGAGATCTCGCACAAGCTTGGATAAATCTTCAACGAACCACCGGTAGGATTATGAAAAGAACAAATGAATTAAAACGATAACAACGGAAGGGTAAACTTGAAAGAACCACCGTAAGAATAGGGAGACGAACGAAAAAACATCAATGAAGAATATTTGGAGGACGAAGTTGAAAACTGAGAACGAAGAATCTTCTGAAATGATGGCCTTCAGAGGATCACAAAGAAAAGAATTCATGAAATGCTCCGGACGGTTATAAACAGAATTCCTCACAATCGGAATAATAATGAGGATGGCATGAAGCTAGAACCACGAATCTTGAGAGAACGGGCCAAGATTTAAGAGAAACACTTCTCCGGTCTCCAAATGTTGAGAATGAAGACGGGAAATGCCATAAGAATTGTGAGATACTCCGGAATGAATAATAAAAAGGTTGAACCAATGATGAAAAGAATTTGAAAGCGGTCCTGGAGAAGGACTGTGACTGATGGAGATCATTCTTACGTCACATTTGAAAGAATTTTAAAACAACTCCGGAAAATAGAAGAGTCAGGTAAGATCCTGGGAAAGACCTGTGGGTTAGGGCCCACTAAAGAAACCACCGTTGGAAAAGGTTGCTTAAGAGATATTGCACCGGTTGAATTAAATGACTTGAATAAGATGACAATCCTGAAAATAGCTTGAACGGAATAAGAATGGAATTATGAATCTTCAGCACTCCGGATATGAATAGCAAGAGGAGAATGATTAATTGGTGCACCGGAATAAGAAAGCATTATGAAATGAGGAAAAAGGATAAGATCAACACCGAAATCTTGAATTACATCCACCGGCAGAATTGAGAACAAAAGAATGATGAACTTGGAGCTCTCCTGAGCAACTTCACGATAAATCACCGGATAAGAACATTGAAGCAAAAGAATGAAGAAATATCACAAGAATAAAAAAATGGATACTTCATTTAAGAATTCTTGCTCCGAGAAGAAAAAAGGGTGGGAGGGTGGGGAAAACAAGGACAACTTGGGATGAACAAAAAGGACACCGGTTGAAAAAGAATTTAACATGACCATCTTGATGATCAAGAAGAAATAGCACTCCCATATAACTATGAGAACACCGATTAGGAAAAAGGTATGGAATCAACATTTGACATCGAAGCAACTCGAATACCAAAATCAAAACAAAACAAAGGATAGATGTGTAGCAGCCTAATCTTCACAATATCATCCGAACAGAGAATTGAACGAATGAATTCCGCAGGTACATCAACTTGACGAGAAGCCACTTGGAGAACAAAAGATAAATAAAAAGGAACAAGGATCAGATAGAACAAATACAAGATAGAAGCTTCGTTCGACATCTTCGTGCTGAAAGCTCATGGAACATGTTACAAAAGGGTTTTGCAATCCCCGGATCAGCATAGCCAAGGACCCTTTAAGATGCAACTCCCGATCAGAACAAGTCCATAAAACCACTTCACTCAATGTAGAACCCCAAACTTCATATCGTGCATCCGTTGGAAGAATGCCTAGAACTACTAGATGAACCCACCTATAGATTTCCGAAAGTTTCCAGTTATGCAATCAGGTGTTGGGGATACACGGGAAGCACCGCGCAATCAACTCTAAACCTACATCCAGGTGTATCCATCCTTCAACACATAACCAGTCTTTCTCGGAAACTGTTTACCTCGGACCTTCGAAAAGCATCCACTATAACAAGCTATGGCAATACTCTCGAACTACCTCCCCAGTACTGGGTGATGTCGGGGTTATCTTGCCACTGGCCGTATAGGAGAGATTTTCGATGTCGGCCGTCTTAAGTATTTAGTACTGCCGCGATATGCTTGTTACAATGATACCCCGAAGCTCAACTCCTCGGTAACAGGAGGCATCGAGAACAATATCCTTGTCACAAGAACATCGAAACAATCCCAGAATACTCGCGGGATTCCTAAAAAAAATTTGTGCAAATTTTGAAGATAGGAGAGACAAGAGTAATCGTCAGGAGTCCTCACCAGAAGGAAAGAGAAGAGGAGCAAACAGAAATCCAACTCTCCGATATATATATATAGGACTCAAAACATTTTCCAGTGTGTGCCTAGACTCAACCGTCAACGATTCGATCAAACAGTGGGGGCTTCTAGGTCGGAGAAGGCTCTGAATACCAACTTGTAATGCCCAGGATGGGGCTATACCTCCTACGTGTCGAGGCACGACTTAAAGGTATAAGCCCATCCTAGAATGATCTCAAGTTTGGTATCTTTGCACAACTCATGTAAAAGAGGGATTAAAATGCAAAAGGAGATAGTTGGCTTACACTCGCCACTTCACACAATACAATACATAAGCAATACATCATTCAGAACATCACAACCCGACTACGGGTGAATATCCAAAAAGAAAGATACCAAAACAACATAAAGCCACAGGCCTAGATCGAATCCTAGTAGAAACCACTACTGATCGTCGAAGCGTCACAAACAAACAGCCAAACTCTTCATCGAGCTCCCGATGAAGTACTTGAACCAGCTCTTGCATCAAACTCGACTGAACCTGCATCTGGTGTGGTGAAGTAACTGTGAGCCACAGAGGACTCAGCAATCCCGTTCCCGGGTAACAAGACTATTTAAGCCTTGGGTGAGGACAAGGCTGAAGAAAGAATATGAGGTGAAGGCAAAACAAGAGTCTGCAGCAGCAACTAGCACTAACTTACGCAATAGAGGGCGAGAAGAGAAGTGCATCGGGCGAGGGATGATCACGAAGTGATCCTAACTAAAGCCGGTCAAACATAACCCCACCGTGTTCAACTCCCGAATCCCTATTCGGAAATTGACAGTCACGGTACACACGCTGGTAGTGTATTGAAACATTGTGTCAAGTTATCTACAACCGGAATTAACAAGCTCCCATCTGCCACATAACCGCGGGCACGGCTTTCGAAAGTTCAAAACCCTGCAGGGGTGTTCCAACTTGGCCCATCACAAGCCCACGATCCGCGGAGTCGCAACTCCATAGGTGGGAAGACCCGAGTATTCTCGGAATCCCGTGCTCAAGTTAAACCGAACTAAGGTAAGGCTAATCCAGCAAATCCTCCCGGCGTGCCGACACCTTGATAGTAGCCGCGCGTATCTAGTCTCAGGCCACGACCGGATGAGCACAGCGTACAGTGGCCGAAATACCCAAGTTGCCAAGGGGGGCCCCGCACACGACTCTAGTTTGGACCAACACTCATGTGGAGCACTGGCCCGGGGGGTTGAATTAAGAAAGAGGGTTTGCAAGGCCCTTATGCAAGTTTTATTAGTTTGTTATTAGGCAAATAGTACCAATGTTGGGACTTGCTGGAAAAGACTTAGCACTTAGCGGTTTATCAAGGGGGTCCCATACACCCCAACCGTGTTAGGAACGCATAATCAAGGAACATAACACCGGTTTATACGGTTCCTAACGGCATGAGTGGAACAAATCACCAAGCAAAAGGCTTAGCCTTCCACCCTTGCCAGTATATAGATGATTTCATTTAAGCATTTATATAGTGTGATATAACCCAACCAAACTTCAACATGAAGCAAGCATCTTCAATCTTCACCTGCAACTAACAATGCTATAAGAGGGGCTGAGCGAAGCGTACTTAGCCAAGCAACGGTTTGCGTAGGTAGGGTGGTTAAACATGGTAGTGGTTACAAGTAGGAGGCTGACAAGAAGAACATGGGCATCGAGGCAAAACTATAGAGCGATACTCTAGCAATAGGCAAAGATAGTAATGTTATCCGGGTTCGGTCATCTTGCCTGGGATTCCACAAGGGAGAAGAACGGATCCAAGAAGCAGACGGAGCAACAGTTGAGCGGATCCTCACAACTCCGGAACGAAACCGAAGCTATCAAGAGAAGCAAACCGGAAAGAAACAAACAACACGGTAAACACACAAGCATAAACATGGCATACGATGCACATCCAAGTATGATGCATGTCCGGTTTAAATATGCAAGGCATGGCAAGGTGCACAAACAACACTACAAGTTAAGTGGAGCTCAATATGCAACGAGTTGCATATTGATAAAACACCACAATTAATTATTTAATTGACTCTCGATTATTTACAAGACAAGATTAAAAGTTGGTTAACATGGCAAGAGGTGAAGCATAAAGAAACTATACTAACTAGGCAATTTAAATGAGGCCGGAAATGACAACAACATATCCGGAAAATCCCCATGAGCATGTTTAATAATTATAAAGCAACAACAATTAAATATTTTAGTGTTGTTAACATGATGCGGATGACATGATCAAGTTATATGCAAGTTTTATTAAAAGTTGACAAGAGAGAAGATATGAAGTATTGTCACCGCGGTGGAAGGAAAAGGTGCCACGGCAACGATCCGAAATGATGCCACGCAACATATCGGTTCCCGTAACTCGTTGAGAGTCCGGTGCAAAAGATAGATGGCGTGAGCAAGTTGAACGAGATGAAAGAGGTGGGGTGATCCCGTCACCGGGTTCCCACGAGTCGGTGACGAGGCAACCGAGGAACATGACAAAAGGTCGGAACGGGCACGATGCACACACGGGAAACATTTCATACAACCACAACAAGCATCTCACGGGTCATCGTCTCGGGTTATACCTTCGAAACACTCGTTTCGGGGCGGTTCGAGACGTAGAGGAAGGAGTCGTTCTCGGGGTGTAGTGGAAGTAGATGTTCCGTTCGGAGAGGAAGTAGACGTTCTCATTTCTTCACCGAAGGTAGTCGATCTCGTAGCGGTAGTTGTACTCGGGCGACGGTAGGGGTACTCGCGGTCGTCGAGCGACGGTAGACGTTCACGGAGCTCGTTTTCCCGTAGATGTTCGGGTCGGTGTCGTGGTACTTGGGGTTCTCGTTTCGCGACGGTGGTGGAAGTAATGGTACTTGGCGCTTCCGGCGTCGGTAGTTGTTCACGAGGTCGTTTTGTAGATGTTCGAGTCGTCGAGCGTAGTGGTACTTGTCGCATCCGGAAACACGGGTCTTGCCTGCGGTGCACTTGACAAAAAAAACTACAGCACCCAACAACAACAAAACACAGGCACGACAAAAACACGAAGAGGATAAAGTGGCCGACGAGGGCGACCAAGAGGGGCGCGGTGCTACTGGAGAAGAAGCAGGGCGGCGATTTGGGGCTGCTGCTGCCTCTGACCGGCGGCCCTGGCGACGGAGAACGAGGGCCCCTGGCCGGCCTTGCTGCTGGAGGACGGGAGGGCGACCACGGCGTGCGGTCGATCCGGGCAGAGGGGCACGGACGGAGGGAGCCGGGGCGCTCGACGCCCGGCGCTGGAGAGAGGTGGTCGCCGGCTCCCATGGCGAGGGAGCTGCGGTGGAAGGTGCTCGGGGCCTGGTGCTGGAGAGGCCTGCTTCGGCGGCGTGTCGAGGACGGTCGCCCGGCGGCGCACGAGCACGGCGGCTCGCGGGCAGCCAGTGGCGCTGGAGGGCGCTCGACGCGAGGAGCAGAGGGCGCTCGGGCGCGGGCGGGCGGGCACCACGTTGGGGCGTCGGGAGAGGAACAGGGGCGCCGGCCTGGTGACGAAGGGGACGCGGGAGATCGGGGTTCGGGACTCCTACGACGAGGGAGAGGGGATCGGCCTGGCCGGGCTGCTCCGGCGCGGGGACAGCAGGGCCGACTCGGGAGGCGGAAGAGAGACCAGGCGCGGCGCCGCGGCCTTGGTGCTGGCGAGGAGGAGAGGACGGGAGGAGGGAGCGAGGGAATGGAGATGCTCGAGGGGAGAGGGCAGGGACGAACGAGGGGGGTCGGGCGACGAGAGAGAGATGGGTTCGAGGGGTGGCGGCGCTGCACGAGGGAGAGAGGCTGCGAGGGGAGAGGGTGAGGCGCTCGAGGGATGCATCGGGCTAGGGTTTGGGTCGGCCGGAGTGGGCCAGGAGAGAGGAGGCCCAAGAGGGAGGAGAGATGGGCCAGAGAGATTGAGGCCCGAGCGGCTGGGATGCCTCTTTTATCTCTTAGCAGAAAAAAAAACAAATAAGGAGAGAGCCAAAAAAATAAAAATAAAGAGGCAAAGAATAAGAATAAAATGACGGACATTTTTGTAAGGCTTTACGGAATAATTCCAACCTCACAAAAATAGTTCCAACAAAAAGGGAAGTGCAAACTAAAATAAATAGCTTGTCTTAAAGGAGTTTAAAAGGAGTCTAGATTTTAGAGGAGCCTCGAAAATTGAGAAAAGAATATAGGCAAGGTTTTGAAGGTGAAACTAGAAGTAGGAAAAGCATGGGGAAGTTATGCAAGCGTGTGTTGGTGATTCCGAAGCAATGGAATATTTATTAATATAGCTCCATAAATATTGAGAGACTTTTATATATTATAAAGAGAAGACACCTTCCCTCGATTTAAATGGACCGAAGGTCCACACAATTTATTTAGGTTGAAATGCAAAATTAAAATATGACATGATGGCATGATGACATGATGCAATGCAAAATAAATAAATAACACAAGCTCAAAAGAACACACGGGCAACCCGGAACATCTGGAATCTTCTGGAATCTTCTGGGACGTCGGTCTCGGGCGTCACAGGGTGCCACCCCTCCCCCTAGTCCAATTTGGACTAGGCTTGGGGGGCACGCGGCCCAGCCCTAGGCAGCCCCTCTCTCTCTCCCGTAAAGCCCAATAAGGCCCATATACTCCCCGGGGGGGTCTGGTAACCTCCCGGTACTCCGGTATTTATCCGGTGACTCCCAGAACCCTTCTGGTGTCTGAATATAACCTTACAATATACTAATATTTATGTATCGACCATTTCAAGACTTCTCGTCATGTCCTTGATCACATCCGGGACTCCGAACTGCCTTCGATGCGTCAAAACACATAAACTCATAATACCGATCATCATCGAACGTTAAGCGTGCGGACCCTACGGGTTTTAGAACTATGTAGACATGAACGAGACTCATCTCCGGTCAATAACCAATAGCGGAACCTGGATGCTCATATTGGTTCCTACATATTCTACGAAGATCTTTATTGGACAAACCGCATAACAACATACGTCGTTCCCTTTATCATCGGTATGTTACTTGCCCGAGATTCGATCGCCGGTATCATCATACCTAGTTCAATATCGTCACCGGCAAGTCTCTTTACTCGTTCCGTAATACATCATATCGTGACTTACTCATTAGTCGTTTGCCATCAAGGCTTATTATGATGTGTATTACCGGGAGGGCCCAGAGATACCTCTCCGACACTCGGAGTGGCAAATCCTATTCTCGATCTATGCCAACACCACAAACACCTTCGGAGACACATGTAGAGCATCTTTACAATCACCCAGTTATGTTGTGATGTTTGATAGCACACAAGGTGTTCCTCCGGTATTCGGGAGTTGTATAATCTCATAGTAGGAACATGTATAAGTCATGAAGAAAGCAATAGTAGTAAAAACTAAATGATCATAGTGCTAAGCTAACGGATGGGTCTTGTCCATCACATCATTCTCCTAATGATGTGATCCCATTGATCAAATGACAACTCATGTATATGGTTAGGAAACATAACCATCTTTGATTAACGAGCTAGTCTAGTAGAGGCATACAAGGGACACTCTGTTTTGCCTATGTATTCACACATGCATCAAGTTTCTGGTTGATACAATTCTAGCATGAATAAAAGACATTTATCGTGATATATAAGGAAATATAAATAACAACTTTATTATTGCCTCTAGGGCATATTTCCTTCAGTCTCCCAGTTGCACTAGAGTCAATAATCTAGATTACATAGTAATGATTCTAACACCCGTGGAGTCTTGGTGATGATCATGTTTTGCTCGTGGAAGAGGCTTAGTCAACGGGTATGCGACATTCAGATCCGTATGTATCTTGAAAATTTATATGTCTCCCTCCTAGACTTCATCACGGATGGAATTGAAGCGTCTCTTGATGTGCTTGGTTCTCTTGTGAAACCTGGATTCCTTCGCCAAGGCTATTGCTTCAGTGTTGTCACAAAAGATTTTCATTGGACCTGATGCACTAGGTATTACACCTAGATCGGATATGAACCCCTTCATCCAGACTCCTTCATTTGCTGCTTCCGAAGCAGCTATGTACTCCGCTTCACACGTAGATCCCGCCACGATGCTCTGCTTGGAACTGCACCAACTGACAGCTCCACCGTTCAACAAAAATATATATCAGATTTGTGACTTAGAGTCATCCAGATCAGTGTCAAAGCTTGATTCGACGTAACTATTTACGACGAGCTCTTTGTCACCTCCATAAATGAGAAACATATCCTTTGTCCTTTTCAGGTACTTCAGGATGTTCTTGACCGTTGTCCAGTGATCCATTCCTGGATTACTTTGGTACCTCCCTGCTAAACTTATTGCAAGGCACACATCAGGTCTAGCACACAGCATTGCATACATGATAAATCATATGGCTGAGGCATAGGGAATGGCTTTCATGTTCTCTCTATCTTCTACAGTGGTCGGACATTGAGTCTTACTCAACTTCACACCTTGTAACACAGGCAAGAACCCTTTCTTTGATTGATCCATTTTGAACTTCTTCAAAACTTTGTCAAGGTATGTGCTTTGTGAAAGTCCAATTAAGCGTCTTGATCTATCTCTATAAATCTTGATGCCCAATATATAAGCAGCTTCACCGAGGTCTTTCATTGAAAAATTCTTATTCAAGTATCCTTTAATGCCATCCAGAAATTCTATATCATTTCCAATCAACAATATGTCATCCACATATAATATCAGAAATGCTACCGAGCTCCCACTCATTTTCTCGTAAATACATGCTTATCCAAAAGTATGTATAAAACCATATGCTTTGATCACCTCATCAAAGCGTATATTCCAACTCCGAGATGCTTGCACCAGTCCATAAATGGATCGCTGGAGCTTGCACACTTTGTTAGCACCTTTATGATCGACAAAACCTTCTTTTTGCGTCATATACAACTCCTCTTTGAGGTATCCATTAAGGAATGCAGTTTTGACATCCATTTGCCAGATTTCATAATAATAAAATGTGGCAATTGCTAACATGATTCGGACAGACTTAAGCATCGCTACGGGTGAGAAAGTCATATCGTAGTCAACTCCTTGAACTTGTCGAAAACCTTTCGCAACAAGTCGAGCTTTGTAGACAGTAACATTACCATCGGCGTCAGTCTTCTTCTTAAAAAGTCCATTTATTTTCAATGGCTTGCCGATCATCGGGCAAGTCAACCAAAGTCCACACTTTGTTCTCATACATGGACCCCATCTCAGATTTCATGGCCTCGAGCCATTTTGCGGAATCTGGGCTCATCATCGCTTCCTCATAGTTCGTAGGTTCATCATGGTCTAGTAACATGACTTCCAGAACCGGGTTACCGTACCACTCTGGCACGGAACGCACTCTGGTTGACCTACGAGGTTCAGTAGTAACTTGATCTGAAGTTTCATGATCATCATCATTAGCTTCCTCGCTGATTGGTGTAGGAATCACTGGAACTAGTTTATGTGATGCACTACTTTCCAATTCGAGAGAAGGTACAGTTACCTCATCAAGTTCCACTTTCCTCCCACTCACTTCTTTCGAGAGAAACTCCTTCTCTAGAAAGGATCCATTCTTAGCAATGAATATCTTGCCTTCGGATCTGTGATAGAAGGTGTACCCAACAGTTTCCTTTTGGTATCCTATGAAGACACATTTCTCCGACTTGGGTTCGAGCTTACCAGGTTGAAGCTTTTTCACATAAGCATCGCAACCACAAACTTTAAGAAATGACAACTTTGGGTTCTTGCTAAACCACAGTTCATAAGGCGTCGTCTCAACGGATTTAGATGGTGCCCTATTTAATGTGAATGCAACTGTCTCTAAAGCATAACCCCAAAATGATAGTGGTAAATTGGTAAGAGACATCATAGATCGCACATATCTAATAAAGTACGGATACAACGTTCAGACACACCATTATGCTGTGGTGTTCCAGGTGGCGTGAGCTGTGAAACTATTCCACATTGGTTCAAATGAAGACCAAACTCATAACTCAAATATTCGCCTCCGCGATCAGATCATAGAAACTTTATTTTCTTGTTACGATGATTCTCTACTTCACTCTGAAATTCTTTGAACTTTTGAAATGTTTCAGACTTGTGCTTCATCAAGTAGATATACCCATATCTGCTCAAATCATCAGTGAAGGTCAGAAAATAACGATACCCGCCGCGAGCCTCAACACTCATCGGTCCGCATACATCAGTATGTATGATTTCCAACAAGTCAGTTGCTCGCTCCATTGTTCCGGAGAACAGAGTTTTAGTCATCTTGCCCATGAGGCATGGTTCGCAAGCACCAAGTGATTCATAATCAAGTGATTCCAAAAGTCCACCAGCATGGAGTTTCTTCATGCGCTTTACACCAATATGACCTAAATGGCAGTGCCACAAATAAGTTGCACCATCATTATCAACTTTGCATCTTTTGGCTTCAATATTATGAATATGTGTATCACTACGATCGAGATCCAACAACAATAGACCACTCTTCAAGGGTGCATGACCATAAAATTTATTACTCATATAAATAGAACAACCATTATTCTCTGATTTAAATGAATAACCGTCTCGCAACAAACAAGATCCAGATATAATGTTCATGCTTAACGCTGGCACCAAATAACAATTATTTAGGTCTAAAATAATCCCGAAGGTAGATGTAGAGGCAGCGTGCCGACGACGATCACATCGACTTTGGAACCATTTCCCACGCGCATCGTCACCTCGTCCTTAGCTAATCTTTGTTTAATCGATAGCCCCTGTTTCGAGTTACAAATATTAGCAACCGAACCAGTATCAAATACTCAGGTGCTACTATGAGCATTAGTAAGGTACACATCAATAACATGTATATCAAATATACCTTTGTTAACTTTGCCATCCTTCTTATCCGCCAAATACTTGGGGCAGTTCCGCTTCCAGTGTCCAGTCCCTTTGTAGTAGAAGCACTCAGTTTCAGGCTTGGCTCCAGACTTGGGTTTCTTCGCGGGATTAGCAACTGGCTTGCTATTCTTCTTGAAGTTCCCCTTCTTTCTCGTGCCTTTTCTCTTGAAACTAGTGGTCTTGTTAACCATCAACACTTGATGCTCCTTTTGATTTCTACCTCCGCAACTTTGAGCATAGCGAAGAGCTCGGGAATTGTCTTCTGCATCCCTTGCATATTATAGTTCATCACGAAGCCTTTATAGCTTGGTGGTAGTGATTGAAGAACTCTATCAATAACACTATCTTCATCAACTTTGCAACCAAGTTGAGTCATGTGATTGTAGTACCCAGACATTTTGAGTAAGTGTTCACTGATAGAACTGTTCTCCTCCATCTTGCAGCTATAGAACTTATTGGAGACTTCATATCTCTCAATTCGGGCATTTTCTTGAAATATTAACTTCAACTCTTGGAACATCTCATATGCTCCATGATGTTCAAAACGTCTTTGAAGTCTCGATTCTAAGCCGTAAATCATGGCACACTGAACTATCGAGTAGTCATCAGAACGAGCTTGCCAGACGTTCATAACGTCCGGAGTTGCTCCTGCAGTAGGCCTGTCACCTAGCGGTGCTTCCAGGCGCTACTACGAGCATTAGTAAGGTACACATCAATAACATGTATATCAAACATACCTTTGTTCACTTTGCCATCTTTCTTATCCGGCAAATACTAGGGGCAGTTCCGATTCGAGTGACCAGTCCCTTTGCAGTAGAAGCACTCAGTTTCAGGCTTGGCTCCAGACTTGGGTTTCTTCTGAGGAGTAGCAATTGGCTTGCTATTCTTCTTGAAGTTCCACTTCTTTCCCTTGCCCTTTTTCTTGAAACTAGTGGTCTTGTTAACCATCTACACTTGATGCTCCTTCTTGATTTCTACCTCCGCAGCTTGAGCATAGCGAAGAGCTCGAGAATTGTTTTATGCATCCCTTGAATATTATAGTTCATCACGAAGCCTTTATAGCTTGGTGGCAGTGATTTAAGAACTCTGGCAATAACACTATCATCATCAACTTTAACTCCAAGCCGAGTCATGTGGTTGTGGTACCCAGACATTCTGAGTATGTGTTCACTAACAGAACTGTTCTTCTCCATCTTGCAGCTATAGAACTTGTTGGAGACTTCATATCTCTCAACTCGGTCATTTGCTTGAAATATTAACTTCAACTCTTGGAACATCTCATATGCTCCATGATGTTCAGAACGTATTTGAAGTCCCGATTCTAAGCCGTAAAGCATGGCACACTAAACTATCGAGTAGTCATCAAATCGAGCTTGCCCGATGTTCATAACATCAGGGGTTGCTCCTGTAGCAGGCCTTTCACCTAGAGGTGCTTCAAGGACATAATTCTTCTATGCAGCAATGATGATAATCCTCAAGTTACGGACCCAGTCCGTGTAGTTGCTACCATCATCTTTCAACTTAGCTTTCTCTAGGAACGCATTAAAATTCAAGGGAACGGTAGCATGGGCCATTGATCTACAACAACATCGATATGCAAAAAACTACCAGGACTAAGTTCATGATAAATTAAAGTTCAATTACTCATATGACTAAAGAACTCCCACTTAGATAGACATCCCTCTAGTCATCTAAATGATCACGTGATCCAAATCAACTAAACCATGTCTGATCATCACGTGAGATGGAGTAGTTTTCAATGGTGAACATCTTATGTTGATCATATCTACTATATGATTCACGCTCGACCTTTCGGTCTCTAGTGTTCCGAGGCCATGTCTGTACATGCTAGGCTCGTCAAGTTTAACCCAAGTATTCTACATGTGCAAAACTGTCTTACACCCATTGTATTTGAACGTAGAGCTTATCACACCCGATCATCACGTGGTATCTCGGCACGACGAACTTTCGCAACGGTGCGTACTCAGGGAGAACACTTGTACCTTGAAATTCTGTAAGGGATCATCTTATAATGCTACCACCGTACTAAGCAAAAGAAGAATCATAATAAGATAAACATCACATGCAATCAAAATATGTGACATGATATGACCATCATCATCTTGTGCTTTTGATCTCCATCTCCAAAGCATCGTCATGATCTCCATCGTCACCGGCTTGACACCATGATCTTCATCGTAGCGTCATGGTCTGTGGGGACCCCGACTTAGAAGTCGAGATCACCGAATGCACGTGTACAGTGATCCCAGAGATCAATGCTCACTGAACACAGAGAAGCTGAATAACAAGAGTCTTACATCCATACATACCGTCTTACACAAATTAAGGCCATTATGGCCAAGTCTTACATAGATAAAGCCTCATGGGCTGAATAGCAAATAACTCAAATAGCGGAAGTCTTCGATGATAAGTAGAACCCATGCCATCTGCCTTAACCCTACATGCATTCTGACTGCGATAGCTTCCTAGTTCGCATGTTCGTCTCCATAAAACTCTTCTTCATATTCCTGTTCCTCCATGCCTGGCCAATTAAATAACCAGTGGCAAGCCAATGAGTACTTTGAATGTACTCGCAAGCAACCCATGATTTGGTTCAAAGTAACAATGCAATTGAACAACAATGAGCAATCTAGCTATGAGCTAGGATAAATATTCTACCATCAAGTGTATGCATCAATAAACTCACGTAACCTCGAAGACAGGTTACCGATATCAACATGTATATGATTCAACTCAACGAGTCAAGTCACCACCTTGACTCAGCACACACACATACTTTCACCGATGTAGTAAAACTTTGGACATAGTTTAAGTAACACCACCCAACTGTCCATGACCGTGGACACAGCTATTCGAATAGTTTTACACTCTGCAGAGGTTGCGCACTTTACCCACAAGATCCGGGAAGCTTTCGTGTCACCCACGATCCCGCAGTACCTCAAGTACTCGGGGGAAGCACCCGGTCATTATCTTTCCTTAGACGATACTAACATAGAGTCCACTCGTTGGTACACGGCCCTCGAGTACAAACAATAGATCATGGGACTTGCCCTAATTTCAATGTCACGCGTACCCGAAGGGACCAACGGTGTGTCCGATGCCCTGTGAAAACAGTCATGGTCATCTATCCAAGCACGACCCCGTCCCGGGAGAGACCTCAAGTCTTCCCGTCACTAGTAATGCGGGCACCATGCTAGTATCGGCCTAAGTAATCAATAAAGCCCCGTCCCATAAGGGGTAGAGTGGTTGCACATGTTTGGTTGGGACGGTAGTCACACATAAATCTAATCCATCATTTCACCCATGCACAGGATTTTTACCGGCACATCACTTCTTCCTCAAGTGATGACCTAACTCAATATCACCCTCGGGCATTAGGGGCACCCGATGGGGTTTATGAAAAGATTTCAACCACGAAGGTTTCATGGCACACATGCATCACTAAGTATCACTACTAACCATTTGCATGACATCTAGCACATAGCAAGATCATGAGTAAAGCATGCATCATGTGGTGGTTTTAAACTAGGTCACCACCATAACTCTTATCATCATGCATCCGGAAACAAACGGGTTCCGAAGAACACAAGTGTATCATGGTCAAAGGGCTGCTTGCCTGGATTGGCTTGGTCTTCAAAGTCTTCAAATCCTTCTCCACCTTCTTCCTCAGCAACCTCGTCGAATACGGTATCTAATCGTCGCAAAATAACAACGGGAAAATAAGACCACAATAAAAACAGAAAAATCAAAGTGCTCAGAAAAATGTCAACTTATTTTTGTTAAATACTAGAGGGAAAACTAAGATGGCAAAAATTCTTAGTTTGAGTTTTGGAGTGGCAGAATGGAATCTAAGGATTTTTGAACAGGAGTTTTAATGTTCAAATTTGAACAGAACAGAAAAGGTTCATGGATATGTGTGAAAGTGACACCATTAAATAGGTTGGAATTTTACAAGATTTTAGGAGTTGGAATTAATTCATTTGGACAAATATTTAATTCTGTGAAATTATTTGAAATAATCACAGAAAGAATAAAAGGAAAAGGCCCCGTGCCACTCGGCCAGAACGGCCACAGTGCACGGGCCAGGGCGAACAGCCCAACCGCACGGGAGCTAGCGCGCGCGCGCCAGGTTTTCAAACCTGACGGGCGGGGCCCGGCGGTCAGTTGCTGCGAGGGGAGAGAGAGAGCGGTGAGGATGACAGGCGGGGCCCGCCTGTCATCTTCGACCTCACGGCCAGAGCGACAGCGAGCTCACCGGCGGCGATTCCGGGCACGGCGGGGCAAACGGAGGGCAGGAACGGGCTCAGCAGTGAGTCACCGTTCCAGTGGTGGTGGTGCGGCCCGCCGGAGAGGCCTGGTTCATCGACGGCGAGGTGGGACGGCGGAGGAGCGTCGGGGGGTTACTGGCTGGCTCGCTCCGGGCTGCAATAGGAGTGGGAGAAGGAGGGGAACGGGTCAATGAGGTCTGCTGGCTCCAGATCGAGTGAGAGTAGGGGCGGAGAGGGGCTGTACTGCGAGATCTCCAGTTGCCCGACGCGGCGGAGCTCCGGTCGATCCCGAGCACTGAGGCTCTCCGAGGGCGAATGGGTGGTGTTGGAGTGCTACTGGGAGTGTGTGGAGGAGGTGGGTGCCATTGGAGAGGTTCGGGGCGTGCTTATATAGCCGAGCCCCGGTCCACCGTGGACTCGTGCGCCGGCGAGGTCACGGGCGAGGCCAGAGGCCGTGCAGGCGCTCGTGTTCGAGTCGGGAAGGTTCATGGGTGAGGTCCACGCCTAGTAGAGGGGAGAGGAGGAGCGGGGAAGGATCCAGAGGGCGTGCGCGTGTGAGGCCGATGAATGGAGGTTGCGGGCGGCCAGCGCGCGTGCGAGGGCGGCCACTGGAGGGAGGAGGAGGAGGGGGACAGCGCCGGGGAGAGTCGCAGACGTCGAGGCGCATCGGTAGGCGCGAGGGATGAGCACTAGGTGGTCGGGGGCAAGCGATTGGGCGAAGCTACAGTGCGGGTGCGCACTGTAGCGCGCTCTGGAGTGAGCTTATCGCATGCCATGGCATGCCATTGGCTCTCTGGGCGTGTCCGTCGTGTCTGGGGGGTCCAGCACGAAGTAGACGATTCAGCTGTGGCTTTGGATGCTCTGGATGATCAGTGAGAGAGGAGTGAGGCTGGTAACTAGGTAGAGTTTGGCTGTCCAGCAAGGTGAATTGGGGTTTTCACCCCTCAATCATGGAGTTGTGGACATGGGGGAGTTACTGGAGGTAGAATGTAACTAGATGAAGCTGTGGTAGATAGTTGAGGCAAAAGTAAATAGTAAAAGAGGCCAAGATGATGGTTTTGGTAAAATGGCAGAAGGTGTTTGATCAAGTTTTGGTCGAGCAAATGATTTCCACTAGCCATGACACTTAACAGGATTGAATGTCATAAGGAAATAGGGTGTTTCACCAAATTTGGGCTCATTTGAAGAAACTAGCCAATGTAACTTTGGTGAACCCTAGAAAACAACAGAAATGGTTTCATCTTGTTTAAGTCAAGCTAATCATCTCCCCTTGATGTACCACTTGGTGTAGTTTCATCATTTTGGGTATTGATCATGCTCACAAGGTTTGAAGCTCTAGATAACAAGTTGGTAATGTAAAGTTGTTCAAATTTGAATTTGAACAGAAAGGGTTTTGGGATATTCTGATCAAGTTACCCTACTCCAAATCTTGTGCCATTTGGTCTAGATTCCTTATTAGGCCATTCTAGCATGTACACCAAGTTTGAGAGCATTTGGACAAGTTTGGCAATGTAGAGTTGCTCAAACTTCAAATATGGGCAGAATGGTTTTGAAGGGTTTTGAGGATGCTATCTTGCTTCCCAGGGCATGGGGCTTGGCAAGATCATCAAATATGTCATATATGACATGATAGAATTTCGCTGGAATTTTTGGAGAATATCTCCTTTGTAAATATTTCAAAAGCTTGAAATATCCAGAAAGGGTTTTAGAGGGATTAGCCCATTATTTTGAACATGACCAAGTGTTGAAACTCTTATATATGGACAATATATGTCCTATGAGTCTCTCTGAAGTTTGGCAAATATTTTTGAAACACTTAAATAATTTTCCCCTATTAAAGACCATTTCTAGCCTTAAGAAAAAGCTTTTAAATAAAATAGGAAAATAACTTTTAAAATTATACTTTTGTGGTTTCTGGGAGTCCTATGACTACTAGGTCTCAAATATAATTTTTGAAATAATTTTCTCACCCTAAATCAAGCACTTGCAGTGCAAACCTCAATTCAGGGGTTTTTTGGAATACTAAATTTTAAAAATACATTTTGGCCAAATTATTTTTATAAGAAAATACTATTCTGCTATAAACACTTGGTATGATCATTGGGCAGAAGTTTTGGGTAAGGAGATGAATTCTACAAGAGGTATTAGTTGACTTTAGTGAGCACAAGAAAAACACATGAGGCAAAAAGCTTAATTCAAATAAAAGCCAAATGATGCCAAAAAAAATTGCTGGTCCAAATTTTCATGCTTCATTGATGCAAATAACATGTTACAAAATGCAGGGTGTGACAGACCTACCCCCCTTACAAGAATCTCGTCCCCGAGATTCCTAAACTAGGTCTTAAAAGAGATCGGGATACTCGGATCTAAGATAGTCTTCACGTTCCCAGGTTGCTTCTGCTTCCGTGTGGTTGCTCCACTGGACCTTGAAGTACTTGATGGTGCGGCTTCGCGTCCGTCATTCTGCTTCGTCCAGAATGTGAATGGGCTTCTCGCGGTAGGTCAAATCAGGCTGGAGATCAATGGCTTGGTGATCAACATCCTTGTAGAGATCAGGCTTGTTCGGAACTTGGAGACATTTCCGGAGTTGTGACACATGGAATACGTTGTGCACATCGGATAGCTCAGGTGGTAGTTCCAACTGGTAAGCCACTTCTCCTCGTCGTGCAGTGATCTCAAAGGGTCCAATGAACCTTGGGGCGAGCTTCCCCTTGACGTGGAAACACTTGGTTCCCTTCAAAGGAGTTACTCGTAGGTACACATGATCCCCGACATGGAAACTCATGTCCCGACGGTGAGTGTCAGCATAACTCTTCTGCCTTGACTTGGCTGCCTTCAAACGTTCTCTGACTAGTTGGACTTGCTCTTCTGCTTCGCGGAGAATATCCGGTCCAAAGACTAGCCCTTCTCCAGTCTCTGACCAGTTGAGGGGTGTGCGACATCTGCGTCCGTACAACACCTCAAATGGTGCCATCTGAAGGCTCGACTGGTAACTGTTGTTATAGGAGAACTCGGCAAAAGGTAGACAATCTTCCCACTTGGATCCATATGCCAAGACACAGGCTCGGAGCATGTCTTCGAGAATTTGATTTACTCGTTCTGTCTGACCTCCGATCTGTGGGTGGAAAGCTGTGCTGAAAGATAACTTGGTTCCCAAGGCTTCTTGGAACATTTTCCAGAACCTTGAGGTGAACTGGGTTCCTCGATCTAACACAATCTCCTTGGGAACGCCGTGAAGGCTTACGATTCTGTCGATGTAGAGAGCTGCCAGCCGGTTGCCATCATAAGTAGTCTTGACAGGAATGAAATGGGCCACCTTGGTCAAATGGTCGACTACGACCCAGATGGAGTCATGTCCCCTATTCGACCTTGGTAATCCAGTGATGAAGTCCATTCCGATTTTATCCCACTTTCACTCAGGAACCTTGAGTGGTTGAAGCAATCCAGCGGGTCGCTGATATTCAGCCTTGACCCTTTGGCACACATCACACTTTGCAACATAGGTTGCAATCTCTATTTTCATCCCGTGCCACCAGAATCTTTCCTTCAAGTCTTGATACATCTTGGTTCCTCCAGGGTGGATGGAATACGGAGTGTCGTGGGCTTCTTGCAGGATCAGGTTCTTCAGCTCCGTCTTGTTTGGTACGCAGATGCGGCCTTTGTACCAAACAATCCCGTGCTCGTCTTCGGAGAATCCTGGGGCCTTGCCTAGCTTCATCTTCTTCTTGATGCCTTCAATGCTTGCGTGCCCACCTTGCGCCTTCTTGACTTCGTCCATCAGGGTTGGTTTGTCTTCCAAATGATCCAGAAATCCAGGGGTGACCAATTCCAAACTGAATTGCTCGAGCTCCTTAAATAGAGTTGGCTGCCTCTTTTGAATGATGGCATTCAAGGAGCAAGCCTTCCTGCTTAAGGCATCGGCCACCACGTTAGCCTTCCCGAGGTGATATTGAACACTGAGGTCATAGTCTTTGATGAGTTCCAACCATCTTTGCTGCCTCATGTTCAATTCCTTTTGGGTGAAAATGTACTTCAGACTTCTGTGGTCTGTGTATATCTCACACTGTTTCCCTAGGAGGTAATGCCGCCATGTCTTCAAGGCATGAACCACTGCTGCTAACTCAAGATCGTGAGTAGCGTAGTTCTCCTCAAGAGGTCGTAACTGCCTGGAGAGGTAGGCTATGACTCGGCCTTCTTGCATCAGAACGCTTCCCAATACGGTTCGAGAGGCATCACAATATATCACGAACTCCTTGTGAATATCAGGTGTTGCCAGAACTGGGGCGGTGGTCAACCTGATGCGGAGCATCCGTCAAGCATCCCCATGGACACCCCGTCATCGACACAAGCGCTCAAGGGACCAATGACTAGAGCACGCGCACGCGCCATCGAACACGAGGTGAATTCTCTCCTCTACGAGCTTCGTTTGGATTCGCACGAGGATTGGGTTCTACCTCACAAGGGGATGTTGTGCATCCTCAGTTACCAAGGAGGTGATCCCGCGGACGCAAAGGAGAACCCATTCAGCCCGGATCACGTGGAAGCGAATGAAGACCTGCCCAACCCGGAACTAGCGGTACTACCGCCCCGCCGAAACGGTACTACCGCACATGGACAGTCTGACACCAGCGGTACTACCGCTCCTTAAGCGGTGCTACCGCCTGCATGCGGTACTATCGCTCGAGCGGGCGGTACTACCACCCCGCGTGCGTGCAGACTATGGCCCTTGGCCATGTATCCCTTTCTCCTCGTACCCCTTCGTAGCATAAACTATAAATATACCTTCCCCACTTCCTTTGAAGGGTTAGCAAAGATATTGAGAGACCTTGAGAGCTTTGCTCCTTGTATCCCCTCCGTGAGGAGATCAAGACCTCCCAAGGGAGAAGAATCCTCGTGGATTGCAAGACCTCCCAAGGGAGAAGAATCCTCTCGGATTACAAGACCTCACCTAGAGTGGGAAGAACCTTACCTTTGTGCTTGTTTCCTTGGATTGTTCTTGTAATCTCGTGGACCCTTTGTGTGCTACTCTAGTAGATGTGATATTGGGTTTGTTTTCAGTGATTTGTGTCTCGTGTTCTTGTGTGTTCTTCCTCTTTTCCCCCTCCAAGTGTGAAAAGATCCCCCCTAGGGTTCCACCCTACAACATCTTGGTATCAAGAGCAAGGTTGATTCACATCTTGGAGTCCCGTCCCCCCCACTTTCTAGCTTGTTTTTGTTGTGTTCTTACCCAATTTTGAAAATCCCCACAAAATAGCCCCAAAATTTTTCTTGTAATTTGTTGGATCTTGTGAGATTTGGTTGTTTTGGTCCACGGATTTGACGTTTGGCACGTGGATCTAGCCACTCCACCACTTTCCCCACCCATCCACCACGAAATTCATCCAACTTTACCCCCGAAACCATCCATTTCCGCCCGAAATTCGCCCCGATTTCGATCTGCACATTTTACCCGACACAAGCGGTACTACTGTCCGTACAAGCTGTACTACCGCATTACCCATGCTACTAAAATTTTAGGTCCGCTTTACCAAGCGGTACTACCGCTTCGTCAAGCGGCACTAAAATTTTACTTCCGCATTACCAAGCGGTACTACCGCTTCGTCAAGCGGCACTAAAATTTTACTTCCGCTTCATCAAGCGGTACTACCGCCCCCCACCCAAAAATTTCTCGCCTTCCGCATTTGACAGATTTTGAGTCGCGATTTCGCGTTTCCTAAGGTGTTTCGGCTACTTAGGAGCGTGTGCCCTCGACATCATTGCCTCGGAATCATCTTCGCCGCTAACCGTAAGCAAGGACGGTAACCTCGACGACACTTAACTTTTGCTTTTGCATTGATAGCCCGAGCCATTTGCGTTGCTTACCTATCGAGACTAGCGAGTTGAGAATTGCCGGGCCACGCTCTTGTGCACCATAGTGATCATATCATCTTAGTGCCATAAGTCTCTCTCGTGCATATCTTACATACTTGTCTCATATTATCATCGGCTCGAGCATCATACTAAAAAAAAGCTTTTAAGCAAGGAGAGGAGCAACAATGAGCATATAAGCAATAGCATCAAGACACATTACATACTCATATCATCTTGGTCACCGCATACATAGCATAGTTGGGATCGCGGACGGCACGTTTCTCTCATAGGTTGGTGCACAAAGTGTATCTCGCCCTTTTGAGCAATCGAGCTAGCGTCTCTCTAGTATTCGCACAACAAGAGCATTTGCCGTGATCAATCACTTTTTGCGCTCACCCTTGGTTGTGTGGATCCCATCTATCTTCCGTGCGTGTGTTCCTAGTGACACTCTTGGCTTTGATCTCTTTGCTTTACGTGCATCTTTGTGAATCTTCTCAACTTTATAGATATCTTGACTAACATTTTGTTTGAAAATTTTCCTCCATCCTAACCAACCTACTCCATAGGCCTATTTACTTGTAGGTGTGAGGAACAAACCCGGTTCCAATTTTACTATTGTGGCATTTCATTGAGTGAAACTTGTTACATTTTCAATCTTCGGAAGAGGTAACCTTGGTATTGTTCTCTCATTTTCCTACTCACCTCCTACTTACATGATGGATAGGCCAAGTTCTTCGACCGACCCGACCGACGAGCATCTAGTGGAAGCATCGAACTACGTCACCAAGACTCACCTTTTCGGCGTCCAACGAGCCCTTCACCAAGAGAGCGAAGCGTTGGGCGACCGCATCGATCAACTCGCTTCCGACTTCCACACGCAAATGCAAGAATTCCGCCACATCTTGGTGAACCGCACGTCTCCGCCTCATTCATCAAGACGGCGCCATTCAAGTTGACGCTCAAGTGAAAACTCTTCGGCTTACTCTTCCACGGATGCAAGTCCTCCACGTCCTCGGCAAGCCCAACAATGCGTCAATCAAGATCGACATTCTCCGGACAATCCATTCCATGGCGATGGGTTACGAGATCGAGTTCGAGCACGTGAACAAGGGCGCCGCCAAGAGCAACAACGCCCACATCAAGTCCTAGAAGATGACGATGCAATTCGGCAAGCACAAGAACGGCGTGACAATCAAGCACGAACCGCGCAACAAGCTCTTCGTGACTCCTCGCGCATCTTCGTCGACCGCAACCGCCAAGTACGACAACAAGAAGAACTTCATCAAGAGCAACAAGAGGAAGCCGTTCATCGCAAAGCGGAGCAAGAACGACGCAATGGGAACGACGTGCCACGACACCACCAACATCAAGACCATCGTGAAGAGCACGCTTTCACGGAGCGACCACATCGTCATGAGCGACACCACCATCATCAACATGACGAAGAACAATGCTTCGGCAAGCTCAAGTTCACTATGCCCAAGTTCTCCGGAAGTACTGACCCCGAGGAATACCTCTCATGGGCCTTGAAGGTCGACAAGATATTCTGCCTCCACAACTTCGAAGAAGAGAAGAAGATTGCCATGGCCTCTCTCGAGTTTCAAGACTATGTCCTCATTTGGTGGGAACAAACGATCAAGCGACGACATACAAGAGGCGAACCACCCATTACAACTTGGTCAGAAATGAAGAATGTCATGCGAGCTCGCTTCGTGCCTACACACTACACCCGTGATCTCTTCAAGAAGTTGCAACTTCTCAAACAAGGCACGAATATGGTGGAAGAATACTACCAAGAAATGGAGATTGCCATGATACGAGCCAATGTCAAGGAAGATGACGAGCAAACAATGGCACGCTTCCTGAATGGCCTCAATCACCCAATAAAGCGGATTGCCGACTTCCAACCATACTCCAACCTCCTCGAGCTAGTTCATCAAGCGTCCAAGGCCGAGCGACAAGTCCAGGATGACTTCAAGTATGCCAAATACTCTTCCAAGACCTACGGCTCCTACTCTCAAGCACCCGCGACTTCGGCACCTCCTACCTCAACGAGAGCATCAACAAGTACCGGCGACAAGTCAAGTTCCAAGCAAACTACACCTTCCTCGACTCGTTCTCCGGCAAGCAACTACAAACCCAAGACTCCCTCACCTTCGGCACCACCTTACGACACCGAGAAGACTAGTTCCTTCAAGTGCTTCACATGTGGTGGCCGAGGTCACAAGCCCTTCGAGTGCACCAACAAGAGAACCATGATCTTCAACGACGACGGCACATATGACTCGATGAGCGAAGACGAAGTGGAAGCTATTGAGCATGTGGCCATGCACCGGCGCATCAACAAAGATGAAGATGATCAAGTGTTTTGTGACAATAACTCAAGTCCCTCTCTCGTGGTATCCAAGGTCTTGACACTCCAACACCATCAAGACGAAGACCAACGATGCCATATTTTCCACACAAAGGCCGGCATCAACGGACGTTCCGTCAAGGTCATCATCGATGGAGGAAGTTGTCACAACTTGGCAAGTGATGAACTATGTTCCAAGCTTCAATTGGTCAAGAAGAAGCACCCCCGTCCTTACAAGGTACAATGGTTGAGCGACTCCGGAACCATTCAAGTGGAGCACACGGTACAAGTTTCTTTCAAGATCGGCGCCTATGAGGACACCTTGGAGTGTGATGTAGTTCCCATGATGGTGTGCCACCTCCTCTTGGGACGACCTTGGCAATTTGACCGTGGAGCCATCCACAACGGTCGAACCAACTACTACAACTTCAAGATGAACGGCAAGGAATATGTGCTTCGACCAATGTCTCCAAGCCAAGTGATCGCCGATAAGCAAGCATCCACCCATCGTGGAGATCCTAGTGAGAGAGTGATCCACCAAAACGAAAGTGAGAGCCACAAGCCAAAATTAAGCGCCTCTTCGCCAAGAGAGAAAAACTTAGTCCTCCTAGCCACCAAACGTGAGATGAAAGAAGTGTGTGAGAACCCATCGAGCGTCTTCCACCTTGTGTTTCTATGCAAAGGGGAAGCCAAGCCTACTAACACTTCACCACCCCCACCTTTTGTGTTGTCTGAATTGTTGCAGGAATTCTCGGACGTGTTCCCCGATGAGCTACCACCGGGTCTACCTCCACTTCGCGGCATCGAACACCGCATCGACCTCGTACCTGGCGCACCACTTCCAAACAAGGCTCCTTACCGCGTCAACCCGGAGGAAACAAAGGAGATACAACGTCAAGTACAACAACTCATCGACAAAGGTCATGTACGTGAAAGCTTAAGTCCTTGTGCAGTTCCCGTTATTCTCGTGCCTAAGAAAGATGGTAGCTTCCGCATGTGTTCCGATTGTCGTCCGATAAATGCTATCACCGTTAGGTACCATCACCCTATTCCACGCCTAGACGACATGCTTGATGAATTATGTGGTGCCACAATTTTTTTCCAAAATTGACCTTAAAAGTGGCTATTACCAAATTCGCATTCAAGAGGGTGATGAGTGGAAAACTGCTTTCAAAACCAAGTTTGGGCTATATGAGTGGTTGGTCATGCCGATGGGCTTATCGGAAGCACCCGGCACATTCGTGCGTCTTATGCATTTCGTTCTCCGACCTTATATAGGCGTCTTTGTAGTGGTTTACTTTGATGACATTCTAGTCTTTAGCAAGTCGCTTGAGGAACATGTTGACCATGTCCGTATGGTTTTGCAAGCCCTTCGAAAACAACAATTATATGCTAATATGGAGAAATGCACTTTTGGTGTTGATAAAGTTGTTTTCCTAGGATTTGTCGTGTCTTCACAAGGTGTTCATGTTGATGAAACTAAAACTGACGCTATTAGAACTTGGCCTCAACGAACGAACCTTCAACAAGTGCGTAGCTTTCTTGGTTTAGCCGGTTTCTATCGACGTTTTGTGAAGGACTTTAGCACCATCGCTATGCCTCTACACGCCTTGAGCAAGAAGAACGCACCCTTTGTTTGGGGTCCTTCGCAAGACACCGCGCTCACTAAGCTCAAACACTTGCTCACGCACGCACCACTTCATGCCCTACCCAACTTTGATAAGCCGTTTGAGATTCATTGTGACGCTAGTGGTACCGGCATAGGTGGCGTGCTCATGCAAGAAAAACGCCCCATTGCGTATTTTAGTGAAAAACTATCCGGCGCACAACTTAACTACCCCATATATGATAAAGAGCTCTATGCTTTGGTGAGAGTTTTACGTGTTTGGGAACACTATCTTCGACCCCATGAATTTATTCTTCACACGGACCATGAGACGCTCAAGTATCTCAAGGGTCAAACGAAGTTAAACAAGCGTCATGCTAAGTGGAGTGAATTCATTGAGTCTTTTCCCTATGTCATCCAATACATCAAAGGCAAAGAAAATGTAGTGGCGGATGCTCTTTCCCGCAAATGCATGCTTGTTACAAAACTTGAGTTGAATGTTATTGGCTTTGAGCACATAAAAGACTTATATGAGCATGATGTTTTCTTTGCACATCCTTATGCCAAATGTGTAGCCCATACTTCTTGGGAGCAATACTACATCAAGGATGGATATCTCATGAAAGCTAACAAACTTTGCATTCCCGAGTCTTCGCTTCGTTTGCTCCTTTTGCAGGAATCTCACGGAGGAGGGCTCATGGGACACTTCGGACGAGACAAGACATTCGCTACGCTCTCCAAGAATTATTTCTGGCCAAATATGTTCCGTGACGTCTCCCGCTTCACCAACCGGTGCTCTACATGCCGCAAAGCTAAGTCAAAAGCTCAATCCCATGGCCTCCACATGCCACTTCCTATTCCTTTCCATCCTTGGGAAGACATTAGCATGGATTTCATTCTTGGATTACCTAGAACTCGCACTGGAAAGGATTCCGTATTCGTTGTTGTTGATAGATTTTCAAAGATGGCACATTTCATTCCTTGTCACAAGATAGACGATGCGTCACATATTGCGACTCTCTTTTGTAGGGAAATATTGCGCCTACACGGCGTACCAAAGACGATTGTCTCGGACCGTGACGTCAAGTTCTTGAGTTACTTTTGGAAAACACTATGCTCCAAGCTCGGCATCAAGCTACTATTCTCCACGGCATACCACCCGCAAACTGATGGCCAAACCGAAGTCACCAACCGGACGCTTGCCACTCTCCTACGCGTGTTGATCAAGAAGAACATCAAGGAGTGGGAGGAGTGCCTACCCGTAGCCGAGTACGCCTACAATCGCGCAAGACACTCTACAACCGGCAAGTCCCCCTTCGAGATTGTCTACGGCTTCAATCCATTGTCACCATTGGACATCCTTCCTCTCCCGCTTCAAGAACGAGCCGACATGGACGCAAGTGCAAGAGCAGCCCACCTCAAGAAGATGCATGAAGAAACACGTTCCACGACCGAGCGTCAAGTCCAACGCCGCGCCATCAAGCTCAACACCAACAAAACACCCATGGTGTTCCATCCGGGTGATCTCGTTTGGCTACACCTTCGCAAAGACCGTTTCCCCAAGGAACGCAAGTCCAAGCTTCTTCCACGAGCCGACGGACCATTCAAGGTGCTAGCACGCTACAACGACAACGCTTACAAGATCGACATCCCCCGTGACAAGTACAACGTCAACGACATCTTCAACGTCCAAGACTTGGCCAAGTACCATGGTGATGAAGACCACGATCCGTGGACGGATCTTCCCCAAGCGGGGGGGGGGGGGAGATGATGCGGAGCATCCGTCAAGCATCCCCATGGACACCCCGTCATCGGCACAAGCGCTCAAGGGACCAATGACTAGAGCACGCGCACGCGCCATCGAACACGAGGTGAATTCTCTCCTCTTCGAGCTTCGTTTGGATTCGCATGAGGATTGGGTTCTACCTCACAAGGAGATGTTGTGCATCCTCAGTTACCAAGGAGGTGATCCCGCGGACGCAAAGGAGAACCCATTCAGCCCGGATCACGTGGAAGCGAATGAAGACCTGCCCAACCCGGAACTAGCGGTACTACCGCCCCGCCGAAACGGTACTACCACACCTGGACAGTCCGACACCAGCGGTACTACCGCTCCTTAAGCGGTACTACCGCTCGAGCGGGCGGTACTACCGCCCCGCCTGCGTGCAGACCACGGCCCTTGGCCATGTATCCCTTTCTCCTCGTACCCCTTCGTAGCATAAACTATAAATAGACCTTCCCCACTTCCTTTGAAGGGTTAGCAAAGATATTGAGAGACCTTGAGAGCTTTGCTCCTTGTATCCCCTCCGTGAGGAGATCAAGACCTCCCAAGGGAGAAGAATCCTCGTGGATTGCAAGACCTCCCAAGGAAGAAGAATCCTCTCGGATTACAAGACCTCACCTAGAGTGGGAAGAACCTTACCTTTGTGCTTGTTTCCTTGGATTGTTCTTGTAATCTCGTGGATCCTTTGTGTGCTACTCTAGTAGATGTGATATTGGGTTTGTTTTGAGTGATTTGTGTCTCGTGTTCTTGTGTGTTCTTCCTCTTTTCCCCCTCCAAGTGTGAAAAGATCCCCCCTAGGGTTCCACCCTACAACACAACCTCTTCTTGAGCTCTTGGAAGCTCTCTTCGCATTTTGGCGTCCACTCGAACTTCTTGTCCTTCTTGAGGAGCTGAGTCATTGGCTGGGCAATGCTAGAGAATCCTTCCACGAATTTGCGGTAATAGCCCGCAAGTCTGAGGAAGCTTCTGACTTCCTTGACGGTCGTTGGAGATTGCCATTGGGTCACAGCTTCGATCTTCGCGGGATCAACTGATAATCCTTCTTCGGTCAAGACATGACCTAAGAATCCAACTTTATGCAGCCAGAACTCACACTTGCTGAATTTGGCATATAGTTGGTGCTCCCGAAGCTTGTCTAGGACCATCCTCAAATGTTGCTCGTGCTCTTCCTCCGTCTTCGAGAAGACAAGAATGTCATCGATGAAGACAACAACAAACTTGACCAAATATTCCACGAAGACTTTATTCATGAGATACATGAAATAAGCTGGGGCATTGGTTAACCCAAAAGACATGACCGTACACTCATACAGGCCATATCTGGTTACGAATGCCATCTTCAGAATATCTTGGGGTATGATCTTCAGTTGGTAGTACCCAGATCTGAGGTCGATCTTGGAGAACACCTTGGCTCCGCTGAGCTGATCAAACAAATCTTCAATCTTGGGAAGGGGATATTTGTTCTTGATTGTAACTTCATTGAGGGAACGATAATCAATGCATAAGCAAATGGTACCGTCCCTCTTTGCCACAAACAGAACGGGTGATCCCCAAGGGGAGGCACTTGGGCGGGTAAATCCCTTCCTCAGCTGCTCTTCCAGTTGCTTTTTCAACTCGGCTAATTCTTCCGTCCCCATTCTATAAGGCTTCTTATAGATGGGTCCTGCCCCGGACACGAGCTTGATGATGAACTCAATGTCACGGTCAGGGGGCATTCCCGGTAGTTCATCCGGAAAAACATCAGGATACTCGCATACCACCGGTACTTGCTCTAGCCCAACTTCAGACAAACAGTTGACTTGAATGGCTTGAGCGGAAGAGGAGTTAGGAGCAAACTCGACTTCGACTCCTTGGTCATTGGTCACAGTGACAGTCCGATTGGCACAGTCTAATAAGCCTTGGTGCTTACTGAGCCAATCCATCCCTAGGATCACATCCAAGCCTTGCGATCTTAGGATGATAAGGTCTGCTAGGAAGTCTACACTGTTAATGGTAATACTGACTCCTTTACAGCCTATCTTGGCTCTCATCTCTGCTCCGGGGGTTTGTACCACCATGGGGTTATTCAGGGGTGTAGGGGTCATGCCACTTTTTAATGCAAATCTTTGAGTGACAAATGAATGCGTGGCTCCAGAATCAAACAAGACAGTTGCAGGTGCTGAGTTGACAAGGAACGTACCCAACACGACGTCCGGGTCTTCCTGGGCTTCTTCAGCAGTGACGTGATTCACATGCCCCTTCCCATGGTTAGGCGGGTCGCGAGGAGCTGGGTTCCTTGGTGGCATCCCGCGGCCTTGTCCTGGGTTCTGCGCATTGGGGCGCGGGGCATCAGGCTTCTTGTTGGGGCACACCCTTGAGATGTGTCCTGACTGACCACATCCAAAGCAAGTGACTTGGTTTGGATTGTTGATCTTGTTGCCACCACTGTTATTGGGATTGAATGCTGGCCTTGGGTTGGCATACTGCTGGGGCTAATAGTTGGTGCGAGGTGCAGGAGCTCTTGGTTGCTTATAGGTTGGCTTGGCCGGGGCTGACTGCCACGGGCAAGGTTTCTGGTTGCTGGAACTTCCCTTGCTGACCATTTTGCGTTTGCGAGTGTCTTCCAGAGCACGCCGCTTGTCTTCAAGCATGAGTGCTTTGTTCACCAGGTCAGGGAAGGTTGGGCAGTCGCACACGACAAGCGAATACTGCAGAGTCTGATTGAGGCCTTCCATGAAGCGCTCCCTTTTTGCCGCATCAGTGCTGACATCTTCAGGGGCATACCTTGACAGAACATTGAACTTCTGCATGTACTCCTTGACAGTGCCACTTCCTTGCTTTAGGGCTCGGAACTCACGCTTTTTAATAGCCATGATCCCGGAAGGAATGTGGGCTTTGCGGAATTCTGCCTTGAAGTTGTCCCAAGTGATGTCTTGTCAAGCATGCATGACCTTGAATCCATCCCACCAAACTCTAACAGTCCCCCCGAGGCAGTGGGCTGCATAAGCCACCTTCTCGCGGTCTTCGGTGCATCCGACTAGTTCCAGCAAGTCCTCAATGCGGACCCAGTCGTCTGCATCCAGGGGTTCAGCAGTCTCGATGAAAGTTGGCGGTGCATGCTTCTTGAACTCTGCCAACGTGGAACGTCCATTGCCATTCCCCGCCGGTTGGCGGTTGTTGGTGACATCTTGAGCAATCAACTGAAGGGTTGCAGTGTTGGCTTGGCGTTCCTCTCGGAAAGCTTGGAGAAGCTGAGCCATGTCCATGTTCGGAGGAGGTGGTGGTGGAGCTTGGTCGTTGGTTTGGTCGTGGCCTGCCTCTGACTGAGCGGATGCTCCGACTTCAGGCTGCTGGGTAGAGGTACCACTACGAGTTACAACAGGCATCCTGTTGGAGCGGTAAAAGGTCTCATGACTTGGAAGAGGGAAAGCAAGATAGATGGGTGCCTAGTAAGGGGGTGGGTGTGACACTAATCAAATCATGCAAGGGCCGAAAGGGCCAAACACATTCATTAAAATCCAAACGGGTGATGCAGTCGCTTACATGTTCCCGAAGGAAGAATACGACATACATCCAAACACAACAAAAGCAAACACTAGATGGTTTCATATGAACCATACAAGGACTCGACTGCGCATAGGGGTTACACGACCTATCCTACCGTAGAGGTCACGAACTGGCATATTCGAGTAGCGAATAATGCCTAAGCGGCGGAATGCTCGATCGCGTATTCTGGCTCTTCTGGGTCTTCCTCCTTGTCTTCATCTATCTGGGCCCCCTTGTCACTCGAGGGCGTGGGGGAGTGGAGGAGTTGGATACGACGGTGCTTTGTTGGAGGTGCAGGGAAAAGCTTGCGATACTCCCTTGCCGTCATCCGGCGTCGCCGAGGTGGTTCTTCATTCTTGGAAGATACATCTCCGGAGGGTCTTCTGCCTCGGTATGCGATAGCGGACTGTCCGGAAGGCGCTCCTTCTTTCTTGATCCTATTTGTCTTCTCTTGAGCTCGACGAAGAAGTGCCTTGGTCTTGTGAAGTTCTTCTCGGAGCTTCATCGATTACGAGGCCAAGTCTTGTGCCAAGCTGTCGGCACATAGACTGAAGTAGGTCTGGAACCAAAGCGAGAGTCCTTCCTTCAGTGGAGGGGCTAGTGCGCTGCTTTCATCTTCACCTTCCTTCCGGTAAGGCAAGAAGCGGGTTGTCTTCTTGGCTGCCATCTCCGGAAGAAGCTCGCGGAGACGGGTTTAGTGTCTTGAGTGCAGCAGCCTCGACAACGAGAGGTAGTGTTGCCATCTGGGGTCCCTCGAAGAACCCACTTGTGGGAGGATCGTTTGCCTTCACGATCACTTCCACATGGTATTCCACCTCAGTGTCGCTAACCCAATTCTCAATGTAGGTGAGGATGGGTGCTCGGTGGAACTGGCACTCCTGGAGGCTATCCTCGAGAAGCAAGGGAAACATAGTGGTCAGGTGCTCTTCAGGTACATCGGCCATCTACAAAGGTTGAATAGGAGAGGTTAATAAGCTGATGATAACTCAGGTTGGTAAGGTTTAGAAAAGAAGAGAGGTTCAGAAGGTTTTTGGAAAAGGGGTCTCATCTAACTAGCGCCCATGCTAACTAAGGCTTCCTACAGTCAGGATGGCTCTGATACCAGCTCTGAGGGGACCCCGACTTAGAATTCGAGATCACCGAATGCACGTGTACAGTGATCCCAGAGATCCCAGAGATCAATGCTCACTGAACACACATAAGCTGAATAACAAGAGTCTTACATCCATACATACCGTCTTACACAAATTAAGGCCATTATGGCCGAGTCTTACATAGATAAAGCCTCACGGGCTGAATAGCAAATAACTCAAATAGCGGAAGTCTTCGATGATAAGTAGAACCCATGCCATCTGCCTTAACCCTACAGGCATTCTGACTGGGATAGCTTCCTAGTTCGCATGTTCGTCTCCATAAAACTCTTCTTCATATTCCTGTTCCTCCATGCCTGGCCAATTAAATAACCAGTGGCAAGCCAATGAGTACTTTGAATGTACTCGCAAGCAACCCATGATTTGGTTCAAAGTAACAATGCAATTGAACAACAATGAGCAATCTAGCTATGAGCTAGGATAAATATTCTACCATCAAGTGTATGCATCAATAAACTCACGTAACCTCGAAGATAGGTTACCGATATCAACATGTATATGATTCAACTCAACGAGTCAAGTCACCACCTTGACTCAGCACACACACATACTTTCACCGATGTAGTAAAACCTTGGACATAGTTTAAGTAGCACCACCCAACTGTCCATGACCGTGGACACAGCTATTCGAATAGTTTTACACTCTGCAGAGGTTGCGCACTTTACCCACAAGATCCGGGAAGCTTTCGTGTCACCCACGATCCCGCAGTACCTCAAGTACTCGGGGGAAGCACCCGGTCATTATCTTTCCTTAGACGATACTAACATAGAGTCCACTCGTTGGTACACGGCCCTCGAGTACAAACAATAGATCATGGGACTTGCCCTAATTTCAATGTCACGCGTACCCGAAGGGACCAACGGTGTGTCCGGTGCCCTATGAAAACAGTCATGGTCGTCTATCCAAGCACGACCCCGTCCCGGGAGAGACCTCAAGTCTTCCCGTCACTAGTAATGCGGGCACCATGCTAGTATCGGCCTAAGTAATCAATAAAGCCCCGTCCCATAAGGGGTAGAGTGGTTGCACATGTTTGGTTGGGACGGTAGTCACACATAAATCTAATCCGTCATTTCACCCATGCACAGGATTTTTACCGGCACATCACTTCTTCCTCAAGTGATGACCTAACTCAATATCACCCTCGGGCATTAGGGGCACCCGATGGGGTTTATGAAAAGATTTCAACCACGAAGGTTTCATGGCACACATGCATCACTAAGTATCACTACTAACCATTTGCATGACATCTAGCACATAGCAAGATCATGAGTAAAGCATGCATCATGTGGTGGTTTTAAACTAGGTCACCACCATAACTCTTATCATCATGCATCCGGAAACAAACGGGTTCCGAAGAACACAAGTGTATCATGGTCAAAGGGCTGCTTGCCTGGATTGGCTTGGTCTTCAAAGTCTTCAAATCCTTCTCCTTCTCCTTCTTCAGCAACCTCGTCAAATACGGTATCTAATCGTCGCAAAATAACAACGGGAAAATAAGACCACAATAAAAACAGAAAAATCAAAGTGCTCAGAAAAATGTCAACTTATTTTTGTTAAATACTAGAGGGAAAACTAAGATGGCAAAAATTCTTAGTTTGAGTTTTGGAGTGGCAGAATGGAATCTAAGGATTTTTGAACATGAGTTTTAATGTTCAAATTTGAATTTAAATTTGAACAGAACAGAAAAGGTTCATGGATATGTGTGAAAGTGACACCATTAAATAGGTTGGAATTTTACAAGATTTTAGGAGTTGGAATTAATTCATTTGGACAAATATTTAATTCTGTGAAATTATTTGAAATAATCACAGAAAGAATAAAAGGAAAAGGCCCTGTGCCACTGGGCCAGAACGGCCACAGTGCACGGCCCAGGGCGAACAGCCCAACCGCACGGGAGCCAGCGCGCGCGCGCCAGGTTTTCAAACCTGACGGGCGGGGCCCGGCGGTCAGTGGCTGCGAGGGGAGAGAGAGAGCGGTGAGGATGACAGGTGGGGCCTGCCTGTCATCTTCAACGTCACGGCCAGAGCGACGGCGAGCTCACCGGCGGCGATTCCGGGCACGGCGGGGCAAACGGAGGGCAGGAACGGGCTCAGCAGTGAGTCGCCGTTCCAGTGGTGGTGGTGCGGCTCGCCGGAGAGGCCTGGTTCGTCGACGGCGAAGTGGGACGGGGGAGGAGCGTCGGGGGGTTGCTGGCTGGCTCGCTTCGGGCTGCAATAGGAGTGGGAGAAGGAGGGGAACGGGTCAGTGAGGTCTGCTGGCTCCAGATCGAGTGAGAGTAGGGGCGGAGAGGGGCTGTACTGCGAGATCTCCGGTTGCCCGACGCGGCGGAGCTCCGGTCGATCCCGAGCACTGAGGCTCTCCGAGGGCGAATGGGTGGTGCTGGAGTGCTACTGGGAGTGTGTGGAGGAGGTGGGTGCCGTTGGAGAGGTTCGGGGCGTGCTTATATAGCCGAGCCCCGGTCCATCGTGGACTCGTGCGCCGACGAGGTCACGGGCGAGGCCAGAGGCCGTGCAGGCGCTCGTGTTCGAGTCGGGAAGGTTCATGGGTGAGGTCCACGCCTAGTAGAGGGGAGAGGAGGAGCGGGGAAGGCTCCAGAGGGCGTGCGCGTGTGAGGCCGACGAGTGGAGGTTGCGGGCGGCCAGCGCGCGTGCGAGGGCGGCCACTTGAGGGAGGAGGAGGAGGGGGACAACGCCGGGAAGAGTCGCAGACGTCGAGGCGCATCGGTAGGCGCGAGGGAGGAGCACGAGGTGGTCGGGGGCAAGCGATTGGGCGAAGCTACAGTGCGGGTGTGCACTGTAGCGCGCTCTGGAGCGAGCTTATCGCATGCCATGGCATGCCATTGGCTCTCTGGGCGTGTCCGCCGTGTCTGGGGGTCTAGCACGAAGTAGACGACTCAGCTGTGGCTTTGGATGCTCTGGATGATCAGTGAGAGAGGAGTGAGGCTGGTAACTAGGTAGAATTTGGCTGTCCAGCAAGGTGAATTGGGGTTTTCACCTCTCAATCATGGAGCTGTGGACATGGGGGAGTTACTGGAGGTAGAATGTAACTAGATGAAGCTGTGGTAGAAAGTTGAGGCAAAAGTAAATAGTAAAAGAGGCCAAGATGATGGTTTTGGTAAAATGGCAGAAGGTGTTTGATCAAGTTTTGGTCAAGCAAATGATTTCCACTAGCCATGACACTTAACAGGATTGAATGTCATAAGGAAATAGGGTGTTTCAACAAATTTGGGCTCATTTGAAGAAACTAGCCAATGTAACTTTGGTGAACCCTAGAAAACAACAGAAATGGTTTCATCTTGTTTAAGTCAAGCTAATCATCTCCCCTTGATGCACCACTTGGTGTAGTTTCATCATTTGGGGTATTGATCATGCTCACAAGGTTTGAAGCTCCAGATAAAAAGTTGGTAATGTAAAGTTGTTCAAATTTGAATTTGAACAGAAAGGGTTTTGGGGTATTCTGATCAAGTTACCCTACTCCAAATCTTGTGACAATTTGGTCTAGATTCCTTATTAGGCCATTCTAGCATGTGCACCAAGTTTGAGAGCATTTGGACAAGTTTGGCAATGTAGAGTTGCTCAAACTTCAAATATGGGCAGAATGGTTTTGAAGGGTTTTGAGGATGCTATCTTGCTTCCCAGGGCATGGGGCTTGGCAAGATCATCAAATATGTCATATATGACATGATAGAATTTCCCTGGAATTTGTGGAGAATATCTCCTTTGTAAATATTTCAAAAGCTTGAAATATCCAGAAAGGGTTTTAGAGGGATTAGCCCATTATTTTGAACATGACCAAGTGTTGAAACTCTTATATATGGACAATATATGTCCTATGAGTCTCTCTGAATTTTGGCAAATATTTTTGAAACACTTAAATAATTTTCCCCTATTAAAGACCATTTCTGGCCTTAAGAAAAAGCTTTTAAATAAAATAGGAAAATAACTTTTAAAATTATACTTTTGTGGTTTCTGGGAGTCCTATGACTACTAGGTCTCAAATATACTTTTTGAAATAATTTTCTCACCCTAAATCAAGCACTTACAGTGCAAACCTCAATTCAGGGGTTTTTGGAATACTAAATTTAAAAATACATTTTGGCCAAATTATTTTTGTAAGAAAATACTATACTGCTATAAACACTTGGTATGATCATTGGGTAGAAGTTTTGGGTAAGGAGATGAATTCTACAAGAGGTATTAGTTGACTTTAGTGAGCACAAGAAAAACACATGAGGCAAAAAGTTTAATTCAAATAATAGCCAAATGATGCCAAAAAAAATTGCTGGTCCAAATTTTCATGCTTCATTGATGCAAATAACATGTTACAAAATGCAGGGTGTGACATGGTCGTCTCGCCAACTATTGCTACTACTACTATCGCTAACTCATAGTGATAAAGTAAAGCAATTACATGGCCTTCGCAATTCATACAATAAAGAGACAACCATAAGGCTCCTGGCGGTTGCCGATAATTTACAAAACATGATCATCTCATACAATAACATATAACTCATCATGTCTTGACCATATCACATCACATCATACCCTGCAAGAATAAGTTAGACATCTTCTACTTTGTTGTTGAAAGTTTTACGTGGCTGCTACAGGCTTAGTGATACGTCCAAAACGTATCTATAATTTCTGCTTGCTCCATGCCTCTTTTGGGTGATATTGCTATGTTATTTATACGCTTCCATACACTTTTGATCATATTTGGACTAACCTATTAACTCAGTGCACCCCAGTGCCAGTTTCTGTTTTCGGCTGTTTTTGTATTTCAGGTTTTCACATTACGAGAACTAGCAGAAAAAATCCAGAAAAATTATATAAAAAATCAGCGTTCCGGAAGCTTCCATGCGGCCAAAGTAGGGCCGGAGGGGACCCACAGGGGCTCCAGGCGGCCTGCCCACGCGCCCCCCCTGGCCGCGCCGGGGGGCGCCTGGGCACCCCTGACCCCCTCTGATGCCCCCTTTGGCATATATTTATACCGTGTCGCGGAAACCCTGATTCCGGACCCCTTTTCTCCAGACGCAATTCCGATCTCCGCCGCCATCGCCATCAAGCTTCGGGGGACCAGAATTCCTGTGCCGGCACCCTGTCGGGACGGGGAAGTGCCCCCGGATTCATCTCCATCGACGTTGCTTCCTCCCTCCATGATGCGGGAGTAGTTCCTCCTCGGGGCTGAGGTTCTTACCAGTAGCTATGTGGTCAATTCTCTCTCCCATGATGTGATCTTCGTTGTGATCATAGGCTATGTTAATCTAGGGTGATCCCATGATATTTCCCCTTCCTCTATGTATTGGATTGATGTAGTCACTTGTCTTTATCTAGTATAATCCCCGAGACCAAGGTGACAGCGGTCTATTGGACATGGATTAGAAAAGTATTTTCATGAGTGATTTCCTCTCTTGTGTGTTGATTGAAGATTGAGAGTCTCTTGGTGCTTGTCTTTGACTATCCTTTAGATATGTTGTGGTGATTGTGGGACTCTCTTTGGATGGCCGCGGTGACATTGGAAAATCCTTAGATTGAGAACTACGAACTTTGAGGTGTGCTTTTGTAGCCCTACATAATTCTCGTCCTCTCTTGACCACGAAGGAATGACCTCCGAGTGTGTCCCCTTTGCATGTTTTATGGGAAATATCATGTGATTCGATTATGTTAATGTTGTTGGGAGTTGCCACTAGTGAAAGTATGAACCCTAGGCCTTGATTCCACCATTGCAATACCATTTGTGCTCACGTTTACCACTTGTTTGCTTGCTGCACTTTTTATTACAGATTTATATTACTTTGTTTTGCCATCCATATCACTTTCCATTTAACATCTCTTCGCCGAACTAGTGCACCTATACATCTAACAAGTGTATTAGGTGTGTTGGGGACACAAGAGACTTCTTGTATATTAGTTGCAGGGTTGCTTGAGAGAGACCATCTTCAACCTCTACTTCCCTGAGTTCGATAAACCTTAGGTCATCCACTTGAGGGAAATTGCCGCTGTCCTACAAACCTCTGCGCTTGGAGGCCCAACATAGTCTACAAGAGTAGAAGCGTGTGTAGACATTACTTAGCAAGAACCATTCTTACCTACGCATACAAAACCACAACGATTTTTCGTCAAATGTGCTGTTTTATCCTTCACAAGGACCGGACGTAGCCACACTCGATTCAACTAAAGTGAGAGAGACAGACACCCGCCGGTCACCTTTAAGCAACGAGTGCTCGTAACGGCGAAACCAGTCTCGCGTAAGCGTACACGTAATGTCGGTCCGGCCCGCTTCATCTCACAATACCGCCGAATCAAAGTATGACATGCTGGTAAGTGATACGTCTCCAACGTATCTATAATTTTTGATTGTTCTATGCTATTATATTATCTGTTTTGGATGTTTAATGGGCTTTATTATACACTTTATATTATTTTTGGGCCTAACCTACTAACCCAAGTCCCAATGCAAATTGCTGTTTTTTTGCCTATTTTAGTGTTTCGTAGAAAAGGAATATCAAACGGAGTCCAAATGGAATGAAACCTTCAGGAGGATTGTTTTTGGAACAAATGCACCACAGAAGACTTGGAGTACACGCCAGGGAAGCCACGGGGTGGCCACGAGGCAGGGGGGGCGCGCCCAGGGGGTAAGCGCACCCCCACCCTCGTGGGCCTCCCGTAGCTCCATCGACGTGCCTCTTCCTCCTATATATTCCCATATACCCTGAAAACATCCAAGAGCACCACGAAACCCTAATTCCACTCCCGCAACCTTCTGTACCTGTGAGATCCCATCTTAGGTCCTGTTCCGGAGCTCCACCGGAGGGGGAATTGATCACGGAGGGCTTCTACATCAACACCATAGCCTCTTCGATGAGTTGTGAGTAGTTTACCACAGACCTTTGGGTCCATAGTTATTAGCTAGATGGCTTATTCTATCTCTTTGGATCTCAATACAAAGTTCTCCTCGATCTTCTTGGAGATCTATTTGATGTAATTCTATTTGCGGTGTGTTTGTCGAGATCCGATAAATTGTGGGTTTATGATCAAGATTATCTATGAACAATATTTGTTTCTTCTCTGAAATCTTTTATGCATGATTTAAATATCTTTGCAAGTCTCTTCGAATTATCAGTTTGGTTTGGCCTACTAGATTGATCTTTCTTGCAATGGGAGAAGTGCTTAGCTTTGGGTTCAATCTTGCGGTGTCCTTCCCTAGTGACAGTAGGGGCAGCAAGGCACGTATTGTATTGTTGCCATCGAGGATAAAAAGATGGGGTTTATATCATATTGCATGAGTTTATCCCTCTACATCATGACATCTTGCTTAAAGCATTACTCTGTTCTTATGAACTTAATACTTTAGATGCATGCTGGATAGCGGTCGATGTGTGGAGTAATAGTAGTAGCTGCAGAATCGTTTCGGTCTACTTGTCACGGACGTGATGCCTATTTACAATGATCATGCCCATAACTATGCACTTTTCTATCAATTGCTCGACAGTAATTTGTTCACCCACAGTAGAAATCTGCTATCTTGAGAGAAGCCACTAGTGAAACCTATGGCCCCCGGGTCTATCTTTCATCATATCAATCTTCCATCAACTATTTATATTTACTATACTTTTACTTTACAATATTTACTTTCAATCTATACATCAAAAATACCAAAAATATTTATCTTATTATCTGTATCAGATCTCACTTTTGCAAGCGGGCGAGAAGGGATTGACAACCCCTTTATCGTGTAGGTTGCAAGGTTCTTATTTGTTTGTGTAGGTACGAGGGACTCGCGTGTGGTCTCCTACTGGATTGATACCTTGGTTCTCAAAAACCACGGGAAATACTTACGCTACTGTGGTGCATCACCCTTTCCTCTTCAAGGGAAAAACAACGCAAGCTCAAGAGGTAGCAGTAAGTAGTATTACTATTATCACCCACAACTCATTGTGTTCTACTCGTGCATATCATCTACGCATAGACCTGGCTCTGATGCCACTGTTGGGAAACGTAGTATTTCAAAAAAATTCCTATGATCACGCAAGATCTATCTAGGAGAAGCATAGCAACGAGCGGGAGAGTGTGTCCACGTACCCTCGTAGACCGAAAGCGGAAGTGTTTAGTAACGCGGTTGATGTAGTCGAACGTCTTCGCGATCCAACCGATCCAAGCACCAAACGTAGGGCACCTCCGCGTTCAGTACACGTTCAGCTCGATGACGTCCCACAAACTCTTGATCCAGTTGAGGTCACGGGAGAGTTCCGTCAGCATGACGGCGTGGTGACGGTGATGATGAAGTTACCGGCGCAGGGCTTCGCCTAAGCACTGCAACAATAAGACCAAGGTGTGTAACTGTGGAGGGGGGCACCGCACACGGCTAGGAACAATTGATGTGTGTCCAAGGGGTGCCCTCCCCACATATATGAAGGAGGGAGAGGGAGGAGGCGGCCGACCTAGGAGGGGGCGCGCCAAGGGAGGAGTCCTACTCCCACTAGGAGTAGGACTCCCCTTTCCTAGTAGGAGTAGGAGAAGGGGAAAGGGAAGGAGAGAAAGAGAAGGAAGGAGGGGGGCCCCCCTAGTCCAATTCGGACTAGGCTTGGGGGGCATGCGGCCCAGCCCTAGGCAGCCCCTCTCTCTCCCCTAAAGCCTAATAAGGCCCATATACTCCTCGGGGGTTTCCGATAACCTCCCGGTACTCCGGTATTTATTCGGTGACCCCCGGAACCCTTTCGGTGTCCGAATATAACCTTACAAAATATATTAATATTTATGTCTCGACCATTTCGGGACTCCTAGTCATGTCCTTGATGACAACCGAGACTCCGAACTACCTTAGGTGCATCAAAACACATAAACTCATAATACCGATCGTCATCGGACGTTAAGCGTGCGGACCATAAGGGTTCGAGAACTTTGTAGACATGACCGAGACTCATCTCCGGCCAATAACCAATAGCGAAACCTGGATGCTCATATTGGTTCCTACATATTCTAGTAAGATCTTTATCGGTCAAAGCGCATAACAACATACGTTGTTCCCTTTGTCATCGATATGTTACTTGCCCGAGATTCGATCGTCGGTATCATCATACCTAGTTCAATTTCGTCACCGGCAAGTCTATTTACTCGTTCCGTAATACATCATCTCGTGACTAACTCATTAGTCGTTTGCTTGCAAGGCTTATTATGATGTGTATTACCGACAGGGCCCAGAGATACCTCTCCGACACTCGGAGTGGCACGTCCTATTCTCGATCTATGCCAACACCACAAACACCTTCAGACACACCTATAGAGCATCTTTATAATCACCCAGTTACATTGTGATGTTTGATAGCACACAAGGTGTTCCTCCGGTATTCGGGAGTTGCATAATCTCATAGTCATAGGAACATGTATAAGTCATGAAGAAAGCAATAGCAGTAAAAACTAAACGATCATAGTGCTAAGCTAATAGATGGGTCTTGTCCATCACATCATTCTCCTAATGATGTGATCCCATTGATCAAATGACAACTCATGTCTATGGTTAGGAAACATAACCATCTTTGATTAACGAGCTAGTCTAGTAGAGGCATACTAGGGACACTCTGTTTTGCCTATGTATTCACACATGCATCAAGTTTCCGGTTAATAAAATTCTTGCATGAATAAAAGACATTTATCATGATATATGAGGAAATATAAATAGCAACTTTATTATTGCCTCTAGGGCATATATCCTTGAGTTCAAAGATTATGGGTAGCAATAATGCGGACTGGGTCCGTGATCTGAGGATTATCCTCATTGCTGCACAGAAGAATTATGTCCTTGATGCACCGCTAGGTGACAACCCCATTGCAGGAGTGGATGCAGATGTTATGAACGTTTTGACAAGCTCGTATGATGACTACTTAATAGATTAGTTCGCCATGCTTTACAACTTAGAACCGGGACTTCAAAAATGTTTTGAACGTCATGGAGCATATAAAATATTCCAGTAGGTGAAATAGATATTTCAAGCTAGTGCACAGGTTAAAAGATATGAAGTTTCCAACAAGTTCTATAGCTGCAAGATGGAGGAGAATAGTTCTATCAGTGAACACATAGTCAAAATGTCTGGGTATCATAACCACTTGACTCAGCTGGGAATTAATCTTCCGCTTGAGAGTGTTATTGACAGAGTTCTTCAATCATTGCCACCAAGCTACAAAAGCTTTGTGATGAGCTATTATGTGCAAGGGATGGATAAGACAATTCCCGAGCTCTTCGCGATGCTGAAATCGGTGGAGGTAGAAATCAAGAAGGAGCATCAAGTGTTGATAGTTAACAAGCCCACTAGTTTCAAGAAAAAGGGTAAAGGAAAGAATGGGAACTTCAAGAAGAACGACAAACAAGTTACCGCTCATATGAAGAAACCCAAAGCTGGACCTAAGCCTGAAACTAAGTGCTTCTACTTCAAAGGGAGTGGTCACTCGAAGCAGAACTGCCCCAAGTATTTGGCGGATAAGAAGGATGGCAAAGTGAACAAAGGTATATTTGATATAAATGTTATTGAGGTGTTCCTTACTAGTGCTCTTAGCAGCGCCTGGGTATTTGATACTGGTTCGGTTGCTCATATTTGTAACTCGAAACAGAAATAAATGAAGATTGGCTAAAAATGATGTGACGATGTGCGTCGGGAATGGTTCCAAGGTTGATGTGATCGCCGTCGGCACACTACCTCTACATCTACCTTCGGGATTAGTTTATACCTAAATAATTGTTATTTGGTGCCTGCGTTGAGCATGAACATTATATCTGGATCTTGTTTAATGCAAAATGATTATTCATTTAATTCAGAGAATAATGGTTGTTCTATTTATATGAGTAATATCTTTTATGGTCATGCACCCTTGAGGAATGGTCTGTTCTTTTTGAATCTCGATCGTGGTGATACACATATTCATAATATTGATGCCAAAATATGCAAAGTTGATAATGATAGTGCAACATACTTGTGGCATTGCCGTTTAGGTCATATTGGTGTAAAGCACATGAAGAAACTCCATGTTGATGGACTTTTGGAATCACTTGATACTTGCGAACCATGCCTCATGGGCAAGATGACTAAAACTCCGTTCTCCGCAACAATGGAGCGAGCTAATGACTTACTGAAAATAATACATAGTGATGTATGTGGTCAGATGAGTGTTGAAGGACGCGGTGGGTATCGTTATTTTCTCACCTACACAGATGATTCGAGTAGGTATGGGAATATCTACTTGATGAAACATAAGTTTGAAACATTTGAAAAGTTCAAAGAATTTCAGAGTGAAGTAGAGAATCATCGTAACAAGAAAATATAGTTTCTATGATCTCATCGCGGAAGCGAATATTTGAGTTACGAGTTTGGTCTTCATTTAAAACAACATGGAATAGTTTCACAACTCACGCCACCCGGAACACCACAGCGTAATGGTGTGTCCGAACGTCATAACCGTACTCTATTCTATATGGTGCATTCTATGATGTCTCTTACCGATTTGCCATTATCATTTTGGGGTTATGCATTAGAGACAACTGCATTCACGTTAAATAGGGCACCATATAAATCCGTTGAGACGACACCATATGAACTGTGGTTTGGCAAGAAACCAAAATTGTCATTTCTTAAAGTTTGGGGTTGCGACACTTATGTCAAAAGGCTTCACCCTGATAAGCTCGAACCCAAATCAGAGAAGTACGTCTTCATAGGATACCCAAAAGAAACTATTGGGTACACCTTCTACCATAGATCCGAAGGCAAGATCTTTGTTGCTAAGAAGTGAGTGGGATGAAAGTAGAACTTGATGAGGTAATTATAAATTCTCTCAAATTGGAAAGTAGCTCATCAAAGAAAACCGTTCCTGTGATGCCTACACCGACTAGAGAAGAAGCTAATGATGATGATCTTGAAACTTCAGATCAAGTTACTACTGAACCTCGAAGGTCGACCAGAACATGTACCGCACCAGAGTGGTACGGTAACCCTGTCCTGGAAGTCATGTTGTTAGACAACGACGAACCTTTGAACCATGAAGAAGCTATGATGAGCCAAGATTCTGAAAAATGGCTTGAGGCCATGAAATCTGAGATATGATCCATGTATGAGAACAAAGTGTGGACTTTAGTGGACTTGCTCGATGATTGGAAAGCCATAGAGAATAAACGGATCTTTAAGAGGAAGACAGACACTGATGGTAGTGTTACTATCTACAAAGCTCAACTTGTCGCAAAAAGGTTTTCGACAAGTTCAAGGTGTTGACTATGATGAGATTTTCTCACTCGTAGCGATGCTATAGTCTGGCTGAATCATGTTAACAATTGCCGCATTTTATAAAATCTGGCAAATGGATGTAAAAACTATATTTCTTAATTGATTTTTTTAAGAAGAGTTGTATATGATGCAACCAGAAGGTTTTGTCGATCCTAAAGGTGCTAACAAAGTGTGTAAGCTCCAGTGATCCATTTATGGACTGGTGCAAGCATCTTGGAGTTGAAAAAATATACGCTTTGATGAGGTGATGAAAGCATATGGTTTTATACAGACTTACAGTGAAGCATGTATTTACAAGAAAGTGAGTGGGATCACTACAACATTTCTGATAAGTATATGTGAATGACATATTGTTGATCAAAATGATGTAGAATTTTTTGGAAAGCGTAAAGGGTTGTTTGAAAGGAGTTTTTCAAAAAAAGACCTCGGTGAAGCTGCTTACATATTGGGCATCAAGATCTATAGAGATAGATCAAGACGCTTAATAGGACTTTCACAAAACACATACCTTGATAAAGTTTTGAAGAAGTTCAAAGTGGATCAGTCAAAGAAGGAGTTCTTGCTTGAGTTGTAAGGTATGAAGTTGAGTAAGACTCAAAGCCCAACCACGGCAGAAAAATAGAGAGAGAATGAAAGTCATTCCCTCTGCCTCAGCCATAGGTTTTATAAAGCATGCCATGATGTGTACCAGACCTAATGTGTGCCTCGCCACGTGTCTGGCAAGGGGGTACAAGAGTGATCCAGGAGTGGTTCGCTAGACAACGATCAAAATTATCGTTAGAAGTATAAGGAAATATTTCTCGGTTATGGAGGTGATAATGAGTTCGTCGTAAAGGATTACACCGATGCAAGCTTTGACACTAATCCAGATGACTCTGAGTTTCAATCTGGATGTGTATTGAACGTAGGAGCAATTAGCTAGAGTAGCTCTATGCAGAGCATTGTAGACATAGAAATTTGTAAAATACACACGGATCTGAATGTTGCAGACCCGTTGACTAAAACCTCTCTCACAAGCAAAACATGATCATACCTTAGAACTCTTTGAGTGTTAATCACATGGCGATGTGAACTAGATTATTGACTCTAGTATACTCTTTGGGTATTAATCCCATGACGATGTGAACTATGGGTGTTAATCACATGATGATGTGAACTAGATTATTGACTCTAGTAAACTCTTTGGATATTAATCACATGGCGATGTGAACTATGAGTGTTAATCACATGCCGATGTGAACTATATTATTGACTCTAGTGCAAGTGGGAGACTGATGGAAATATGCCCTAGAGGCAATAATAAAATGGTTATTATTATATTTCCTTAATCATGATAAAGGTTTATTATTCATGCCAGAATTGTATTGACCGGAAACTTAAATACATGTGTGAATACATAAACAAATACCGTGTCCCTAGTGAGCCTCTACTAGACTAGCTCGTTGATCAAAGATGGTTAATGTTCCTAACCATAGACATGAGTTGTCATTTGATAACGGGATCACATCATTAGGAGAATGATGTGATGGAAAAGACCCATTCATTAGCTTAGCATTTGACCGTATAGTTTTTGCTATTGCTTTCTTGTATGAAAAATACATGTTCCTTAGTGTTGGGGATATAACTATTTGATATGACCCACCCTGGAGGGGCCGGGTTATCCCGATGGCGGTTCATGGGCCAAGCCCACGAGCATGTTGAAGATGGCGGTTCAAGAATATTAACGTATAAAGGGCCCAAAACCCAGAACGGCTTAAGGCCCGTAAGTGTAAACCGTCATGTATGTTTGACTTGTACTGTAAGGCATGTAAAAATGAGTCATCGGGCCAGACACGTTTGTATGAGCCAGCCGGGACTCTGTAAGCCGCAGGGCGTCAACCCGTGTATATAAGGGGATGACCCGGCAGCGGCTTAGGGGAGAAAACAACAGATCGAAAGCTAGGCTAGCATATTCGCTCCCTACCAATCGAAACCCTAGCAATACCACCTCAAACTGGATTTGGTTTTACCCTCACCGCAAGGGGCTGAACCTGTATAAACTCCCTGTGTCTTTTGTCCCGTTTTAACCCCTTTAAGCTAACCACGTCGTGATGGCTCCACAACTAAGTCCTTTCCTTAGGACATTTGCTGTGACAACTCCACGACAGCTAGCGCCCACCGTGGGGCCTGCAACGGTGGTTTCGAGTTCTTGAAGGGCAACTTTGAAGGGATCAAGGGATACGCTATGGGCCGGATGACCAAGAGTCATCGCGGCAAGCTCTACATCAACGATGCAGGTTGGGGTCCCGAGGCCGGCTCAATTGAGTACGGATACTGGGTCCCATTTGGCGGAATCCACGTCTTCATTGGCAAGATCGACGAACGAGGCCCTGAGCCGGACATCTGCACCGACGTCATCGAGACGACTCAGCGTGCGCGACCTGCCTGGGTTCAGCCTGCCGTGAGGCATGCCTTTGTTGGATATATCCATGGGGCTGAAGGCTCTGGATCTCACAGTGAGATGGCTGTTTACTCTGACGGTGAATCGTCCATGGGGGAGACCAATTCAATGTATCGGCTTCAAAATGGATGGCTTGGGGGCTGGTCCGATGGTAACAGTATTCCAGACCCCCGTGAGCTACCGAATAGGGTGGCGATCTTCATGACTGGCACCCAGCCGGCTCTCGGCTCGACAGCCGCCAAGGACATAACACCCGGTGCAACGGCGATAATAGTAGTAGGCGCGGGCGGACAAGCACGCCCGCCGACTCAAGTCTTGACAGATATATTGGAGGCTCTGGCGACTCTAATGGGAACAGAGGTAACCCCGGACAACCAGGAGAAGCACAAGGCGGATGTGGCTAAACTGCGCGAGGAGATAGCACAAGCAAAGGAACACCTGGCGGCGGAGAACGCTAGGATGACTGCAGAACATGCTGTTTTGGACGCCCAAACTCAGCGGATTCATACCGGCTCATGGTGGATCAGAACGCTGCCAATGAAGTCTTGAGGCGAAAGTACCGGAGTCGTCTGCCTTTTGTTTATGAGCCAAGAAATCTTTTCAACACAGCTGGAGCAGGGACCAGTAACCCGTCGGGGGTGAACCGAATGGTTGAAGCGCCAGGGGGCGGAGTGCTGGTTCAGCCATACACAACAGGTTCTCCATGTATGAATCACGCCGCACCTCATCACCCGGCGACGCCAGCGGGTCATTATTCCAACCCTCTGGATAACATGATTGCAGCAGCAACACGATTGGCGGCTCTGCCAGTCGAGGGTGAGACTCCGGTGGCGGTGGAAACCCAGAGGCCCGAGAGCTTCTTCAGACAGCACTGGCACAACAGCAGGCTTATTCTTATAGTTGTGACCGGATTCACTCGACCCCTCGTCTAAGTGTCAGCTACAGCAGGCACATTGACTCGCCCGCAGTTTCAAGCACGGAGCGGCACTGTAATCAGCCTCGCGGGTATGACCCGACGCATAATGGTGCTAACGCATAGGATTTGGTGGATCAGGGTAGGACACGCTAGGAGGCCGAGCTGGTGGCTCAGGCGGCAGGTCATCAGCTGGCGCCGTTTTACCCGGCAACTTCAATAGAGACAGGTGGAGCTTCTAGAACTTGGGGCACGCCGTGTTTAACGGCGGCTCTGTGGAACGAGCGTTTGCCCAAGGACTTCAAGGGCCCTCGTAAAGTGCCTAACTACATAGCATATTAGGCCCCTGAGGCCTGGGTGGAGAGTTATGAGATGGCTATGGAGATGCTGGATGTTAGTGATGCTGCGTATGCTAAGTATTTCACCATGATGCTGGAAGGCACAACCCATAATTGCTTGAAGGGACTGCCTCCCAACTCCATTGGGTCATGGGCAGAGCTGAAGGCCAAGTTTATCCGACATTTCAAGGATACATGCAAGCAGCCGATGTCAATTGTGGATTTAGCTTCTTGTGTTCCACCCGAGGGTGAATCGATGACCAGCTGGGTGCGCCGGGTCTCAACCATTATACATTCTTCAAATAAGATCAACGCCCGTTCAGCAGCATTAATGTTGGAGAAGAATTGCCGTTTCCTTCCACTCAAGCAGAAGTTGGGGCGGTTTACACGTCATTGTGATGATATGGGGGAGCTCATGTCGGCTCTTGTCAAATATGCCGACTCTGATAGTACCAAGGACCCCGAATCTGAGCCTGAAAGATCGGGAAAAGGAAAGAAGAGTAATGATATGAGGGGACAACAGTTTAACCCGGCCAATCACAGTGCTAGCGGTAAGCGCAAGGCTGATGATTTCGTAGCTAACACTACGACACAGAATTTTAACCAGCGTCGCAAGGGGAGGCCGGCTCCGAGATATAACCTTGACAAAATAATGAATCAACCGTGTCCGAAGCATGGAACCGAGGAAAGGCCGTCTACTCATATGTGGAAGGATTGCAACATTATGAGACAATTCAGGGAGTCTATCCAGCACAACCATGGTCCGAACGATGGTTCAGGGTCCAGCCCTCATGGTCCGGGTCATGGAGGCAGCGGCTCAAGTTCCGAGTTTCAAGGCCAAGGTAATCAAGGCGGTAACAATCAACAGAACAATTAAGGGAATCAGCAGCAGCAGTCCGGTTATCAGAGTAACCCGAAGCAACTGAGCAGTGGGCAGTACCATGTTTTTACCACAAGTCTGTGCAAGCAGGATCAGAAGCTTCATAAAAGGGCTGTAAATGCCGTTAAGCCGTCTGTTCCCCGTTTTTTTGCGATGGTCTGAGCAGCCCATCGTGTGGAGTCGTGAGGATCACCCGCCCTGGTTGATAATCCGGGTCAGTTGGCTTTAGTGGTGGCCCCTAACGTTGGAGGATATAAGTTTACTAAGATGCTCATGGATGGAGGCAGCATCATCAATATCCTTTACTATGATACTTTCCATCGTATGGGATTAGCTGGCAAAAATCTTAAAACATCCAATACTGTTTTCCATGAGTGGTGCCTGGTAAGTCGGCGTACCCGGTGGGCAAAATTGATTTGAAGGTAACCTTTGGGGATGAATATGATGCTAGAACAGAAACTCTAATGTTTGAGGTTGTTAGGATCCACATCCCATATCATGCTCTGTTTGGACGGCCGGCTTATGCTAAGTTCATGGAAAGGCCATGTTATGTTTATCTGTAGCTTAAAATACAGGGTCACAAGGGCACCATAACAGTGCATGGGAGTCGCAAGATAGCCTTGGAGTGTGAAGAAGGCGATGCGGCTTACGTAGAGTCAGTTTGTGCCATAGAGGAGCTGAAATTCTACAAGGATAATGTTGACCCGACGGACACGACGTCTTTGAATAAGCCAACCACAGAGCATGACCCTTTGTTAATTTTTAAATCGGCGGATGACACCAAGCTAGTTGACTTTGTTCCTGGTGACTCATCTTAGCAGTTCAGCATCAATGGTAATCTGGATCCGAAATAGGAAAGTGCGCTCATCGAGTTCATCTGTGAGAACCGGGACATCTTTGCATGGAAACCTTCAGACATGCCAGGTGTACCGAGGGAATTCGCTGAGCACACTCTTAATATTGATCCGAAGTATAAGCCGGTCAGACAGTTTCTTCGCCGTTTTAACGAGGAGAGACGGAAGGCCATTGGTGAAGAGGTGGCCCGGCTGTTGGCGTCCGGGTTCATCGTTGAAGTTTTTCATCCTGAGTGGTTGGCTAACCCGGTTTTGGTGCTTAAGAAGAACGGTAGTTGGCGAATGTGTGTGCACTACACGGACTTAAACAAGGCTTGCCCGGCTGACCCGTTCACCCTCCCTCCTATTGATCAGATCATTGATGCTACGGCGGGTTGTGAGCGTTTGAGTTTCTTGGATGCATATTCTGGGTATCATCAGATCAAGATGGCGGTTAAGGACCAGGAGAAGACAGCTTTCATCACTCCGTTTGGAGCCTTATGTTATGTGTCTATGCCTTTTGGGCTCAAGAGTCCCCATGCGATTTACCAGCGGTGTGTACATAATTGCCTTCACGGCCAGATCGGGCGTAATGTTAATGCTTATGTGGACGATATTGTGGTTAAATCCAGAAAGAAGGAGACCCTGATTGACAATTCGAAGGAGACGTTTGACAATCTCCAGGTGTACAAAATGATGCTTAACCCGACCAAGTGTGTTTTCGGTGTACCAGCAGGCAAGCTTTTGGGTTTTTTTTGGTTTCCGAGCGAGGCATTGAAGCTAACCCGGAGAAAATCAAGGCTATCACTTCCCTGACTAGGCCAAAGTGTATTAATGACGTCCAGCGCTTGGCAGGATGGATAGCGGCTTTGAGCCGGTTCATAAGCCGCCTAGGAGAAAAGGCTATCACTCTGTATCAGATGATGAAGAAGACATATGACTTGAGGCTGCTAATGAGGCGTTTGAGGCACTTAAGAGGCAATTGGTTGAGCCGCCGGTTCTAGCTGCTCCCATTGAAAATGAGCCTTTGTTGCTATATGTGGCCGCAAATAGCGGGGCTGTCAGTGTGGCCATCGTTGTGGAAAGGAAAGAGGCCGGCAAAGAGTATCCGATTCAACGGACGGTTTATTACATCAGCGAGGTACTTATTGAGTCCAAGCAGAGGTATCTGCATTGGTAGAAGCTGGTGTATGGGGTCTTCATGGCTGATGTCTACTACACGCTTCTATTCCTATAGACAGTGTTGGGCCTCCAAGAGAAGAGGTTTGTAGGACAGCAGCAAATTTCCCTTAAGTGAGTAACCCAAGGTTTATCGAACTCAGGGAAGTGGAGGTTGAACGTACCCCTTTCAAGCAACCTTGCAATCAAGATACAAGAAGTCTCTTGTGTCCCCAACACACCTAATACACTTGTCAGATGTATAGGTGCACTAGTTCGGCGAAGAGATGTTAAATGGCAAGTGATATGTATGGCAAAAGATGTATTTGTAAATCTGAAATAAAAATGGCAGCAAGCAAACATGTACAAAACTAAAAGTAAACGGTGTTCAATTGATGAAAACAAGGCCTAGGGATCATACTTTCACTAGTGGACTCTCTCAACTTCGCTAACTTAATCAATCAAACACTACTTCACCAAAGCATATATTGTAATTGTTACTCCAAACCCATTCCTAGGGACCAAAGTAGGATGAGATTGCGTAGGGATACCAAAGCACACCTTAAAGTCTATCGTTCCTATCCCGGGCACCCCACGCTGTCACTTTGAGCCCCCAAGACTGTACTAGACAAACACCACAACATATTCCCTGATTAGTTCTTTCCATTGACATACACGGCACCCACAATGTCACCTTGGCACCATGCAGTTTGTAAAGCACACCTCAAGAAACCTCATGATTCCAGTATTCAATCACACATAAGAACAAATTCATGATAAATAATACCAATTGAGAGACATCATACTCATTACATATGGAAAAATAACATCCGATCAATCTACATTAACAAAGCTCATGATCACTACAAGATCACATCATGGGAGAGAGAGATAACCACATAGCTACATGTACAAGCCCTCAGCCCCGGAGAAGACTACTCACATATGGACATGGTGAGCAAGAGATTGATGGTGGTGTTGATGGAGAGGTGCAGCCCGGAGAGGAGGAGGCGGCCGGCGGCAGCCGTGGCGGCGGCGGCAGCCCTCCGTGGCGGCGGCGGCCCTCGGGGCGGCGGTGGCCCTAGGGGGCAGCGGCTCCTTGGCCCCCCTTCTTCCTTGTGGATGGTGCTGCAATGGTGCTGGTCCTCCCCTCCAAGACGGCGGCCTGGGAGGAGGAAAATTCGTGGCCTTTGGTGACCTAGGTTTCCTCTCTTTATATAGACTTTCGGATTCCCGTTATCAGATTTTGGGCTTCAGTAAAACGGGCTTTTCTCGGCCGTCCGGACTCCGATTTGGACGAATTTTATATCCAGAAGCATTCTCTCGAAATTCCCCACAACTTTCGCAACTAGGCTTTTTCCGTTTGACGTTGTCTTCGGGCCGGAACGTGACCATCTTCTAAAAACGTTCTCAGACAGATTTCAGGAAAGTCAGAGTCCTACTCCAATACGACTCCTTTTGCGTTTTTGTCAATTTCCAAGTAATTCCTACACAATAAAGTGTAAAACAAGAACATTGTGCACTTTTGCAACCATTAGTAGGTTAGTCCAATAAATGCTTAAAAAGATATAAAACTTTGATAGAAACATGAGACAATGATGCAAAACAAGCATGGCACAAGCAAAAATTATGGATACGTTTGGGACGTATCAATATCCCCAAGCTTAATTCCTACTCGTCCTCGAGTAGGTAGAATGATAACATAGATAATTTTTGAGGTGACATGCTACTAACACAATCTTGATCAAGTAATAAGGTAAAGCATATGGACTGAAATAAAGTGAACCAAAACAATTGTCTATAGTTGAAAGCAAGTAAACAATGAATAACCAAGTGATCATCTAAGTAAAAAAAAATCATGAATAGTACAATTGAAGACATGAAACTATAAAGTTAAGCACAACTGTTAGCCCCAAAGGAGTTCTCTCATCAAAAGCATTCTAGTTAACACAAAAGGAAGATAAAGTTTCAGCAATGCTTTCCACTTTTCAACATTTTATCTCATGGATAAGTTCAATGCACAAGGATTATATATAACTAAGCAGAAATTTTGAACATAATCAACTTGAACCCAGGGTTAACACTAGATGCTTGCTTATGGTGGAGGAAGAAGATTAGAACATAGGAAAACTGACTCAACATTTAAAAGTAAAAGATAGGCCCTTCGCAGAGGGAAGCAGGGATTACTCATGTGCTAGAGCTTTTTAGTTTTGAAAACATAGAGATATAAAAACAATTTTGAGAGATGTATGCTTATGTCAGAGAATGATAATAAACAATGCACTACTACTCATGCCAAACAGAACTTAAGAGCGGCTCCCATAGAGGAATGATAACACTCCCCTTTCTCCTTTGTTTATCACTAGCCAAAGTTTGTCTGATTTCTCAGGTACGATGTGTGAAGGAGGTTTTTGATATTGATATTGATGACATGTAAAGTGGGCTGGGCATACCCTTTTGCCAGCTCTTTTTGCAAAATTAAGGACATGCACATTATTCATGCACGTCAGGGGTCGTTCTGTCCAACACAAGTAATAATGAACTATCTACCACTTCCTCATGAGCTAAAACAGAGACACAAATAAGGATAAATTTTGAAGGTTTTAAAGGTAGCACATGAGCAATTTACTTGGAATGGCTATTAAATACCATGCATAGGTAGGTATGGTGGACACATATGGCAGAATTTTGGCTATGGAATTTGGATGCACGAGTAGCATTCCCGCTCAGTACAGAGTTTTTGGTTTAGCAAGTTTTTAGCAAGCACATGTTAACCGGTACAAGAGAATTATAACATCCTTTCAGCATAATTATAAGACTTCTACACTGTCTTCCTTGTCAACCAACTTACTTCTAAAGAGAAAACAAGAACTTTAAAACTACGAATGGTGAAAAACTAAACAATTGCAAACTTCAAAGGTATTTCTTCACTAATAAGACTTTATTAAATGATCTACATGTTTAGGCATAACTACTTAATTTCTCAAAACAATTGATAGGGATCAAGTTACTCAATGATCTTCAAAACTATGCAAGCTTTTTATTCTTTGCACCACGGGCACACTTGGCATTTTTCAGATCCAACATATTATTTAGCAATTCAAACCAATCAACTCTCAAAATAGATATAAGTGAAGCAAGAGAGTACTTTCTATAAAAGAACTAATAGCTCTGAACATGATATGAAATAAAAACAAGAGCTAGAAGCATATAACAAGGTAGCTAAAACACTCAAAAAGATATAAGTGAAGAACATGAGTGTTTCATGAAAAAGCGGAGCGTGTCTCTCTCCCAAATAAGAATGATCAGATGCAACTTATTTAAGACCAGCAAAGAAAACAATACAAAACTGAAAACAAAACAAAAAGACGCTCCAAGAACAGCACATAATGGGCAAAGGAATAAAAATATAGTGACACGAGGAGAACCTGGTGATTGTTAATGAAGAAGTGGACGCCTTGGGCATCCTCAAGCTTAGACTCTTGAGTCTTCTTGAATATTTCTTGGGGGTGCACGGGGGCATCCCCAAGCTTGAGCGTTTGACACTCCTGAATCTTCTTTTATCATCTTCCCTCGCACACTTGAAAAATCCCTTCATACATAACTCATCATAATCTGATTAGCGAGGTTAGTACCCACAATAAAATAATTTTTCCCTATTGGAAATAAAGATATTCTTGAAGGTCTACTGTTTCTCAAGAATGCCAAAAGGTTTTTGCAAAGAAAAAGCAAGCTCAAGGTTTGCAAAACGAAGAAAAGGCAAAACAGGACAGAATCTGTGAAAAACAGTCCAGCAGGTAGTAAATAATTTTTTCGGGGCACTTCTGCAACTCAAATCAAAAAACTCAAAACAGATGCCCGAAAGCCAATTGTACAGAGCACGCTGTCAAAAAAAATCAGATCAAAAAGATGATCTGGTGATTTTATTCGAATTTTTTCGTTCAAGAACAGAATCTGTTTTCTGGACAGCACGTCACAACTTTTGACCTTTCTTGCAATCGGAGGCTAAACTTGGCACAAAGCTGAAAAGAAAGGATACAAATGAGTCATTACAGTAGCAACAACATCCTTGACTCAAAAATGAAAAAGAAAACTGAAAGCAAATAAAGGTGGGTTGTCTCCCAAAAGCACTTTTGTTTCATGCCTTTAAGTTAGGCATAGTGATTTTTTAAGCAACTCTCACAAAGATAATAATTGAAGTATATAAGAGAGCATCATGAAGCACATATAAAACATATTTAAGTCTAACATACTTCCTATGCATGGGAATCTTGTAAGAAAATAAATTATTGAAGCATAAAGCAACTAGCATAGGAAGGCAGTACAAGCATAACTTCAAAATATTCACCATAAAGAGAGGAAACTTCTTATTATTAAGATGTTTAGAACCATGTCACCCTCTCTCATTATAAATTTCAGTGGCATCATGGATGAACTCAACAATATAACTATCACATAAGGCATTATTTCCATGATCCAAAAGCATAAAAGTATGATTACTCTTCATATAAGCAAAATCTTTCTTATTAGGAATAGTGAGAGTAAAGCAATCATAACCATCATGGTAATCATCATATTTAGGAGGCATATCATAATCATAATAAATTTTATCCTCAATAGTAGGTGGACTAAAAAGCTCACATTTATCATTGTAATCATCATATATAGGAGGCATAGTATCATCAAAGTAAATTTTCTCCTCAAAAGTTGGGGAACTAAAAATATCATGTTCATCAAAACCGACCTCCCCAAGTTTAGATCTTTCCATGTCATTAGCAATATTGATATTCAAAGAAAGCATACTAATAACACCACCACCATCATGATTGTTATGCAAATAATAAAGTTCCATAGTTTTTTTTAATTTTCTCTTCAAACACATCATGTCCAAGTTCAAGGTAGAGCTTATAAAGCTCTCTCATATTTTTGTTGTTTTCCATTAAGCAAAACTAGTGAAATAAAAACAAGAAACAAAAAGATTTAATTGCAAGATCTAGAGAAGGTACCTTCACTTACCTCACTTCCCCGGCAACGGCGCCAGAAATAGCTTGATGTCTACTACACGCTTCTATTCCTGTAGACAGTGTTGGGCCTCCAAGAGCAGAGGTTTGTAGGACAGCAGCAAATTTCCCTTAAGTGAGTAACCCAAGGTTTATCGAACTCAGGGAAGTGGAGGTTGAACGTACCCCTTTCAAGCAACCCTGCAATCAAGATACAAGAAGTCTCTTGTGTCCCCAACACACCTAATACACTTGTCAGATGTATAGGTGCACTAGTTCGGCGAAGAGATGTTAAATGGCAAGTGATATGTATGGCAAAAGATGTATTTGTAAATCTGAAATAAAAATGGCAGCAAGCAAACATGTACAAAACTGAAAGTAAACGGTGTTCAATTGATGAAAACAAGGCCTAGGGATCATACTTTCACTAGTGGACTCTCTCAACTTCGCTAACTTAATCAATCAAACACTACTTCACCAAAGCATATATTGTAATTGTTTCTCCAAACCCATTCCTAGGGACCAAAGTAGGATGAGATTGCGTAGGGATACCAAAGCACACCTTAAAGTCTATCGTTCCTATCCCGGGCACCCCACACTGTCACTTTGAGCCCCCAAGACTATACTAAACAAACACCACAACATATTCCCTGATTAGTTCTTTCCATTGACATACACGTCACCCACAATGTCACCTTGGCACCATGCAGTTTGTAAAGCACACCTCAAGAAACCTCATGATTCCAGTATTCAATCACACATAAGAACAAATTCATGATAAATAATACCACTTGAGAGACATCATACTCATTACATATGGAAAAATAGCATCCGATCAATCTACATTAACAAAGCTCATGATCACTACAAGATCACATCATGGGAGAGAGAGATAACCACATAGCTACACGTACAAGCCCTCAGCCCCGGCGAAGACTACTCACACATGGCCATGGTGAGCAAGAGATTGATGGTGGTGTTGATGGAGAGGTGCAGCCCGGAGAGGAGGAGGCGGCCCGCGGCAGCCGTGGCGGCGGCGGCCCTAGGGGGCAGCGGCTCCTGGCCCCCCCTTCTTCCTTGTGGATGGTGCTGCAATGGTGCTGGTCCTCCCCTCCAAGACGGCGGCCTGGGAGGAGGAAAATTCGTGGCCCTTGGTGACCTAGGTTTCCTCTGTTTATATAGACTCTCGGATTCCCGTCATCAGATTTTGGGCTTCCGTAAAACGGGCTTTTCTCGGCCGTCCGGACTCCGATTTGGACGAATTTTATATCCAGAAGCATCCTCTCGAAATTCCCCACAAATTTCGCAACTAGGCTTTTTCCGTTTGACGTCGTCTTAGGGCTAGAACGTGACCAGCTTCTAAAAACGTTCTCAGACAGATTTCAGGAAAGTCAGAGTCCTACTCCAATACGACTCCTTTTGCGTTTTTGTCAATTTCCAAGTAATTCCTACACAATAAAGTGTAAAACAAGAACATTGTGCACTTTTGCAACCATTAGTATGTTAGTCCAATAAATGCTTAAAAAGATATAAAACTTTGATAGAAACATGAGACAATGATGCAAAACAAGCATGGCACAAGCAAAAACTATGGATACGTTTGGGACGTATCAATGGCAAGCCGAAAGCTCAAGCAATATTTTCTGGGTCATCCTATTACTGTGGTGAGTTCTGCTCCCTTAGGGGATATCATCCAAAATAGAGAAGCCACATGACGAGTAGCCAAGTGGACCATTGAGTTTGGCCCCCATGGTTTAAAGTATGTGCATCATACGACCATCAAGTCACAAGCGCTCATGGATTTTATCAATGCCTGGACGGAATTGCAAACGCCTGAGGAAAAGCTGGATAACACATATTGGACTATTCACTTTGATGGGTCCAGGTAGTTGGAAGACTTGGGGGCTGGAAGGATGTCTATAACTTAGTTAAGTTCATACCACAAATTTCTTATGATCTGCTTCACCATGTCAATTTCAAGATCGCGGCTGGTATGGACTTGATTGAGATAGCCATAAAGCACTTCACTGCTACTCGGTTGCGCATAATGAGTCATTGTCAAACCTTACTTTCCGCTCCTCAATAAGTTCTTGTTTGTTGGTGTGTTTGGCCAGAACAGTTGGATTGCCCGGTTCTCTAAAGCCAGTGCCAGTGATCATCACATCTTCATTCTGCTCTTCTACCGGCTTAGTTGGGTTTGACGATTCAGCATTTACAGAAGTGATATTGTGACGGTCAAAAGAAACATCAGGAATTTCAGGAGGAGTGTTGTGAGTAGTTTCCTCCGTTGATTTTTCAGCATATGTCGCTGAGACTTGCTGCTCCGGCTCAATGGTTTTAGGATTAGCTGCCGGTTTAGTCGTTTTTGCTTTTTTACTGGGCTTGGCTTGGCCACTTCACAAGTTATGACAAATCAGTACAAAGTTATAAAGGTATAAGGAAGAGCAGAACATGGAATAATTGTTACCCAGGGGCAGTCTTGAAAGCCGGCAGCTGAGTCTAAGATGAATCGCCAGAGGAAGAGCGAGGGACCTCCTGGTAGTTTGAATCAGAAGAATTCAGTGGTCAGCGAATGAGACCCGCCAGCGGGTAAAAAGAGTTTAAGTGTGGAAGGACCTCATTTTGACGTTTCCGTCAGACTGGAGTATACGGTAAGCCGGAGGACAGTTCTTCACCTCCGGTGTTCCGAGTTTGACACCGGCTCTCATGCTGCTGTTGCTTCAGAAGAAAGTGAGGATCCAAATGAGCTAAGGGGTGTGAAAATCTTACTTTCCGGGTTACTCGTCGAATTTTTTGTCTTGGCAAGGTTTCTGAGCCGGAGAATATAGTAATTACCTCTTCTTCGACAGCCTGGCTGGCCCCCGTGTCGTCCTGCCAATAATCAGTGTCAATAAGATAATTGAAAAAGGAGCCAAGAGAATCAAGGGCTACCTCCGACTCAGAGATGTCGTCCAGTTCAAGCAAGTCAGAAGCACTTGGTTTCTTCTTTGTCTTTTTGGTGGTTTTCTTACCGGCTTTCTTGGCAGCTCTGGCCGTCTTGGTAGCTTCATGATCATACTTATTTTTCTAGAAATCTGACTTAGCCTATGAAAGTTGGCAAAATTGAATTAACAGGAGGTCTAAATGACAAAGCAAGGTAAGTTGAAGTTAAGACTCACATCTGGTGCTGGACTAAGTTTGCAGAAAGGGTTCGAACCCACTTTGCTGCAGTCTCCTAGGACTTCATTTAGAAGGGTCTTGGTCATTTCAGTGACGGTGTCATCAGTCAAGTCCAAGGGGCTATGGCGTAATGGATATTTTGTCTCGCCAGTATAAGCACACATTAAGCCGGACCGATGGCTCAAAGGTATGATCTGCCAAGAAACCCAGCATTGGACCAAGTCAATTCCGGTTAGTCCATTTCCCAGTAGGGCCTTGAACTTTGCGATAGTGGGAGCAAGTTTTTTACATTCTGCGGCAGTAAGTTTTTCAGCAAGAGGATGCTTTGGGTCCAGACGGTGGACACGATAACCTGGCAATGGATTCTCATCAGCCGGAGAGGCGTCTTTGCAATAAAACCATGTTTTGTTCCAATCTTTGGGGTGACTCGGCAGACGAGCATAGGGGAAGATGGCATCTCTTATTCGTTGAATTTAGATAGCGCCAAGTTCCAATCTGGGTCCGTTCGTGAACTCGTTTTGGCAGTTTAAATAGAAATATTCTCTAAAGAGCTCGATCCTGGGCTCCTCTTGAAGGTATACTTCGCAGAAGACTTGGAAATTGCAGATGTTTGACACGGAATTGGGTCCGATGTGTTCAGGATGGAGCTGAAAGAAGTGCAGAACATCCCGAAAGAACTTAGAGCCGGGTGGTGAAAAGCCTCGGTTCATGTGATCAGTAAAAATAACAACTTCATCTTCCTTTGGATGAGGTCTTTCTTCGCCTGGTTTAGGGTGATGACCCACAAGTGTAGGGGATCTATCGTAGTCCTTTCGATAAGTAAGAGTGTCGACCCAACGAGGAGCAGAAGGAAATGATATGCAGTTTTCAGTAAGGTATTTTCAGCAAGCACTGAAATTATCGGTAACAGATAGTTTTGTTATAAGATAATTGGTAACAAGTAATAAATAGTAGAAGTAAATAAGGTGCAGCAAGATGGCCCAATCCTTTTTGTAGCAAAGGACAAGCCTGGACAAACTCTTATATGAAGGGAAAAGCTCCCGAGGACACATGGGAATTATCGTCAAGCTAGTTTTCATCACGTCCATATGATTCGCAACTTTGATAATTTGGTATGTGGGTGGACCGGTGCTTGGGCGCTGCCCTTACTTGGACAAGCATCCCACTTATGATTAACCTCTATTGCAAGCATCCACAACTACAAAAGAAGTATTAAGGTAAACCTAACCATAGCATGAAACATATGGATCCAAATCAGCCTCTTACGAAGCAACACATAAACTAGGGTTTAAGCTTCTGTCACTCTAGCAACCCATCATCTACTTATTACTTCCCAATGCCTTCCTCTAGGCCCAAACAATGGTGAAGTTTCATGTAGTCGACATTCACATGACACAACTAGAGGAAAGACAACATACATTTCATCAAAATATCGAACGAATACCAAATTCACATGACTACTTATAGCAAGACTTCTCCCATGTCCTCAGGAACAAACGTAACTACTCACAAAGCATATTCATGTTCATAATCATAGGGGTATTAATATGCATAATGGATCTGAACATATGATCTTCCACCAAGTAAACCAACTAGCATCAACTACAAGGAGTAATCAACACTACTAGCAACCCACAGGTACCAATCTGAGGTTTTGATACAAAGATTGGATACAAGAGATGAACTAGGGTTTGAGAGGAGATGCTGCTGGTGAAGATGTTGATGAACATAACCCTCCCCAAGATGGGAGAGTTGTTGTTGATGATGATGGCGACGATTTCCCCCTCCCGGAGGGAAGTATCCCCGGCAGAACAGCTCCGTTGGAGCCCTAGATTGGTTCTGCCGAGGTTCCGCCTCGGGACGACGACGCTTCATCCCGAAAGCCTCCTTGTGATTTTTCCAGGTCAATACACCTCATATAGCAGAAGATGGGCATCGGGGGGGGGGGGCTGCCAGGTGGCCCACGAGGCAGGGGGGCGCGCCCAGGGGGCGCCCCCACCCTCGTGGATGGTGGGTGGCCCCCCTCCTGTATTTCTTTCGCCAGATATTTTTTATATTTTCTGAAACAAAGTTTCATGGAGTTTCAAGGCTTTTTGAGTTGTGTAGAATAGGTCTCCAATGTTTACTCCTTTTCCAGCCCAGAATTCCAGCTGCCGACATTCTCCCTCTTCATGTAAACCTTGTAAAATAAGAGAGAAAAGGCATAAGTATTATGACATAATGTGTAATAACAACCCATAGTGCAATAAATATCAACATCAAAGCATGATGCAAAATGGACGTATCAACTCCCCAAGCTTAGACCTCGCTTGTCCTCAAGCGAAAGCCGATATCGAAAAATATGTTCACATGTTTAGAGATAGATGTGTCGATAAAAATAAAATACGGACATGAGGGCATTATGATCATTCTAATAACAGCAACAATGCCAAGTATGAATCAGAAACTTCATTGAAAACTAACAAACTATGATCTCGGTCATTGAACCAATTACAATTTATCGTAACATCGGAAAGAGTCAATATAAGAGCTTTTCAGCAAGTCCACATACTCAACTATCATTTAGTCTTTCACAATTGCTAACACTCACGCAATACTTATGGGTATGTAGTTTTAATCGGACATAGAGAAAGATAGGGGCTTATAGTCTTGCCTCCCAACTTTTTACCTCAAGGGTAATGTCAACAGTAATAGATCATGATAACTTACATCCAAGTGGGTATATATGTCAGGACCTTTCCAACAAAATGTGCTTGCCAAAGGATAAAATATAAAAAGGAAAGGTGAATATCACCATGACTCTTATAAGGTAAGAACAATAGATAGGCCCTTCACAGAGGGAAGCAGAGGTTGTCATGTGCTTTTATGGTTAGATGTACAAAATCTTAGCGCAAAAGAACGTCACTTTATATTGCCACTTGTGATATGGACCTTTATTATGCTGTCCGTCGCTTTTATTGCTTCCATATCACAAGATCGTATAAAGTTTATTTTCTCCACACTAATAGATCATACATATTTTAGAGAGTTGCAACAATGACAACTTACTTGAAGGATCTTACTCAATCCATAGGTAGGTATGGTGGACTCTCATGGCAAGACTGGGTTTAAGGATGTATGGAAGCACAAGTAGTATCTCTACTTGGTGCAAGGAGTTTCGGCTAGCATGAGGGGGAAAGGCAAGCTCAACATGTTGGATGATCCATGACAATATACTTTATTTCAGATATAAGAAGACATAACCCATTATGTTGTCTTCCTTGTCCAACATCAACTCTTTAGCATGTCATATTTTAATGAGTGATCACAATCATAAAAGATGTCCAAGATAGTATATTTGTATGTGAAAACCTCTCTGAAAGTGCAACTAATCCCCGGGTGGTTTTGGTAATTAATAACAACATATATATCATTGAACTAATATTCACTTGAGAATCTTTTCAGAAAAGTTCGATGATATGGGTATGGAAATGTCTGAAGAAGTGGACCCCTCAAAATGCTAAGACAAGCATTGGCAAAAGCTCAAGACTCCATTTTTGGTTTAGTGATCAAAGATCACATTGAGTCCATAGGAAAAGCCAATACTATTAAAAGGGGATGAGGTTGTGTTAATGTTCTTGTTGCTCAAGTGCTTGGTGATCTAGCTCCCTCAACTATCAGCACTCTTCACTTTACAACACACTCATAAGTAATCTCGGACAAACCGTTTCTGCAAACTCAGTCCCACCGAGATGAACCACTTCAGTTGTTTCCCCAAACCCTAATTTCTCGGTCCATCCGATTCTGAGTTTCGGTCTCACCGAAAATGTACTGCCAACCTTCTGTAACCATTGACAGCATTTCGGAATATCCGAGTTGTTGTTTTCGGTCACACCGAGATGGCAAACCCTAATCTTTGACTCACTTCGGACACACCGAGATGGTATTTTCGGTCCCACCGAAAATCCCAACGTTCACTATATTTGAACTTTCGGTCTGACCGAGTTTTAACTTCGGTCTCACCGAGATTGGTCAAATGTGTGTGTAACAGTTGGATTTTGTGTGGAGGCTATATATACCCCTCCACCCCCTCTTCATTCGTGAGGAGAGCCATCAGAAAGTACCACCACTTCTACCATACACTTTCTGAGAAGTGAACCACCTACCCTTGTGTTGAGATCAAGCCATTCCATTCCTACCATATGAAACTTGATTTCTAGCCTTCCCAAGTTGCTTTCCACTCAAATCTTTCTTCCACCACAGCCATATCAGTGAGGAGAGTTGAGTGTTGGGGAGATTATCATTTGAAGCACAAGAGCAAGGAGTTCATCATCATCAACACCGTCTATTACCTTTTGGGGGGTGGTGCCTCCTAGATTGGTTAGGTGTCGCTTGGGAGCCTCCGTCGTTGAGATGTGGAGTTGAACCAAGAAGTTTGTAAGGGCAAGGAGATCGCCTACTTCGTGAATATCTACCCCGAGTAAGGCTAGTCCTCCGTGGGCGTAGGCCGTGATGGAATAGACAAGGTTGCTTCTTCGTGGACCCTTCGTGGGTGGAGCCCTCCGTGGACTCGCGCAGCCGTTACCCTCCGTGGGTTGAAGTCTCCATCAACGTGGATGTACGATAGCACCACCTATCGGAACCACGACAAAAATCTCCGTGTCACCAAACTGCGTTTGATCTTCTCCACCTCTCTTTTACATGTGCAATTTACTTTCCGCTGCTTATACTCTAGAATTGCATGTGTAGGGTGATACTTGTGTTGATCTTAATTGTGAAACTGCCAAAAACATTGCATGATCTAAAGGCAGATTTTTATATTGTCAAGTAGTCTAATCTCCCCCCCTCTAGACCTACTTTCGATCCTACAAGTGGTATCAGAGCTTTGGTCTCCATTGCTTTGGTTTCCATTGCATTGGACTCCACAAGCTTGGTTTCACAACCTAGGAGAGTATGGCGTCTAGTGAGGGTAATTATCGTAGAGGTCCTTACTTTGATGGTACAAATTTTGCTAGTTGGAAGCATAAAATGAAAATGCATATTCTTGGTCATAACCCAGCCGCATGGGGCATTATCTGTGTTGGTATGCAAGGTGATTTCTTTGAAGAAGGAAAAGTTCCGGATCGCGAAGCTACACCCGAAGAGTTGCGGATGTTGCAAAACAATGCTCAAGCTTGTGACATTCTCTTCAATGCTTTGTGTCCCGAAGAGTTCAACAAAATCAGTCGTCTTGAGAATGCTAAGGAGATTTGGGATACTTTGGTTGAAATGCACGAAGGTACTGAATCTGTGAAGGAATCAAAGCTAGATATTCTTCAAGGTCAACTTGACAAGTTCAAGATGAAGGATGGTGAAGGAGTCGCTGAAATGTACTCTAGGCTTGCTCTCATTACAAATGAGATTGCTGGCTTAGGAAGCGAAGAAATGACCGACCGATTCATCATTAAGAAGATTCTCAGAGCTTTGGATGGAAAGTATGACACCGTGTGCACTTTGATCCAAATGATGCCAAACTACAAGACTCTCAAGCCAACTGAAGTCACTGGAAGAATTGTTGCTCATGAAATGACACTTAAGGATAAGGAAGAGCTTCACAACAAGTCAAGTGGTGCTTACAAAGCTACAAGTGATGCTCCTACTACCTCAAGTGACAAGCTAATTTCCAATGAAGAGATAAGCCTAATGGTCAAGAACTTCAACAAGTTCTACAAGAACAGAGGCAAAGAAAGAAGCTCAAAGTCTAGATCATATGATGAAAAGAGATCTTCTAGTCGTGATCGAAACTGCTACAATTGTGGAAGACCCGGACACTTCTCAAATGAGTGTACGGCTCCCCACAAGAGAAGAGAAGAATCTCCAAGAAGAAGAGCAAGAGATGAGTCACCTCGGAGAGAGAGAAGGAGTAGAGATGATCGTTATGAACGAAGACCTTCTCGGAGAAGCAAGGATTCGGAGAGGAAAGACAAGTCATCAAGGAGCTATACAAGAAGAAGACATCAAGCTCATGTTGGTGAATGGGTCTCCGGCTCCGACTCTGACAGTCAATCCGATGGAAGCTATCACTCCGACTCCGACTATAGTCAAGATGAAGGTGTTGCCGGACTTGCACTCGTATCCTCCAACTCCAACTCCTACGACTTATTTGATTCACCAAATGAGGGAATTGGAAGATGCTTCATGGCTAAAGGCCCCAAGGTAACCCACCCTGAATTCATTGACTTTGATAGTGATGAGGATGACTTACTTGGTGAAGATGAGCTCTTGCATGATAAATCTAGTGAGCTTAGTAATGATGAAAATGCTAGTAGTCTTTATAGTCGAGAAGAGTCGAATGACAATACTATGAAGGAGATTGAGCGTCTAACTAAAGAACTAAACACTCTTAAGTTAGCTCATGAAACAACTCAAGAAGATCATAGAGAGCTCCTAAGATCTCATGAGAAGCTACGCTTCGAGAAGCTCACTCTAGAGCAAGAACATGAGTTTCTAAAAGCGATCAATGATGATCTTCGAAAGAAGAGTTCTTCATATCTTGCCAAACGACTTCTCTTGTCTAATTTCTTGCCACCTATTAAGACTAAGCATGACAAGCATAAAAAAAATTCTTCCTCTAGTAGTAACAATAACAATGTTAAATCCAATATTGTTGCTTCTAGTAGTTCTCTTGATTCCACTAACAATGTTTCAAGCCAAGTTACACTTGAGCAAGAAAATAGCTTATTGAAGGAAATCATAGAGAAAGGTGTCTACAAGAGTCTTGCCGGAAGCAAGAACTTTGAGGAGATTGTTCGCAAACAAGGAAGACACCGGAAGAATCAAGGGATTGGTTTTGAGCGAAAGTTCAACGCCGAAGGTGTTGAGTGGGAAGAAGGTCAATACCCTACTCCACAGTTTGTCTCACAAAAGGAGAAGTATGATCCTACTTCTTCCAATGTGGAACAAGCTCAAGATGATCTTCCACCACAAGACCACAAGCTAAAGGCCAAGGACAAGCTTCAAGAGGAGATTGATGCATTCATTGAAGCACCTCAAGCCATGGTCAAGTGGGTTCCCAAGGACACATCAAGTTCTACTTCGTCAAGCTCAACTACAACACCAAGGATTTCCCATCAAGATGATGTGGATCCCAAAGAAGAAGAACTAGTAGGTTCTTGAGGGTGACTCCGCCAACAAACTTCACTCATATTCATTTTGGCAAGAACTTGTGCAATCAACTTCCACATCATGCACTAGTTCATGGAGTCACAAACCCTCTTGTTGGTAAGTCAAGGAACAAGGTAATCATTGCTTTCATGGACATCATCCTTTGTGTACTTCACTCTATGTCTATGGATATTCTTGTTTGTTCCTTGTGGGACTAACCCATGTAGGTATTGAAAGTGCCCTAATCCAAAGGATTGCTCCCAACTCTTGATGATCTACATCAACATTGAGCATCCACATCTTCAACATCTACATGAAGTCTTCTACGACATCCCAAGGTTAGTTTGACCCTTTAATAGGGGTTCTCACATCTAGGGGGAGCTTTGCTCTAAAAATTGAGCAAAAGCATCTCCAAATGATGTGAACACATAAATGCTTTATGTAAAAGTGGTAACCCCACTTGTGCTTAAACGATGAGTATGACCTATGATCAAATGTTCTCATTTGGCTCCTAAGTCAATATACTCATATATAGATGACCTAGTCATCGACAAATTGTGTGCTAGTAGCTAGAGTGTTGGTTGTGCATGCTTGACACATATTTCAGTTGCTATCTTATTGTGTGAGCATGTTGAATGCATGATTTCATCCATTCAAGGACATCCATTTGTTGTTTTGATTGTTTTGATTGTTTTGATTTTTCTGGCCAAATGGATGGACAAGAATGCCTAAGCACCTTCCCTAGCTATCTATGCTTTCTTGTCTCAAAACTCTATTCATGCTCATATCACAACTTTGAACAAGTCTTTTTCGGACAGTCCGAGTGAGGAGCACTCGGAACCACCGATTCGTCTAAGGCTGACTTCCAAAACCTTCTAAGTCCATTTCGGTCTGACCGGTTTCTCAATCTCGGTCCAACCGAAACGCTTAGACTGATCTAGGTTTCATCTCGGTGAAACCGAGTTCAAACTCTCGGTCTGACCGATATGCGTAACTGCACAGCAGTTATACATCTCGGTGACACCGAGTTTTTCAACTCGGTCCCACCGACAACACGGGGTTATATATACCTGAGGGGCTGCGCGCGATTTCTTTCTTCAAACCGTTCGCCCCCAAGACCCCTGCTGCCGCCGCCCTGGTCTACGGATCGTCGCCTTCGTCGCCTGTGCGCCCTCGCCGCAGGTCTCCGCCGCCGTCAACGGTAATCATCTCCACCGTTGCCGCCGTAGAGGGACACCACCAAGTTAGGGTGTGTCCCGACCCCTTTTCGTGCTCCACTTCCGATTCTTGCACGATAGGTTGCCATGATTCAATCCACGTTTGATATGTTCCCTATACAATAGTTCAGATCTTCTAGTTTCGAGGAAAATTCTTAGGTTTAGGTTTCCACGGAATGCATCTCGGTGAAGCCGATTTTTGAAACTCGGAATGACCGATTTGGCCTCTGGCCATTGCACTGCGTAATTCGGTTTAACCGAGTTGTGCCAATCGGAACGACCGAAAAGTAGTTTCAGTGAAACCCTAAGTTTTCGGTAGGACCGAAACCCATTTCGGTCTGACCGAAAGTGGTGTGTAGGTTTCTGTTGAGCACTTCGGTTGCACCGAAACCTGAAATCGGTTTGACCGAAATACATTCTGTGAAAACTCAAAACTAAGTTTTGAACTCATTTTTTTTTTGCAAAAACTTCTGCAGTTGTGATAACTCTTCTATTCTGCCTATACCTTATCTTTTCACAGGTTTTTCAGCCATGTCAGATGTCAGTGACAGTCAGAACAGGTCTGAATCACCGTTTGCTGAAATTCCAGAGGCAGATACAAGTCCTGCGAGCAGCTCTAGTGATGATGGTGAGAGGAGCACCCCTAGTGGTTTGCCTCCTGCAGCCACCAGAACCAGGAAGAAGAGAACTTCTGATGATGAGGACTCCGACTTTGTTGCTGAGGAAGTTACCTCCAAGCCCAAGAGGAATGTGGTTGCCAAAGAGCACCAAGGGCAGCAGCCAAGGAAAGGCACAAGCAAAGTGAAGCAGTCAGCAGTTGCTAAGAAGCTCAACTTGGAAGAGCCTGCTCCAAGCAAGGTGAAGAAGACTTCCAAAAGGAAGAGGGTTGTATATGCTGAACCTCAAGTTGATGCAGAAGAAGAAGAAGAAGAAGCACCCCAACCTCCTCCTCAGAAAGCTAAGTTCATGGGTGATGCTATTCGGGCTCAAGCCTCCTCTAAGCCCAAGAAGCCTGCTCCAGTCAAGGCAGCTCCAGCCAAGCCCAAGAGAACAACCAGAAGCATTCCAGCTTCTGAGAAGAACAAAGGTGAGATGCCACCGTCTGAATCAGATGAAGAGCATGTGTTGCTTAAGCTCCGTCCCAAATTGCCACTCCACAATGATGCTCATCCTCAAGCTGAGGACATGAAGGCAAGGAAGGACAAATGTCTCAGGCTATGGAGACAGTCTGATCCATATGCTGTAAGGAGAAGGACTGCTGTGGACCCCAGATTCCACACCAGAGAGCAGCAGGATTTCTATGAGACCGTGCTAATGGACAAGAAGCCCATTGTTGCTGACACCAGATATGTTGACTGGAAGTATTTTGACAGTGAAGAGCACCGGGACTTCTTTCCCCATGTGCATGAGAGCTTTACTGCATGTGGAGTTGCTGACTTTGTGGGTCAAGAGCTGACAGCTTGGAATGACGAGATGATCATGCAGTTCTATGCCACAGCCCACTTCTACCCTGATGGCAAGATCACCTGGATGACTGAAGGTCAAAGGTTTTCTTCAACTGTCGAAGAATGGGCAAAACTTCTGAACGCTCCAGTGCAGAGAGAGGATGACATTGATGTCTATGGGATTCCTAAGAAGAGTCATGATTCCATGAAGAATATGTACAAGGAGATCCCAGCTGCTGATTTGGAAGGATGGAAGCTTGGCTCAGTGTATTATCTCCAGGCAGGTCTGACCACCACTAACACTATTCTGAGGCATACATTGATGCCTAAGTCAGGAGACCACCGGATGATTCGAGGCTATTCTATCAACATGCTGCACATTCTCGATGAGAAGGCACCTTTTAAGGTGATGGACTTGATGGTAGAGACCATTAAGAGGACTGCAGCTGACCAGAAGAGATCGTGTGGGTTTGCACCGCAGACACAGATGCTCATCAACGCCAAGTTTGGCACGGGCAAATTCATGTTGGATAGGAAGCACTTGCCACTGCAGCCAGAGCATGAGGACAATGTAGTTGTGATGGATGAAGAGGATCCTACCTCAGTTGAAGGACAAGCCAAGATCGAAGCTGCAAAGAAAGCTAAAGCTGACAGAGAGGCAGCAGCAGCAGCAGCTAAGCCAAAGAGCTTTGGAGAACAAATTCTTGAAGCTACCCAAAGGATTGAACAACGCCTGGCCAGCATTGAGCAATCTCAGGAGAGCCTTGAGAGGATTTTCGAGGACAAGATCCACGCTCTGGACATGAAGCTGACTGAGATTCAGGTGTCTGTCAACAAGCTTGAGGCAGACATGGAGGAGACTAGGCAGGAGAGAGCAGAGCTTATGCAGGATGATCTAGTCCAGGACTCTCATCGCCAGACTGCTCAGGTTCCCAGAGGATCCAGATCTGCAGCTATCCCAGTGACAGACTCCAGGGCTACCACTTCAGCACCAGCTACAGCTCCAGCAGTTCCTCCAGCTCCAGCATCCACTCCTCCACCGCAGACTTCAGCAGAAGTCTTCGCCGATGCAGCTATCTCTACACCGACATCTACCCAGACGGGAGCCGCCAGCAGAGCCCGCAGTGACGTTTAGCTCTATACCTTTTCGAACTTTTTGGTAACTTGTTGCCAAAGGGGGAGAAATTGTTATAGATCATAGGGCTTCGAGAGAGAGAGTGCTCTTTCGTCTTTTCGTTCTTTTGTCGGTTTTTCCTTGAGATACATTGGTTTCTTTTGGTTCCTGATACTTTATGTGTGCTTGCTACTTCGTTTGATGCTACCTTAATGAGTGCTTAGTCATACTATGCTTTAATGTGTGCTTATTGCTTATCCTATGCTATTTCTTAATTGTATGGCTATTTACTCTTGTCTTGGTGATTGAGTGCATGTTACTCATTCTTATCTTTTTGTGCGCTCCACCAAGATGTATGTGACATGGAAGAGTGACCCATAATCCTAATCGATTGTGCATTTGCATTCAAACGCAAATTTCAAATAATGCACAAATTTAGGGGGAGCTCTTGTTTATCACATACTTCTCAAAGCAACGATATTATTCCTTGATTATATCTTTTGTCGAAGCTTTGATCTATATGTTGTCATCAATTACCAAAAAGGGGGAGATTGAAAGTGCAACTAATCCCCGGGTGGTTTTGGTAATTAATAACAACATATATATCATTGAACTAATATTCACTTGAGAATCTTTTCAGAAAAGTTCGATGATATGGGTATGGAAATGTCTGAAGAAGTGGACCCCTCAAAATGCTAAGACAAGCATTGGCAAAAGCTCAAGACTCCATTTTTGGTTTAGTGATCAAAGATCACATGGAGTCCATAGGAAAAGCCAATACTATTAAAAGGGGATGAGGTTGTGTTAATGTTCTTGTTGCTCAAGTGCTTGGTGATCTAGCTCCCTCAACTATCAGCACTCTTCACTTTACAACACACTCATAAGTAATCTCGGACAAACCGTTTCTGCAAACTCAGTCCCACCGAGATGAACCACTTCAGTTGTTTCCCCAAACCCTAATTTCTCGGTCCATCCGATTCTGAGTTTCGGTCTCACCGAAAATGTACTGCCAACCTTCTGTAACCATTGACAGCATTTCGGAATATCCGAGTTGTTGTTTTCGGTCACACCGAGATGGCAAACCCTAATCTTTGACTCACTTCGGACACACCGAGATGGTATTTTCGGTCCCACCGAAAATCCCAACGTTCACTATATTTGAACTTTCGGTCTGACCGAGTTTTAACTTCGGTCTCACCGAGATTGGTCAAATGTGTGTGTAACGGTTGGATTTTGTGTGGAGGCTATATATACCCCTCCACCCCCTCTTCATTCGTGAGGAGAGCCATCAGAAAGTACCACCACTTCTACCATACACTTTCTGAGAAGTGAACCACCTACCCTTGTGTTGAGATCAAGCCATTCCATTCCTACCATATGAAACTTGATTTCTAGCCTTCCCAAGTTGCTTTCCACTCAAATCTTTCTTCCACCACAGCCATATCAGTGAGGAGAGTTGAGTGTTGGGGAGATTATCATTTGAAGCACAAGAGCAAGGAGTTCATCATGATCAACACCGTCTATTACCTTTTGGGGGTGGTGCCTCCTAGATTGGTTAGGTGTCGCTTGGGAGCCTCCGTCGTTGAGATGTGGAGTTGAACCAAGAAGTTTGTAAGGGCAAGGAGATCGCCTACTTCGTGAAGATCTACCCCGAGTAAGGCTAGTCCTCCGTGGGCGTAGGCCGTGATGGAATAGACAAGGTTGCTTCTTCGTGCACCCTTCGTGGGTGGAGCCCTCCGTGGACTCGCGCAGCCGTTACCCTCCGTGGGTTGAAGTCTCCATCAACGTGGATGTACGATAGCACCACCTATCGGAACCACGACAAAAATCTCCGTGTCACCAAACTGCGTTTGATCTTCTCCACCTCTCTTTTACATGTGCAATTTACTTTCCGCTGCTTATACTCTAGAATTGCATGTGTAGGGTGATACTTGTGTTGATCTTAATTGTGAAACTGCCAAAAACATTGCATGATCTAAAGGCAGATTTTTATATTGTCAAGTAGTCTAATCACCCCCCCTCTAGACCTACTTTCGATCCTACACTCTCTTTCTTTGTTACTTTCTATTAATTGCAATGTTGACCAAAACTATGTTTATCAACCTTCAGCAATTTTTATTCATCATACTCTTTATATGTGAAGTCACTACTTTCCATAAGATCAATATGATCTCTTTGATACTTTTTATATTTTGTTTATCTCTCATGATCATAGTGAGATAATCAAGCCGTTGACTCAAAACTAATCTTTATTATATATAGCTCACGGTCTCGATTACAAAGGTAAAGATCATAAAGCAAAGCTCACAACTAGATCATACTAAACTTTATTCTACTAGATCAAGATATTACCAAAAGGATCGAACTAAAAAAAGGTAAAGATAGGAGTGTGATGTTGATACAATACCTGGGCACCTCCCCCAAGCTTGGCAGTTGCCAAGGGGAGTGCCCATGCCCATATGATTATGTCTCTTTCTTCGGAGGTGGTGATGATGGAGTTGGTAGCAGTGATGATGGAGTATCGTACATCGAGCGTAGGAGATCCTCCAACTTTCGGATAATACCCTTGAGTGCGGCGATATGCTCCTTCAGCAGAATAATTTCACTTGTGAGATACTTGTTTTGTATTTGAGCTAATTCAATCATCTTGAAAGCTTCAATCTCAGTTGAAGTAAAAAGGTTTGGAAGGGGTTAAAGGGTGTCTTCTTCTTCTGCTGTCGGAGCCTGATCTTCCATAGCCTTCTTGATCCTATTCTCCTTGTTGATCTCCGCACGTTCTTCTCTCTTTAGCTCTATCTTCATGAACCAAGCATCATTGTTGTCATTGTTGGAAGAGGAGGACGACATGATGCCTGACCTTGTCAACCCTGGCAGAAAATAGCTCGAAACAAGAATAGAGGATTTTTGCGTGGTGCGGTAGTCAAAACCTTCGAGAGAATATATAACGATTTTTTACCGACCAGAAGGAGTAACATGCAAGAAAACGGAGTCCGGGAGGCACACGGGGTGCCCACGACGTAGGGGGCGCGCCCAGGGGGTAGGGCGCGCCCAGGGGGTGCCTCGTGTCCTTTTCGGACTACCTCTTATTTTTCTATTTTTTTCTAAATATTCCAAAACGGAGAAAAATTGCCATTAGAACTGTTTTGGAGTCGGTTTACTTACCGTACCACATACCTCTTCCTTTTCGGAGTCTGCATCATTCAGGAAAGTGTCCCTTATGTACTCCTCCGGGGTTACGGTTTCAATAACATTGGTTTCAACATTTATAGGATTACCTGAGATATAATGTTTGATTCTTTGACCGTTCACGACCTTCAGATTTGTGCCTTCGAAGTTGTTCATTTTTATGGCACCGGAACGATACACCTCCTCGATAACGTATGGGCCTTCCCATTTAGAGAGAAGTTTTCCTGCAAAAAATCTTTAACGAGAGTTGTATAGCAAGACATAATCACCTACGTTAAACTCGCGCTTTTGTATCATTTGTCATGCCATCTTTTAACTTTTTCTTGAAACAGTTTGGCATTTTCATAGGCCTGGGTTCTACATTCATCAAGCGAGCTAATGTCAAATAACCTCTTCTCACCGGCAAGTTTGAAATCATAATTGAGCTCTTTTATAGCCCAATATGCCTTATGCTCTAGTTCAAGAGGTAAGTGACATGCTTTTCCATAAACCATTTTATACGGAGACATACCCATGGGATTTTATATGCAGTTCTATAGACCCACAATGCATCATCAAGTTTCTTGGATCAATTCTTCCTAGATCTATTAACACTCTTTTGCAAAATTAATTTCAGCTCTCTGTTACTTAGTTCTACTTGACCACTAGACTGTGGGTGGTAAGGGGATGTAATTCTATGATTAACATCATACTCCCTCCGTCCCAAAATTCTTGTCTTAGATTATTCTAGATACGGATGTATCTAATACTAAAATGTGACTTGATACATCCGTATTTAGACAAATTCAAGACAAGAATTTTGGGGCGGAGGGAGTACTTAGCAAGCATCTTACGGAAAGCACCATGAATAAAGTGTGAACCACCATCAGTCATTAAGTATCTAGGGACTCCAAACCTCGGAAAAATAACTTCTTTAAGCATCTTAATTGTGACACCCCGAGACCGATGCGCCAGGTGTCAGCCAGTTATTCGTCGTCATTGACATGTCATTTGCTTGCGTGTTGCATCTTTGCCATGTCATCACGTGTGTTGCATCCTCATGTTTTCAAAACTTGCATCCGTCCGAGTCCGCTCGTCCTTTCCGTTGTCCGTTCTGAGCCCAGACACACTTGCACGTGCCCGCGACACCTTCGAATATTTATTTTATGAGTGGCCGGAAAACGTTCTCGGAATGGGATGAAACTTGGCGTGTGGTCTTATTATAGCATAGTTAGACCGCCTGTCAAGATTCGTCACGTTCGGAGCTCGTTTGATAGCCCAACCGTTAAATATAGCGGCACTATAGCCGGATAAAACGTCGGATGTTTTCAGTCTCCGAAAACTCCCGCCGGGCCTCTCTCTCTTCTCTTCCCACAACCCGAGGCCTCTCCACACAGCCACTAGGCCCAACCTAACCCTTCCCTCCGCTCTGAACCGCACGATCGCGATCGGATGGTCCGAAAACCCCCCAAAACCCTCCTAACCTATTTCCCTGCCTACAAATAGACACCCCCCTCGTCCAAATCAGGCAACCTAACCCTAGCCCCGCATCATTTTCTGTGCGCCCAACCAGCCTCCGCCACCTCGCAGCTCTCCTCCCACCAGCCGCCGAGTCATAGGAACATGTATAAGTCATGAAGAAAGCAATAGCAACATACTAAACGATCGTGTGCTAAGCTAACGGAATGGGTCAAGTCAATCACATCATTCTCCTAATGATGTGATCCCGTTAATCAAATGACAACTCATGTCTATGGTTAGGAAACACAACCATCTTTAATTAACGAGCTAGTCAAGTAGATGCATACTAGTGACACTCTATTTGTCTATGTATTCACACATGTATTATGTTTCCGGTTAATACAATTCTAGCATGAATAATAAACATTTATCATGATATAAGGAAATAAATAATAACTTTATTATTGCCTCTTGGGCATATTTCCTTCAGTCTCCCACTTGCACTAGAGTCAATAATCTAGTTCACATCACCATGTGATTTAACTCCAATAGTTCACATCTTTATGTGTTTAACACCCATAGTTCACATCGTCATGTGACCAACACCCAAACGGTTTACCAGAGTCAATAATCTAGTTCACATCGCTATGTGATTGACACCCAAAGAGTACTAAGGTGTGATCATGTTTTGCTTGTGAGAGAAGTTTAGTGAACAGGTCTGCCATATTCAGATCCGTATGTATTTTGCAAATTTCTATGTCTACAATGCTCTGCACTAAGCTACTTTAGCTAATTGCTCCCACTTTCAATATGTATCCAGACGAAGACTTAGAGTCATCTGGATCAGTGTCAAAACTTGCATCAACGTAACCCTTTACGACGAACCTTTTTGTCACCTCCATAATCAAGAAACATATCCTTATTCCACTAAGGATAATTTTTGACCGTTTTCCAGTGATCTACTCCTAGATCACTATTGTACTCCCATGCCAAAATCAGTGTAGGGTATACAATAGATCTGGTACACAACTTGGCATACTTTATAGAACCTATGGCTGAGGCATAGGGAATGACTTTCATTCTCTTTCTATCTTCTGCCGTGGTCGGGCTTTGGGTCTTACTCAATTTCACACCTTGTAATACAGGTAAGAACTCTTTCTTTGACTATTCCATTTTGAACTGCTTCAAAATCTTGTCAAGGTATGTACTCATTGAAAAAACTTATCAAGCGTTTTGATCTATCTCTATAGATCTTGATGCTTAATATGTAAGCAGCTTCACCGAGGTCTTTCTTTGAAAAACTCCTTTCAAACACTCCTTTATGCTTTGCAGAATAATTCAACATTATTTCCGATCAATAATATGTCATTCACATATACTTATCAGAAATGATGTAGTGCTCCCACTCACTTTCTTGTAAATACAGGCTTCACCGCAGGTCTGTATAGAACTATATGCTTTGATCAACTTATCAAAGCGTATATTCCAACTCTGAGATGCTTGCACTAGTCCAAAAATGGATTGCTGGAGCTTGAATATTCTGTTAGCACCTTTAGGATTGACAAAACCTTCTGGTTGCATCATATACAACTCTTCTTTAATAAATCCATTAAGGAATGCAGTTTTGTTTATCCATTTGCCAGATTTCATAAAATGCGGCAATTGCTAACATGATTCGGACAGACTTAAGCATAGATACGAGTGAGAAACTCTCATCGTAATCAACACTTTGAACTTGTCGAAAACCTTTTGCGACAATTCTAGCTTTGTAGATAGTAACTCTATCAGTGTCTGTCTTCCTCCTGAAGATCCATTTGATCTCAATGGCTCGCCGATCATTGGGCAAGTCAATCAAAGTGCATACTTTGTTCTCATACATGGATCTCATCCCAGATTTCATGGCCTCAAGCCATTTCGCGGAATCTGGGCTCATCATCGCTTCCTCATAGTTCGTAGGTTCGTCATGGTCAAGTAACATGACCTCCATAACAGAATCACCGTACCACTCTGGTGCGGAGCTCACTCTGGTTTACCTACGAGGTTCAGTAGTAACTTGATCTGAAATTACATGATCATCATCATTAGCTTCCTCACTAATTGGTGTAGTAGTCACAGGAACAGATTTCTGTGATGAACTACTTTCTAATAAGGGAGCAGGTATAGTTACCTCATCAAGTTCTACTTTCCTCCCACTCACTTCTTTCGAGAGAAACTCCTTCTCTAGAAAGGATCCATTCTCAACAACGAATATCTTGCCTTCGGATCTGTGATACAAGGTGTACCCAACATTTTCTTTTGGGTATCCTATGAAGACGCACTTCTCTGCTTTGGGTTTGAGCTTATCAGGTTGAAACTTTTTCACATAAGCATTGCAACCTCAAACTTTAAGAAACGACAACTTTGGTTTCTTGCCAAACCACAGTTCATACGGTGTCGTCTCAACATATTTAGATGGTGCCCTTTTTAATGTGAATGCAGCTGTCTCTAATGCATAACCCCAAAACTATAGTGGTAAATCGGTAAGAAACATCATAGATTGCACTATATCCAATAAAGTACGGTTATGACATTCGGACATACCATTATGCTGTGGTGTTCCAGGTGACATGAATTTGTGAAACTATTCCATATTGTTTTAATTGAAGACCAAACTCGTAACTCAAATATTTGTCTCCGCGATCAGATCGTAGAAACTTTATTTTCTTGTCACGATGATTTTCCACTTCACTCTGAATTTCTTTGAACTTTTCAAATGTTTCAGACTTATGTTTCATTAAGTAGATATACCCATATCTGCTCAAGTCGTCTGTGAAGGTCAGAAAATAATGATACCCGCCGCGAGCCTCAACACTCATCGGATTGCATACATCAGTATGTATTATTTCCAATAAGCGAGTTGCTTGCTCCATTGTTCCGGAGAACGGAGTTGTAGTCATCTTGCCCATAAGGCTGTTGGGGAACGTAGCAGAATTCAAAAAAATTCTACGCTTTCACCAAGATCAATCTAAGGAGTCATCTAGCAACGAGCATACCGGAGTGCATCTACATACCCTTTTGTAGATCGCGTGCGGAAGCGTTCGAAGAAACGTGGATGAAGTAGTCGTACTCTTCGCGTTCTTCGTCACCGATGATCCTAGCGCCGAACGGACGGCACCTTCGCGTTCAACACACGTACGGTACAGCAACGTCACCTCCTTCTTAATCCAGCAAGGGGGGGAGGAGAGGTCGTCGGAGATCCAACAGCACGACGGCGTGGTGGTGGATGCAGCAGGAAAACCTACAGGGCTTCGTCGGCGCCCTGCGGAGGAGTAGGAGGTGTGACGGGAGGGGAGAGAGGCGCCAGAGGCTTGGGGTGCGGCTGCCCTCTCCCCCCCACTATATATAGGGGCCAGGGGGGTGCACCGGCCCTGGAGATCTAATCTCCAGGGTGGGGCGGCGGCCAGGGGAGGAATCTTGCCCCCCAAGGCATGGGGGCGCCCCCTCCCCCTAGGGTTTCAACCCTAGGCGCATGGAGGGGGAGGCCCATGTGGTGCGCCAGCCCACCAGGGGCTGGCCCCTTCCCCTTTGCGGCCTAGGGGCCCCACCGGGATGGGTGGCCCCACCGGGATGGGTGGCCCCACCCGGTGGACCCCCGGGACCCCTCCGGTGGTCCCGGGACACTCCGGTGACCCCCGGAGTTCACCCGATGGCCGAAACTAGACTTCCTATATATCATTCTTTACCTCTGGACCATTCCGGAACTCCTCGTCATGTCCGGGATCTCATTCGGGACTCCGAACAACATTCGGGTTTCCACGTGCATGTATCTCTACGACCCTAGCGTCACCGAACCTTAAGTGTGTAGACCCTACGGGTTCGGGAGACACGTAGACATGACCGAGACGACTCTCCGGTCAATAACCAACAGCGGGATCTGGATACCCATGTTGGTGCCCACGTGTTCCTCGATGATCTTCATCGGATGAACCACTGTGTCAAGGATTCACTCAATCCCGTACGTTATTCCCTTTGTCTATCGGTACGGTACTTGCCCGAGATTTGATCGTCGGTATGCCCGATACCTTGTTCAATCTCGTCATGACAAGTCTCTTTACTCGTTCCATAATCCATCATCCCGTGACTAACTCCTTAGTCACCTTGAGCTCATTATGATGATGTCTTACCGAAAGGGCCCAGAGGTACCTCTCCGTCATACGGAGTGACAATATCCCATTCTCGGTTCGTACCAACTCAACAGACACTTTCGGAGATACCCGATGCGTACCTTTATAGCCACCCAGTTACGTTGTGACGTTTGGCACACCCAAAGTATTCCTACGGCATCCGGGAGTTGCACAACCTCATGGTCTAAGGAATAAATACTTGACACCGAAAAGCTTATGCATTACGAACTATACGATCTCGTGCTAGGCTCAGAATTGGGTCTTGTCCATCACATCATTCTCCTAATGATGTGATCCCGTTATCACTGACATCCTATGTCCATGGTTAGGAAACCGTGACCATCTGTTGATCAACGAGCTAGTAACTAGAGGCTTACCAGTGACTCATTGTTGTCTATATATTCACACATGTATCGCTGTTTCCGTACAATACAATTAAAGCATGAATAACAGACAATTATCATGAACAAGGAAATATAATAATAATACTTTTATTATTGCCTCTAGGGCATATTTCCAACAGTCTCCCACTTGCACTAGAGTCAATAATCTAGTTACATTGTGATGAATCGAACACCCATAGAGTTCTGGTGTTGATCATGTTTTGCCCGTGGAAGAGGTTTAGTCAACGGGTCTGCAACATTCAGATCCGTATGCACTTTACAAATATCTATGTCTCCATCTTGAACATAATTCCGGATGGAGTTGAAACGACGCTTGATGTGTTTGGTCTTCTTGTGAAACCTGGGCTCCTTGGTAATAGCAATAGCACCAGTGTTGTCACAGAAGAGAGTCATCGGGCTTGACGCGCTTGGAATGACTCCTAGGTCGGTGATGAACTCCTTCATCCAGACTCCTTCTTGTGCTGCTTCGCAAGCAGCTATGTACTCCGCTTCACATGAAGAATGCGTCACGACGCTCTGCTTGCAACTGCACCAGCTGACTGCTCCACCATTCAAAATATACACGTATCCGGTTTGTGACTTCGAGTCATCCAGATCTGTGTCGAAGCTAGCATCGACGTAACCCTTTACGACGAGCTCTTCGTCACCTCCATAAACGAGAAACATATCCTTAGTCCTCTTCAGGTACTTTAGGATGTTCTTGACCGATATCCAGTGTTCCATACCGGGATCACTTTGGTACCTCCCTACCAAACTTATGGCAAGGTTCACATCAGGTCTCGTCCACAGCATGGCATACATGATAGAACCTATGGCCGAGGCATAGGGAATGACACTCATCTTTTCTCTATCTTCTGCCGTGGTCGGCGACTGAGCCTTGCTCAATCTCATACCTTGCAAAACAGGCAAGAACCCCTTCTTGGACTGATCCATATTGAACTTCTTCAATATCTTGTCAAGGTATGTGCTTTGTGAAAGACCAATGAGGCGTCTTGATCTATCTCTATAGATTTTGATGCCTAATATGTAAGCTGCTTCTCCAAGGTCCTTCATTGAAAAACTCTTATTCAAGTAGGCCTTTACACTTTCCAAGAATTCTATATCATTTCCCATCAGCAATATGTCATCCACATATAATATGAGAAATGCTACAGAGCTCCCACTCACTTTATTGTAGATAAAGGCTTCTCCATAAGTCTGTATAAAGCCAAACGCTTTGATCACATCATTAAAGCGAATATTCCAACTTCGAGATGCTTGCACCAGCCCGTAAATCGAGCGTTGGAGCTTGCACACCTTGTTTGCATTCTCTGGATCGACAAAACCTTCCGGCTGCATCATATACAACTCTTCCTTGAGGAAGCCATTAAGGAATGCCGTTTTGACGTCCATTTGCCATATCTCATAATCATAGAATGCGGCAATAGCTAACATGATTCTGACTGACTTCAGCATCGCTACGGGAGAGAAAGTCTCGTCGTAGTTGAAAGAACATGCGGTGCCCCCATGTTTGGTTTTGGTAATTGATGACAATCTCTATGGACTAATGGTTTCCTTGAGTTATATTTGAAGGGTTTGTCCATAGGCTTTTCTTGGAGTTCATTTGTTGGTTTCAAGGAGAGCTTGTGATGACCAAGGTGCTATTAAGGAATTATCCAAAGATTGGTCTTGTGAGTGTTGAGCTTATTGCAAGCATGTCTTGAAGAAGAAGAGTGTGTTATCATTCATGTTTACCTTCAAGACATCATCCAAATGAAGAGTTGGAAAGATTCAAGGTTGATCAAGACTAAGTGAAGGAGTGAATCAAGTTGATCAACACACAAAGCGTAGAAGATGTACCGAGAGGGATCAAGCAATCCTATGGTATGGTAAGCATTGTCAATCACGCTTTGTGTACTAACCCATGGTCTTCGTGAGAGTTCTTTGTGGGGTTAGGTTGCGGTGTGCAAGTTCAAGTGGAGCATCACGAAGAGATCAAGTGCTTGAAGCTTGCCGTCAATTGTGGTGACAATGGACTTGTGAAGATATGCCGAAGAGTGGCTCACCCATAGTGGAGTATGGGGGAGCAATCTACTTGTCTTCACCGAGACAATGCAATCAAGAAAGGTGGTCCAACTTGAGGAAGTCAAGATCGTCTACATCTAGCTCAAGTGGACTTTGTGCAAAGCAAAGGTTTTCCCTTGATAGGTTTTCTATTTTACCGGTCTCGTGGCGGTAGTTGGCAGACCGGGTTATAGGATCGTTTGCCGTACTATCAAGGGGGCTCTCAAGTTGGTAGCTTGATCGTATCGTTAGTAGAGAGCTCAAACCATTGCATCCTTGCATCATGTTTCTTGGTTCTTGTTTGGTTCTCTTTGTGAGTCTTAGAACTTATGGTCATCTTGATGACAAGCTTGAGTTCATCGAAAACGGAGTTCACATGTGTCTTCTATGATGTTTTCGGTGTTGGGTGTTTTACCGGTCTTATCCGAGGAAGGGTTCTCACCATTTTCTTATGGGCCTTTTCTAATTTGCTTCTTATTGGTTTTTCTATCAAGATTGTGTTAGCCCTTGTCGCTAGCTTTCCAACAAACTTGGTTTCATCGAATTCGGAGTCCGTATGCAAAAGTTATTGTCGTTTTGGTGTACTGAAAAGGCTGCAGCGGTACTACCGCGGGCAGGAGCGGAAGTAATTTTTTACTACCGCTTTCGGAAGCGGTACTACCGCTTTCGGGAGCGGTACTACCGCTTGGAGCAGTACTACCGCGGCTACTTCCGTGGCTACTTCCGCTCGGGACCAAAAACTCGTCACAAGTCCAGCGGTGGTAGGCACGGATGTAATTTTTTAGTACCGCTCGCAAGCAGTAGTACCGCTACCCTTAGCAGTACTACCGCTACCCCTAGCGGTAGTACTGTGAGGTCAAGCGGTACTACCGCTCCGACGGTTTTTCTGGCCCTTTTGCCTCCTCGCTGTTGTTTTTCTAAGGGGTACTAATGCTCTAGAGGTAGTACCGCTCCTGGAGCGGTAGTACCGCTCTGTGCGGGCTGTGAGCATAACGGTTGGATTTTTCCCCACCTATAAAAGGGGCTCTTCTTCCCTAATGAACCTTATCCTTTGAGCTCGTGCTCTTCCCCCATTGTTGACCTTCTTAGAGCTTGCTATCTCTCAATCCCTCCATGGATTCTTGCTAGTTTTTGGGGGAAAAGAGAGAGGAGATCTAGATCCACATTTCCACCAATCACTTTCTCCTCTAGGTGAGGGGAACCCCTTGGATCTTGATCTTGGAGTTCTTGGTGTTCTCCTTCTTGTTCTTCCTCTCATTTCCCTCCCTAGCATTAGTTGCTTTGGTGGGATTTGGGAGAGAAGGACTTGGGCACTCCGTGTGCCCTTGCCATTGCATTTGGTGCATCGGTTTGAGTTCTCCACGGTGATACGTGGAAGTGAAGTTGAGAAGCTTATTACTCTTGGGTGCTTGGTACCCTTGAGCTTGTTCCTCTTGGGTGCTTGGGCGCCCTAGACGGTTGTGGTCACCTCTAAGCCATATTCCATTGTGGTGAAGCTTCGTGGTGTCGTTGGGGAGATAGCCCCAACCTTGGTGTTTGGAGCTCAATCATTGTGGTGTAAAGCTCCGGGCAAGCGTCGGGGTCTCCAATTAGGTTGTGGAGATCGCCCCGAGCAATTTGACGGGTTCCGGTGACCGCCCCCAAGGGTTGCCAAAGTGTACGGGTTCGGTGACCGCCCCCAAGGGTTGCCATTTGTACGGGTTCGGTGACCGCCCTCAAGGGTCCCTTAGTGGAATCACGGCATCTTGCATTGTGCGAGGGCGTGAGGAGATTACGGTGGCCCTAGTGGCTTCTTGGGGAGCATTGTGCCTCCACACCGCTCCAAACGGAGATTAGCATCCGCAAGGGTGTGAACTTCGGGATACATCGTCGTCTTCGCGTGCCTCGGTTATCTCTTACCCGAGCCCTTTACTCATGCACTATACTTTGTGATAGATATATTGTTTCTTGTCATATATCTTGCTATCACCTAGTTGTTTATCTTGCTTAGCATAAGTTGTTGGTGCACATAGGTGAGCCTAGTTGTTATAGGTTTTGTGCTTGACAAATTAACCGCTAGGTTTATTCCGCATTTGTTCAAGCCTAAACCGTAATTATTTTAAAGCGCCTATTCACCCCCCCCCCTCTAGGCGACATCCATGATCTTTCAATTGGTATCAGAGCCTCGCCTCTCTTTATAGGGCTTAACCGCCTAGAGAGTAAGGATATCGACTAGGGGTTTAGGTTTCTCTGACACTCTTAGTTTCGATGGCACAAATTTTGATGTTTGGGTAATTCGCATGCTTAATCTCTTTAGGGTCATGGACCCAAATTTAGAGCGAATTGTAGATATGGGTTTTTCTCCTCCAAAGGATCCACAAAGATTATCTTTAGAGGATGAGAAAAACTCTTATCTCAATGCTCAAGCTTCTAATGTGCTTTTTGATGCTTTGAGCAATGTAGTTATATTTCAACTCATGCCGTTCCGGGATGCTCATGAGTTGTGGACAAAGCTTCAAGATAAATATGGTGTGTCCAAGAATTGTAGGAATGATTGTTCTCCCTCCACCTCCGGCTGTGTTGTCTTCTCAACTTCTTCTACTTCACCTACATGTGGTTTTCCACAAGGTAATGATATGGTGAGTAGTGTTGGTCATTGCAATGATGATAGTATGATTTTTGTGGATGATCCTTCATCACTATCTTAGTGCAATGCATCTTCTTTGGACTTTAACACTTCGAGCACCCTACATGTTTCACATGCTTGTGTTGATAGTCCTTGCATATCATGTAGAAATTGCTTGACTAAAACTCATGATGATATGCTTGCTATGTCTTGTTGCCATGATAAAAATGCATCTATTTCCTCGAATTGTTGTGCTAACAATGTAGAGGAAACCCAACACCCCATGGAACAAGATGTAGTCTTGAATGGTGCTTCAAGGGATCCTACATCATCATCTATTGCGTTTTGCCTTATGGCTAAGGCTTCAAAGGTATCTCCCACTTTGAACCCCAATATATCTTGTCATGATAGTGATGATACCAATGATGATGATGTAGAAAATTATGAAGAAAATGATAATGTTACCTCCTTAAAAATTAAGGGGGAAATGATTTTTAAAGCTCTTCATAAGAATAAAATTGCTCGTTCCAACTTCATGGAAATCATGTCTATTGCCATTGAGGGCAAGAAATATATAGAGGAGTTGGAATCTCATCTAGAGGAGCATGAGGTCACCATTGAGAAAATGGAAGGTCATGAGCGTGATTACGCTAATGAGATCGCCGACCTCTCGCAAGCTCTTGAACTTGAACAAACCACCAAGGAATCTCTTGAGGAGACTTTTTCTCTAGAACTATCTAAGATAAAGGAATCCCATGATATAGCTCTCGAGGTGGTTAATGATTTTGAAACTAAAAATGATAAGCTTGAAGTTGCACATGCTAAACTCCTTGAGGATTTTGAGCACCTCAAAAATGGCTCAAGGGTCATTAAGGGTGAGCTCATAAAACTCACCGAGTCTCATGCTCAACTTAAAGCTTCATATTCTAAGGAGCTTGCCAAGTTGCCTTCTCCTCTTTCTATTATTGATGATGCTTGTGCTACTAACTCTATTTCTAGTGAAGCATCCATTTTGAAGGAGAATGTTGAGCTAAGGGCTCAACTTGAGTTGCTATCTGGCAATTATGGGAAATTGGAAGAAAGTCATGTAAAGCTCACAAGCTCTCATGATGATCTTCTAGTATCCCATAATGTGCTAAAGATAGCTCATGAGGCTATGAGTATCAAGGTAACATCTAGTGAGCCTCATGTGGATACTAGCACTACTTCAAGTCAAAATGCTATATTGCCATGTGCTAGTCCTCGTAATTCACTTATGCATAACATTGGTACATCTTGTGATGAATTGCTTTCCTTGCCTTGTTGTTCTAACAATGAAGCCTATACTTCCTCTAGTACTTGTGTTGATACTAACCATGTAGAGGAAATCAAAGAGCTCAAGGCCCAAGTCTCTTCCTTGAAGAAAGACTTGGAAAAGTGTCATGAAGGGAAGTCCACACTCAACAATATCTTGAGTGTGCAAAAATCCCCCAATGACAAAGGTGGACTTGGATTCATCTCCAACAAGATGAAGAAGTCCAAAATTCATAAGAAGAAGAAGGGCCAAGAACAAGTCAAGAATTCGGCCAAGATTATTTGCTTCAAGTGCAAAATTCAAGGGCACCATGTTAGATCATGCCCATTGAAGAAGAAGCCCATTAGTGACAAGCAACAAGGGAAGCGGCCACAAGTTCATTCTCATGCTCAACCTCAAGTTGAAGAAAGGCCACTTCCCAAGAAGACTCGGGTTAATGCTTCTCATGTTGAGAAATCAAGTGAGAAGAAAGTGAAGAGTAGACGTTGCTACTTATGTCGTGAGAAAGGTCACGTCGCTTCTTCATGCACTAGTGGTAACTTATCCAACCCAATTATTATTGATGATGTCTATTCTCTTGGGAAGGATAAGGTTGGCAATGTGTTTGCCAAGTTTCTTGGGACTCAAAGTGGTGTCAAGAAAAGAACCATTTGGGTAGCCAAGCCTATTGTGACTAACCTCTTAGGACCCAACTTGGTTGGGGACCAACTAGCTCAAACTTGATCAATAGGTGTATTTGTAGGGCTTTGGAGACTTGGCTACATTATGAAGATTTGAGGGGTCTTCATCATTCATATTGTCTCAAGCCAAGTCATTCGGATTATCTTTCTATCGTATATCCAATGTTCCTCCTTGCGGTAACTCGTGCTTAAATTGTTTACATTGAAAGTTACTTGCTCCTTAGCATGTTATGGTTTTGTACCTTGCATGAGCGTGTATATGTTGTGCTCCCAATTTGCTTATCTTGAGAAATCAAGTATGTGTATGTTGGTTTATACATCATGTATGTGTGTGTAGTGATTTGAGCCTTTGTGTATCTTGTTTGTATCTTAGTTGGCTCTTGTGAGAGATTAATGGAACATCCCATTTCGGGGGAGTGATGTGCTTTGTGCACCTCATAATCCTATAAATGTGTGTACATGAGGAATATCATCTAGTTTTGATATTACAAGATTATCTAGTCTCTATGTGGTATGTCTTCTCCTGAGAAATTCAAATTCTAAATGTTCCATTAATTATCTCATGTTGGTTCTCTTTTGCATCTTGTCAAGTTTTTCATTGGTATCACATTATGGGGGAGTAATATGCTATGTGTATATTACAAGCCTAGAAAATGTGTAAATTTGAGATATTGTCACCTAGTGTTGATATTATAAATTATGTTGTTCCTAGGTGACATGTTAGCTCTACAAGTTGCAATTTGCTTGTGTTTGGTGTGACGATGATGTTGGATATCATTGCTATCACCGGGAATTATTCCCAAATACTTCTTGCCTCTTGACAATTGGTAATCTTTTTATGGTAGAAATTGTTGATCATCTTTACATTGACTTTTGCTTTTGTTCGTCCTATTCCTTGCCAAGATTGTGTCATCTCCCATAGCCTTCTCTGCCACTTGTGGATCTTGTTGTTTTCTTGATCTTGTCTCGTGTTTTCGAGATATAGTGAAAGTGGTGATCCCATCTTGTGCATTTTGTATTCAAATGCAAATTCTCTATAATGCACAACTCTTGGGGGAGCTATCCTATTTTCTGTGAAACACACATTTTGTGATCCATTTCAAGTGTGTGTTGATGGAAGGCAAGCCGTTTCTTTTTGGTACTTTGTGCCGTCATGAAACTTTGTAGATGGGTTGGTTTGTTTGGAACCATCCTCTCTTTTGGGAGTCCGATATCTTTCCTTTTGCGTGTATCAATGGATATCTCATTCCTTGATGTATCTTCTAAATAGATATCTTCCAAGTGATGATTTCTCCATTTGGTATCCTATTTTCACTTGGTATTTATTTTTCATTTTGTTTTGTTTCTTGAAAGTCTTGAGCATGCATATTTACTACATGTATTTTCTTTGGCATGCTTTCTTTCTTTAACCCAATATATAGGGGAAACTCCACCTAGTCTCAATTTGGATGAGATGTGCATGAAATTCATTTTCATATATAAATGCACATGTGTTTGTGGAGTTTGTCCTATGTATTGGTGTTTCTAACTCTTTGGTCCCAATGAGTTTGGGTACCATTTTGTTTGCGTTGTTGTTCTAGGAACAATTGGAGATGCATTGGAAGCTCGGCTCATTCAAAAGGAAGGTGGTGTCACCATGTGCTTATTGGAGTCAAGCTAGGATGATCAATGAACTACTATCTACCTTCAATTGGTATCTACTACATCCTTCAAATGGTATCTCGGTAACAAGTATCACCATCTACTTCATGCACACATTTCTTACAACCAACCTTGCGTAGGTTGCATCATGGCATGTTAGTCATTCCTTCTTTTGATACTTGTTTCCTTTCTCAAAGCATCCCAACAATGATCTCTTGTTGCTAGTTGTGATGTCTTTGATGCTCGTGTTGTTGGAACTCATTTATATACAATGAGAACATATCTAGCCATGTGCTATGCCTTCAAGCAAATATCTTATTGGTATATTTATGACTTCCTTGGGGATAACTTATTCATTAATTTTTGCAACAATTTCGTGTGTACATCCTTCTTTGTGGATTGATATCATCATGATCTTCATCTTCCTAGAATCTTATACACTTGAGAGAAGTTGCATATCTATTTGATATCCCCTTCTTTCACGTCCACCTTATCGTTCTTGGATCATTTCTTTGGTGGCTCCGTGAAATCCTTTGCCTTGAGTGCGGATCTTATCTTGTTGCATCTAGATGCACTCTTGTGTGGTGAGGATATTTTTGTCTCTTGCTTGTCTTGACAAGGCTTTTGCCAATTAATTGGTATCCCTCGTCTTGATAACGCTCTCTTTTATATCTTCACCACGGGTTGTCACAAGCATAGGTTCTTTATATGCTTATTAGTGAGCTTGTGAACACGTTTGCTTGTTGTGTGTGGGAATGATAGGCCTTGCACCGAGTATCTCTTTCATTCAAGACTATATTGATGCTTAATGTTCATCCATACATTAGTCTTCTCAAGTGCTTTGCCATGACTCACACACATCATTTTGGTTGAGCATACTCTTAAGTTGTCTCTTTTATATGTTGCTCAACCATTTGTTTGTTGCAAGTGCTAGGCTTTGTTACCTTCATGCTCACTTGCACTTGGTGTGAGTTTCTATTGATTTTGGGGGAGTGATGATCCTATTTTGTACACTTGGTATCCTAATGAAAATTTTCTAAGGAGTGCACAAATCATGGGGAGCTTCTCTAGTTTCTCTAAAACACTCCTTTGCTCTTATCATAATATCTTTTAATCATTTGGCATGTAGGATCATTGGTCTAGTTGGGTCAATTGGTATCTTTTGATAGCTTAATTCAATTGGTATCCTCTGATTGCTTGATTGCGTGTTTTTCTCCCTTTGTTATGCCTTTGTGGCATATCATTCTTGTGCAATCTTTGGGCTTCAATATAGTTTGTCTTCCTCCAAGTATTTACAGTTGGATATATGTATTGCATTCCACTCTCTATTTTGAGGAATACATAATTTATGGAGGAACACAATTTATATTGACCTTCTAAGTTTTTCGCCCATTTTGGCAATCGATGCCAATGGGGGAGAAGTTTCAGAGAGTTTAGTTTTGTGAGGAAGTTTAGAGAGTTGTCTCTTTGCTCTTCTTGCTTTGGTTTTGTTCCTAAGCTTTTGCATCTCATGCGCATACATTATTGTTGCATGGTATGGTGATGCATAATTCCTTATATAAACTCTCTTGAAAGTGATTGTCATCAATTACCAAAATGGGGGAGATTGAAAGAACATGCGGTGCCCCCATGTTTGGTTTTGGTAATTGATGACAATCTCTATGGACTAATGGTTTCCTTGAGTTATATTTGAAGGGTTTGTCCATAGGCTTTTCTTGGAGTTCCTTTGTTGGTTTCAAGGAGAGCTTGTGATGACCAAGGTGCTATTAAGGAATTATCCAAAGATTGGTCTTGTGAGTGTTGAGCTTATTGCAAGCATGTCTTGAAGAAGAAGAGTGTGTTATCATTCATGTTTACCTTCAAGACATCATCCAAATGAAGAGTTGGAAAGATTCAAGGTTGATCAAGACTAAGTGAAGGAGTGAATCAAGTTGATCAACACACAAAGCGTAGAAGATGTACCGAGAGGGATCAAGCAATCCTATGGTATGGTAAGCATTGTCAATCACGCTTTGTGTACTAACCCATGGTCTTCGTGAGAGTTCTTTGCGGGGTTAGGTTGCGGTGTGCAAGTTCAAGTGGAGCATCACGAAGAGATCAAGTGCTTGAAGCTTGCCGTCCATTGTGGTGACAATGGACTTGTGAAGATATGCCGAAGAATGGCTCACCCATAGTGGAGTATGGGGGAGCAATCTACTTGTCTTCACCGAGACAATGCAATCAAGAAAGGTGGTCCAACTTGAGGAAGTCAAGATCGTCTACATCTAGCTCAAGTGGACTTTGTGCAAAGCAAAGGTTTGCCCTTGATAGGTTTTCTATTTTACCGGTCTCGTGGTGGTAGTTGGGAGACCGGGTTATAGGATCGTTTGCCGTACTATCAAGGGGGGCTCTCAAGTTGGTAGCTTGATCGTATCGTTAGTAGAGAGCTCAAACCATTGCATCCTTGCATCATGTTTCTTGGTTCTTGTTTGGTTCTCTTTGTGAGTCTTAGAACTTATGGTCATCTTGATGACAAGCTTGAGTTCATCGAAAACGGAGTTCACATGTGTCTTCTATGATGTTTTCGGTGTTGGGTGTTTTACCGGTCTTATCCGAGGAAGGGTTCTCACCATTTTCTTATGGGCCTTTTCTAATTTGCTTCTTATTGGTTTTTCTATCAAGATTGTGTTAGCCCTTGTCGCTAGCTTTCCAACAAACTTGGTTTCATCGAATTCGGAGTCCGTATGCAAAAGTTATTGTCGTTTTGGTGTACTGAAAAGGCTGCAGCGGTACTACCGCGGGTAGGAGCGGAAGTAATTTTTTACTACCGCTTTCGGAAGCGGTACTACCGCTTTCGGGAGTGGTACTACCGCTTGGAGCAGTACTACCGCGGCTACTTCCGTGGCTACTTCCGCTCGGGACCAAAAACTTGTCACAAGTCCAGCGGTGGTAGGCACGGATGTAATTTTTTAGTACCGCTCGCAAGCAGTAGTACCGCTACCCTTAGCAGTACTACCGCTACCCCTAGCGGTAGTACCGTGAGGTCAAGCGGTACTACCGCTCCGACGGTTTTTCTGGCCTTTTTGCCTCCCCGCTGTTGTTTTTCTAAGGGGTACTAATGCTCTAGCGGTAGTACCGCTCTGTGCGGGCTGTGAGCATAACGGTTGGATTTTTCCCCACCTATAAAAGGGGCTCTTCTTCCCTAATGAACCTTATCCTTTGAGCTCGTGTTCTTCCCCCATTGTTGACCTTCTTAGAGCTTGCTATCTCTCAATCCCTCCATGGATTCTTGTTAGTTTTTGGGGGAAAAGAGAGAGGAGATCTAGATCCACATTTCCACCAATCACTTTCTCCTCTAGGTGAGGGGAACCCCTTGGATCTTGATCTTGGAGTTCTTGGTGTTCTCCTTCTTGTTCTTCCTCTCATTTCCCTCCCTTGCATTAGTTCCTTTAGTGGTATTTGGGAGAGAAGGACTTGGGCACTCCGTGTGCCCTTGCCATTGCATTTGGTGCATCGGTTTGAGTTCTCCACGGTGATACGTGGAAGTGAAGTTGAGAAGCTTATTACTCTTGGGTGCTTGGTACCCTTGAGCTTGTTCCTCTTGGGTGCTTGGGCGCCCTAGACGGTTGTGGTCACCTCGAAGCCATATTCCATTGTGGTGAAGCTTCGTGGTGTCATTGGGGAGCTAGCCCCAACCTTGGTGTTTGGAGCTCAATAATTGTGGTGTAAAGCTCCGGGCAAGCGTCGGGGTCTCCAATTAGGTTGTGGAGATCGCCCCGAGCAATTTGACGGGTTCCGGTGACCGCCCCCAAGGGTTGCCAAAGTGTACGGGTTCGGTGACCGCCCCCAAGGGTTGCCATTTGTACGGGTTCGGTGACCGCCCTCAAGGGTCCCTTAGTGGAATCACGGCATCTTGCATTGTGCGAGGGCGTGAGGAGATTACGGTGGCCCTAGTGGCTTCTTGGGGAGCATTGTGCCTCCACACCGCTCCAAACGGAGATTAGCATCCGCAAGGGTGTGAACTTCGGGATACATCGTCGTCTCCGCGTGCCTCGGTTATCTCTTACCCGAGCCCTTTACTTATGCACTATACTTTGTGATAGATATATTGTTTCTTGTCATATATCTTGCTATCACCTAGTTGTTTATCTTGCTTAGCATAAGTTGTTGGTGCACATAGGCGAGCCTAGTTGTTGTAGGTTTTGTGCTTGACAAATTAACCGCTAGGTTTATTCCGCATTTGTTCAAGCCTAAACCGTAATTATTTTAAAGCGCCTATTCACCCCCCCCTCTAGGCGACATCCACGATCTTTCAGTAGTCAATCCCTTGAACTTGTCGATGACCCTTAGCGACAAGCCGAGCCTTATAGATGGTCACATTACCATCCACGTCTGTCTTCTTATTAAATATCCATTTATTTTCTATGGCGTGCCTATCAACAGGCAAGTCCACCAAAGTCCATACTTTGTTTTCATACATGGATTCTATCTCGGATTTCATGGCTCCAAGCCATTTATTGGAATCCAGGCCCGCCATCGCTTCTTCATAGTTCGAAGGTTCTCCGTTGTCTAACAACATAATTTCCATGACAGGGTTGCCGTACCACTCTGGTGCGGAACGTGCCCTTGTGGACCTTCGAAGTTCAGTAGTAACTTGATCTGTTTCTTCATGATCATCATCATTAACTTCCTCCCTTGTCGGTGCAGGCACCTCAGGAACAATTTCCTGCGCTGCGCTACTCTCCGGTTCAGGAGGGGTGACTGTCACCTCATCAAGTTCTACTTTCCTCCCACTCACTTCTTTCGAGAGAAACTCTGATGTAGGGTGGAACCCTAGATGGCCGATCTTTCACGAAATGGAGGGGATTCCCCGAAGAACACGAAGAACACAAAGGGGAATCACGAGGGAAACACTCAAGAACAAGTCCAATCACACATCCACTAGACAATCAAACACACAAGATCACAAGATACATGAACAACAAAGGGAAAGATACAAGGTAGAGTTCATCTCCAAGAGGAGGTCTTGAATCCGCGAAGGATCTTCCCGTTAGGGGTCTTGAATCCAAGGTGGATCTTCTCCGTAGAGGGGCCGCGGTCTCTCTCGTGGAGTAGATCCGGGATGGATGAGCAAAGCTCTATCTCACATATGAGCTAAACTAATGCTAACCCTAAAATGGTGGAGGTGGAGGAGTTTATATAGTCTAGGGCCACCAAGGGGTAAGTGAGGGGCGAAAGGGATACATGGGCCTCGGGCCCGAACACTGTACGCAGACAGGTACCGGTCGTCCGCTGGACACCGGACGTCCGGTGGCTCGGGAGGGACCGGACGTCCGGTAGCTCCCGGACTTCCGGTAATTTCCTGGATTTCGGTTCTGATGCCGATGTCACGGACGTTCGGTGGCCTCCGGTCGTCCGGTCGCCTGGGAGTCGCCGGTTGTCCGGTAGAGGCCGGACGTCCGGAGCCTGTAGCTTTTCCAGCAGCTCCGTTTCTTCCGTCTTCTCTTCCACGCTTCCCTCGCAGATGGTGTAGGTGATCCTTGGCGCTTGCACTCCTCGTCGTCGTCCGTGAAGCTCCGACAATACCTATGAATGCACACGAGTGGAGTGTCAAGTAGTATACCATCCTCGAAGGGGTCAAGTGAACACGTGTAAAGGAGATGATTCACCTTTATGTATGAGAAGTAGAGGTCACACGTGTCACTTGCCAAGCAGACTCTTGACATGGTGATGTCCATAGGATGCTCCGCATCATCCCCTCCCCCTTGGGAAAGATCCGACCTCGGATCGAAAATCAAATCACCATGGGAAAGAGGTGGCGTCGTCGTGTAGATGTTGACGATCACGAAGTGCTCATCATCTTGAAGCTCAACATGGGCACTCTCCAATGTCGCACCGTCTAGAGATTCCTTCAAAAGGAGCAAAGACAACAAACACTTGGAAAAACAAATGTGGTTAGCGTTAGTGCAAAACCAAACATTCAAGAGGTGATTTACCCAACAAGTGTTGTCATCAAGCATATCATAGGGTGTGACAAAGGGTTGTGGCATGGCATTTAAGCACATCAACTGAGCACAATCAAGGTCATCATGGAAACAAGCATGTAAATGTGAGGTAGAGATGCACATATGTGTGACAAGAGAATAAGCATCTACCTCATGGTCATAGCAAGCATGCATAAAGCGCTCAATGAAAGGTCTATGGTAGGCATAAGAATCATTCACAACACCATGTAAAATGAAGTGTCTAAACACATGGGTCAAGTGCAAGACAATCAAAGGATAACATGCATAGGGTGTAGTGAAAATGGTGTGGCACTCAACACAATAGAAAGAACAATTGTTCAACATGTGTGAGGCCATCAAGTCAATCATGTGAAAAGCAATGGGACATGGCATATGTGAAGAGATGACATTGTTGCAACCAAGCATATGATAGGAGCAAGTAATCCACAAGTCGGATGCAACACACAAGGCATATATATCATGAAGCATGGCAATGTGGCAATGGCAACTCGAAGAAAGATCTCTAGCATGTGTGCAAAGAGTCATGGTGCAAGCAACACAACTAGTATGATCCACAATGTTCATGCTCATGGATTGTGGTTTCTCGAAAGAGACGGATATCACCTCGAAAGTGTGTCCTTGTGCATCCTTCACAATGCCGAAGCACAAGCAAGTGCGATGTAGAAGCGTTGTGGTAGAAAGTGGTTCGCTCTCAAGAGCTCTAATGGTCAACTCACGTGAAGTGGAAGTCGACACGAAGTCCAAGTATCCTACACATGCACACAACAAAACAAAGAATGTATGCGCATGGTAGATAAACACATCATCCATCATGATGGTTCTCTTCTCTTGCACATAACCATTAGGAGCAAAAGTGCATGAATAATTTGATGCAACAATGGCTATATTCATGGCACTAGGCATATGGTGCAAAGAGGTAAAACAAGCATGCTTCACAACAAATATGTCAAAATATCCAAATAAATGAGAGAATGCTATGGGGGCAATCTCATTAGCAAGACTAAAATCATGGTTGCGCTCAATGCATGGACAATCATATAGCATGAGAGAGGCAACATGTGGAGACATATGACAACAAGCAATATCAATCATGTGCAAAGCATGGCAATGGTTGACATCAACCGCATGAAAGGAGCAAGTATGAATCGTCGGTGATGCAACATAAGCAAGCATATCAATCAGGTCGTGCAAACTAGTGGCGCGAAGATGCAACACACTATAGGAAATCATGGCAATCATGTCATGTGAGCAAATAGTTTATATAGGCAATGCACATGACATATCGCAAGCATGATCACAAATCAAGATCAAAGCATCATAATAGGCATGGGGTACAAAGGCATCATGGCAATAACAAGTCATATCTCCACCAAGCTTGCAAATACACATACAAGTATGAGAATCAATCATCATGTGTAATGCAAAGCATGGGTCACAAATGCATGGCAAAGGCATATAAATGAGCATATCATGCAAAGTGAACATGGCAAGATGGGCGTAAGAGATATAATGGACAATAACCCATAACCATGTGAGTGCCATGTAGAAGAGATGCGCGAAGTCTTTGCGCGAAGGGAGCGGTTGGAAGGATAATCCATGGACTCCCAAGTCGTCGTTGCTCTCTAGAGCTCGTTTCGTCAACTCGTGCTCTTGCGAGGTTGACGAGTAAGTATGGGGACCTACACAAAAGACACACAAACCAAAGAAATTGTGCGCGTGGTAAATGTACACATAATCCATCATGTTGTGTATGTGCACGTTAGAGTTAGCACAAGATAAGCATCTCTCAAAGAAATTTGATGCATGGTATAAGAACATGTCATCCATCATGAATGAATAGTTATTGTGTATAGCATGATGTGGATGCAAATTGAGCATACAATTATATGGCACATCTATAGCATGTTCATTCATGGGGAGCATATTGTGCACACAAGCATGGGGATCATGCAATGGATGGGATGGGTCAAAATCTCCTAAAATGTATGAGGAAACTATGGGGGTCTCCTCATAAGCAATATCGGAAGCAAAATTTGGAGAAGTGTAACAACATCCAAAACAATGCATGTCGGAAGCTAGGTAATCATGGCATGGCATATGATGGATATGATGCAAAGGAAGCATGTCAATATCATCACAAGAAAAAGAAAGGCCAATAACCATGGGCTTTTCATCTATGCCATATGTGCAAAATGGGTTTATCTTAATGGTATATGCATAGTTACTATGAAGAGATTGCAAATATGACATATTGTTGATCTCATGCATAGCATATGACAAGTCAAGCGGATTGTCAAACATGATGTGACCGAGAGAATTATCACAAGAAATCCTATGCAACATGGCATCACAACTAATAGACTCCACATGGCAATCATCAAACTCATCATAAATGGGTAAATCATCGCATGAGGAAATCATACTAGAATGAAGCATGGCAATAGGTGGATCAACATCATGCAAGCAATCAATGTCAACATAGTCCACTAGTGGGACGAGAGCATCACCTTCACCTTTCATACCTTTCTCATTCCACTCATGTGGTGTAGGTGAGGTGGGAAAGACCAAATGGTGGTCATCATCATCATCTTGATGGAACCATGTGGGGGTGCATCATATTCCACCATGGCCATCGTCTTGTCCAATGGTAGGATGAAGTCATCGAGGATCGGCGCGTCATCATATGTGGGACCTAGCACCAAATGAGAAGACACAATAGAGGTAGAGGTCAAGTCGTTAGTGTTGAAAGTGGCCTCACATGACCTATCAACTATCTCACTCTCTCTATGTGGTGGCTCACTCACTCCCTCAAGGTAGGTGCACTCGAACTCACATATGGTGGAGTCACTCATCTCACTCAAGTGGTGGGGGTTGTGGCTCTCCTCACATGGGAATCGGGGCAGCTCATCATATATGGGGCTAGTGGTGAACTCGCTCTCACTCTCAATATGGTGGCACAAGTCACTCAAGTCATCATACGCCGCCGTGGTCGAAGGGAAAATCCCATGCTCAACCATCTCATCACCGTCGCCGTGGATGAAGGCCGAAGATGGCACATCATCACTCTCGCCTCCAAAGATGGAAGCATCATCCTTGCTCGTCACCATGTCGTTCGCCTCCAAAGCTTGGTCCTCGAATGGCTCCGTAGTCGTAGTCGTCGCCGCACCATCTTGAAAAAGAGTCGACGTAGACTCGGCATCATTAATGCCACAAAGAGGGCTGGCGGTGGAGTCAAACTTGGGAGCATCGTCTTGGAGCTCGTTGGGCTTGGACATCGTGGTGGTACTACCCTCATGCTCGTCGTCTTGGAGCTTGGTCTTCGAGAAGTTTGCTTGTGGTGGAGAAGCCTTGGCCTTCATTAGTTCTTGTTCCGCCTTGAGAGCACCAATGTAGTTGTCGTCGAGGGACTTGTAGTTCTCGAGGAAGATAGTCTTGTAGATGTCGTTGTGCAATTCCATCATGAAGTGGAGCTTCATCGAAATGGGGTCGTCCACGCCGGCTCGTCGCAAGGCCATCTTCATCTCCTTGAAGTACTTGTCGATGGACTTGTATCCTTGAATGGTGTTCTCCAATTGGCGTAGAAGTTGTTCCGTGTAGGTGGAAGACACGAACTCTCGTCGCATAGCTTTCTTCGTCTTGGGCCAATTCACGTTGAAGCTCGTCGAAGGTGTGTGAAGCCACCATGTTGACGCGTTGTCGTGGAAGTTTCTTGTGGCGCACTTCACTTGATCTTCGTAGGGAACTTGATGTAGCGTGAGGTAGTCGTCCATCTTGCGCTCCCACTCAAGATACTCCTCCGGGTCTTGAGTCCCATAGAAAGGAATCTTGTAGTCGTTGTCGAGGTCGTAGTAGCTCGTGGAAGTCGCGGACTTGAGCTTGGGGAGCTTATCTTGATCATAAGCTTGAGGTGCTTGTGGGCGAAGATGTCGCATATCCAAAGGCGAAGATGCCTTGAAGTTGCTTGGCGAAGATGCCAAGGTGTACGGTGAAGTCGTTGAGCGGTTGTTGGTGTTGAGCTCTTGACCTTCACGTTCTTGTCATTGATGGTGTCGATGCCGATGAGATCTTACCGGAGATGGTAGCTCGGAAGGATGTGCACTTGAGCGTCTTCTCGAAGATGAGGGAGACCTCTTGCGGTTCTTGATGAGGGCTTTGAGCTCCTCCATTTGAGCATTCATGTTGGCGCACAAGTTGTTCATCATGGCATCGAACTTGTCATTGTTGTTGTAGACCGAAGTAGAAGAAATGCTTTGCCTATCCATCACAAGACTCGAGCAAAGGTGAGTAGGAGATGAGACAAACAATACCAAGTTACCTTTTCCCAACGTTGAGGATGTATCCTGTTTCACTCAATGTGAAATGAAAGAATAGTGAAATTGGTACCGGACTTGTTCACTCACACCTATCAATTAAAGCTTATCGAGTGGCTCGGTGAGGATAGTGGCACAAAAATTTGATGAAAATGTTAGAAAGAGTCAATAATGTTGAAAGAGATCCACAAATTCGCAAATGTAACAAGTAGACCAATAGCAATATGTGGCACACGGAAACACACACACGGATAGATAGATGGGGTCGTGCAACCAAGGAATGAGCACAAAATGTGGAATCCACGGAAAACGCTCGTGTTGCACAACTCAAGAGAGACGCTAGCACGATTGCTCGTTAGGCGGATACGACACTTGTGCACAACCTATAAGATGCAAAATGTATGAACTTTCTATCCCAAGTATGCTATGTATGTATGGTTCCCGTTGTTGATCCAAGATGATCGGATATGATATCATATGATGCGATGCTATGGCTCTTGCTTACAAGCTTCATTGTCTTTCTCTTTTTGCTTAAAAGCTTATTCTTCTATTTTTTTTGTATATGGCCACGATGCAAAAACCAAGATAGCAATTGTGTATATGCGGGAACAATCTTGTGACACAAGGGGTGATATGATGATACCAATATGATATGGTATGTATGCAATGGAAATCGATGATCACTAATGTGCACAAGTAACGTTGTCAGCAATACTCAAAGGCTAGTCTCGATAGGAAAGTGACGCAAAATGGGCTAGGGGGTAACAATGCAATTGCAAGGGAATATACAATGATGTCGTCGAAGTTACCGTCCGTGTCGATGATGAGAGGTGGTGCCCTTGATGTAGACCCGTTCCTAATTAGCCGAAACACCTTAGGAAACGGAAAAACCACAACTCAAAATCTCAAGGATAAATGTCAAATGGTGGTAGCGGCAATGCCGTGGTGGTTGCGGAAGTGGAATGATGGGCTATACATGGTGTCGGAGTTGACTTCACGGTCCCTAAGTAGCCGAAACACCTTAGGAGACACAAGCCACAACTCAAACAAGCTCGAACAAAAATTGGTTAAGTTGGGTTGGCTATGTATGGTGGACTAAGCTATGCGGAAGTGGTGGTGGTGGTTGATGAAGAAGCAATTGTCCCTAAGTAGCCTAAACACCTTAGGAGACTCAAATAACTACTCAAGCAACCACAAATTCTATGGGGAACAAAAAGGGTTAGGTTGCGGAAGCTATGGTGGCTATGCGTATGATATGGTGGAGGGCCTATACAAACTTGCCAAATTTGACAAAATTTGATGGAGTCAAATGATGATGGTAGTATTTTTCTGGTATGGGGAATGTCAAGAGCTTCAAAACGAGCTCAAGAACGTCCAAATTGGAGTTCGTATGAATTAGTTATGACCAAAACAAAAATCAGCCGAAGTCAAAATCTGGGTGTACCGGACGTCCGGAAAAGGCCGGAAATCCGGTATTTTCTGCTGTATAGGTGGTTCCGGTCGTCCGGTGAGTTCCGGACGTCCGGTGCTTTGTGAGGGTCCGGACGTCCGGTAAAACACCGGTCGTCCGGTGGGTCGGGGTCAACGCGAGATTTGAGATCCGGGACGCGATTTTGGGCGGAATTTGATGATTTTGGGGTCAAAATTGATGAGATTTCGTGGATGAAAGATGGGGAAACTTGGGGAAATGCTAGATCCACTTGAAACCAAGCAAATCCATGGATCAAAATCAACAAAATATCATCAAACCAACAGATCACAAAAAAAAATTGGAGCTATTTTTGGTGGGGATTTTCGAAATTTAGGACGAAATCACACAAAAGAAGGGTAGAAACGGTGGAGGGGGTTCCAAATTCATGAGAAACCGTGGCTCATGATACCATAATGATCCTAAACTAGGTGGGGGGCTCCAATTTGTGAGAAACCAAGGCTCATGATACCATAATGATCCTAAACTAGGTGGGGGGCTCCAATTTCGTGAGAAACCATGGCTCTGTTACCATAATGATCCTAAACTAGGTGGGGGGCTCCAATTTCATGAGAAACCATGGCTCTGATACCATAATGATGTAGGGTGGAACCCTAGATGGCCGATCTTTCACGAAATGGAGGGGATTCCCCGAAGAACACGAAGAACACAATGGGGAATCACGAGGGAAACACTCAAGAACAAGTCCAATCACACATCCACTAGACAATCAAACACACAAGATCACAAGATACATGAACAAACAAAGGGAAAGATACGAGGTAGAGTTCATCTCCAAGAGGAGGTCTTGAATCCGCGAAGGATCTTCCCGTTAGCGGTCTTGAATCCAAGGTGGATCTTCTCCGTAGAGGGGTCGCGGTCTCTCTCGTGGAGTAGATCCAGGATGGATGAGCAAAGCTCTATCTCACATATGAGCTAAACTAATGCTAACCCTAAAATGGTGGAGGTGGAGGAGTTTATATAGTCTAGGGCCACCAAGGGGTAAGTGAGGGGCGAAAGGGATACATGGGCCTCGGGCCCGAACACTGTACGCAGACAGGTACCGGTCGTCCGCTGGACACCGGACGTCCGGTGGCTCGGGAGGGACCGGACGTCCGGTAGCTCCCGGACTTCCGGTAATTTCCTGGATTTCGGTTCTGATGCCGATGTCACAGACGTTCGGTGGCCTCCGGTCGTCCGGTCTCCTGGGAGTCGCCGGTCGTCCGGTAGAGGCCGGACGTCCGGAGCCTGTAGCTTTTCCAGCAGCTCCGTTTCTTCCGTCTTCTCTTCCACGCTTCCCTCGCAGATGGTGTAGGTGATCCTTGGCGCTTGCACTCCTCGTCGTCGTCCGTGAAGCTTCGACAATACCTATGCATGCACACGAGTCGAGTGTCAAGTAGTATACCATCCTCGAAGGGGTCAAGTGAACACGTGTAAAGGAGATGATTCACCTTTATCTATGAGAAGTAGAGGTCACACGTGTCACTTGCCAAGCAGACTCTTGACATGGTGATGTCCATAGGATGCTCCGCATCAAACTCTTTCTCCAGAAAGGATCCATTCTTGGCAACAAAGACCTTGCCTTCAGATCTGTGGTAGAAGGTGTACCCAATCATTTCCTTTGGGTATCCTATGAAGACGCATTTTTCCGATTTGGGTTCGAGCTTTTCAGGTTGAAGTTTCTTGACATAAGCATAGCAACCCCAAACTTTCAGAAACGACAGCTTCGGTTTCTTGCCAAACCAAAGTTAATACGGTGTCGTCTCAACGGATTTCGACGGAGCCCTATTTAAAGTGAATGCGGCAGTCTCTAAAGCATAACCCCAAAAAGATAGCGGTAAATCGATGAGGGACATCATAGATCGCACCATGTCCAACAGAGTACGATTTCGACGTTCGGACACACTGTTACGTTGAGGTGTTCCGGGCGGTGTCAATTGTGAAACAATTCCACAGTTCCTAAGGTGCGTGCCAAATTCATGACTTAAATATTCACCCCCATGATCCGATCGTAAGAACTTTATTTTTCTGTCACGTTGATTCTCAACCTCATTCTGAAATTCCTTGAACTTTTCAAAGGTCTCAGACTTGTGCTTCATCAAATAGATATACCCATATCTACTCAAGTCATCTGTGAGGGTGAGAACATAACGATAGCCTCCGCGAGCCTCAACACTCATTGGACCGCACACATCGGTATGTATGATCTCCAATAAGTTGGTTGCTCGCTCCATTGTTCCGGAGAACGGAGTCTTGGTCATCTTGCCCAAGAGGCATGGTTCGCACGTGTCAAATGATTCATAATCAAGAGACTCTAGAAGTCCATCAGCATGAAGCTTGTTCATATGTTTGACACCAATATGACCAAGGCGGCAATGCCACAAGTATGTGGGACTATCATTATCAACTTTACATCTTTTGGCATTCACACTATGAATATGTGTATCATCACGATCGAGATTCATCAAAAATAAACCATTGACCAGCGGGGCATGACCATAAAACATATCTATCAAATAAATAGAACAACCATTATTCTCAGATTTAAATGAGTAGCCATCTCGCATAAGACGAGATCCAGATACAATGTTCATGCTCAAAGCTGGTACTAAATAACAATTATTAAGGTTTAAAACTAATCCCGAGGGTAGATGTAGAGGCAGCGTGCCGACGGCGATCACATCGACCTTGTAACCATTCCCGACGCGCATCGTCACCTCGTCCTTCGCCAGTCTCCGCTTATTCCGCAACTCCTGCTTAGAGTTACAAATATGAGCAACTGCACCGGTATCGAATACCCAGGAGCTACTACGAGCGCTCGTAAGGTACACATCAATAACATGTATATCACATATACCTTCAACGTTGCCGGCCTTCTTGTCCGCTAAGTATTTGGGGCAGTTCCGCTTCCAGTGACCCGTTCCCTTGCAATAAAAGCACTCTGTCTCAGGCTTGGGTCCATACTTTGGCTTCTTCCCGGCAATAGGCTTGCCGGGCGCGGCAACTCCCTTGTCGTCCTTATTGAAGTTCTTCTTACCCTTGCCCTTCTTGAACTTAGTGGTTTTATTGACCATCAACACTTGATGTTCTTTCTTGATATCCACCTCCGCTGATTTCAGCATTGAATACACCTCGGGAATGGACTTCTCCATCCCCTGCATATTGAAGTTCAACACGAAGCTCTTGTAGCTTGGTGGGAGCGACTGAAGGATTCTGTCAACAACCGCTTCGTCTGGGAGATTCATTCCCAACTGAGACAAGCGGTTGTGCAACCCAGAAATCTTGAGGATGTGCTCACTGACAGGACTGTTTTCCTCCATCTTACAGCTGTAGAATGCGTCGGAGACGTCATATCTCTCGACTCGGGCATGAGCCTGGAAAACCATTTCCAGCTCTTGGAACATCTCATATGCCCCGTGGTGCTCAAAACGCTTTTGGAGCCCCGATTCTAAGCTGTAAAGCATGCCGCACTGAACCAGGGAGTAATCATCACAACGCGACTGCCAAGCGTTCATAACATCTTGGTTTGCCGGGGCGGGAGCGTCACCTAGCGGTGCATCTAGGACATAAGTTTTCTTGGCAGCTATGTGGATGATCCTCAGGTTACGGACCCAGTCCGTATAGTTGCTACCATCGTCTTTCAGCTTGGATTTATCAAGGAACACGTTGAAGTTGAGGGTGACATGAGCGTGCGTCATTTGATCTACAAGACATATTGTAAAGAATTTAGATTAAGTTCATCTTAATCAAATTTTAATGAACTCCCACTCAGATTGACATCTCTCCAGTCATCTAAGTGATACATGATCCAAATCAACTAGCCCGTGTCCGATCATCACGTGAGACGGACTAGTCATCAACGGTGAACATCTTCATGTTGATCGTATCTTCTATACGACTCATGTTCGACCTTTCGGTCTTCCGTGTTCCGAGGCCATGTCTGTACATGCTAGGCTCGTCAAGTGAACCCTAAGTGCATTGCTTGTGTAAATCTGGCTTACACCCGTTGTATGCGAACATTAGAACCTATCACACCCGATCATCACGTGGTGCTTCGGAACAACGATCCTTAGCAACGGTGCACAGTTAGGGGGAACGCAATTCTTGAAATTTTAGTGAGAGATCATCTTATTTACTACCGTCGTTCTAAGTAAACAAGATGCATAAACATGATAAACATCACATGCAATCATATAAAGTGACATGATATGGCCAATATCATCTTGCTCCTTCGATCTCCATCTTCGGGGCACCATGATCATCTTTGTCACCGGCTCGACACCATGATCTCCATCATTGTGTCTTCATGAAGTCGTCACGCCAACTATTACTTCTACTACTATGGCTAACGTTTAGCAATAAAGTAAAGTAATTACATGGCGTTATTCAGTGACACGCAGGTCACACAATAATTAAGACAACTCCTATGGCTCCTGCCGGTTGTCAAATTCATCGACATGCAAGTCGTGATTCCCTATTACAAGAACATGATCAATCTCATACATCACATATATCATTCATCACATCTTCTTGGCCATACCACATCACATAGCACATGCTGCAAGAACAAGTTAGACGACCTCTAATTGTTGTTGCAAGTTTTTACGTGGCTTCTATAGGTTTTCTAGCAAGAACGTTTCTTACCTACGCAAAAGCCACAATGTGATTTGTCAATTTCTATTTACCCTTCATAAGGACCCTGTTCATCGAATCCGATCCGACTAAAGTGGGAGAGACAGACACCCGCTAGCCACCTTATGCATCTAGTGCATGTCTGTCGGTGGAACTAGTCTCACGTAAGCTTACGTGTAAGGTCGGTCCGGGCCGCTTCATCCCACAATACCGCCGAATCAAGATTAGACTAGTAACGGCAAGAAAATTGAGCAAACTCAATGCCCACAACTGCTTTGTGTTCTACTCGTGCAAGATGCTACGCAAAAGACCTAGCTCTGATACCACTATTGGGGAACGTTGCAGAATTCAAAAAAATTCTACGCTTTCACCAAGATCAATCTAAGGAGTCATCTAGAAACGAGCATACTGGAGTGCATCTACATACCCTTTTGTAGATCGCATGCGGAAGCGTTCGAAGAAACGTGGATGAAGTAGTCGTACTCTTCGCGTTCTTCGTCACCGATGATCCTAGCGCCGAACGGACGGCACCTCCGCGTTCAACACACGTACGGTACAGCAACGTCACCTCCTTCTTGATCCAGCAAGGGGGGAGGAGAGGTCGTCGGAGATCTAGCAGCACGATGGTGTGGTGGTGGATGCAGCAGGAAAACCTGCAGGGCTTCGCCGGCGCCCTGCGGAGGAGTAGGAGGTGTGACGGGAGGGGAGGGAGGCGCCAGAGGCTTGGGGTGCGGCTGCCCTCTCCCCCCCACTATATATAGGGGCCAGGGGGGTGCGCCGGCCTTGGAGATCCAATCTCCAGGGTGGGGCGGCGGCCAGGGGGGGGAATCTTGCCTCCCAAGGCATGGGGGCGCCCCCTCCCTCTAGGGTTTCAACCCTAGGTGCATGGAGGAGGAGGCCCATGTGGTGCGCCAGCCCACCAGGGGCTGGCCCCTTCCCCTTTGCGGCCTAGGGGCCCCACCGGGATGGGTGGCCCCACCCGGTGGACCCGCGGGACCCCTCCGGTGGTCCTGGGACACTCCCGGTGACCCCTGGAGTTCACCCGATGGCCGAAACTGGACTTCCTATATATCATTCTTTACCTCCGGACCATTCCGGAACTCCTCGTCACGTCCGGGATCTCATCCGGGACTCCGAACAACATTCGGGTTTCCACGTGCATGTATCTCTACGACCCTAGCGTCACCGAACCTTAAGTGTGTAGACCCTACGGGTTCGGGAGACACGTAGACATGACCGAGACGACTCTCCGGTCAATAACCAACAGCGGGATCTAGATACCCATGTTGGTGCCCACGTGTTCCTCGATGATCTTCATCGGATGAACCACTATGTCAAGGATTCACTAAATCCCGTACGTTATTCCCTTTGTCTATCGGTACGGTACTTGCCCGAGATTCGATCGTCGGTATGCCCGATATCTTGTTCAATCTCGTCATGGCAAGTCTCTTTAATCATTCCGTAATCCTTCATCCCGTGACTAACTCCTTAGTCACCTTGAGCTCATTATGATGATGTCTTACCGAGAGGGCCCAGAGGTACCTCTCCGTCATACGGAGTGACAACATCCCAGTCTCGGTTCGTACCAACTCAACAGACACTTTCGGAGATACCCGATGCGTACCTTTATAGCCACCCAGTTACGTTGTGACGTTTGGCACACCCAAAGTATTCCTACGGCATCCGGGAGTTACACAACCTCATGGTCTAAGGAATAAATACTTGACACCGAAAAGCTTATGCATTACGAACTATACGATCTCGTGCTAGGCTCAGAATTGGGTCTTGTCCATCACATCATTCTCCTAATGATGTGATCCCGTTAGCACTGACATCCTATGTCCATGGTCAGGAAACCGTGACCATCTGTTGATCAACGAGCTAGTAACTAGAGGCTTACCAGGGACTCATTGTTGTCTATATATTCACACATGTATCGCTGTTTCCGTACAATACAATTCAAGCATGAATAACAGACAATTATCATGAACAAGGAAATATAATAATAATACTTTTATTATTGCCTCTAGGGCATGTTTCCAACAAAGGCATGGTTCGCGAGCATCAAGTGATTCATAATCAAGTGATTCCAAAATCCCATCAGCATGGAGTTTCTTCATGCGCTTTACACCAATATGACCTAAACGGCTGTGCCACAAATAAGTTGCACTATCATTATTAACTTTGCATCTTTTGGCTTCAATATTATGAATATGTGTATCACTACGATCGAGATCCAACGAACCATTTTCATTGGGTGTATAACCATAGAAGGTTTTATTCATGTAAACAGAACAACAATTATTCTCTAACTTACATGAATAACCGTATTGCAATAAACATGATCAAATCATATTCATGCTCAACGCAAACACCAAATAACACTTATTTAGGTTCAACACTAATCCCGAAAGTATAGGGAGTGTGCGATGATGATCATATCAATCTTGGAACTACTTCCAACACACATCTTCATCTCGCCCTCAACTAGTCTCTGTTTATTCTGTAACTCATGTTTCGAGTTACTAATTTTTAGCAACCGAACAAGTATGAAATACACAGGGGCTACTATAAACACTAGTAAGGTACACATCAATAACCTGTATATCAAATATAGCTTTGTTCACTTTGCCATACTTATTACTCACCAAATACTTGGGGTAGTTCCGCTTCCAGCGACCAGTCCCTTTGCAGTAGAAGCACTTAGTCTCAGGCTTAGGTCCAGACTTGGGCTTCTTCACTTGAGCAGCAACTTGCTTGCCGTTCTTCTTGAAGTTCCCCTTCTTCCCTTTTGCCCTTTTTTCTTGAAACTAGTGATCTTGTCAACCATCAACACTTGATGTTTTTCTTTGATTTCTACCTTCGCTGATTTTAGCATCACGAAGAGCTCAGGAATTACTTTCATCATCCCTTGCATATTATAGTTCATCACGAAGTTCTACTAACTTGGTGATGGTGACTAGAGAATTCTGTCAATCACTAACTTATCTGGAAGATTAACTCCCACTTGATTCAAGCGATTGTAGTACCCAAACAATCTGAGCACATGCTCACTGGTTGAGCTATTCTCCTCCATCTTGTAGGCAAAGTACTGTCAGAGGTCTCATACCTATCGACACGGGAATGAGTATGAAATACCAATTTCAAATCTTGGAACATCTTACATGTTCCGTGGTGTTCAAAACAATTTTTGAAGTCCCGGTTCTAAGCCGTAAAGCATGGTGCACTTAACTATCAAGTAGTCATCATACTGAGCTTTTGTCAAAACGTTCATAATGTCTGCATCTGCTCCTGCAATAGGTTTATCACCTAGCGGTGCATCAAGGACATAATTCTTCTGTGCAGCAATGAGGATAAACCTCAGATCACGGACCCAGTCCGCATCATTACTACTATGTTCTTTCAACTTTGTTTACTCTAGGAACATATATAAAACATAGGGAAGCAACAACGCCAGCTATTGATCTACAACATAGATATTCTAATACTATCAAGACTAAGTTCATGATAAATTTAAGTTCAATTAATCATATTACTTAAGAACTCCCACTTAGATAGACATCCCTCTAATCCTCTAAGTGATCACATGATCCATATCAACTAAACCATGTCCAATCATCACGTGAGATGGAGTAGTTTCAATGGTGAACATCAATATGTTGATCATATCTACTATATGATTCACGCTCGACCTTTCGGTCTTCGTGTTCCGAGGCCATATCTGTTATATGCTAGGCTCGTCAAGTTTAACCTGAGTATTCCGCGTGTGCAACTGTTTTGCACCCGTTGTATTTGAACGTAGAGCCTATCACACCCGATCAGCACGTGGTGTCTCAGCACGAAGAACTTTCGCAACGGTGCATACTCAGGGAGAACACTTGTACCTTGATAATTAGTGAGAGATCATCTTATAAAGCTACCGTCAAACTAAGCAAAATAAGATGTATAAAAGATAAACATCACATGCAATCAAAATATGTGACATGATATGGCCATCATCATCTTGTGCCTTTTGATCTCCATCTCCAAAGCATCGTCATGATTTCCATCGTCACCGGCATGACACCATGATCTCCATCATCTTGATCTATATCAATGTGTCGTCACATGGTCGTCTCGCCAACTATTGCTCTTGCAACTATTGCTATCGCATAGCAATAAAGTAAAGCAATTATTTGGCGCTTGCATCTTATGTAATAAAGAGACAACCATAAGGCTTCTGCCAGTTGCCGATAACTTCAACAAAACATGATCGTCTTATACAAGAACTTATATCTCATCACGTCTTGACCATATCACATCACAACATGCCCTGCAAAAACAAGTTAGACGCCCTCTACTTTGTTGTTGCAAATTTTACGTGGCTGCTACGGGCTGAGCAAGATCCGTTCTTACCTACGCATCAAAAACCACACCAATAGTTTGTCAAGTTGGTGTTGTTTTAACCTTCGCAAAGCACGTCGGTAGAACCAGTCTCGCGTAAGCGTACGCGTAATGTCGGTCCGGGCCGCTTCATCCAACAATATCGCTGAACCAAAGTATGACATGCTGGTAAGCAGTATGACTTATATCACCCACAACTCACTTGTGTTCTACTCGTGCATATGACATCTATGCATAAAACCAGGCTCGGATGCCACTATTGGGGAATGTAGTAATTTCAAAAATTTCCTACGCACACGCAAGATCATGGTGATGCATAGCAACGAGAGGGGAGAGTGTTGTCCACGTACCCTCGTAGACCGATAGCGGAAGCATTATAACAACGTGGTTGATGTAGTCGTACGTCTTCACAGCCCGACCGATCAAGCACCGAAACTACGGCACCTCCGAGTTCTAGCACACGTTCAGCTCGATGACGATCCCCGGACTCCGATCCAGCAAAGTGTCGGGGAAGAGTTCCGTCAGCACGACGGCGTGCTGACGATCTTGATGTTCTACCGTCGCAGGGCTTCGCCTAAGCACCGCTACGATATGACCGAGGTGGAATATGGTGGAAGGGGGCACCGCACACGGCTAAGGAACGATCACGAAGATCAACTTGTCTGTCTATGGGGTGCCCCCTCCTCCGTATATAAAGGAGCAAGGGAGAGGCCGACCCTAGAGGGGGCGCGCCAAGTGTGGGGAGTCCTACTAGGACTCCCAAGTCCTAGTAGGATTCCCCTTTCCTTTCCGGAGTAGGAGAAAAGAAAAGAGGTGGAGAGGGAGAAGGAAAAGGGGGCTGCACCCCTTGTCCAATTCGGACCAAAGGGGGGCGCGCCTCCTTCCTTTTGGCCTCTCTCCTCTATTCCCGTATGGCCCAATAAGGCCCATATACTCCCCGGCGAATTCCCGTAACTCTCCGGTACTCCAAAAAAATACCCGAATCACTCGGAACCTTTCCAATGTCCGAATATAGTCGTCCAATATATCGATCTTTGCGTCTCGACCATTTCGAGACTCCTCGTCATGTCCCCGATCTCATCCGGGACTCCAAACTCCTTCGGTACATCAAAACTCATAATATAACTGTCATCGAAACCTTAAGCGTGCGGACCCTACGGGTTCGAGAACAATGTAGACATGACCGAGACACGTCTCCGGTCAATAACCAATAGCGGAACCTGGATGCTCATATTGGCTCCCACATATACTACGAAGATCTTTATCGGTCAAACCGCATAACAACATACGTTGTTCCCTTTGTCATCGGTATGTTACTTGCCCGAGATCCGATCGTCCGTATCTCAATACCTAGTTCAATCTCATTACCGGCAAGTCTCTTTACTCGTTCCGTAATACATCATCCCGCAACTAACTCATTGGTTGCAATGCTTGCAAGGCTTAAGTGATGTGCATTACCGAAAGGGCCCAGAGATACCTCTCCGACAATCGGAGTGACAAATCCTAATCTCGAAATACGCCAACCCAACAAGTACCTTCGGAGACACCTATAGAGCACCTTTATAATCACCCAGTTACATTGTGACGTTTGGTAGCACACAAAGTGTTCCTCCAGTAAACGGGAGTTGCATAATCTCATAGTCATAGGAACATGTATAAGTCATGAAGAAAGCAATAACAACATACTAAACGATCGTGTGCTAAGCTAACGGAATGGGTCAAGCCAATCACATCATTCTCCTAATGATGTGATCCCGTTAATCAAATGACAACTCGTGTCTATGGTTAGGAAACACAACCATCTTTAATTAACGAGCTAGTCAAGTAGAGGCATACTAGTGACACTCTGTTTTTCTATGTATTCACACATGTATTATGTTTCCGGTTAATACAATTCTAGCATGAATAATAAACATTTATCATGATACAAGGAAATAAATAATAACTTTATTATTGCCTCTATGACATATTTTCTTCATATATGTCGCGCTACCCATCATTTATTGTCAGCCCCTCTCCTTGTTGCCATGAAATCTGTAACCTTTTGACACCTTCCCAGCAAACCGTTGTTTGGCTATGTTACCCGCTTGCTCAACCCCTCTTATAGTGTTGTTAGTTGCAGGTGAAGATGAAGATCGTTCCATGTTGGAACTTGTTGTTGGATTATCACAATATATCTTATATTTATCAACACACCTATATACTTGGCAATGGGTGGAAGGCTTGGCCTTTTGCTCGATGGTTTGTTCCACTCATGACACCTTAGGAGCCGATAAACCGGCGTTATGTTCCTTGATTTTGCGTTCCTTACACGGTTGGGTATATGGGGACCCCTTGACAGTTCGTCTTTGAATAAAACTCCTCCAGCAAGGCCCAACATTGGTTTTAATTTGCCTCATAATAACAACTTAATTAATTAATTAAATTTCATATGGGGTCGCGTCCCCGAGGATTCTTTCTACATAACAGGGGGGTCAGTGCTGATGGTGTTGGTCCCAAACGGGGGTTCTGCGGGGCCGCCACGGGGAAACTCGAGGTATCTGGTATAACCTGTAGAATCGCCCATCCGGTCGTGGCCTGGGATGAGATACGCGCGGCTACTATCAGGGTGTCGGCACACCGGGAGGTCTTGCTGGACTTGTTTTACCATTGTCGAAATGTCTTGTGCACCGGGAATTCCGAGTCTGATCGGGCCTTCCCTAAGATAAGGGGTAATATTATTATTATCTCTGCTGATTGTGAGAGCTTGTGATGGGCTAAGTTGGGACACCCCTGCAGGGTTATGATCTTTCATAAGTCATGCCCGCGTTTATGTGGCGGATTGGAATTTGTTAATGTCCGGTTGTAGAAAATTTGACAGAGGATCCGAAATAAAACACACAACGGTGTGAGTAACCATGATTGTCTCTTTTCACTTTGAGAAGAGAACACAGTGGGGTTATGTTTGACTCGTAGGTAGTTCAGGATCTTTAGCAATCACTACTAGTTCACGACCGTTTGCATAGATGCTCATCTTATTCTTGTACTCGTAAGTTAGCCACCATATTTTTGCTTAGCCGCTGCTGCAACCTCACCACTTAACCTCTTCCTACCCATTAAGCTTTGCTAGTCTTGTTACCCATGGTTATGGGATTGCTGAGTCCTCGTGGCTCATAGATACTACAACAACAGTTGCAGGTGCAGGTTTACGATGACTTGACGTGAGAGCAATGCTTATTTTTGTTGGAGTCTTTCGTCTTCTTCTTCGTCAGTCTTGGGTTAGGTTCCTGGTCGGCAGCCTGGGATAGCAGATGGATGTCGTTGTGCTTTTCATGTTTGCATCCGTAGTCGGATGCCCTGTATTGATGTTGTTATATTCATGTGGCTTGTAAGAATTGGTGTATCCCCCATGTATGTATGTAATGGTACGATGTAATGATATCCATCTTGCTAAGCGCCCGAAATGCGGTTTTGCCCCAATCACGTAAGTGTCACGTGATCGGGATAGAATCGCATCTTGGGGCTGACATTAATAGAGGTGTTATGATCAACACTACTAGTTGGAATAGCTTCTACCCACTTAGTAACGTAATCAACAGCAACTAAAATATGTGTATACCCATTAGAGGAAGGAAATGGTCCCATATAATCAAAGCCCTGGACATCAAATGGTTCAATAACAAGTGAATAATTCATAGGCATTTCTTGACGTCTACTGATATTAGCAATTTTGACATTCATCACAAGACAATACAAACTTACGGGCATCCTTGAAGAGAGCAGGCCAATAAAAACCAGATTGTAGTACCTTATGTGCAGTTCTATCTCCAGCATGGTGTCCTCCATAAGCTTCGGAGGGACACTTGTGTAGGATTTGTTCTTGTTCATGCTCAGGTACACAACATCTAATACCACCATCTACTCCTTCTTTATAAAGGTGTGGGTCATCCCAGAAGTAATGTCCTAAATCATAGAAAAACTTTTTATTTTGCTGGTATGTGAAACTAGGTGGTATAAATTTAGCAACAATGTAATTAGCATAATCAGCATACCATGGAGCAGTACGAGAAGCATTTATGACAGCTAATTGTTCATCAGGAAAGCTATCATCAATAGGTAGTGGGTCATCAAGAATATTCTCTAACCTAGACAAGTTGTCTGCAATGGGGTTCTCAGCTCCCTTTCTATGAGTAATATGCAAATCAAATTCTTGTAGCAGGAGAACCCATCTAATAAGTCTAGGTTTAGCATCTTTCTTTTCCATAAGGTATCTAATAGCAACATGATCAGTGTGAACAGTTACTTTATAATAAACAATATAAGGTCTAAACTTATCACAAGCAAATACAACTGCTAAAAATTCTTTCTCAGTAGTAGCATAATTTATCTGGGCATAGTCTAGAGTTTTACTAGCATACTGGATAACATTCAATTTCTTATCAACTCTTTGTCCCAGAACAGCACGTACATCATAATCACTAGCATCACACATAATTTCAAAGGGTAAGTTCCAGTCGGGAGGCTGGATAATAGGTGCACAGATCAATGCTTTCTTAAGTATTTCAAATGCTTCTACACAATCATCATCAAAGACAAAAGGAACATCTTTTTGTAAGAGATTAGTCAGATGCCTATAGATTTTTGAGAATTCCTTAATGAACCTCCGATAAAACCCGGCATGACCAAGGAAACTTCTTATACCTTGGATGTCCTTGGGACACGACATCTTTTAAATAGCATCAACTTTAGCTTTATCAACTTCTATACCTCTTTCAGAAATTTTATGCCCCAAGGCAATGCCTTCATTTACCATAAAGTGGCACTTTTACCAATTCAAGACAAGATTAGTTTCTTAACATCTCTGCAAAACTCGATCATTGTTGCTTAAGCAATCATCAAAAAAAGTTCCATAAACGGAAAAATCATCCATGTAAACCTGAACAATATTTTCACAAAAATCAGAGAATATAGCCATCATGCATCTTTGAAAGGTAGCAGGTGCATTACGTAAACCAAAAGGCATACGTCTATAAGCAAAGGTACCGAAGGGACAAGTAAAAGTGGTCTTTTCTTGATCCTCTTTTGACACAGGTATTTGGGAGAAACCAGAATAGCCATCTAGAAAGCAAAAATGAGTATGTTTGGATAACCTTTCTAGCATTTGATCAATAAAAGGTAGAGGGTAATGATCTTTCTTAGTAGCCTGATTTAGTTTGCGGAAATCAATTACCATCCTATAACCTGTAACAATTCTTTGGAGGATCAATTCGTCTTTATCATTAGGAACAACAGTAATACCTCCCTTCTTAGGGACACAATGGACAGGACTTACCCACTGACTATCAGCAACTGGATAAATTATACCTGCCTCTAAAAGCTTTAGTATTTCTTTCCTTACCACTTCTTTCATCTTAGGATTTAACCATCGTTGGTGATCGACAACCGGTTTAGCGTCCTTCTCCAATTTTATTTTGTGTTGGCATAAAGTGGGACTAATGCCCTTAAGATCATCAAGAGTATATCCAATAGCGGCACGGTGCTTCTTCAAAGTTTTCAATAATTTCCCTTCCTCCTGCTCTGAAAGGTTAGTACTAATAATAACAAGATATATCTTCTTTTCATCAAGATAAATATACTTAAGAGTATCAGGTAATGGTATGAGTTCAAACGCGGGATCACCCTTGGGTGGAGGAGGATCCCCTATAATTTCAACAGACAAGTTGTGTTTCAATAAGGGTCCGTGTTTAAAGAATATTTCATCTATTTCCCTTCTCTCATTCATATACATATCATTTTCATGGTCTAGCAGATATTGTTCTAAGGGATCGTTAGGAGGTACAACAATAGAAGGAAGACCAATAATTTCATCCTTACTAGGCAATTCTTTATCATGGGGTTGTCTACGAAATTTAGTAAAGTTAAAATCATGAGACATATCCCCTAATCCAACAGTAACAATATCTTTTTCGCAGTCTATCTTAGCATTAACAGTATTCAAGAAGGGTCTGCCAAATATAATGGGGCAAAAATCATCTTGTGGGGAGCCAAGAACAAGAAAATCAGTAGGGTATTTAACTTTCCCACACAAGACTTCAACATCTCTAACAATGCCAATTGGTGAAATAGTGTCTCTATTGGCAAGCTTAATAGTAACATCAATACCTTCTAGCCCAGCAGGTGCAATATCGTCCATAATTTCTTCATATAAGGAAATGGGTATTACACTCACACTAGCACCTACATCACATAAACCATGATAGCAATGATCTCATATTTTAACGGAAATAACAGGCATGCCTACAACAGGTCTATGGTTATTCCTAGTATTGGGTCTGGTGATTCTAGCAGCTTCCTCATGGAGGTAAATAACATGCCCATCTATATTATCAACCAAGAGATCCTTAACCATAGCAACACTAGGTTCAACTTTAATTTGCTCGGAGGTTGTAGGTCTTCTAGTATTACTCTTACGAACCACAGTTGAAGCTTTAGCATGGTCCTTTATTCTAACATGGAAATGTGGTTTCTCAATATAGGCGGTAGGAACAATAGGATCAACATTATAAGTGATAGTCTTTTTGTGATGCCCCCGATTTGATCGTACACTAATCATGCACGCAAATGTGTATGACCAAGATCAGGGACTCACTGGAAGGTATCACAACACAACTCTAGACACAAATTAAAATAATACAAACTTTATATTACAAGCCATGGGCCTCGAGGGCTCGAATACATAAGATCGAAAACACAAGAGTCAGCGGAAGCAATAATATTTGAGTACAAACATAAGTTAAACAAGTTGCCTTAAGAAGGCTAGCACAAATGTAACAATGATCGAAAAGGCACGGCCTCCTGCCTGGGACCTCCTAACTACTCCTCGAAGCCGAACTCCACGTAGAAACATCCTCGGGATCCTCTGGTTCCTGGACTCCACCGATCTGGTCGCATTATCCGAGAAGAAAGGAAAAGGGAGGGGGAAGGGGGAGTAAATCAACCGTGAGTACTCATACAAAGTACTCACAAGCAAGTATCTACACTAAATATGAAATTGTATCTGTGTAAAGGGGTAATATCTGTGGGCTAAACTGCAGAATGCGAGAATAAGAGGGGGATAGCTAATCCAATCGAAGACTACGCTTCTGGCAACCTCCATTTTGCAGCAGTAGAAGAGAGTAGATGGTAAGTTCACCAAGTAACATCGTATAGCATAATCCTACCCCGCGATCCTCCCGCACATCACCTTGTGAGAGAGAAACCGCCGAGTTATATCTGGAACTCATCTGGGTGTGTTTTATCAAGTATCTGGTTCTAGTTGTCATGAGGTTGAAGTAAAACTCCGGGTCGTCCTTTTACCGAGGAACACGGCTATTCGAATAGATTAACTTCTCTGCAGGGGTGCACCACATAACCCAGCACGCTCGATCCCATTTGGCCGGACACACTTTCCTGGGTCATGCCCGGCCTCGGAAGATCAACACGTCGCAGTCCTACCTAAGCAGAGTAGAGAGGTCAGCACACCGGTCTAAGTCCTATGCGTGCAGGGGTCTGAGCCCATCGCCCAACGCACACCTACACGTTGCGTACACGGCCGGTAAGCAAACCTAGCCTCTCCTAATACCAGAGTAGGCGTTCCAGTCCAATCCGGCGTGTGCCGCTAAGTCGCTGACGTCAAGAAGGCTTCGGCTGACACCACGACGTCGAGTGCCCATAACTATTCCCACGCCGCTGGTTAGTGCGTATAGGCCAGCGGCCAGACTCAGATAAAATATCCAAACTCGTTAAGTGTGTTATTATGAAATAACCGCAGACAACGACCAGGGCCAGGCCACCTCTCGACTGGGTGTCTCAACCTGCCCTGTCGCTCCGCCACAAAGATCCACTCGGGAGCCGTCGGGAACTCAGGCCAACCACTACCTGGATGGAGCCACCTGTCCTTTCAGCCCCCACATCGGAATCACTTGCGGGTACTCAATGAGCCGACCCGACTTTAGTCACATCATGTATCATGTAGAGTATGTATATAGTATATACCTGTGATCACCACCCGAGTGATCACGGCCCGATAGTATAGCATGGCAGACGAACAAGATTGTTGGGCCACTGATGGAATACTAGCATCCTATACTAAGCATTTAGGATAGCAGGTAAAGGTATCAACAATGGTAGCAACAATGACAGGCTATCACTACAAAAAATACACTTCCGTGATGATACGTGTTTGTCACAGTAGGTCACGTTTTCTGTCATGCATGTACATCCATGACGATTTTATGACAGAATCAAGATAGTCATACATGTGCTGTCGTAGAAGTGTTCCATGACATTACCAAAATTATCATCACAGAAGTGTCCACTTCCATGACCATAAATCGCGCGTCACAGAAGTGCTTTCGTCAAGGGTGACCGACACGTGGCATCCATCGCAATGAAACACCGTTAAGCTATCGGGTCCGGTTTTGGATCCGATAACCCGTTAACAGCCCCGACCAATGGGGATTTTCCACGTGTAAAATCATCATTGGCTGGGGGAAACACGTGTCGGCTCACCGTTAGGACAGATGTCATCCACTCATCGGACACAAAGTGCCTATGATACGTCGACACGTGGCACGGCCCAACAGAGGCCCATTCCTGTGAAAAGGCCGGCCCGTGTGACTTGGTCAAAAGATGGCGGGCTGGCCCACGGCAAGCCTGTTAACGACCTGTTCGCATATAGCCCATTTACAGCCCACTAACCCAGGGCCCATTTACGGCCTATCCGAATTAGGCCCATTAGCGTCATCTCGGCCGTCCAGTATAATTCCAGCCCGTTTTTAACTTCCGACCCATGTATGGACCATGACGTCTTTCGGCCTATGATATGTCAACACGTGGTACGGCCCAACAGAGGCCCATGTAGGTTAAAAAGGCCGGCCCAGTCAAAGGCCCGTAGTACTTACTCACGTACTAATGGGCCAGCCCAATAACAGCCTGCTTAATAAAGGCCCATTTACGGCCCGAAGCCAGATCTGGCCCGTTAATTGTTTGCCGAATATTTGGGCCCATTTACGGCCCGAAGCCACATCTGGCCCGTTAATTGTTCACCGAATATTTGGGCCCAAATACAGCCCAGTGACTTTCAGCCTGTTAGAGGCCCGATGTAGACATGGGCCCATTTCAGCCCGGTGTGACTTTCGGCCTGGGAATGGCCCGTGTTGCCCATGGGCCATATATGGTCCGACAGGATATTGGGCCCACTAACGGCCCGTGATAACGGTGGCAACAATTAAGCCCAACATGACTTTGGGCCTCTTAAAGGCCCATGATATCAGTGGGCCAACTAGAGCACGAGATATGTTTCGGCCTGTTAACTGCCCGTGATATAACTGGGCCCAAAAAGGCCCAGTCTACATTTCAGCCCGCTGAAGGCTCGTCGACGACTAGTGAAAATTGAGGCCCAATATGCATTTCGGCCTGCTAAAGGCCCATGGTTTCATCTGGGCCGTAACAGGCTAGTACAATATTCAGCCTGTTAATGGCCCAACGCTACCTGGGCCAAAACTAAGCACTCGATCCACAAAAGGACCAACTAAAATATAGGCCGGTGTAAGTTGTGGGCCTCGCGCAAAGTATGAAGGCCCCAATGATTCGGGCAGAAGAAAGATGTAGGCCGGCCCAATTGTGGCCCGCTAAACACGAGGTCCGTTACAGGCGAATGTTTCGGCCCGGTCGACTACATCTGATTTTTAGATAGCAAATGATGGCAGTAACTAGTAAGAATTAAGAACAAACCTACACTATACAATAAAGGATTTATGGTATATTACATTCACTCGGCATCGAAGTTCGCCACCAGTGATCATAACACGCAACGAAGAGGCAGATTACAAAAACTGGGCACCATTGCAGGGTAACAAAATAATACTGAACCGAGACCACTTCCAAGACAGTTCAAAAAAAAGGTTAGCCTTGCACGGGAACTGCTGCGCAAGCTGCTGAGCAAGGCTGTGAGACCAGCCTAGCATGTCGGTCATAGCTTCCAGGTGTGGCTGTTTAGCGATGAGGTTCTCATTGGTGTTCTCCGCAATCTTTCTTAGAGATAGGACTTCAAGTCAAAGTTGAGTTGCAGAATGCCTTTCTGCTAGAACTTGGGACTGAAGAAGTCGAACTGATTCAGACAATGAATTATGTGAGCTTGTTTGACTGCTAGTCTCAAGTAACTTGAACACTGCATCAAGACAAGACTATGGGGTTGTCTCGCTATCTTCAAGATGTTATGCCTTCTTTGATGCAATATATGTTGGGTTTGTCTCACAGCCTTCAGCAGACTTGCGCATGCCATCAGGCATATCACCCTGAAACAAAGTAGAGAGATGACAGGTTTTGCACGTGTATAAACAAAGATGATAATTGTGATGTCAATTCCATCCAATTTCAAATTAGAAAATAAAGAGTAAGTTCAAAATATCAATAGCATAATTTGGCATTGTGCATAATGCTGGGAGCTTCACCACACTACTGGATTACCATGTCAACATAAACAGCATAGATGATGGGCAAAGAAAATCATTGTATCTATTTTGGTTAATGTGCATGGCATGTTGTTCATATCATCAACCACATCAGTAAGATAAAACAGGAGATGACAAGGTGCAAACGTGGGATGCTTCACCACACACTGGATTATAGATCCACAAAAACAAGCATACATATAGGCAGTATTGAGTAATGTGCATGGTATGAATAAGGAATTTGGTTTTACAAGTAAAACTTAGAACTTACGGTTCTTGCGAACATGCATTTTGGTAGAAACAACAAACTAAACAACACTAAACGATAGGGAGTATGAGCAAATTAAACAGCAGTTGAGGATAAAGCCTTTAGAAGGACTGACTTACATTAACAGTTAACACCGGCTTTAGAATGCCCTTCTCCATGTCAAGGGAAGGATAACTCAAGAATTTCAGCACAGAATCTTCTTCATAAGCATTGCCTGTACTCTACATCTTGTAGAGAGTAATTATAGATATGATAATATGGGAAGGGATAGAGGATAATGAAGATAAGATGCAGATTGATGCTACATAATCAACTACCAATCCCTGGAAGTACAAGCATTATAGGACAAAATGTACTGACAAGAGCAATGGGCTACACTTCTGCACTGGCATTGTCTGTGTATTCAACTTTTTTGTAAGATTAAATATAGATCTGATCTTTTCTAGTAAATGGTGGGCGAGGGAAATAAGATGCAGAATGCTACACAATGAACCAATCCCTCTTCCCATAATACAAGAGTGTTTTGAACACTGGTGTACTGTACAAAACGTTCTTATATTATGGGACGGAGTGAGTAGCTGTTAATGTAAGTACAGTGATAGACGATGTTCAGTCCTTACAAGAGGACTGTAGAGCTAAACCTCTTCAAAAGCATTGGGTTGATTCTAAATTTATGTTAGAGTCCAAACGGATCTTATAATGTCCACCAAATGGACGATAACGAGGCTAACATGTGCAGTGATGCTACATAATCAAACAGCTATGAAAGTAAGTATGGTCATACAGGGCAAGAGGTACTCACAAGAGCAATGTAGTGTGCATTATAGTTGCGAGATTCTGTGGTCCCTTGAGAATGAATGTTCTTCTGCTAACAGTTTTCATACAAGTGAGATGTTAAGGCAAATGCAGAAATGTATTTCAAATTGTGATGTGATATCATAGATAGTACCTTACGCTGCAGTCGAGACCAATGTGTAACAACATTATTCCAGTCACCGTCGGATAAATGTAGCACCGGGGACTTTACAAAAATTTCATTTAGAGGATTGCCATCGAAGTGCGCTTGCCTCAGGTAGGAACGATACTTCATCAATGAGTGCTTGAAAAGCGCAACCAACCGGTGCTCGTCTTCACAATCCAGTTTGGTCCTCGCCTATTTAAAAGAATGAAATCTTGTGTCTTCTGTCAGCAGAAACATATGCAACAATGACCATGAATAACATTAGTACATTACTTACGCGTAAGTTGCGGAGGAAGACTGGAAATTGTACTGTGCCTGCGGTATAATCTTTCCATGAAGGAAAGATGCGCACAAACTTCGTGACAACAATATAAGCTTTGTCTTCTAAACTGGGAAGAAATGGAACAGGGGTCCTATTTGCTGCAATTGGGGCTCTCTCTGGTTCGAAAAGGGATTTGGCAAATGGATTTGGTGTACTCTTTGCTGGAATGGGGGTTTTGCGTCGTAGAGCTGGTGCTATGTCAACTGGCATAATCATAATGTTTGCTGCTGTCGGGGTCTGCTGAGTTGGGGCATCAGAAATGACCAGTGTAGTAGGGCTAGAGTCTGCTAGAGTTGGGGTGTTTTGTGGGTTAGGTGATATTGCAATTACACCTAATGGGCTATTTGATTTATCAGGTGCCACTACCTTTTCCAAATACTTTGCTTGTGCTTGTCCATGATCAGCAATCACCCTCTTCCTTTTGAACGTCCGATACACAAGAACAACATTTGAATGAATAAATATGGTATGATGACAGATGGAATATGTACTGAAAATGGATAGGCAGGGCGTATTCACATACACGATGTGTAAACTAAGCTAATGGCAGTTCAACAAAGTAGAAGCAATGCAAAGCATCAGTTGCAAGATATGTGCGACAAATATAACCTTGGAAAGTTAAAGCAAGCACCTTGATGGGTGAATAAGATATGGCATCTTCCTCTGACTCCTCCACTAGGGAGCTACATTGACTTAGGTCTCCCTCTAGCTCAGAATCACTGTTAGGATCATATTCTGAGCATGAATCTGTAGGGGGAGAGCATTTGCATTGCATTGCATCCAGACTTGATTTCAGTCCCTTAATGCCAAGTTTGACAGCCATGGCATTGTTCTGCTTTATTATTTTCATGCACGCAAGCTCATAAACATTATGATGCTGTTCAAAATCTGAGATTCATGAAAACATAAAAAGTAGTCAGATTATCTATGGAATGCATTGCGGATTCAACTTGAAGAGTGTCTCCCTATAAACCCCTGCATATGCAAAGTTCACCCCCCAACCGTGCTGACCAGACCACACACAGAAATACAAACCCCTTATGTCTCTATAATAGGCAGACACACATTTTAAAACTGAAGTAGGAACATTAGAATCATATGAAATTCGTATTTGAACAAATAAACTAAGGAATTATGAGTGCCATAATGTTTAGCTTCAAGGGTGGAGTGTTGGTAGTGTGACACAAAGCAAGTAGGCAGATTGTATTCCATGTAAAAGATTGAAGCCTATGTAAAAGCTGGAAATGACACTTTCTTTCTATACAATGCAGTGTTCGTTGCCCACACATGATGGAAGAGATCACATAGAGAAATACTATTCACTCATGTCTACGGTTGCAGTATTTAGAAACAGGGTGGTGCACCCTAAAAGAATATTGACAACAAATATGACAAGGCAAGCATAGATGTAGTGAATCAATCATTTACTTGTGAGCTTACTAGGACAAGTATGCAGAATTGTAACTGCAGTAAGAGACCGTCCAAAATCTGAATCAAGAAGTTTGTCTAGCACTTATTGTTTGCAACTAATCGGCGTGAATAATTGGATATTGTATCGAATGAGTAAGAAAGACAAGTAAAATTGCCAACAAATCTGGCTTGCAGTAGTAATCTGGGTCAATGTCACAACGACCAACACTCCAAAATAAGTACTGTCTGTTCCTAGGGCCAGAATTTTGAAAACCCTGTGAACTTTACAGGTACTAAAGATTATCGAAATACATCTGAACCATTAAGTGTAGGTAGCACTGAGCACACAACAAACCCTAATGACAGTCCTGCCTAATGAGTAATGAATCAATCAGAAAATGGGTGATGAGGAGTGGCTGCTGAGTGTTGAGGACTTATCTCGGGATAAATCGGGTTGGCTTAGTGGGTGCTGCACGCCTGAGCCCTGAACGGACTGGGAAGGTAGGCACGACGGCGCGTCCGGGCAGCGGTGACGCTGTTGGGCGAGCGGCTCTTGACCTCCTGTTAGTCTGGCGTCTCCTCCTAAAGTCATGTCGTCCGGGGACGGCAAGTCGCCGGTGAGGCAGGCGGCTAGGGGCGAGTAGAGATCGGAAGCGCACAGCAGAACAGAGGGGAGTCGGGGCCTAGGACGACCCAAAATCCCAGGGTGGTCCAGCCCACCGTGGGCACCCTGTAGAGATACACACCCGAGCGACGAGCATGCATTTTCGAAACTAATTTAGGAACATTTAGCTGACCAATTAAACAAATCTGTTTTAATAATATCAGATTCGTATTTGAACAACTAGGCTTGTTTAGCTTGATGGGTCGAGCAGTGCTATTATGACACAAAGCACGTATTCTGATCGTATAGTGATCATAAAAGGGGGAAACCGGAGAAATGGTATTTAGCAGCCATTGTTTGCTTCGAACTAAGAACTAAATTCTAAGAGCTGAAAAGAAAGTAGAGTAACCAACTTAAGATCTATTTTCTGGTTGAGATCAAAAAGTTGAGGAGATATGAAGTACCACCTCTCTTGCGGCGCCATGTAGGCATCGTGGGTGCGATGGCTGTCGGTGGCGTTGAAGCAGATCTGCGATGGTAGACGGGTGCATCGGGGGATAATTCCCGTTGCGGTGGAAGAGAAGGTCGTGTGAGCGGCCCCGGCAAAGAGGACGACGGCGCCGATGAAGCGAGAGGACGTGATGCAAGGCTCTTGGTTGTCGCCGTGGATGAGAAACATCCATCTCTAGCAGTGGACGACGTGGTCTTGGTAGGCGCTCCGGCATGGTGGAGGACGGTGGCGATGGATGTGGTGGAGGACGGCGGCGATGGATGTGGTGGAGGACGGCGCCGATGGATGGGGTGGCGGACGGAGGCTGGTGTGGGGACGGTGTTCTAGCGCGGACAGTGTATGAATGGGAAAATGGAGGGAGAGGTACGGGGAATCATGTTTTTGGGACGCACCTGTCTGAAATATGGGAAAGTTACGAACTTAGCCCCCGTTTAAAATTTGGATGTCTCGTCGGTTGGGGATTTGACAGTAATCTCGCATCTCGCCAATATTTGCCCAGAGAGATTTCGGGCGGGAGAGGGTGGTTGGCGCCCATGGTGTATGAACGGGGCTGACAGGTAGGGCGGTTGTGTCACGTCTATGTGAAGTTACAAACCTGCCCCTATTGAAAATATTTGCCTACATCGATTTCGGCCGAGTCGAGTTTGTTTTGCCGCCCACCGTGTATGAATGGGGAAATGGAGGGAGAAACAGAGGTCTTTCAGATGAGCTTGAATCAAATGTGTTTTGCCGCCCATGTTTGGCACCCACCGTGTCGGAATGGGCTCAGAGGCGGTCGTGTAATGTCTAATTGAAGTTACTATCCTACCCCTATTTAGAGAAGTGGAAATCGGGTCGATGGATTGTTCGTGTAATGGGTAGACAGTAATTTCCATCTCCCAAACACTTGGCTTCGGGCAGCCGACGTGGGAGTGGACATTTTGCCGCTTCTTTCGAATTTCGGGACAATAAGCATCCACGTTTACCCTCGCAACTAAATTCGAATCCATTTTGTATTCCTATACGAATCTTTATAAATCATTCTATGTGTTTTTATATATCTTCAAAAGGACGACAAAGATGTATTCCACTGTCGTATATGAATATGGTTTACAAATGCCGATACTCAAATTCAGAAGCTAGAATCCAGTTTAAGGTGAATTCAAATATTTGGAACACTTCATGTCCAACTCAAATGTCACACGCAGCATAATGTGTACTCCCATTTAGATATGTACACAAGCGATGTATCAAGATTCAAATACCGAGTCAATCAACCAAGAATGTACAGAACTAACAGACATATAAACACTTATAGAGTATATGGATCAACAATATCAACTACCATACATAAGCCAGGCCGCTGTACTTTGCTTTGCTACAACAGCATCCTTTTTTTAGCCAAGCTACTACGGCATCTTGGCCCTTTCCGATGCGTGCCACTTATGGTCCATCTATGCTACTATTATTGTTGAATGCACATTCATCCCGATTGGCATATTTGTAGGTCTGGCACAGCAATCAAAATGAAATGTCTCCGACTCTTATCAATTAATACAGACTTGTGCTCAAATAAAATTACAAACCAAAAAACAAAAAACAAAAAACAATTATTACATGATCTCTAAAACAAATGGTTTGATTGATTACATGAACAAACAACACAAAGGTTATTCAACGATGGAAAGAACATTTCACCTATGATTTACCAAGTGGGAATTTAATTTCCTTTTTTCCTTCAGGACCTTAACAATGTGGTTAGTCTCAGCTTGCTTCGTTTTGAAATCCACCAAATATTTAATGGTTGTCTTGAGTACTGCTACTGATTGTGCTGTTTGCTTCCTCAACATGTCAACTTCATATCTAAGTGCAGAAGCAGAATCTCTTTCTACCACTAGTTTAGCCTCTAGAGCATCAACAGTTGGCAATTCATAATGCACGATTGGGCTGGTGCCACTGTTGTGGGATGATACAACGTCCATGGGGACCTTGCTCTTTGATCTTGGGCTAACATGTTTTGCCATTAAAGTTCCGATTGGATTCAGAAAAGTTGAAGTTAGCAAAACATCTCAACTGGGAGTTATAACAGCAAACCAGTTAAACAAACAAGGAATTAAAGAGTTTCAGTTCGATGCTGAAAAGTAGATATTAACATCATTGTAACCCGTTGTTGCAGCAGCAAAGCAGTTAAACAAACAAGTAGCTATTTAAGTTCAGGTAAACAGGTAATTCTTAACAGTAAGTATCAAACACATAGATAGGCGCAGTCTATAATAGGATTAACAGGCTGTGGCATTATGTAATCAGTAGCAAACTAAATTAAGCCAAGCAACGTAATTGAATAATTTTGCAATAAGTGGCTAACTAAAATTCCGAGAAGCAGGTAACTGAATTTATGCTAGTTCTTTGTACAGGCACACTGCAACTTCTTTTTTGCTCACAAGGTTGTACGAAGGAGTCCATGGCATCAATTGCTTGGATACGCAGTCCCAATACTTCTTTCTTCCCACACTGCATTGGTTAGTTGAATGGTTAATCTGGTAAGATGGTGCGTCCTTGATATGTTATATGAGGACGTGTAGTCAGAATAGTTGTAGCCACACACATCACACTGGCTTTTACTGTATATTTCATGCGATTACTTTTGGCATATCGAGATCTAAGCAATCTACAATAGGATGAAAAGAATGGCATCCTTCACATTATTAGCGAACTCAGTTCATAGAAACAAGCAATTCAACCATTCCGTGGGAAAAATCAAAAGCGCCACTGAATATTTTTCACTACCCCTATCATACACGCAAAAAGGGTGACGCCACCTTAGGGGCTGGTATGGGTGGCCGCCTCGGGTGGCTTGAAAGTGTGCACCTAGTTTGAGTCGTCCAGGTTGGCCCAGGCTAGTTTTGTTCGTCCCAACGCACAAGCAGGCAATGTAAAATATGAAGAAAAATGTTTGAATTTGGATAGGCCAATAACATAAGTGCAAGGCAGGCCCTATAGTAGGCTCGCGGCCCAAACGAGCGCCTCCCATATCGATCAACAGCAGGAAAAATCCCAATTCATCCGCTCCAGCCTCCAGGCTGGTTCGCTCCTAACCTAGCCGCCGCTGGACAGACCGACACAACACTTCCTCGCGCCCTTGTTGGAGGGTGGTCGCCGGGCTTCAAGCGAACGGAAGGACAAGAAGATGAAGATCCAACCCTGGGTGTAGCCTGCGTGGGAGGCTGCAGCGGCAGCACGGGCATGGCATCGAGTTTGCGCAAACGGACAGTCGCAGCTTGCAAGAGTAGCATGCGCAACGAGCAGGTACATCACATCCCTGATTATATCTAATTCAACTCTTCATTTTCTGGCCAATATTTAAACCTGACGGTGCTGTAAAACTGCTTGTATGTAGGGAATCTATGATAAAATGAAACCAATTTCTACTTATTTTATAACTCCCCCAATCAATAATGAACTGACTGAATCTGATGAATCTAATCAAGTTTCCGGTGCAAACATCCAAGCTCATGTTGTTCTTGAGCCTGAAGTGTCTAACGAACAGACTGGTAATGAAGGATTTGATGCAACCATTTTACATGCTCCTGGTGATGAACATATAGTGTCTAATGAGGCATCTAATGCAAGCATTTTGCAAGCTCCCATTGAAGGATGTAGTCTCTAATGATGATGTGCTATGTTGAGAGAGACATAGAGATTTGCAGGCATTGATGACAAGGAAATTATAGTGCATTTTCGTGGCTTGACGAAACATCGAGGCCATCTACCAGAAAGTCCCCGTATCATGACAATGTAGCATAAATACTTTTCTAATCTGTTGTTTGAAACTATTGGCATACTTGTGCAGGATAGATATATTGATATGCAGTTTGCGCATTGGTTATAGGTGCAATTACACTTCGATATTTTCAGCCAGAGAACGAATAATTCAAGCAGGTACAAACCATGTTTGTAGTCCTTGTACACCATGTTGCATTTTGTGTTTTTTGGTGCTTGCATCATTTAGTGTTTATAATCTGAACTACTTTGGATCATTAGCTGGTTTTCAAAGTGCATGTAGCTTCACATTTCTCAAGTTATGTTGATTTCCGTAGTGCAAGTGCCTTCATATTTTTTAAGTTAAATGTTCGCCCCTGGTAACTTGAATTCGTGGATCTTCCACTGCACACAAATCATACACGAATGCCAGTACAAATTAAATTAAATGCAGGGACTTACGCTAGCTCGTTGTACAGGCTCACTGCAGCTCTGCTTGCGCTTGGGATGTTCCATGTACAAGTCCATGTTACCACTTGCTTGGATGTACATGCCTTGTGCTCCTTGCATCCCCCTCTGCATTTTTGACACGGCGAATGGCTGATCAGATAAGAGGAATCGACCTTGCTATTGTACCGGAGTACAGATACTTACAAGGTTATACGGGTGTGCAGGATGTGTACCAGATCTCGTAGCGTCGTCATGCTTCACTAAAAAATGGTTTGCTTGTTTCAGATGATATATCCAGAAGAAATAAGAGTTAAAGTCAGAGTTGGATAGGCGTGTAAGCTAAGAGAGCAGTGAAAGGATATCCAAACATCGTCGGAACAGTGCACAAGGGAGTGATGTGTGGATACCTAGTTTGGACCGGCGTTTGGACATGCTCGCCTAGCTAGAGTGCAGGTCACTTCAGAGTCGTTGAGGGTGATGCGTTGGCGTTGGCTGGCCGCGCACGGATGCAGATCTTGAGTGGCAGCGGAGGCGCGATGATGTGCTCGGTGAAGTAGCCCCGGTGAGCTGGGAGATGGCGTCGGTGAAGCGCACCTGATGCGATGGAAGTCGGTGGCTGTGAGGCACGTCGGTTGCGGCGGCCGACGTTGTCGGTGGACCACCTGGTGCGGTGGACGAGGGAGTAGATGAGGTAGCTCCGGTGCGATGGGGAAGCGGGACCGTCGTCTTCGTCGTTGTCGTCCGGCACAGAGGTGGGGAAAGAGACGAGACGAGGGGCGATTCGAACTTTGCTTTGGTTGGTGAAGAATTAGGGATTTGAGCAATCTGGGTGCAGAAGGGGACGATGGAGAAGGGAGATTTTGCAGGGCTGGAATTGGGGCCGCCAGATATTTCAATCCGAAACGTGGAAGCGCGAACTTATTTTGGCGTCCGACACACGCGACCACCACGACACGACCCTGGTCTGCCTGGTGCGCCTACATTTGAGAATGCAAACGAATCTTCTTTCATTTGCAAACGAATCAGTATGTATTACCATGCCTGTGTTTTCCTTGCAATAGTTAGTCATTCGAAACGAGATACTATAAATTAATCAATGAGGATTTATTTGAAAAAAAATCGAAACGGTATCCATGGTATCCACGCTAACGTGGATTAGAGTGTGTGTCACATAATTAGTTATTTGAATTAGAGTGTGTGTGACATTGCGATCTCCAATTCTAACGGGGATTTCACATTTCACTATATCCACGCTACTTTTTTAATACAAATTCATATGTATATGATGAACACCATGGTAGTGAGAAAACTTTTGGATGGATTCAAACATATGACCTATAAAATAGCACAACAAATCGAATCAATGTCAGCTTTTGGAAATCTAGTATGGCACGAATTCGACATAATTACCCATATGCATGGTCCTCAGTTCAAATCTTACAATGTACACCGAATTGAAACATCGATATTAAGTCTCGTACTATCTACATTCAAATGTTGTTTTTAGCCCCCCTCCCCCACACACACGCTACATACTTCCTGTATCGGTCAATCTTCCTCTCCTAACCACCTTAGAAAGCTAGCGGTTTCCAACACACATCCATTATTTCTCTCCATGTTTCGATCTCTAACTCTCTCAACTACATAACCTCCTTTTTCCACTCTGTTACGAAATGTATTTAACTCACACACCCACCATTGCACCCCATGCCGAGCTCTCTCTCTCCCTCTCCCTCTCACCCTCTCGCGCTAAATACATGCATTGCCTATCTAGCCCCCCAATCTCTCGTGCGCACGCACACACGTTGTCTATCTAGGTCACTCCGCCGAGACTGTCTCACTCTTTCTTCCGCACGGCGGGCCACACTCGCTTAATCTCGCTCTCTTTATCTGAGTCTTGTTTAACCTCGGTTTCTTTCACACACAAATGATATATCTCCCTGTTCGGGCCTCGATCGACACACTCTGTACTCTGTCACGTAGATTTTCTATCTAGGTCAGTCCATCGAAGCCGCCCCCACTCTTTCGACCTCATGGCGGGCCACGCTCTCTCTCTCTCTCTCTCTCTCTCTCTCTCTCTTTCTCTCTCTCCCTCTCTCTCTTTGTATGTCTCGATTGACCTCACTCTTTCTCGGACAAAAATGATATATCACCATGTTTGAGCCCAATTCGACTTATTCACATTCTATACTCTCTCACACACATTGTCTATCTAGGTCACTCTCCCCAAACCGTCTCACTCTTTCGATCACACGACGACCCTATGTGATCGATTGACCTTGCTTCCTCCCACGCACAAAATATATCTACACGTCTGTGACTGGATCATCTCTCAAGCTCTATCTTACAGCCCTCACCCTTGCCAAAAGCTCAATCGGACAATATCTCTCCAGAGCATATATATTTGTTCAATGAATGGCGGACCACACTCACTCTGTCTCTCAATTGACCTCGCTTTCTCACGCCGTATCTTCCACATATTGAAGCTACCTCTCCATCTCTCGCAAAGCTGGAGCTATTTACATTGCGAGGGGAACTCCAACCTTGGATTAATTTGTGTAGGCATTTATTCCGGTTGGTTTAGATTATATTTTCATAGCATTCGGCCCACAACTACTCAAAACACCGTTGCAGCCCCCGCAACTCCCCTAGTTGATTTCCATGTGGCTCAGTCATCGCTCTCTCGCACGTCCTTTCTCGGCTTCAACGTTGCACCATGGTATTATTGCAAAAAACTCTGTTGTTCTCTTTAATTATTATAAATAAGCTACAAAACTACACACCGATAGTCCACTTGGAATGGAACAAATTTCGACCCACAAATTAAAGTGCTACAAACTACACACCGAGGGGCCCACATATCATGAAACAAATTTGGAGCCATATACAAATTAAAAAATAAAGGACGAGGATCGAACATGCGACCAGGGCCTTAATGCCGCACGTCAATAGGCAACATACACAGAACAACACTGTTTGTTGTACCTCCCTTTGTTCACATAATGTTTTTATATTACCACAACCCATTTAATTGATAACATGTAATATTATTTTTAGTGCTATTCGCCTTGACTTACTGGTGGGTTCCATGTGTGCTCTCTCTCTCTCTCCTCCCCTTCTGCGTTTAGACGCATGGGCAAACACGAAGAACTCGCGGGCGATGTTGCCGTTGACCATATCTAGACGCGTTCACAAGTTACGGCACCAGTTTCACGTGCTAGCGGCACTAGTCAGTGTGTACGTGCAATGCACGTCAATTTGGAAGTATATTAAGTGCATGCGGATATTAAGTAGGATATTATTTGCGTGTTATTATGTGATTAGCACTATTTTTGGCATGAAATTAACTGCACGCTAAACGTGTTGAGCTCTCGACATTGAAGCAGTCTAGGTCGTTGGATGACAAGGAATACATGTGGCTTGATGACGTTTTATATTTAATTTGATACGACTCTAGCAGAACATTCAATCGATCAAACCATAGATTTCGTTTAGTCTGACTCCGACTTTAAATTATACGACGATCGATCTAAAATAAACGGAAATGATAAACGTTCGGATTTTAAGCATGGAAATCTGAACGTTTTTCACGGCAAATTTAGATTACGCGGCAGCGGCAGGGGCGCCTTGCGATGGGAAGCGGCTCCTCTGCCGTGCTCTGTGTGTCGTCGGGCCACTGACCGACGGCGACGGCGGTGCCTTGCACCGTTGTTGGCGTACTCCTGGACGTTGGCCTAGCTTCAAGGAAGGCCAAAATGTTCTGGACTTCGGAGCGAGTCAACTAGCGGGAGGAGGCGACTGGCGTTGATGCAAGGAAGCGGTCGACGGCGGCCATCCATGCCGCTGAGAGGGGCATTGGCACTCGCGCGGGGACATGCACTGTCAACGACGTGATGGAGACATTTGTGTGCACGGGCGCGCACGTCAGTGCAGGCGCAGGCGCATGTGCTGGCAGGTGCACGGGCACGTGAAAGTCGGCGGGGACCTCGTGGAACCCCGTGGCATCAAGCTCGGCGATAATGTGCGGCTCCCAGCCCATCGATGCCACGGGGATGGGCGCTGGCGCAGTCGGGGCGACGGGAGCCGGAACGGGAGCGGGGATAGGCACGACGTATTCCCACAAGGCCAGTTCAAGCTCGTCCCAAAGCGCCTTATGTTCTCGAGACTCCGGCTGGGTGTCTTCCTCGGGAAACTGGAAGACTAAGGGCATATCATCGTTATGCGGCATGGCGTACATTTAGGTCAGGCTGGTTGGAGGTAGACGACAGGAGAATCAGAGAGGAAGAGAGAAGATTGTAGCGATACCGGGTAGTGCGGGGTTGATTTTAAACTGCGGCGCCGACGACATTATATGTGGGAGCAGTTGGGACGAAGGTGGGCAGCGGAGCCTGGTCAAAGGGCTCACCTCCCGGTGAGCCTACACAGCGGTCTGCTCGCACGCCTCCCTGTCAGCCGGCGTAGCGGTCTTCTCACATGCCTCCCGTCGACTCACACGCTTGCTCGGACGGCACCTGCCGATGAGAAGCGGGACTCGTGGCGGCACGTAAACATCCATGGTTTCAATAGTGAAAGTGTTCGCCTTTAACGTGACACGTCTTTGTTCCAAAATACCTTGACTCTTCATTTGTGCAACTTGTCATAAGCAGCTTGTCTCAAATTGAAGAAAAACATTATGAATTAATATTTGTGCCATATCACGTGACCATGCTCAGTTTCAAGAATTTATGGTCACTTTTGGATTTTCTGAAATTTAAGATCCAGGATTAAAAACAATATCATAACCTGCGGCAGGCAATAAATTTTCAAGCCATACATATGTCCTGTTGTATTTCTTAAGAAAGGATTTGGTCAAACATTTTGCTTAGTTAGACTTCAGACAAGTTATATATGCAGAGCAAAAGGATAATCCCTCCATACCAGTGCATTGCCTGATATACTAACTCAAGTACTAGGCACGAACAAACAGGCTCAATTATGTGCTCATCCTGATGTAGTAGTAGTACTAGGCAATGCAGTTGACGGGTGACCTTGGTGAGCGGCGACCGAGGGAATTGAACCGTGCTCGGCACGGTAGGTAACGTTGTCTAGTTACTAAAGCATTCCTCCGTTGTTCATCGGTAGTCATTATGGACCGAGGACATGAGGGGAATTTCCTAGGGCTGGAATTCTGGCCGCCAGATATTTCGACTCGAAACGCGGAGGCTCAACTGGTTGGGGATGCCTAATGTGCGTACCACGCACGGCACCAGAAGGACACGAGCCCGTTTTGTTTACTTTTTTAGGATCAACACGAGCCAAGGTCTGGCTGGTACGCCATTGGGTCCTACCATTCGAGAATACGAAAGGAACCTTTTAAATTGCTGAATGAATCTATGTGTATTACAATGCCCGTATTTTCCTTGCAAATACTAATCTCAACGTGGTAATTAATTTATGACGAGTTGTTGAATTAGAGTGAGTTTGTGATATAGTGATCTCAACGTGGATTTCACATTTCATGGCATCCCTGGTAAGTTTTTCAATGCAAATTCAAATTTAAAAGATGAACAATATGGAGGTGAGAAAACTTTGTATGTATCAAGCATATGACCCCCCACACACACAGAGAGAGAGAGAGAGAGAGACACCCACACAGGAACACAACAACAATCCAATAAGTATAGTGCATCTATTTTTCCAAACCATGCATGTATGACACAAATTCAAAAATACTCCTTCTTTTCCTAAAAATTAGTCTTTTAGAGATTTCAACAAGCGACTACATACAGAGCAAAATGAGTGAATCTACACTCTAAAATATGTCTATATACATCTGTATGTGCCAGTCCACTTGAAATCTCTAAAAAGACTAAAATTTAGGAATGAAGGGAGTAAAATGTAAGACATGCATGGTCCTCAATTCAATATTTATAACGAACATGAAACTGAAACATGAATATTAGGTCTAGTACTACAGTACATGCAAATGTTGTGTTTAATTAGGCGGAGCTATGATTGTCGGGGGTCACCCCCTCGACCTTAGATAAATTGTGAAGCTCTGTTTATGGTTGTTTAGATTATATTTGTCCCCACCCTCCCAACCACCGATTGGTTGTGCACCCCCACCCCTCCTCCCCGGGAGAATATCATGTGCCCCCATACCTTAGATATGCCGATACGAGTTGCTTGGAGCTTGTAGTTCTGAGATATAACAGCTCACATGATGTCTTAATATTTTTACAGGAAACCTTGATGAGTTTGAGAATTGCACTCATTTTGTACAAAAACTACTCAGATGCCCTTGGATCCCATATCCAACGACCTCGAAGCTCGTACCACTGTAGCATCTAGGATGAAGGAGGACATCATATTCTCCTATATGTAAGAATATCATGTGCTACCACACCTTAGATGCTTTGGTGATACAAGCTCTTCGGAGCCGTTGGATTTGTGACCCAACAGCTCCTCGGTGGTTTGAATGGTTTTTTGCAGAAAAGCCCCCAAAGAGTTCGGCCACTGCTTACAAGCATAAAGACTGCTCAGATGCCATTGGATCTTAGATCAAACGACCTCGAAGCTTGTATCACCGTAGCATCTAAGATAAAGGAGGACATCATATTCTCCTGTATGTAAGAATATCATGTGCTACCACACCTTATATGCTTTGGTGATACAAGCTCTTTGTAGCCGTTGGATTTGTGACCCAACACCTCCTCGGTGGTTCGAATGGTTTTTTTGCAGAAAAGCCCCCAAAGAGTTCGGCCACTGCTTACAAGCACAAAGACTGCTCAGATGCCATTGGATCTTAGATCAAACGACCTCGAAGCTCGTACCACCGTAGCATCCAAGCCGTGAGAGCACCTTATGTTTTCTCGCATGAGAGAATATGAGGTGCTCCCGCACCGTAGGTTCTATGGTGATACGAGTTCACGGAGATCTAACGGCCGACAGTAGGAGGTTTGAATGTTTTTTGCAATATACAGCTGAGATAGTTTGGGAATTGCGCAGAAAATACAAGTACTACGCATGTGCCATCTGATAACTGATCATACGACCCAGATGCTCATATCACCATAGCGGGTAATTAAGCTACGGGGATCACCTAATATGAGCAACGGGCAGCCGTTGGATCCAAGATGCAGCGGCACACACGAGGCCTGAATGTTTTATTTGCAAAAAACCTTTGGAGAGTTTGGAAATTGCGCATAATTACAAAGACTACTCCCAAGCCATTGTATCTCACTTCCAACAGTGTAAAAACTCGTATCACCATAGCATCTAAGCTGCGGGGTGGATGTGATATTCTATGCCGCTGTCATTTTTGTTCGTAAACTTGCAAAATACGTGTAACTTGTGCCGTTACTTGTCTAACTGTGCAAAGTGTTTGTTCAAAAAAACAATCCTACACTGAAATATCGGAACAACACATGGGGGTCCCACTTGTCATTAATCAAATTTGGACCTAAAACTAACAAATATGAAAGAAGAGATTGGAACTGGCAACCTGGACTACAAAGCGTAAGTCGACAGCCTGAAACAACAACGGTTGTTGGCTTTGTCCCATAACTTGATTTTATACAGTATTACGTTGAGTAGAGTAGAGGGAGTGCCTCGTCAACACGTGCATGACCATTGACTCACTTACTGGTGGGTCCCAGGTCTGCGATCTCTCTCTCTTCTCTCCATCGTCTAACCTTTGCACGGGCACACACGAAGAGCGGTGCTAGCTTGCCGTGGTGTTATTACAACTAAAAGAAAAAGCTTGGAAAATAGAAGAATCTCCTAGAACAAGAGACGTTGTGGCTGGTCGAGACGGAGCTAACCACACCTATACTCCATGCCATGTTAGCATGATGAAGCTGTGTGGCTAGTGGGGTGTTTTCGACCGACTGGCTGGGTCCCGAGGTCGAACCATAGGTACTACGTCTAATACAGTAAATTTTTACACGCACATTTTTCCTCCATGCCGAGACATGGCACACCCTACCGCGCGGTTTTGGGGTCCTCCAGGGTGGTGCACGCATATATTCTTCCTGACGTGGGATGCCCTACCGCACGTTTTCGCCGAAGCAAGTAAATGAGTCGTCAAATCACGAAAGACCACTTTTCCTGCCGAGTACATCAGTGAAACACGGTGGCTAGCTAGTTGGGCTAGTTCAATCGATTAGCTAGGTCGCCGCCACAATTGTTTTTTCACCCCTTTTTTAATCTACTTGCTGGCAGGTAAATTTAAATATCCACCGCGGCGTTGCTCTGGTGTTTGAGTGCGACAGGATTTTTAATTTTTTGATTGACGGGAGCAGGCGCGGCAGGAATTTTATTTTTTTGATTGACGGGAGCAGGCGCGACAGGAATTTTAATTTTTTTGATTGACGGGAGAAGGCGCCGCAGCAATTAGTCACGATGACTCCTCCTGTAAAACCCACTGCTCCCTGATGTGAGAAGTCGTCGACTGGTGTTTTACCATGGTGAAAACCAAAAGATTCCCCACTCCTCGGCTGGCTCCCTCCGGCTTCCCGTAGATTGCGTTGCCTTTCAGCCGTTTTGCCCCCTGCATCACCAACGTCCTGCGCCTCGAGAAGCAGAGGGACTTCGGTGGTGTTTAGGCGCCCTCTGCATGGGCATGTCCATGTCTCGGCGCAACATGACCATTGGATCAAACTCAGACGGTGCAGATCAGTCACTGTAGCACAAAGCGTGTGGGTGTGTTTGGTTACATTCTCATCTCAATATACTCCTCTATCTAGGTGTGTAAGTCACCTTACAAAACCCAATCCCAAAGCACTTAGGCACGGTACATTAACTCCCTCCCCATTTCTTGTTTTGTGACATATCAAACAATAAGAGACGTGGGCCATGCATGCTTTCAATTACTTGAGACTACTAAACATGACATGCAGTGGTTAGTTCATTGCATGCAATGCTATTAATTAGCAAAAAGACATTAAGTTTTCTCGTTTTCCTCTCCGCCTTGGTCGCAGTACTCTCCGTGCGCTGTAGACCTAGTTCTGTTAACATTGATCTCATCGTTCATTCTCGACCGGACAGTCGAGAAAGCGGTACTATGTTACTACATTACTGTTCATATAGTTGACATGCGCACAAGATCATTTGTTGTTGTCATATCTTACTACAATAGCAACAAGATTATGTAGACGTATGAACCACTACACATGCCTAGTAGTTTGAGCACTGTGTATGTTCAAGTGGCTGCCATGCTTCGCACTCCTCCGTCGTAAGAGTGGAAACGCTTGTTGTAATCATTTTTTTCTTCAGAAAAATAGTGGACACGCTCTAGGTGCGGATCCTCCTCCAGCCATGCACTAAATTACTCACTTTCGACGACATGTGGGACAACCAGCATCAGGGTCCACCAGCCATGCACTAAATTACACCGTAGTAGAGTGACGGTAGACTACCCCGATCGAAGTGCCGCGGTAATGCCCAATGAGCCGTCAAATCACAAAACACCCTCCTTTCCAGCAGTAAGTTGGATGGACAAAGCAACCATCATTTCACTCTTCTCTCTCACCTTCCTCTCTACCCAACTCGCTTCTCCCTATTGTTCCTCATTTCTTCAAGAAAACCCCGACCTGCTTCTGCCATTGTTCTTCTCTCCCAAAGAAGGAAAGGTGAGCGCATCAATGGTGTTGATTCTGGCCAAGGCCCGGTCTTGCAACCCCGAGACTGATCCTATAACTCCCTCTCTTTTCTACTTTTGGATTTGTGATTATGGTTTCTTTTCTTTTATTTCTATTCGACAGGACGCTGGAGCACCGGCCAAAGTGATGTCTATGGCTCTGGCCAAAAGCGTCGAGGCTCATGGTACGAAGAAGCGCAAGCACCCCGCCGAGACTACCGCAGACAAGCTCAAAGCCATCGCCCTTTCCAAGTCCCCCTCTCTGGGATCCCTCATTAAGAAAGTCTAGGTAATATCTCTTCTTGACGATCTTGATCCTGTTTTTTCATCTAACATGTATATTTAGTACTAGTAGTACAACTTTCTGTGTGATCTTGCATGTGATTTTTGTGTGCCAAATGACGGTTCTAAATTCCTCTTTTGACCAAAACATGCAAGAGGTTGACACTGATTTCTTATAGATTACTTTCAACTACTCACTTTGTCCCAAATTTCTTGTCTTAGATTTGTCTAGATACAGATGTATCTAATACTAAAATGTGACTTGATACATCCGTATCTAGACAAATCTAAGACAAGAATTTTGGGACGGAGGGAGTACTTTATGAACATCAATGCTACTGTACCTTTCAAGAGGGTATATTTGCCTCAGTAACTTGTGTTATGGATATTGCAAGTAATCCCTCTGCTCTCATGCCTTTGAAGACATGTTCTAGTGTCTTTGTTCACTCATTTCTATGCGTATATGTACTCATATATGGAGTATAATATCGAAAATCATCTTATATTTCTGAACGGAGGTAGTAATAAAATATGGTTTCTGTTTGAATTAGAACCAGGCCAGCGGTGGAGATGAAGTTCTCAAAGTCATGCCGTGTGAACTGGAAGACCTAAGGATGAATTCTACTGCTAAACTATCCAGCTGTTGTGTCCTTGTCGCCACGTGTCCTGAACTAGTGTTTTCCTGTAGCATTGTCGTCAGGCGTGTTCTCGAGGCTGTACTTGACCACAACAATTTCCTAGCTGTGCCTTCAATTCCGAAGGGTGTGGTTCTTGTAAAGCTTCCCAACAAATCTGATGCAGCATGTCTTCATCATCATGTTTATGAGTGGAAAGACCACTCTGTTAGGTTCTCCAAGGTTGTCGAGATGGTGATGGTGCATGGAGACATCTCTCATGAAGTCCATGGCCTAGTCAGTTATGCGGGGTTCATCCCGTAGGTCGGTGGCAAGAAATAGTCTGTAGAGTTTAATTAGTGCAACTTTGCTTGTATGTAGTAACTACTATTGTTCATTACTTGATTTGTGTTTGTGAACCCTGTATTGTTTATTAGTATTGCCGCTTTTGGTGTGTGGTCAGTCCTGAGAACGGTCTATGTTAATGTCTGTCCACTCAATTCAGTATGTATATTTTGAAGTATCCCGATCATCTTTTTTGTGAGGACGGTTTATCAATTATGGTTACACTCCAATATCTACATGCATTGCAGGGTTTATCGCACCCACCAGGATTTCCAGTACCATGGATGTTCGGTCCATACGATTTGTCACGACCTTTGGACTGTCCTGCTTGTGGGAGTAGGCGGGGCCCTTGCATGCCACCCGTAATTGGACGATCAATCTTCTGTTTATAGTACTTCAACATAGTGATTTCCTGGTAAGGATTCACTCGTGTCACATCAAGTAAATCTTATTGATTTACTGTTTAAATCTTATTGATTTAATGTCATGTTTTCTTTCTTTTCCTGCAATTTTACGATGCAGGTTTTTCCATGTGACATTCATCATAGAATAAACCGTTTGGTTTGCTCTACGATGGCTATTTTTGTAGGTTTCACTTCTTATGTCGTGTCAGTAACGAAGGCACTGTCCATCACTTATATTACTGGAAAAAATTGGATGAGTCTGTTGTCTGAGTACAAGCTGAATCCCTATGATGAACTGCATTTTGGTTTAACAAAAGCACCACAATTAGTCCTTCTCGTGTTTAAAAGAAATGAAGAAAAAAACTGGATCGCGGTCATGAAGCCTAGTCAAGTTAGAAAGCTGATCATAGCAGACCAGCCACGATCGTCGCTGTCTCACATATCGACACCACCTTCAGCAACGGATCGAGCATCGGCAGTTGCTCTAGCACTGACAGCGGCACCAGCTCAGTCTGATCCAGCTGAGGATTGGGCACCGACCGCGTCAGCGGATCAGGTTGATCTACCGGAGGATCCGGCATCGACACCGGCACATGCTCCGACACCGGCACCAGCTCTAGAAGGAGCACCATCTCCGGCAGCAGCGGCGGCTTCGGCACCTGCACCAACACTTGCACTTGCATCTGCTCCGGCCGGTGCAGCGGCAACAAACTGGGCTGCAGTTCACACTTAATATACCAAAGTCCTTACAAAAACCGACATGTCCACCTTCTTGGTAAGCATTGGCCGCCCAAGTGTTTCGTTCTTTTTTCTTTCCATGTTGTCTCGCATGATTCACTGTGTTGATCTAACTGTTTGGGTATGTCTTCTTGTTTGCAAACAGAGAATTCCTAGAGCAACGAGGGAGTCGTTCAACAATCCGGGCGACAGCGGCCAAGTTTCTCTTACCATGCGCAGCCTTGGTGTGAATGAACCTGCTCAATATACCGTAAATACAAAGGATGGTCGCATGATGATTGATGCTAAACGATGGTCAAGGTTCAAATCTAAATCATATCTTGCGGTAGGGGATGATCTCAAAATCGAACTTTCTCGGCAAGGAGAGCTGGTCCAAATCAACTTTGAAATTCTTCAGTAGCAGCACGCAACTGCCGAACTGATCTATCCTACGAGAGATTTTGATGTAATTGGCATGGTGCAACAAGTGTCCTGTGTGTATAAGTAATATTTTTTTTTTGCGGATAGTGTGTATAAGTAATATGACAGTATTATTTATCACATGGTATATCGTTGATAGAATTGCAGCTCTCATTACTGGTTAGGAAGTGTCGTTTGATTTCATTCCAACAGCTGACGTGCTTTATTCAATTTTGTGTATTCGCCTTGCGGCAGCATCTAAAACCAGCGCCGTACCGATCGCTTGCAATATGAAAAGCGCTGAGGTAGAACACATGGGCCCCCAAACATGCAGGGTGGGCCTGCGGCCCAAGTCCAGAACCGTGAGCCTGTTTGAGTATTATATTCTCAACTAAACCCCCATAATTGTCTCAAAAAAAAGATAAACCCCCATAATGCGCGTGCATTGCACGTAACATCAAGATGCATTTGTATGAGTATTTTATCTTATGAGAGGAAATGGTGAACGAGGGAAGGCCTTATTTGCAAATGTGGAGAGGTGTGTGGGTACCTTTTTGCAAAATTGCCATAGATTCCTTCCTATCCGTCAGATATAATTTTGTATGTATAAAGTTGTGATATAAAAGATTTGTATATTTCTTTACAGAGGGAGTATCTCTCTGTCAAAAATATATTTTTGTGTAACTAGTTACTCCTGTCTTTCTACTTCCTTTCGCTGATATGTGGGGCATCTGACAATGGGGTCCATGTTCCATATGCGCAAATTAGAGTGCACAACTGCACGGTAGACACACCCCAGTCGTAGCGCCGCAGTAATGCCCAATGAGTCATCAAATCACGAACCCCCCCCCCCTTTTCAGCTTTAGCAGTAAGCTGGACGGACGAAGCGGCAATATTTCACTGGGCCTGAATCCCCTTCTCCCACGTCTGCTTGTTCAGAGAAAACCCCCTCTCGGCGACTACATAGGGTTTTCTCATGGAGAACTAGATACAAATTCTTCATCCATCCCCGATAAATCCAAGTCCCTTGGTCGCGGATAATCCTAGGATGGCAGCCGCCGTCGTTGATGCATTTTTCTTCCTACTGAATCTAGTGTGTTTCATTTGTAGTGCCCAAAGTGCGAGGACCCTACAGGTTTCTGCGCCCTCGGTGAGACTCCACACTTGTACCTTCTCATCCTAACACAGGATTTTAAAACGCGCACTGTATGTTCCTAGAATCCTCTTTTCTATCCGGGAGGGTGGGGTTTTTTTAACATGTTGTCGACTAATTTGGAAATTTGGATTGCTATATTTGGATAAAAGGTACTACTAATAGGATGGTCAACACTGACGTGAAGGAGGAAGTTATTTCTAGATTTGGATAGGGAATACATTGTGTTCTCATATTATTTTTCCTGCAGTGCATTATTAGCTCTGCTAGAACACATGTACTCAAGATGCTCGGCCTTGCCATAACTGAATACACCAGTTTAATGGTCACAGTGAAGACAAGCCATGGATATAAGTTCCGAGTTCGGTTCATGAACCAAGAAGATCGCTGCTTTTTTATGGCCGAACTTGGATAAACTTTCTCAACTGTTAGGGACTGAAAGTTGGCGCACGAATGTTGATGGAAATAGCAGAACCTGGTCTCATCTTCACTGCGATCTGCCACCCCGACGTCGTTCCAATTGTTCATCCATGTTAGTATCTGGTTCTTGCTTGTTGCCTTGATTACTTCTTAATCCACCTATTCTGTCTAACTAATCACAATTTAACTTTAGAAGTAGCAATGAATCTCTCACGAAGATGCTACTTCTAACTAATATTTTCTTATAATTGGTGGCACATGTAGGTTTTTTCAGAGTTAAGCAGGCTACTCGTTTGTTATTCTGTAACAACTCGGCTATTACTGATGGCACTGAAGTTGACTGGGAGGACATCCACAAGTTCCTACACTTTATTGATCGTCTTGAGGTCCTTGTGGGGCGTTTTAATGGTGGAAGGCCACGTGGGATATGTGTGCCACTGCTGCACTCGTTGAAGAGGTCCAACTGTGTCGAGAAACTTATGGTACGAGTTGTTTTCTGTTATATATGTTGTTCATAAACTATTGCTTATACACAGTTTTATAGCTGTGATCTTCTTGAAACAGAAACTACCCAGTTCTATTGTTCCTATACAGATGCCTGACCATGGTCGGGTCAGACTTGCGCTTGGTCACAACATGATGTTTATGTTGACCTACTCCATTCCCCTTGGAGGTGAAAAGATACTTATTCATGGGTGGTCTCAAATAATGAAGGCCCGTCCATCTTGGAGAATAGGAGAGAAGATTATGTTCCTGCTTTTCCATGGCTCTAAAGCGAATATCCTGTTTATTCACCACATTGCGAGATGAAGCCGCTTTCAGAAGGTTGTGGATGCGCGGGGTGGCGCCTGTGTAATGCCCAGGATGGGACTATATCTCCTACGTGTCGAGGCACGACTTAAAGATATAAGCCCATCCTAGAATGATCTCAAGTTTGGTATCTTTGCACGACTCATGTAAAAGAGGGATTAAATTGCAAAAGAAGATAGTTGGCTTACACTCGCCACTTCACACAATACATTACATAAACAAACATCATTCAACACATCACAACCCGACTACGGGTGAAGAAGCAAAAGAAAGATACCAAAACAACATAAAGCCACAGGTCAGGATCGAATCCTAGTAGAAACCTCTACTGATCGTGAAACGACACAAACAAACGGCAACTCTCTTCATCGAGCTCCTGGTGAAGTACTGATCCAACTCCTGCTTCGTCTCGACTGAACCTGCATCTGGTGTTGTAGTAACTGTGAGCCATGAGGACTCAGCAATCCCATAACCATGGGTAACAAGACTAGCAAAGCTTTAAGGGTAGGAAGAGGGTAAAGTGATGAGGCTGCAGCAGCGACTAAGCAAAATATGGTGGCTAGCTTACGAGTGCCAGAATAAGATGAGCATCTACACAAACGGTCGCAAAAGAGGTGATCGCTAAAGATCCTAACTACATACGGTCAAACATAACCCCACCGTGTTCTCTTCTCAAAGTGAAAAGAGACAGTCACGGTTACTCACACAGTTGTGTGTTTTACTTCGGATCATCTGTCAAGTTTTCTACAACCGGACATTAACAAATTCCAATCTGCCACATAACCGTGGGCACGGCTTTCGAAAGATCATAACCCTGCAGGGGTTTTCCAACTTAGCCCATCACAAGCTCTCACGATTAGCTGAAGTGATAAATATAATATCATCACCCCTTATCTTAGGGAAAATCCGATCAGGCTCGGCATCCCGGTAGCACAAGTCATTTCGACAATGGTAAAACAAGTCCAGCAAGACCTCCCGGCGTGCCGACACCCTGATAGTAGCCGCGCGTATCTCGTCTCAGGCCACGTCCGGATGAGCAGTACGTACAGATACCGAAGACCCCAGCGAACTGGGTGGTATCCGCAAGTGGCTCTAGTTTGGGACCAACACCATCAGCACTGGCCCCCCCTGCTATGTAGAATTAAGAATCCTCGGGTAGCGCTAACTCCCTATGCAATTTAATTAATTAATTAAGTTGTTATTATGAGGCAAATTAAAACCAATGTTGGGCCTTGCTGGAGGAGTTTTATTCAAAGTCGAACTGTCAAGGGGTCCCCATTACACCCATCGTGTTAGGAACGCAAAAATCAAGGAACATAATGACGGTTTATCGGCGCCTAAGGTGGCATGAGTGGAACAAAACACCAAGCAAAAGGCTTAGCCTTCCACCCTGCCAGTATATAGATGATTTCATTTTAAGCATTTATATAGTGTGATATAACCCAACCAAACTTCAACATGAAGCAAGCATCTTCAATCTTCACCTGCAACTAACAATGCTATAAGAGGGGTTGAGCGAAGCGTACTTAGCCAAGCAACAGTTTGCGTAGGTAGGGTGGTTAAACATGGCAATGGTTACAAGTAGGAGGCTGACAAGAAGAACATGGGCATCGAGGCAAAACTATAGAGCGGAACTACTAGCAATAGGCAAAGATAGTAATGATATCCGGGTTCGGTCATCTTACCTGGGATTCCACAAAGGAGAAGAACGAATCCAAGAAGGAGACGGAGCAACAGTCGAGCGGATCCTCACAACTCCGGAACGAAACCGAAGCTAACAAGAGAAGCAACCGGAAAGAAAAGAAACAACACGGTAAACACACAATCATAAACATGGCATACGATGCACATCCAAAAATGATGCATGTCCGGTTTAAATATGCAAGGCATGGCAAGTGCACAAACAAATACTACAAGTTAAGTGGAGCTCAATATGCAACGAGTTGCATATTGACAAAACACCACATTTATTATTTAGTTGACTCTCGTTATTTACAAGACAAGATTAAATGTTTTTAACATGGCAAGAGGTGAAGCATAAAGAAACTACACTATTTAGGCATTTTAAATGAGGCCGGAAAAAATAACAACAACATATCCGGAAAAACCCCATGAGCATGTTTGATAATTATTAAAGCAACAACAATTCACACACATATATAATGTTGTTAATATGATGCGGATGACATGAACAAGTTTATGCAAGTTTTATTAAAAGGTTGACAAGAGAGATATGAAGCACTTGTCACCGTGGTGGAAGAAAGGGTGCCACGGCAACGATCCGAAAATGAAGCATGGCAACATATCGGTTCCGGTTTCTCGTTGAGAGTCCGGGCAAAAGAAAAGATGGCGTGAGCGAGTCAAACGAGATGAAAGTGGGGTGATCCCGTTACCGGGTTCCCACGAGTTGGTGACGAGGCAACCGAGGAACAAGTCAAACGAACGAAACGGGCACGAAGCACACACGGGAGACATTGCATACAACCACAACAAGCAAGCATCACACGGGTCACGTCTCGGGGTTATACCTTTGAAGCGTGCATTTCAGGGCGGTTCGAGACGTAGTGGAAGAAGTCGTTCACGGCCGTAGAGCGAAGTAGGCGTTCACGTTTCCGAAGTGGAAGTAGTCGTTCCGTAGAGGTACTTGGCGCCTCGGTAGTCGTTCACGGGGCGACGGTAGTGGTACACGGCGACGGTAGACGAACTCGTTCGTAGATGTACTTGGCGCATCCGTCTTTTCCGGGCGACGGTAGTGGTACACGCGACGGAAGTCGTTCGGGTCGTCGTGGTACTTGTCGGTCATGTAGTCGTACACGGATGTAGTGGTACTTGTTCCGTAGCCGTTCACGAGCTCGTTTTCCGTAGATGTTCAAGTCGGCGGTCTTTGGCGTGTAGGCGTACACGGTTCCCTGACAAGTTCAACACAAGCATGCACGAAACAAAAACAAAACTACAGCACGGCGGGACAGCGGCGAGGTCATGGCAGCAGCAAAAACAGCACGGCACGGACAGCGCTCTTGGAGCAGCAGCAGGGAGACCACACGGCAGAAGCAGGCCGCAGGAGATGAGGCCGCGTCCTGGGGCGGCGCTGCTCCTGCGGCCTTGGACACGGGGTCGCCTGGGAGGAACGGAGCCGGAGGTCTTGGCGCGCTCGGACGGAGGGAAGCGAGGCCGCTCGGGCCTGGGCGCTGCACGGGGCCAGCCTTGGCTGGAGGGAGCCACGGCGCGGAGGCGGGGCGCCGGACGGGGCTGCAGAGGCTCGGAGGGAGGCGATGCCTGGCCAGAGGAGGCCGGGCGCGGTCTGGAGGAGGGATGAGGGTCGCGCTCGGGGCGGTTCGACTCCGGCCAGAGGAAGAGGGGGCGCTCGGGCCTGGCCGCGGCGTGCGTCCTGGAGGCGACGGCCTGCGAGGAGGAAGGGGCGGCCACGAGGCGCTGCGCGGGGAGAAGGAGCGGGCGCAGAAGAGGAGGAGTGGCCGCGGTGGTCTGGGCTCAGAGCGGGAGCGAGAGCGAGGGAGAGTGGGAGGAGCGAAGGGAGGAGAACGATGGTTCGGGACTTGTGCGAGCGAGGGATTCGGGCACAGAAGAGATGGGGCTCGAGGAGCGGGGGATGCGGGACGAGGGGTGGCGGCGGCTGGAAGGAACGGAGGGAGGAGCTGCGGACCGATCGGGGCTAGGGTTCGGCCGGCTCGGGCTGGTCTAAGGGAGTTGGGCCGAGGCGCCCTGGGCCAAGGAGGGAGGAGGAGAGGCCTGGTGCGGCTGGGCCTAGATAGAGGCTGGGCCAAAGGAGGAGATGGCTGCTGAAGGGAGGATGGGCCACTGGTGGAAGGAGGAGGCCCAAGAGGCGGGTTGTCTCTTAATAAAAGAGAGAAAAGAAAAGAAAATAGATACAAAGAAAGAAAGAAAAAAGATAGAGGGGTTAGGAGCAGAATTAGGGCATGAGATTAATTTTACTGGATTCACCAAAAAGTCAGGAATTTAATAAAATTGTTGGAGGGGTTTTTGGAAGAACCTCAAAACAACGGAAAGAATTCTAGGCAAGGTTTAGAAGGAGAAACTCGAAGTGGAAAGACATGGGGAAAATATGCAAGTGTGTTATGGTGATTCCGAAGCAACGGAATAATTATTAATATAGCTCCATAAATATTGAGAGGCTTTTATATGTTGTAAAGAGAAGGCAACCTTCCCTCGATTTAAATGGACCGAAGGTCCACACGATTTATTTAGGTTGAGATGCAAAATAAATTAATGACATGATGGCATGATGACATGATGCAATGCAAAAATAAATAACACAAGCTCAAAAGAAACACACGGGCAACCCGGAACATCTGGAATCTTCTGGAATCTTCTGGGACGTCGGTCTCGGGCGTCACAACTCTCCCACACTAACAGAGGATCTCGACCCGAGATCCTAGAGATATCACCGGGTAAAAACGGAAGAGGAAGAGGTAAAACAAAGTTGCTTCTTTGACAGACGAGTGAAAACCAAAGAACCTTGAGAGGTTGAACAAGATGAAAGAAGAATACAACAGAGATGAACAAAGTTAAGTGCACTCCGTTAGAAAAGAGTAACGAGGAGCATTATGAGAACCTTGCAGGTTGAAAGACATGGAACAAGAGCTTACGAACCAAAAGAAAATGAAACTGCAATGGTATGGCCAAGGAATAAGAATGACAGAATTTGGACAGCACTCCGTCTGAAATGGAAGGAATTAACAAGAACTAGAGGAGATGGAATGATAGTTGATGAAATCAACAAAACACTGCCTCCGGAACAATTAAAAGAATGGCACAAGGGGTAAGAAAGACTCAGACAGCACTCCGGTTGAAAAGACAGGCAAAACTAGATAAGATGAGAGAACTTGAGTGAAGAATACAACACTCCGGTTAAAAAGACAAGCAAGGGAGAGAACATGATCTCGATAAAACGATATGATGGTTTGGATAGAGCAACATCACAATGCCTCCGGAATGAAAGAACAGCATATAGATCAACGAAAGAAAAGAATGGAGAAGAAAAGACAACTTCTCCGGCAAATGAATTGAAAAGGCATCCTTACGAAGAAGGGTTGAACGGAGTTGTTGGAAACAATCAACAACGAAACGAATAAGCTTGATGTGGTCTTATGGAAAATATCTCAAAATTATGAGGTGACAACCAGCCACCAATGGAAAACAATTTGATTGGATTGAGATCAACAAGGATATGAAAAACTTATTTCGCCGGAAGGATAAATGAAGAACTTGGGTCATTTATAAGCACCATAATAGCAACAATCCTTAGGGAAAGCTTTTAGGTGAAATACAACCCAAGATAACTCCAATGAATAAATTGAAGGGCTGAAAAGATCTCCTGAACAAAGAAAAATGATGGGTTTAAATATCTCAATCTTGAAAACTCGTGAATCATGCAACATGAAGGAATTGACAAGAATGACATAACACCATCTCAAAAGATAAGGGAGAAAGAATTGCAATTGGAAAGCATGATGAAGAATGCTTGAGCTCCAACAAGAATCCTGATGAAAACTTCGAGGATGAATTAAATGATGATGAACCACCATGAGAACTCCGGTAATGAAAGCATGAGAAGCGAAAGATGAAAAGAATAAGATTCAAGGCTTGCGATGAATTAGATGGGGCTTGAAATGATGTAATTGAAATAGCTTGGAACTCCGGAAAACAAGATGAACAACTTAGAACCAAGGATATGATATGATGAACAAGCTCCTGACAAAAGAATTAAATCACCTTGAAGGAATAAGAATAAGAATTATGTGATGCATATCCTTCACCAATTTAAATTGATGACAACCAAAGGATTTGGCATACAACTTATTCTCGTTGCAAGGAATTAAAGAGAGATCTAGCACAAGTTTGGATAAATCTTCAACAAAGCACCGGTAGGATTGTGAAAAGAACAAATGAATGAAAACGATAACAACGGGAATGTAAACTTGAAAGAACCACCGTAAGAATATGGAGACGAACGAAGAGGCATCAATTAAGAATATTTGGAGGACGAAGTTGAAAACTGAGAACGAAGAAATCTTCTGAAATGATGGCCTTCGGAGGATCACAAAGAAAAGAATTCATGAAAATGCTCCGGATTGGTATGAAAAGAATTCCTCACAATCGGAACAATAATGAGGATGGCAAGAAGCTAGAACCACGAATCTTCAAGAGAACGGGCCAAGATTTAAGAGAAACACTTCTCCGGTCTCCAACGTTGAGAGTGAAAACGAGAAATGCCATGAAGAGTTGTTGAGCACTCCGGAATGAAGAATTAAAAGGTTGAACCAATGATGAACAAGAATTTGAAAGCAATCTTGGAGAAGGCATGTGACTGATGGAATCATACTTACGTCACACTTTGAAAAGAATTTGAGTATAACTCCAGAAAAATAATTAGAAGAGTCAGGTAAGATCCTGTGAAAAAGACCTCTGGGTTAGGGCCCACTCAAAGAAATCACCGTTGAAAAGATTGCTGAAGAGATATTGCACCGGTTGAATTAAATGGCTTGAGTAAGATAACAATCCTCAAAATAGTTGGACGGGATAAGAATGGAATTATGAATCTTCAGCACTCCGGATATGAATAACAAGAGGAGAATGATTAATTGGTGCACTGGAATAAAAAAAAGCATTGTGAAATGAGGAAAAGGATAGGATCAACACCGAAATCTTGAATTACATCCACCGGCAGAATTGAGAACAAAAGAATGATGACTTGAAGCTCTTGAGCATCTTCACGATAATTCACCGGATAAGAACACTGAAGGAAAAGAATGAAGGAATGTCACATGAATAAAATGGATACTTCATCTGAGAATTTCTGGCTCCAAGAAGAAAAAGGGTGGGAGGGCGGGGAAAACAAAGACAACTTGGGATGAACAAAATGGACACCGGTTGAAAAGAATTAACATGACCATCTTGATGATCAAAAGAATTAGCACTCCCATAGAAATATGAGAAGACCGAATAGAAAAGGTATGGAATCAACATTTAACATCGAAGCAACTCGAATACCAGAATCAAAACAAGAACAAAGGATAGATATGCAACATGATCTTCACAATATCATTCGAACAGAGGATTGAACGAATGAATTCCACAGGTACATCAACTCGTCGGGAAGCCACTTGGAAGAAGAAAAAGATAAATAAAAAGGAACAAGGATCAGATAGAACAAATACAAGATAGAAGTTTCGTTCGACATCTTTGTGCTGAAAGCTCATGGAACGTGTTGCAAAAGGGTTTTGCAATCCCCGGATCAGCATAGCCAAGGACCCTTTAAGATGCAACTCCCGATCAGAACAAGTCCATAAAACCACTTCACTCAATGTAGAACCCCGAACTTCATATCGAGCATCCGTTGGAAGAATGCCTAGAACTACTAGATAAACCCACCTATAGATTTCCAAAAGTTTCCAGTTATGCAATCAGGTGTTGGGGATACACGGGAAGCACCGCGCAATCAACTCTAAACCTACATCCAGGTGTATCCATCCTTCAACACATAACCAGTCTTTCTCGGAAACTGTTTACCTCGGACCTTCAAAAAGCATCCACTATACAAAACTATGGCAATACTCTCGAACTACCTCCCCAGTACTGGGTGATGTCGGGGTTATCTTGCCACTGGCCGTATAGGAGAGATTTTCGATGTCGGCCGTCTTAAGTATTTAGTACTGCCGCGATATGCTTGTGTCAATGATACCCCGAAGCTCAACTCCTCGTAAAAGGAGGCATCGAGAACAATATCCTTGTCACAAGAACATCGAAACCATCCCAGAATACTCGCGGGATCCTAAAAAAAAAATTGGTGCAATTTTTTGAAAGTAGAAGAGAAAAGAGTAATCGTCAGGAGTCCTCACCAGAATGAAAAGAGATGAGAAGCAAAGAAATCCTACTCTCCGATATAAATATAGGACTCAAAACATTTTTCAGTGTGTGCCTAGACTCAACCGTCAACGATTCGATCAATCAGTGGGGGCTTCTAGGTCGGAGAAGGCTCTGAATACCAACTTGTAATGCCCAGGATGGGACTATATCTCCTACGTGTCGAGGCACGACTTAAAGATATAAGCCCATCCTAGAATGATCTCAAGTTTGGTATCTTTGCACGACTCATGTAAAAGAGGGATTAAATTGCAAAAGAAGATAGTTGGCTTACACTCGCCACTTCACACAATACATTACATAAACAAACATCATTCAACACATCACAACCCGACTACGGGTGAAGAACCAAAAGAAAGATACCAAAACAACATAAAGCCACAGGTCAGGATCGAATCCTAGTAGAAACCTCTACTGATCGTCGAAACGACACAAACAAACGGCAACTCTCTTCATCGAGCTCCTGGTGAAGTACTGATCCAACTCCTGCTTCGTCTCGACTGAACCTGCATCTGGTGTTGTAGTAACTGTGAGCCACGAGGACTCAGCAATCCCATAACCATGGGTAACAAGACTAGCAAAGCTTTAAGGGTAGGAAGAGGGTAAAGTGATGAGGCTGCAGCAGCGACTAAGCAAAATATGGTGGCTAGCTTACGAGTACCAGAATAAGATGAGCATCTACGCAAACGGTCGCAAAAGAGGTGATCGCTAAAGATCCTAACTACATACGGTCAAACATAACCCCACCGTGTTCTCTTCTCAAAGTGAAAAGAGACAGTCACGGTTACTCACACAGTTGTGTGTTTTACTTCGGATCATCTGTCAAGTTTTCTACAACCGGACATTAACAAATTCCAATCTGCCACATAACCGCGGGCACGGCTTTCGAAAGATCATAACCCTGCAGGGGTGTTCCAACTTAGCCCATCACAAGCTCTCACGATTAGCTGAAGTGATAAATATAATATCATCACCCCTTATCTTAGGGAAAATCCGATCAGGCTCGGCATCCCGGTAGCACAAGTCATTTCGACAATGGTAAAACAAGTCCAGCAAGACCTCCCGGCGTGCCGACACCCTGATAGTAGCCGCGCGTATCTCGTCTCAGGCCACGTCCGGATGAGCAGTACGTACAGATACCGAAGACCCCAGCGAACTTGGTGGTATCCGCAAGTGGCTCTAGTTTGGGACCAACACCATCAGCACTGGCCCCCCCTGCTATGTAGAATCAAGAATCCTCGGGTAGCGCTAACTCCCTATGCAATTTAATTAATTAATTAAGTTGTTATTATGAGGCAAATTAAAACCAATGTTGGGCCTTGCTGGAGGAGTTTTATTCAAAGTCGAACTGTCAAGGGGTCCCCATTACACCCATCGTGTTAGGAACGCAAAAATCAAGGAACATAATGCCGGTTTATCGGCGCCTAAGGTGGCATGAGTGGAACAAAACACCGAGCAAAAGGCTTAGCCTTCCACCCTGCCAGTATATAGATGATTTCATTTTAAGCATTTATATAGTGTGATATAACCCAACCAAACTTCAACATGAAGCAAGCATCTTCAATCTTCACCTGCAACTAACAATGCTATAAGAGGGGTTGAGCGAAGCGTACTTAGCCAAGCAACAGTTTGCGTAGGTAGGGTGGTTAAACATGGCAATGGTTACAAGTAGGAGGCTGACAAGAAGAACATGGGCATCGAGGCAAAACTATAGAGCGGAACTACTAGCAATAGGCAAAGATAGTAATGATATCCGGGTTCGGTCATCTTGCCTGGGATTCCACAAAGGAGAAGAACGAATCCAAGAAGGAGACGGAGCAACAGTCGAGCGGATCCTCACAAATCCGGAACGAAACCGAAGCTAACAAGAGAAGCAACCGGAAAGAAAAGAAACAACACGGTAAACACACAATCATAAACATGGCATACGATGCACATCCAAAAATGATGCATGTCCGGTTTAAATATGCAAGGCATGGCAAGTGCACAAACAAATACTACAAGTTAAGTGGAGCTCAATATGCAACGAGTTGCATATTGACAAAACACCACATTTATTATTTAGTTGACTCTCGTTATTTACAAGACAAGATTAAATGTTTTTAACATGGCAAGAGGTGAAGCATAAAGAAACTACACTATTTAGGCATTTTAAATGAGGCCGGAAAAAATAACAACAACATATCCGGAAAAACCCCATGAGCATGTTTGATAATTATTAAAGCAACAACAATTCACACACATATATAATGTTGTTAATATGATGCGGATGACATGAACAAGTTTATGCAAGTTTTATTAAAAGGTTGACAAGAGAGATATGAAGCACTTGTCACCGTGGTGGAAGAAAGGGTGCCACGGCAACGATCCGAAAATGAAGCATGGCAACATATCGGTTCCGGTTTCTCGTTGAGAGTCCGGGCAAAAGAAAAGATGGCGTGAGCGAGTCAAACGAGATGAAAGTGGGGTGATCCCGTTACCGGGTTCCCACGAGTTGGTGACGAGGCAACCGAGGAACAAGTCAAACGAACGAAACGGGCACGAAGCACACACGGGAGACATTGCATACAACCACAACAAGCAAGCATCACACGGGTCACGTCTCGGGGTTATACCTTTGAAGCGTGCATTTCGGGGCGGTTCGAGACGTAGTGGAAGAAGTCGTTCACGGCCGTAGAGCGAAGTAGGCGTTCACGTTTCCGAAGTGGAAGTAGTCGTTCCGTAGAGGTACTTGGCGCCTCGGTAGTCGTTCACTGGGCGACGGTAGTGGTACACGGCGACGGTAGACGAACTCGTTCGTAGATGTACTTGGCGCATCCGTCTTTTCCGGGCGACGGTAGTGGTACACGCGACGGAAGTCGTTCGGGTCGTCGTGGTACTTGTCGGTCATGTAGTCGTACACGGATGTAGTGGTACTTGTTCCGTAGCCGTTCACGAGCTCGTTTTCCGTAGATGTTCAAGTCGGCGGTCTTTGGCGTGTAGGCGTACACGGTTCCCTGACAAGTTCAACACAAGCATGCACGAAACAAAAACAAAACTACAGCACGGCGGGACAGCGGCGAGGTCATGGCAGCAGCAAAAACAGCACGGCACGGACAGCGCTCTTGGAGCAGCAGCAGGGAGACCACACGGCAGAAGCAGGCCGCAGGAGATGAGGCCGCGTCCTGGGGTGGCGCTGCTCCTGCGGCCTTGGACACGGGGTCGCCTGGGAGGAATGGAGCCGGAGGTCTTGGCGCGCTGGGACGGAGGGAAGCGAGGCCGCTCGGGCCTGGGCGCTGCACGGGGCCGGCCTTGGCTGGAGGGAGCCACGGCGCGGAGGCGGGGCACCGGACGGGGCTGCAGAGGCTCGGAGGGAGGCGATGCCTGGCCAGAAGAGGCCGGGCGCGGTCTGGAGGAGGGATGAGGGTCGCGCTCGGGGCGGTTCGACTCCGGCCAGAGGAAGAGGGGGCGCTCGGGCCTGGCCGCGGCGTGCGTCCTGGAGGCGACGGCCTGCGAGGAGGAAGGGGCGGCCATGAGGCGCTGCGCGGGGAGAAGGAGCGGGCGCAGAAGAGGAGGAGTGGCCGCGGTGGTCTGGGCTCAGAGCGGGAGCGAGAGCGAGGGAGAGTGGGAGGAGCGAAGGGAGGAGAACGATGGTTCGGGACTTGTGCGAGCGAGGGATTCGGGCGCAGAAGAGATGGGGCTCGAGGAGCGGGGGATGCGGGACGAGGGGTGGCGGCGGCTGGAAGGAACGGAGGGAGGAGCTGCGGACCGATCGGGGCTAGGGTTCGGCCGGCTCGGGCTGGTCTAAGGGAGTTGGGCCGAGGCGCCCTGGGCCAAGGAGGGAGGAGGAGAGGCCTGGTGCGGCTGGGCCTAGATAGAGGCTGGGCCAAAGGAGGAGATGGCTGCTGAAGGGAGGATGGGCCACTGGTGGAAGGAGGAGGCCCAAGAGGCGGGTTGTCTCTTAATAAAAGAGAGAAAAGAAAAGAAAATAGATACAAAGAAAGAAAAAAAAGATAGAGGGGTTAGGAGCAGAATTAGGGCATGAGATTAATTTTACTGGATTCACCAAAAAGTCAGGAATTTAATAAAATTGTTGGAGGGGTTTTTGGAAGAACCTCAAAACAACGGAAAGAAATCTAGGCAAGGTTTAGAAGGAGAAACTCGAAGTGGAAAGACATGGGGAAAATATGCAAGTGTGTTATGGTGATTCCGAAGCAACGGAATAATTATTAATATAGCTCCATAAATATTGAGAGGCTTTTATATGTTGTAAAGAGAAGGCAACCTTCCCTCGATTTAAATGGACCGAAGGTCCACACGATTTATTTAGGTTGAGATGCAAAATAAATTAATGACATGATGGCATGATGACATGATGCAATGCAAAAATAAATAACACAAGCTCAAAAGAAACACACGGGCAACCCGGAACATCTGGAATCTTCTGGAATCTTCTGGGACATCGGTCTCGGGCGTCACAGCCTGGGCCTTGTCCTGGGGCTTGGCGGCCTCACCCTTGGTTAACTGTAGGCAAAGTAGCACTGTTCAAGGCATGCTTTGTACGGTTGAACCTGTATAAGTACTTATACTGCTTTTAGCTATGGTTGTTAAGTGCCCCTGCTAGTTTCAGTTAAGGTTGTTAAGTACTCCTGCTGCTTTTACAGTATGTCGTGTTTCTTCAGTCTTGTCTTCCTCCAGCCGCCAAAACTAAACCAGCGCCGGCGGGACCGCCTGCTTCCGCCTCCCACGGCCGGCTGTGCCTCAGCGCACGCATCGCCGCCCCACCGTCTCCTAAATCGTTAACACCGACGTCCGAGGCCTCGCCGTCGTCCTCCGCGCACTTTGGTGCGCTCGCCGCGGCGCCGCCCTCTCACGTTGTCAACATGGTCGACAAACAACAAGAATCGGCAGAAGTACGTGGAGAGGATGACAGTACGGGCCCACCATGTCAGCGTATGAAAAAATAAAATGCTTCCTCCTAGTGTTTTCCTGACATCTGGGACCCACGACATTGTGAGCGTATATAGTCAATAGACAAGAGAACAGCACAAGATTGGCTGAAACCTGGGACGTAGCTGCTTGAGTAGTATTTTTTTTGTTATTGTTGAGACGGAGCAGGGTTTGAAGTGGGCTGTGGCCCGTCTAGCCCAAGCTTATATTTTATGTTCCCCATGTGACTAGCCCAGCTATTTTTTCTTTGTGAAAATGAGCCCAGTTTATTTTTTCTAAAGAATACCCAATCCAGGCCTATTTTTTTGCTACGCCCTGATGGGCTGCAACTCTTTCAAGACGCCTACAAATCTTGAAAGTAATATGAAATTGGCTGTAAATATAAAAATAGATGCCAAATTGGCACTTACTTTATAATTTCTGAATTTTTTCACATTTTCAGATTCCTATTTCACTGGGCATTAACCTAATTTAAATATATCTTCAAAGTACTTTAAATCTGGCTCGACATTTCGGTATTAAAAATAGTTTGGAACCCACAAAAATTTGCGAAATTGGCCCTGGCCAACCAAAAAACGAACTGCAATAAATTGCATAAGAAGTCGCAATGAGCTATATATAAATTATTAAAAAAAAAGGGAATGGTCCGACTTATGGGCCTATTAAGTTGACGCATATGCAAGATTTTTTTAGTTATTATATACGTCAACAAATGATTCTAGCAGACGTAACCGTTGGATGTCAATCCAACGGCCGTCGTGTTTCTTCAATCTCTGATCTTCTTGCCCCAGCCGCCAAATCCAGCGCCGGCGGGACCGCCTGCTCCCGCCTCCTGTGCAGGCCTCACCGCCCCCTACTACTCCCACAGCTGGCCAGGGCATCCCTCTACTCACCCACACCTCTTGTTATTCTGCGGCGACGGCAGCCTCACACCGCAGCCGAACCAGTGAACCCTCGTACTCCTCTCCGCGTGGGCATCCACTGTCGCATCTTCCCCGGCTCCGCGTCGTCCCCTTCGTAGGCCTCGCCGTCGTCCACCGCCCTGGTGCTCTCGGCGCGGCATGATCAACGTGGTCAAGGAACGACTTCCATCGGAAGAGTACTGTCGTGGAGAGGCTCACAGTTGGGTCCACGGCACCCACAAGGAAGTGCCTCCTTATTACACAGAAAATAATTATTCCTCCACCTAACAGCAGGGACCCACCGGACGGGCCACCGTATTTGGCGAAAAAAATGTTCCCCCTGACTGCTGGGACCCACCGGACGGGCCAGCGTATTTCATGAAAAAAAAAATGTTCCCCCCGCTGTCAGCTCGAACCATCGGAAGTGCCTCCTTATTATGAACAAAAAATGAATAATCCCCCCTGCTAGCTGGGACCCAGTATAGCGGGAGGCTGACTTGTGGGCCTACTAAGTTGACGGGGACGAATGGCTTTGTCAACTTAGTCAATATGCACGATTCTATCTCCATTGACCGTACGATGTCCATCCAACGGCCGTAGTGCTTCTTCAACCTCTGGTCTTCTTTCTCCAGCTGCCCAAACCAGCGCCGGTCGTGCCTCGTGCTCCTGCCTCCCGTGGCCGACTGCGATGCCGCAGAGGCCTCACCGTCCCCTACTACTCCCACCGCTGGCCAGGCCATCCCTCTACTCACTCACACCCCCTGTTATTCTGCGGCGACGACATCCTCACACCGCAGCGAACCAGGGAACCAGGGAACCCTCATACTCCTCTACGCATGGGCATCCACTGCCGTGTCTTCCCCGGCTCCACGTCGTCCCCTTCCTAGGCCTTGCCGTCGTCCACCGCCCTGGTGCTCTCGAAGCAGCGTGGTCAACATGGTCAAGGAATGGCTTCCATCAGACATGGACTGTACGTGGAGAGGCTGACAGCTGGGTCCACGGCCGCAGCAAGGAAGTGCCTCCTTATTACATGCAAAATAATTATTCCTCCACCCAATGTTGAGGATATCTCTTATCGTTATCGTCTCGGTCAGGTGGGGATTAGAGATTAATCAGAAATCGACCGATTAATCAATTTTATCGGTCGACTATTAATCGGCCATTTTTATTCAAATCCCAGGTTCCCAACACTAAAATATGCTATATTCAACACCAAAATAATATTGGACGGAAGTGTTAACTTGAATCCTACCCTTTGAATCTTGATATAAGGACAAAGAAAGTAGAAAAACATTACATATTGCGTAACAAGGTCCACAAAACACAAATAAACATAGTTCTTGCAAACATAGTGCTATGAATAGGCTCGATTTATCGGTAGATTCCCGATAAATCGCTTGTCATAGTGATAAATCGGCCCAAATGATAAATGATGAAGATAAGGCATAATCTTATCGGTCACCCCAACAGTAGCGATAAATCGGACGATAAATCGCTGAATCGGAAGATTTCTTGAACAGTGCCTCCACCTAACAGCGGGGACCCATCGGACGGGCCACCGTATTTTGCGAAAAAACGTCTCCCCCTTGAAAGCTGGGACCCACCGGATGAGTCACCGTATTTCACGAGAAAAACATTCCCCCCGCTGTCAGCTCGGACCCACCGGAAGTGCCTCCTTATTACGCAAAAAAAATGAATACTCCCCCTGCTAGTTGGGACCCACCTTGGTGGGTGGCTGACTTGTGGGCCTACTAAGTTGACGGGGACGGAGTGCTTGGTGAACTTAGTCAATATGAATGATTCTAGCTCCAGTGGTCGTACGATGTCCATCCAATGGTCGTAGTGCTTCTTCAACCTCTGATCTTCTTGCTCCAGCCGCCCAAAGCAGCGCCGGTCGTGCCGAATGCTCCTGCCTCCCGTGGCCGGCTGTGCTGCCGCGGAGGCCTCACCGCCCCCTACTATTCCAACCGCTGGCCAGGCCCTGCGGCGACGGCAGCCTCACACCGCAGCTGAAACAATGAACCCTTGTACTCCTCTCCGCGTGGGCTTCCGCTGCCGTGTCTTCCCCGGCTCCGCGCCGTCCCCTTCCTAGGCCTCACCATCGTTCACCGCCCTGGTGCTCTCGGCGCGGCGTGGTCAACGTGGTCAAGGAACGACTTCCATCGGAAGAGTACTGTACGTGGAGAGGCTGACAGATGGGTCCATGGCAGCCGCAAGGAAGTGCCTCCTTATTACGTGGAAAATAAGTATTCCTCCACCTGACAGCAGGGACCCACCGGACAGGCCATTGTATTTGGCGAAAAAATGTTTCCCCCCTGACTGTTGGGACCCACCAGACGGGCCACCGTATTGCACGAAAAAAACGTTACCCCCGCTGTCAGCTCGGACCCACCAGAAGTGCCTCCTTATTATGCACAAAAAATGAATACTCCCCCTACTAGCTGGCACCCAGTATAGTGGGAGGCTGACTTGTGGGTCTACTAAGTTGACGGGGACGGAGGCCTTTGTCAACTTTGTCAATATGCACGATTCTAGCTCCATTGACCGTACGATGTCCATCCAACGGCCGTAGTGCTTCTTCAACCTCTAGTCTTCTTGCTCCAGCCGCCCAAACCAGCGTCGGTCGTGCCTCGTGCTCCTGCCTCCCGTGGCCGGCTGTGATGCCGCGGAGGCCTCGCCGCCCCTACTATTCCCATCGCTGGCTAGGCCCTGCGGCGACGGCAGCCTCACACCGCAGCCGAACCAGTGAACCCTCGTACTCCTCTCCGTGCGGGCTTCCACTGCCGCGTCTTCCCTGGCTCCGCGTCGTCCCCTTCCTAGGCCTCGCCGTCGTCCACCGCCCTGGTGCTCTCGACGTGGTGTGGTCAACGTGGTCAAGGAACGACTTCCATCGGAAGAGTACTGTACGTGCAGAGGCTGACAGCTGGGTCCACGGCAGCCGCAAGGAAGTGCCTCCTTATTACGCGGAAAATAATTATTCCTCGACCTGACAGCAGGGACCCACCGGAGGGGCCACCATATTTGGCGAAAAAACGTTCCCCCCCTGACTGATGGGACCCACCGGACGAGCCACCGTATTGCGCGAAAAAATGTTCCCCCCGCTGTGAGCTCGAACCCACCGGAAGTGCCTCCTTATTACGCACAAAAAAATGAATACTCCCTTGCTGGTTGGGACCCACCTTGGTGGGAGGCTAACTTGTGGGCCTACTAAGTTGACGGGGACGGTGTGCTTTGTCAACTTAGTCAATATGAACGATCCTAGCTCCAGTGACCGTACGATGTCCATCCAACGACCATAGTGCTTCTTCAACCTCTGGTCTTGTTGCTCCAGCTGCCCAAAGCAGCGCCAGTCGTGCAGCATGCTCCTGCCTCCCGTGGCCGGCTGTGCTGCCGCGGACGCCTCACTGCCCCTACTATTCCCACCGCTGGCCAGGCCATCCCTCTACTCACCCACACCCCATGTTATTCTGCGGCGACGGCAGCCTCACACCGCAGTGAACCAGTGAACCCTCGTACTCCTCTACGCGTGGGCATCCATTGTCGCGTCTTCCCCGTCTTCGCGTCGTCCCCTTCCTAGGCCACACCGTCGTCCACCGCCCTGGTGCTCTCGGCGCGGCGTGGTCAACTTTGTCAACGAACGGCTTCATCGGATGTGGACTGTACGTGGAGAGGCTAACAGCTGGGTCCACGGCCGCAGCAAGGAAGTGCCTCCTTATTACGCACAAAATAATTATTCCTCCACCTAATAGCGGGGACCCACCGGACGGGCCACCGTATTTGGCGAAAAAAACGTTTCCCCCTGACTGCTGGGACCCACCAGCTACATCTTCGCACACAAGGAAGTGCGCCCGGGGAAAAAAACGATTCGCCCCGTGACTGCTGGGACCCACCAGCTACATCTTTGCACGCAAGGAAGTGTGTCCGAGCAAACAAACGATTCACCCCCTGACTGCTGGGATCCACCAGCTACATCTTCGCATGCAAGGAAGTGCCTGACAGTCGGGACCCACCTGGTCGAAGCGTATGTAGCGTTGTCATTCTGGTCGCGAACGTGTACGTACATACTGGTCGATGTAGAGGCGCGCACGTGTCGTAGTAGAGGCGTGCACATAGCATGTACACGTACATACAGCGGCAAGTGTGCAAGAAAGAAATACGGCGACGTACGTACATACGGGCAGGGTCTCGAACGCCTACTCGCGCATACGTATGGCCAAGGCTCGTGTACATGACTGGGTTGGAACGGAGAAACAACGTCATCATCGTGTTCATGGGGAGCCAACCGGCTGGGTCGGAACGGAATGCATCGTCGTGTTCATCGGGAGGGCTTGGACGGAACAGCCGATGGAAACGAGGTCTGGAGTACCACAGAACGGAGGAAACGACCTTGTGTTCGACCGGCCACGTTCGAAACGGGATCCTGTTTATCGGGAGGGGTCTGGCGTACCGCAAAACGGAGGAAACGGACCTCCTACGGTCGAAACGGTGGTCCTGTTGATCGGGAGAGGTGTGGCGTACCGCAAAACGGAGGAAACGGACTTGTGTTGGTGCGCTACGGTCAAAACGGGGGTCCTGTTCATCGGGAGGGGTGTGGCGTACCGCAAAATGGAGGAAACAGACTTGTGTTGGACGGTCGAAACGGGGGTCCTGTTCATCGGGAGGGGTGTGGCGTACCGCAAAATGGGACTCCACGGGGTACTGTTCATCACCACCATCGACCCCCTCCAGCCTCCACGGGCTACTGTTCATCCACCATCGACCTCCTCCAGCCTCCACCTGCGACTGTTCAGCCTCCACCGCGCGCTACTCCACCGGCTACTGTTCAACCAGCCCTCTCCACGGGCTCCTGTTCAACCACCCCTCCACGGGCTACTGTTCATCCAGCCCTCCACCATCTACTGTTCATGCAGCCCTCCATGGGGTGGTCATGTTCATGCAACCTCCATGGGGTCCTGTTCATGCAGCCCCAACCGGCTCGATCGAACGGGGTCCTGTTCATGCAGAGGCAACACCACGGGGTCCTGTTCAGCCACCCCCACCGAGAACTGTTCATCCAAACCCCCCCAGCAACGCTCATTGTTCATGCAGAGGTAGCATCGATCAGCTTTAGTTGCAGCAGTAGCGAAGGAATCGCTCGATCGGGTTCAGTTAACAGCCATCGATCGATCGTTCGGGTTCAGTAACGCGTAGCCTGCAGTGCAATCGCTCAGGTTCAGTTAGAGCCCAACGCCTCGCTCGGGTTCAGTTAGAGCCCAACACCTCGCACCCACGCACGTGCGTGTACGAGAGAAACGCGCATCGCTCAGCCCCGACCACTCAACGTAACCGGGAACACCCCGATATTTTCCTCGCCCTCGCTTCTACCATGGTTTTTTCCATCATGGACGGCCCAAAGAATGTCATGGAGCTGCGTCTCCGGCCCGCCCAGGACGAAAACCCCATTTTTTATCATAGAAGTAGGACCCCGCCACATCTATGATGATACCGTGTTTTGTCACAATTATTGTCATAGAACTGTCATAAGTATGACAGAAAAAAGTTTTGTTCGAACCAAAATGTCACGGATGTGTCATTTTTTGTAGTGTATGGAACAGAATGGGAGCTATCGAATCATCAACAGTAGCAATACTAATGTAAGAATAAGAGAGAAGAGAATGGGCGATATCTGGTGATCAAGGGGGGGGGCTTGCCTGGTTGCTCTGGCATGAAGGAGGGGTCGTCGTCGATGCAGTCGATCACCGTGGCACTGTCAGCGGTCTCAGTCCCGGTGTTTATCGAATAGAAGAGGGGGAAGAAACAATAAATATAAAGCAAACATCGCACCAGTAAGCATAACATGGCAATACGCGGTGCTACGTGTGACCTAACGCGGTATTAATTGATACCCGCGAGGATGAAAAGCATCCGGGAATGTATTCCCGGTGTTTCGTGTTATCAGACAGACTAATCGGAGGGGGAAGGTTGTACGTTCGCTTTGCTAGGGACGTGCGGTGGATGAATGGACTGCGTGTTAGGATTCATCTCGCCGTTCTCAGCAACTTCCATGTATAAAACTTTTTCATCCGAGTTACGAATTATTTTCTATGAATTTCAAATTTTTTAGCAGTATTATGAAATTCCTGGAATTATTAATATTTCGAAATTTAATAAGGGAAAAGCTAAGTGCACACAAATCAGTGTACACATCAGTGGCTATAGAGGATGACTGGTGGGGCCAGTCAAAGCCTAGTCAGCAAGTCAACAGTCAAAGCTGACTGGGTTGACTGGTCCAACTGACCTGTGGGGACCACGTGTCATAGAGTGAGGCTAAATAGATCTTTTTTTAGGGGAGGCTAAATAGATCTAATCCAAGGAAACAGTAAAGGGGGGTCCCACCTGTCATAGGGACACGTTTTACTTTATTTTAACAGATTGTTTTAATGGGTTTATTTAGTAGATGGGGCCCGTTGGTCAGTGCCTAATTACTTGGGGTTAACACTGATTGGGGTTAGGCCCTAATTGACTTAGGTAGGGCCCGCTAGCAGTGCCATAGCCCGACAGAGGCCATGGCCGGGGTAGGGGCGCACATATAGGGTAGCGCCGGCGGCCACCCAGGGCGGCAGAGTCTCGCCGTAGCAGAGCTACAGGCGGCGGCCTGTGTCGCTGAGGCCACTGGAGGCTAGCCCGAACGCGCACACTTCTAGATGAAGAATAGGGAGGCCACAGGGTTGTCTGGAGGGGGGTCTACGTGCGCGGGCGTGCTCGACCCATCGCGGGTGAGGCACAACGAGCGCGCCAAGCACGGCGAGGCGATGGCGGGAGGCGGCGGTGACTGGGGCAGGGGGAAAGTGAGCGGGCGGCGGAGGAGCTCACAAAGGGGGCAGGGTAGGGGTGCCGGCGGGGCAGAGACCGGAGAGGCGCTCGGCGAGGAGGACGGGTGCAGGTCAGTGTTGGGGCGGCGACGTTCGCCGGGGGTGCAGGCGACGTTCGCCGGGGGCACGGTCGCCGTCGGGGGCGACGGGATCGGGGCGGCGTCGGGCCGCTGCCGACGAGGCCGATGGGGCGATGGTGCGCGACGGGTCGGGGGCGTCGGTTGCCCCCGATTCACATCCACTCGGGGGCGGGGTGGGGAGACGAGAGGGAACGAGGGAAGGAGTGGGGGTTATGGGTTAGGGCTACAGGTTAGTGGGGGTATAGGCATGGCGCGTTGGCCGGCCTGGCGGTCTGGTGACCTGCTGGGCCGTGGCCCAGTGGGCCTGGGGCTGGGGGTTTTGTTTTTCCTTTTCTTTTTCTTTTTACTTTGTTTTATTCCTTTCTTTTATTTGTTCTTTTCTGTTCTTATCTTATTTTAGCCTTATAAAACATAAGCCTAGTCCCTAAATAAATGTTTTAGTTTACTCTACTGCCACAAAGTGTTTGGTACACAATCAAAATAGTTTTACATTTTTACAATTCTTAAAAGGGCATTTAATTAATTGTTTTACCATTGTTTTATTTAATTTAGGACCTTTAAACACATTATAGAGGTGTGGTTCCTACACCAATATTATTTGTGATTTATTTGTCCTATCTAGAACATTTTAGCTTTAATATTTGAAAACTTTTACCGACCGACTTTATTTTGAAGTTGAATTTGAATCGGTTTCAAACTAATGCGAGATTAGCAATAGTAATCGAAGTGACGTGGCATCATAACCAGAGGGTTACTGTAGCTTGATTACCCGGGCGTCACAATTTTCCTCCACTACAAGAAATCTCGTCCCGCGATTTAAGAGGGGGAATCAGTGGGAAAGGTCTGGTTAGAAAATTCTAACGAATCTTCTCGGTGTTGGTTGCTCTTCTTGAAGGGGTTGATCCCTTTCGTTGATGTATTCATTTCTCTTCTTCAAGTCACCGTGATCACGTCGTCATCCTTTCTTCAGTATCTCCATTGTCCTACAAACGTGACCAAGGGGAAAAACTCCGGAAGAACGCATCTCCACAAAGTTGGGCATCTGACGGGGAACTCAATGGGAAATACACGAGGTACCCCATGAGTTGTATTTCAGTGAATTCTTTGAGTGCAATATACAATGGAACCAAAGTTTCAAATGGGTAGGCAATCATTTGATGCCTAGACAGAAGCTGGAATGGGGGCTTGAACAACGAGAATAACATGGTGTTTGATTCCAGGATGAATAATGGTATAAAATTTAGCTCGTGAATCACATACGAAGCCAGGTGCAAAGGATACATTAGAATCCGGGTTGTAAAGAAGAGTCAGGTTTCGATCCAGTGGTCCTGTGGGTTATGGGACCACCATGTGGGTTGAAAATAGGAAGGGTGGTGACATCTTGCACAGCCGCGACAGGGAGGCATGTCAGTGGATAGCTTGTCAGCTATGTCGGCAACAATGTTGGTACCAAGGATGGGGAACGAAGCGAACCATTTCCCCGCTTGTTGAAACGAGGCAGACCAATAGGCAAAGTTCCCGTCCACCGGCAGTACCGGAATGTTATCAACAATAGAATCAAGGTCTTACTGACACTGTTGTACAACAAGGTGTTTACATAAGCAAAGAATTATTACTGCTTAGATCATATAGATCAAGAAGGTTAATCAGAACAATGGAAAGGAAAACTGTGATTACACACAATTATTAGGAGTATATCCTTCCCATGGACAAGCAGAACATGGCATACAAGGTAGGAGAGTAAGTACCCAACCATTCAGATAAAGATGCAAGGATTAATCAAGATGTTACCCATACAATGGTGTTTGGATAACTGACCAAGAAACACTTAGCATCGCGCCTCCAATGTTCTTGTTGATGAGCAGGGTATCATTGTCATGCCTCGAGGTAGCAATGATATGGTGTTTCAATCAAAGGCCAGACTTTGGTTACACAAATGATCCATCAGGAGCAACTTATAAAATAAGTCTTACAATTTCCTCCTGGAAGAATGGTTATCCTTGCAAAAGAAATCATGATGATAGGTCCTCCAGCCAGGGGTGCTAGGCATGACATCATATTACCGGGTCATCAAAGGTGCAACATTATAACTCCTGGAAAGTTGTCCCAACCATCATATCTGACCGAGATTCAGATCCGATTGGTGTCATGATACCTCAGACTCAGGATGTCCGAGAAGAAAAGGTGCAACACAAATCAATGAAATGACATTGCAAGATTCTCGGGAAATGAACTATGGGAGCGGGTTCCTGAAACAATAGTTCATCGTTAAACCAAGGAGAAGATGAGGAGGTGGCTGATGGACTCGGCAACAATTCTTCAGGATTCCCCAAAAGATGGATTTTCCACAATTAAGTGCACCAGGTGATAGCATTGGACACACCAAAGTATATAATGAAGTATGTCCGAGGAGGACATCCGTATTTAAACATGGAACAAAAATGCACCTGGAAATATGGACCAAGTAGCAAGGTCAATGTTAGAATGGTGATTCAATAACCAAAAAGACCTAGAATGAAACTATTGACCATTAACTTCAAAGCAATTGGGTTGCTAGAAGTATTGACTCCAAGCATCACCGTTCACTTGTTGGTATTCCGGTTAGAAACAACACGTGGAACAAGTAAGAATGGTGATGGTGAGAAGTATCACTATACCAAGAATCCTTAAGAGGTGGAGCCATCCTCACATCAACCTTGACATAAAAGACAGTAATACTTCAAGGTAGAACGTAATACTAGTTGGAAAGAAAATTGCATCCATAACATGAACAAGTTTGTGATGAAAGAGAGTAAGGATGTTGTCGGTGGCAACTCAAATTACCAAGGGACGAGGGTGGTACTTATCATCATGAATTCGATCGATATCCTGAAAGGAGTCAAAATGTTGATGATGATCACGACAAATTTTGTCAAGAAACTTCATGAAGATGTAATCGATCATCGATGACATCAAGTCAAAGGAATGATGAAGCAAGAGGTTAATAGAAACACAGGTATGACACAAACTCGAAACCAAGCTCATGGTTCAAGGCGAAATGATATGATGAGGAAGATCGACGTAAGCTTAGCTCATCATCGAAGATTATGCTCCGGGAATAAGGACCAGGTAGCACAGTTAAAATCAGCATGATACTGATATAGCAGATCAGGCTAGAAATGACGTGATCGAGTACAAAATCGTAAGTAAAGAAGATTACTAATAGTTTTTGAATCGCAATGCGGACTCAATTCACTATTCGGTGTTCTCGGTTGACGACAACCCAGAACTCGTGGAGTTTCTTATGACAGGTAAAGGTATTACTCCAGCACAAATTCATAAGATGTAGTGCAATGGTATGATATTCTCGAGATACCAGGGGGATAATACTTGAAGGCATATATATTAATGGTTGAAGTGGGGTGTATTGATCTATAGAAGACAAGCGCTTCAACTTGTCTGAGAAATAGAATCAAAGGAAGAAATTATGGTCGGAATCTCAATCATAAATGATCAAACCACGGATACAAGATGAACTTATAACAAAGGGGTAATTATTTTTACGAGCAGCTTCCATGATAAGTTCTACATCATGTCCATGGGCATGAACACAAAGTTCAAGGTCGACTCCGACTTCTCCAATGCATAACCTATCATTCACTGCTCGTCCTGGAAGAAGTTTTATGGTAGAGATTTATCTAGTAAAACACCATAAAGGTATAACTAGTGCAAACCTTTGGGTTCATACGACTTTTAGGGAAGGTATAGGATCAACCCATCGGGGCATCTTAGAAACATATACCTCAAGTTTCAAGAGAAAATATTACCAGATCGAAAGCAGAGCATGGTTGGCCAAATCAGAGAGTAGGATTTAACAATGGCATTATGTATCAAAGAAGAACTTCTCGAGGTTTTTGTATACGAAGGACATTGTCGGATGATAATTTAACAAAGGATCTGACGGTCCATAACGGAGCTGAAACCAGAGGAAGAAACAATGCAAAGACAATGGATTATAGAAGCAACCGACTAATTCAATGCTCAAATGCCAAGGAATTATGATTTCCAAATCAAGGGATCAGAAGCAAACACATTGATTAAGGATGGGTAAGCTGAATAGACTTAGGGGTACAATCGATGACAATTTGATTGGTCGAGAACCAGCTCTTGTTCAAAAAGACATCTGAGCTGGAATGATGAATTCTAGGATTCGTCTGAGGATTGCAAGCAATCGCAACATGTTGAATCGACGGACTCAAGAAGATAATAACAAAGGATGTCAATAAGATTACTAGTCTTATGGTATTAACCATAATGTAAGCTAGCAAGAATTTCAAGAGGAATAGGCTATTGAGGATCTTCGGAAGATCGAATGGTATTTCAAAAACTTTTGTGAAATACCTAAATCAACTGGGGATGAGCGGATACTTGATGAGTGCGAGAAATTACCCGTAAGGGTATTCAGGTGGCAAAGAACCGCAAGGCAGTAAGCACAAAGGATTCTCGGAATAGCGGGAAGTAGTTCAGGGTATCTTGTACTAACAAGAGTAATCGAGAATGAAGGTATGGATGGCAAGTATAAGTAGATATCCATAGGGATGTCTCGGTGGTGGTGAATTTGCAAAGGCGGTGGGCACAAGTGTCTCGGTAAAACATCGAATAACATCTTCGGAAACTTCTGGTGCAGCAGGCGATCATCTGTAATAAGGGGCTCTCCGGGTGAAAGTAGTTACGAGAACCTAGAGTCAGAGTTAGTAAAATCGTTTAACCCGAATAGAAGAGATATTAGAGTTCCAGAGTATAGGTCGAGAAATAAAAGATCCTAATACCACCCAATGTCGACGTGGGCCCGTAAGCCACACAACCATGTTAGTAAAAGTTTTGCAATGACTAGACTCACTTCGGCCAAGGAGTTGGAAGGGGGATTCCTACAGGCAGTCGGCTCTGATACCAACTTGTGACGCCCCAATTTGACCGTGCACTAATCATGCACGCAAATGTGTACGACCAAGATCAGGGACTCACTGGAAGATATCACAACACAACTCTAGACACAAGTTAAAATAATACAAGCTTTATATTACAAGCCATGGGCCTCGAGGGCTCGAATACATAAGCTCAAAAACACAAGAGTCAGCGGAAGCAATAATATCTGAGTACAAACATAAGTTAAACAAGTTACCTTAAGAAGGCTAGCACAAATGTAACAATGATCGAAAAGGCAAAGCCTCCTGCCTGGGACCTCCTAACTAGTCCTCGAAGCCGAACTCCACGTAGAAACATCCTCAGGATCCTCTGGCTCCTGGACTCCACCAATCTGGTCACATCATCCGAGAAGAAAGGAAAGGGGGGAGGGGGAGCAAAGCAATCGTGAGTACTCATCCAAAGTACTCGCAAGCAAGGATCTACACTACATATGAAATGGTATCTGTGTAAAGGGGTAATATCTATGGGCTAAACTGCAGAATACCAGAATAAGAGGGGGATAGCTAATCCAATTGAATACTACGCTTCTGGCAACCTCCATCTTGCAGCAGTAGAAGAGAGTAGATGGTAAGTTCACCAAGTAACATCGTATAGCATAATCCTACCCGACGATCCTTCCGCACATCACCCTGTGAGAGAGCAACCACCGAGTTATTTCTGGAACTCATCTGGGTGTGTTTTATCAAGTATCCGGTTCTAGTTGTCATGAGGTCGGAATACAACTCCGGGTCGTCCTTTTATCGAGGGACACGACTATTCGAATAGATTAACTTCCCTGCACGGGTGCACCACATAACCCAGCATGCTCGATCCCATTTGGCCGGACACACTTTCCTGGGTCATGCCAAACCTCGGAAGATCAACACGTCGCAGCCCTACCTAAGCACAACAGAGAGGCCAGCACGCCGGTCTAAGTCCTATGCGCGCAAGGGTCTGGGCCCATCGCCCAACTTACACCTGCACGTTGCGTACGCGGCCGGTAAGCAGACCTAGCCTCTCCTAATACCAGAGTAGGCATTCCAGTCCAATCCGACGCGCGCTGCTAAGTCGCTGACGTCAAGAAGGCTTCGACCAATACCACGCGTCGAGAGCCCATAACTATTCCCACGTAGCTGGTTTGTGCATATAGGCCAGCGGCCGGACAGAGATCAAATATCCAAACTCGTTAAATGTGTTATTATGAAATAACTACGAACAACGACTAGGGCCAGGCCACCTCTCGACTGGGTGTCTCAACCTGCCCTGTCGCTCCGCCACAAATATCCACTCGGGAGCCGTCGCGAACCTAGTCCAACCACTACCTGGATGGAGCCACCTGTCCTTTCAGCCCCCACATCGGAATCACTTGCGGGTACTCAATGAGTCAACCCAACTTTAGTCACATCATGTATCATGTAGAGTATGTATATAGTATATACCCGTGATCACCACCCGAGTGATCAAGGCCGGATAGTATAGCATGGCAGACGGATAAGAATGTAGGGCCACTGACGGAATACTAGCATCCAATACTAAGCATTTAGGATAGCAGGTAAAGGTACCAACAATGGTAGCAACAATGACAGGCTATGCAACAGAATATGAGCTATCGAATCATAAACAGTAGCAATTCTAATGCAAGAATAAGAGAGATGAGAATGGGTGATATCTGGTGATCAGGGAGGCTTGCCTGGTTGCTCTAGCAAGAAGGAGGGGTCGTCCTCGATGCAGTCGATCACCATGGCTATGTCAGCGGTCTCAGTCCGGTGTCTATCGGAGAGAAGAGGGGGGAGAAACAATAAATATAAAGCAAACATCGCACCACAAAGCATAACATGGCAATACGCGGTGCTACGTGTGACCTAACGCGGTATTAAGTGATACAGGCGAGGATGGAAAACATTCGGGAATGTATTCCCGGTGTTTCGCATTATCGGACAGACAGATCGGAGGGGGACAGTTGTAGGTTTGTTATTCTAGGGACGTGCGGTGGACGAACGGGCTGCGTATTCAGATTTGTCTCGTCGTTCTGAGCAACTTCCATGTATAAAACTTTTTCATCCGAGTTACGGATTATTTTCTACGAATTTCTAAAGTTTTAGCAATATTATGAAATTCCTGGAATTAATAATATTTCGAAATTTAATAAGGGAAAAGCTAAGTGCACACAAATCAGTGTACACAGCAATGGCTATAGAGGATGACTCGTGGGGCCAGTCAAAGCCTAGTCAGCAAGTCAACAGTCAAAGCTGACTGGGTTGACTGGTCCAACTGACCTGTGGGGACTAAATGTCATAGAGTGAGGCTAAATAGATATTTTTTAGGGGAGGCTAAATAGATCTAATCCAAGGAAACAGTAAAGAGGGGTCCCACTTGTCATAGGGACGCGTTTATCTTTATTTTAACAGATTGTTTTAATGGGTTTATTTAGTAGATGGGGCCCGTTGGTCAGTGCCTAATTACTTGGGGTTAACACTGATTGGGGTTAGGCCCTAATTAACTTAGGTAGGGCCCGCTGGCAGTGGCACAGTCCGGCAAAGGCCATGGCCGGGTATGCGCGCACGTACAGGGGAGCGCCGGCAGCCACCCAGGGCGGCAGAGTCTCGCTGTAGCGGAGCTACAGGCGGCGGCCTGCATTGCTGAGGCCACTAGAGGCTAGCCCGAGCCCGCGCGCTCTAGAGGAAGAATAGGGAGGCTGCGGGGTTGACTGGAGGGGGGGTCTGCATGCGAGGGCGTGCTCGGCCACGCGCGGCCCATCGCGGGTGAGGCACAGCGAGCGCGCCAAGCACGGCGAGGCGGTGGCGGGAGGCGATGGTGACTGGGGCAGGGGGAAAGTGAGCAGGCGGTGGAGGAGCTCACAGAGGGGGTAGGGTAGGGGTGCCGACGAGGCAGAGACCGGAGAGGCGGCCGGTGAGGAGGCCGGTGCAGGTCGGCGTTGGGACGGCGACGTTCGTCGGGGGTGCGGGCGACGTTCGCCGGGGACGCGGGCGCCGTCGGGGGCGATGGGATCGCGGCGGCGTCGGGCCGCCTCCGACGAGGCCGATGGGGCGATGGTGCGCGACGGGTCGGAGGTGTCGGTTGCCCCCGATCCAGATCCACTCGGGGGCGGGGTGGGGAGACGAGAGGGGACGAGGGGAGGAGTGGGGGTTACGGGTTAGGGCTACAGGTTAGTGGGGGGTATAGGCGTGGCGCGTGTGCCGGCCTGGCGGTCTGGTGACCTGCTGGGCCGTGGCCCCGTGGGCCTGGGGCTGGGGGTTTTGTTTTTCCTTTTCTTTTTCTTTTTACTTTGTTTTATTTCCTTTCTTTTATTTGTTCTTTTATGTTCTCATCTTAATTTAGCCTTATAAAACATAAGCCTAGTCCCTAAATAAATGTTTTAGTTTACTCTACTGCCACTAAGTGTATGGTACACAATCAAAATAGTTTTACATTTTTACAATTTTTAAAAGGGCATTTAATTAATTATTTTACCGCTGTTTTATTTAATTTTGGACCTTTAAACACATTATAGAGGTGTGGTTCCTACACAAATATTATTTGTGATTTATTTGTCCTATCCAGAACATTTTAGTTTTAATATTTGAAAACTTTTACCGACTGACTTTATTTCGAAGTTGAATTTGAATAGGTTTCGAACTAACGCGATATTAGCAATAGTAATTGAAGTGATGTGGCATCATAACCAGAGGGTTACTGTAGCTTGATTACCCGGGCGTCACACTTTTCTTCAACTATAACTGGTTCAACTACTTTTACTTCAATGGGAGGATGAAATTTAAACCACTTTTCCTTAGGGAGATCAACATGAGTAGCAAATGGTTGACAGAAAGAAGCTACTATCTCAGAGTCAAGTCCATATTTAGTGCTAAATTCACGGAAAACATCGGTATCCATAAAAGATTTAACACAATCAAACTTAGGTGTTATACCTGACTCCTTACCTTCGTCGAGATCCCAATATTCAGAGTTGAGTTTAACTCTTTCCAATAAATCCCGTTTTAATTCAATAGTCTTCATCATAAAAGAACCGGTACAAGAAGTATCGAGCATGGAGCGATTATTGAGAGAAAGCCGAGCATAATTTTTTTTGAATAATCATTTCTCTTGAGAGCTCATGATTGTGGCGTGAATATAACATTGACTTAAGCCTCCCCCAAGCTTGAGCGATACTTTCTCCTTCGCGAGGCCAAAAGTTATATATATAATAACGATCACGATGAATCTGATGCATAGGATAGAACTTATGATGAAATTCCAACTTCAATCGAGTGTAGTTCCATGATCCAATATCATCGCATAACCTAAACCATGTCAATGCCTCTCCCTTCAAAGATAAAGGGAAGATCTTCTTCTTGATAACATCCTCGGGCATACCTACAAGCTTAAATAATCCACAAACTTCATCCACATAGGTTAGGTGCAAATCGGGATGCAATGTTCCATCTCCTGTAAAGGGATTAGCTAGCAGCTTCTCTATCATACCCGAAGGAATTTCAAAGCAAACATTTTCAGTAGGTTCAGTAGGTTGAGGATCACCTCTTTCCTCTACTGGTCGGGGTGAAGATACCCCGAACAAGCCCCTCAAAGGATTAAGTTCCATAATAACAAGTGACAGTAAATTTCGGCACACTATATAACTTTTTCCTTACCAAATTCCACTTACCAAAGGCGCTTCACTCCCCGGCAACGGTGCCAGAAAAGAGTCTTGATGACCCACAAGTGTAGGGGATCTATCATAGTCATTTTGATAAGTAAGAGTGCCGAAACCAACGAGGAGCAGAAGGAAATGATAGGAAGTTTTCAGTAGGTATTTTCTGCAAGCACTGAAATTATCGGTAATAGATAGTTTTGTGATAAGATAATTGGTAACAAGTAATAAATAGTAGAAGTAAATAAGGTGCAACAAGATGGCCCAATCCTTTTTGTAGCAAAGAACAAGCCTGGACAAACTCTTATATGAAGGGAAACGCTCCCGAGGACACATGGGAATTATCGTCAAGCTAGTTTTCATCACGTTCATATGATTCACGTTCATTACTTTGATAATTTGGTATGTGGGTGGACCGGTGCTTGGGTGCTGCCCTTACTTGGACAAGCATCCCACTTATGATTAACCTCTATTGCAATCATCTGCAACTACAAAAGAGGTATTAAGGTAAACCTAACCATAGCATGAAACATATGGATCCAAATCAGCCCCTTACGAAGCAACACATAAACTAGGGTTTAAGCTTCTGTCACTCTAGCAACCCATCATCTACTTATTATTTCCCAATGCCTTCCTCTAGGCCCAAAAAATGGTGAAGTGTCATGTAGTCGACGTTCACATGACACCACTAGAGGAAAGACAACATACATTTCATCAAAATATTGAACGAATACCAAATTCACATGACTACTTATAGCAAGACTTCTCCCATGTCCTCAGGAACAAATGTAACTACTCACAAAGCATATTCATGTTCATAATCAGAGAGGTATTAATATGCATAATCGATCTGAACATATGATCTTCCACCAAGTAAACCAACCAGCATCAACTACAAGGAGTAATCAACACTACTAGCAACACACATGTACCAATCTGAGGTTTTGATACAAATATTGGATACAAGAGATGAACTAGAGTTTGAGAGGAGATGGTGCTGGTGAAGATGTTGATGAAGATAACCCTCCCCAAGATGGGAGAGTTGTTGGTGATGATGATGGAGATAATTTCCCCCTCCCGGAGGGAAGTATCCCTGGCAGAACAGCTCCGCCAGAGCCCTAGATTGGTTTCACCAAGGTTCCGCCTCGAGACGGCGGCGCTTCGTCCTGAAAGCCTCCTTGTGATTTTTTCTAGGTCAAAACACCTCATATAGCAAAAGATGGGCACGGGGGGCTGCCGGGTGGCCCACGAGGCAGGGGGCGCCCCCACCCTCGTGGACGGTGGGTGGCCCCCCTCTTGTATTTCTTTCGCCAGATATTTTTTATATTTTCTGAAACAGAGTTTCGTGGAGTTTCACGGCTTTTGAGTTGTGCAGAATAGGTCTCCAATGTTTACTCCTTTTCCAGCCTAGAATTCCAGCTGCCGGCATTCTCCCTCTTTATGTAAACCTTGTAAAATAAAAGAGAAGAGGCATAAGTATTGTGACATAATGTGTAATAACATCCCATAGTGTAATAAATATCAACATAAAATCATGATGCAAAATGGACGTATCATAGGGGCACGGTAATGCATGACGGATTTTTTCGGCAAGTACCCGATTTTGACAAAATCATCAACTGTAGCGTTGGTGACAACCGAAGGAACCCAATTGCACGAAGTGACTGTGTTCGGCGTCATTGTGAGCAGAGAAGCCTAAAAGAAGGAAACATTTTGCCGGTTCAAAATTGGTTCATCAAGCTAGAAATCAAGCTACACCATATGTTCAGAAAGGCGGCTTAAATGGGGCCTAATGACATATGGATAAGTATAAACCGGTGATATAAGGCGCCATGACAAGCACTGAAACTCAAGAATCGGTAAAGAGCAAATTTTACTAAGTATTGAGACAAACAGGGTTCCCGGATTGCAGCTACAAGATTGGATCTACAGCAATTCAGAAAAACAAAGTAAAAGGTGGCGGCGGCGGAAAAGTAAGAAGGTCCAGATGAGATTTATTGCAATGAGGATATATTTTGAGATTAAGACAAGTGTTAAAACTGCTACCGCACGGATTTCACAGATTAATATTGTGATTTGGGATCTACGGCGCTAACGGCAAATAGTCAGACCTAAATATCAGTATTGAAGCAGTTCATGGATTCGGATCGGGTTGCTTGAGCAGATGAGATGTTCTAGTATTGAAAAAGAGATGCTATGAACGCCATGGCATAGGAGAAGTATCAAGTTCAAATCAAAAATCGCAACTACAAGGAAGGGCGAGGAGGAACTCGTGGAAACCCTAATGGATCTAAGAGAATAGAAAAGAGGAAAACTTGCCTGGGCTGATGAACGGCGGCGGCGGCGGACGAAATCTGGTCAAATCAGGCTAATGCAGCGGTCGTTGTTGAGGAAGAGACGGAGATCGACGACGCTGGCGGAGCTCATGTGCAGAGGCGTCGCGAGGAAGGAGACAAAGATGAAGAAGCAAGGGGGGAAATGGAAAGGGACCCCTGGCCCTATTTATAAGACGAATGGATAAGTATCATGCGCGGGAATCGAGGAGGCTGAAAAAACAGATATACGACAGTGCAGGCGCCTCAATTGTCGGAGGTTCATGAAATGTGGAGATTTTTTAAGATTTCGGTTATATGAAAGTAAATGACAGGTGACGTCATGGCGGGTTACCGCAATTTCAGGGAATAATGTCATGGCGAGTTACAATATCTTGCGAGAATATGAAGAAAGATTTTTTGCTAAGTGTTGAAGATTGACATGAACAAGTTCAAATCAACTTGGGGCTTAATGTTGGGGATATAACTATTTGATATGACCCGCACAGGAGGGGCCGGGTTATCACAATGGCGGTTCATGGGCCAAGCCCAGGAGCATGTTGAAGATGGCGGTTCAAGAAGATTAACGTATAAAGGGCCCAAAACCCAGAACGGCTTAAGGCCCGTAAGTGTAAACTGCCATGTATGTTGACTTGTACTGTAAGGCATGTAAAAATGAGTCACCGGGCCAGACACGTTTGTATGAGCCGGCCTGGACTCTGTAAGCCACAGGGCGTCAACCCGTGTATATAAGGGGACGACCCAGCAGCGGCCTAGGGGAGAAAACAACAGATCGAAAGCCAGGCTAGCGTATTCGCTCCCTAGCAATCGAATCCCTAGCAATACCACCTCAAACTAGATTAGGTTTTACCCTCACCACAAGGGGCCAAACCAGTATAAACTCCGTGTGTCTTTTGTCCCGTTTAAACCCCTTTAAGCTAACCACGTTGCGATGGCTCCACAACTAAGTCCTTTCCTTAGGACATCTGTTGTGACAACTCCACGACACTTAGACCATGAGATCATGCAACTCCCTGAACCGAAGGAATACCTTGTGTGCTATCAAATGTCACAACATAACCGGGTTATCATAAAGATGCTCTACAGGTATCTCCGAAGGTGTTTGTTGAGTTGGCATAGATCGAGATATGGATTTGTCACTCAGAGTATCAGAGAGGTATATCTGGGCCCTCCCGGTAATACACATCATAAGCTTGCAAGCAAATTACTAAGGAGTTTAGTCACGAGGTGATGTATTATGGAACGAGTAAAGAGACTTGCCGGTAACGAGATTGAACTAGGTATGAAGATACCAACGATCGAATCTCGGGCAAGTAACATACTGATAGACAAAGGGAATTACGTATGTTGTCCTAACAGTTCAACCAATAAAGATCTGCGTAGAATATGTAGGAGCCAATATGGGCATCTAGGTTCCGCTATTGGTTATTGACCGAAGAAGTGTCTCGGTCATGTCTACATAGTTCTCGAACCCATAGGGTCCACACACTTAAGGTTCGTTGACGACATAGTGTTATATGAGCTATATGATTGCTACCTCTTGAGCATGCGTTGGTCTTCCCTTGAAGAGGAAAGGGTGATGCAGCAAAGTAGCGTAAGTATTTCCTTCATTTTTTGAGAACCAAGGTATCAATCCTGTAGGAGACTACACGCAAGTTCCTCGTACCTGCACAAACAAATAAGAACCTTGCAACCAACGCGATAAATGGGTTGTCAATCCCTTCTCGGCCACTTGCAAAAGTGAGATCTGATAGAGATAATAGGATAATAGTTTTGGTATTTTTTTGTATAGATTGAAAGTAAAGATTGCAAAATAAAAGTAAAGTAAAGATAAATAGTTGCTGGAAGATTGATATGATAGAATATAGACCCGGGGGACATAGGTTTCACTAGTGGCTTCTCTCAAGATAGCAGATTTCTACGGTGGGTGAACAAATTACTGTCGAGCAATTGATAGAAAAGCGCATAGTTATGAAAATATCTAGGCATGATCATGTATATAGGCATCACGTCCGTGACAAGTAGACCAAAACTATTCTACATCTACTACTATTACTCCACACATCGACCGCTATCCAACATGCATCTAGAGTATTAAGTTCATAAGAACAGAGTAACGCCTTAAGCAAGATGACATGATGTAGAGGGATAAACTCATGCAATATGATGTAAACCCCATCTTTTTATCCTCGATGACAACAATACAATACGTGCCTTGCAGCCCCTGCTGTCACTGGGAAAGGACACCGCAATATTGAACCCAAAGCTAAGCACTTCTCCCATTGCAAGAACTACCAATCTAGTATGCCAAACCAAACTAATAATTCGAAGAGACTTGCAAAGATATTTTAATCATGCATATAAGAATTCAGAGAAGAATCAAATATTGTTCATAGATAATCTTGATCATAAACCCACAATTCATCAGATCTCGACAAACACACCGCAAAAAGAATTACATCGAATAGATCTCCAAGAAGATCGAGGAGAACTTTGTATTGAGATCCAAAGAGAGAGAAGAAGAAGCCATCTAACTAATAACTATGGACCCGAAGGTCTGTGGTAAACTACTCACAACTCATCGGAGAGGCTATGGTGTTGATGTAGAAGCCCTCCATGATCGATTCCCCCTCCGGTGGACCTCCGGAACAGGCCCTAAGATGGGATCTCACGGGTACATAAGGTTGCGGCGGTGGAATTAGGGTTTCGTGGTGCTCTTGGATGTTTTCAGGGTACATGGATATATATCGAAGGAAGAGGCACGTCGGTGGAGCAACAGGGGGCCCACGAGTGTAGGGGGCGCGCCTACCCCCTGGGCGCTCCCTCCCCCTTGTGACCGCCTCGTTTCTTCCCTGACGTGTACTCGAAGTCTTCTATGTTGCATTTGTTCCAAAAATGACTCTCCCGAAGGTTTCATTCCGTTTGGACTCTGTTTGATATTCCTTTTCTGTGAAACACTGAAATAGGCACAAAACAACAATTTGCACTGGGCCTTGGGTTACTAGCTTTATCCCAAAAATAGTACAAAAGTGTATAGTAAAGCCCATTAAACATCCAAAACAGATAATATAATAGCATGGAACAATAAAAAATTATAGATATGTTGGAGACGTATCAAGCATCCCCAAGCTTAATTCCTGCTCGTCCTCGAGTAGGTAAATGATAAAAACAGAATTTTTGATGTGGAATGCTACCCAACATAATTCGCAATATAATTTTCTTTATTGTGGCATCAATGTCCAGATCCGAAATATTCAAGACAAAAGTTTAATATTGACATAAGAATAATAATACTTCAAGCATACTAACAAAGCAATCATGTCTTCTCAAAATAACATGGCAAAAGAAAGTTCATCCCTACAAAATCATATAGTCTGGCTATGCTCTATCTTCACACAAAATATTTAAATCATGCACAACCCCGGTTTTAGCCAAGCAATTGTTTCATACTCCAATTTTTCAAACTTTTCAACTTTCACGCAATACATGAGCGTGAGCCATGGATATAGCACTAGAGGTGGAATGGAGTGGTGGTTGTGGAGAAGAAGCAAAAGAAGATAGTCTCACATCAACTAGGCGTATAAATGGGCTATGGAGATGCCCATCGATAGATATCAATGTGAGTGAGTATGGATTGCCATGCAACGGATGCACTAGAGCTATAAGTGTATGAAAGCTCAACTAAATAAACTAAGTGGGTGTGCATCCAACTCGCTTGCTCACGAAGACCTAGGGCATTTTGAGGAAGCCCATCATAGGAATATGCAAGCCAAGTTCTATAATGAAAATTCCCACTAGTATATGAAAGTGACAACATAGGAGACTCTATATCATGAAGATCATGGTGCTACTTTGAAGTACAAGTGTGGAAAACGGATAGTAGCATTGCCCCTTCTCTCTTTTTCTCTCATTTTTCTTCTCTTTTCTTCTCTTTTTTTTCTTTCTTTTGGGCCTTTTTATGGCCTCTTTTTTTTGGCCTGGAGTCTCATCCCTACTTGTGGGGGATTCATAGTCTCCATCATCCTTTCCTCACTGGGACAATGCTCTAGTAATGAAGATCATCACACTTTTATTTACTTACATCTCAAAGATTACAACTCGAAGCTAGAACAAAATATGACTCTATGTGTATGCCTTTGGCGGTGTACCGAGATGTGCAATGAATCAAGAGTGACATGTATGAAAGAATTATGCATGGTGGCCTAGCCACAAATACGATGTCAACTACATGATCATGCATGGCAATATGACAATGATGAAGCGTGTCATAATAAACGGAACGGTGGAAAGTTGCATGGCAATATCTCGGAATGGCTATGGAAATGCCATGATAGGTAGGTATGGTGGTTGTTTTGAGGAAGATATATGGTGGGTGTATGGTACCGGCGAATGTTGCGTGGTACTAGAGAGGCTAGCAATGGTGGAAGGGTGAGAGTGTGTATAATCCATGGACTCAACATTAGTCATATAGAACTCATATACTTATTGCAAAAATCTACGAGTCATCAAAACAAAGTACTAAACGCATGCTCCTAGGGGAAGGGTTGGTAGGAGTTAACTATCGTGCGATCCCGACCTCCACACAAAGGATGACAATTTATAAATAAATCATGCTCCAACTTCATCACATAACGGTTCACCATACATGCATGCTACGGGAATCACAAACTTTAACACAAGTGTTTCTTGAATTCCCAATTACTCCACTAGCATGACTCTAATATCACAATCCTCATATCTCAAAACAATCATCAAGTATCAAACTTATCATAGTTTTCAATGCACTTTATATGAAAGTTTTTATTATACCAATCTTGGATGTCTATCATATTTGGACTAATTTTATAACCAAAGCAAATACCATGTTGTTCTGAAAGAATCTCAAAATAATATAAGTGAAGCATGAGAGATCAATAAATTCTATAAAATAAAAGCACCGCCGTGCTCTAAAAAGATATAAGTGAATCACTAGAGCAAAACTATCTAGCTCAAAAGATATAAGTGAAGCACAAAGAGTATTCTAATAAATTCCAATTCATGTGTGTCTCTCTAAAAAGGTGCGTACAAAAAGGATGATTGTGGTAAACTAAAAATAAAAGACTCAAATCATACGTGACGCTCCAAGCAAAACACATATCATGTGGTGAATAAAAATATAGTCTCAAGTAAAGTTACCGATAGACGAAGACGAAAGAGGGGATGCCTTCCCGGGGCATCCCCAAGCTTAGGCTTTTGGTTGTCCTTGAATTTTACCTTGGGGTGCCTTGGGCATCCCCAAGATTAGGCTCTTGCCACTCTTTGTTCCATAGTCCATCAAATCCTTACCCAAAAACTTGAAAACTTCACAACACAAAACTTAACAAAAAATCTCGTGAGCTCCGTTGGTATAAGAAAACAAACCACCACTTAAAGGTATTGTATTGAAATCATTATTTATTTATATTGGTGTTAAACCTATTGTATTCCAACTTCTCGATGGTTCATACCCCCTGATACTGCTCATAGAATCATCGAAATAAGCAAACAACACATGAAAAACAGAATATGTCAAAAACAGAACAGTCTGTAGCAATCTGTAACTTTTGAATACTTCTGTAACTCTAAAAATTCTGAAATAAATTGGTGGACATGAGGAATTTGTCCATTAATCATCTGCAAAAAGAATCAACCTAAAAGCACTCTCCAGTAAAAAAATGGTAGCTAATCTCGTGAGCGCAATAGTTTCTGTTTTTTTACAGCATGATCACAAAGACTTCACCCAAGTCTTCCCAAAGGTTCTACTTGGCACAAACACTAATTAAAACACAAAACCACATCTAAACAGAAGCTAGATGCATTATTTATTACTAAACAAAAGTAAAAGCAAGGAAAATAAAATTGGGTTGCCTCCCAACAAGCGCTATCGTTTAACGCCCCTAGCTAGGCATGATATAAGAATAGATCTAGGTATTGCCATATTTGGTAGGCAATTCTTCAATTAAACACTTATAATCCTTAGGGGTTTCTTACTTTTTATTAATGATCAAACTCCTAGGAAAGAAATCAAGAAATTCATTTATGATAGTGAGAAAGTTGGGGTGAACACTTACTGATTTGAGATCCGTTGTTTCCTTACTAGAACATTCACCCTTATTTTTAGGAACGTGCATAAACTTAGCCATTTTGGTAGTAGAGGGGTTCGAAGTATTTCTCACAACAAAAAAGCAGACCCTACACTGGTAATAATATCCTCAAGCTTATCAATTCTAGTGGAATCTTGATCTATCCTCTCATTAACTATGGGTTCTTTTTCCTTCAAAAATTTCAGAGTGACTCCTACCTTGGATCCGTATTGGGTAATTTGGTTATGGATCTTTTTATACAAATTCTCAATCAACTCCACAGTTGCAACTTTATTTTCAATAATTTCAAGCCTCTGCATTACGTGTTCTAAAGTTAAGATAGTTCCATTAACCAAAAGAGGTGGTGGTCCAAACAAATCTATCATAGCATTATAAGAATCAAAAGTATGGCTACCCAAGAAATTCCCTCCAGTAATGGTATCAAGAATATATCTATTCCAAGGAGTGATACCTACATAAAAATTGCGAAGAATGATAGAAGTGGAAAGCTTCCTAGTAGATCTATTTTGAGCATTGCAAATTCTATACCAAGCATCTTTTAGATTTTCTCCCTCCCTTTGTTTAAAATTAAGAACTTCACTCTCGGGAGTATTAATAATGATAGAAGGGCTAGCCATGACGGTAGAGCTAACGATAAAACACACGGAGCAAATAAGAGGGCGAATAAAATGGTAAGGGTGAAGTGGGGGAGAGGAAAACGAGAGGCAAATGGCAAATAATGTAATGCAAGGGATAAGAGTTTGTGATAGGTAATTGGTATATGACTTGTGCATAGATATCCCCGGCAACGGTGCCAGAAATCCTTCTTGCTACCTCTTGAGCATGTGTTGGTTTTCCCTTGAAGAGGAAAGGGTGATGCAGCAAAGTAACATAAGTATTTCCCTCAGTTTTTGAGAACCAAGGTATCAATCCATTAGGAGACTACACGCAAGTTCCTTGTACATGCACAAACAAATAAGAACCTTGCAACCAACGCGATAAAGGGGTTGTCAATCCCTTCTCGGACACTTGGAAAATTGAGATCTGATAGAGATGATAGGATAATATTTTTGGTATTTTTGTTGTATAGATTGAAAGTAAAGATTGCAAAATAAAAGTAAAGTAAAGATAAATAGTTGTTGGAAGATTGATATGATAGAAGATAGACCCGGGGGCCATAGGTTTCACTAGTGGCTTCTCTCAAGATAGCAGATTTCTACGGTGGGTGAACAAATTATTGTCGAGCAATTGATAGAAAAGCGCATAGTTATGAGAATATCTAGGCATGATCATGTATATAGGCATCACGTCAGTGACAAGTAGACCGAAACGATTCTACATCTACTACTATTACTCGACACATCGACCCCTATCCAGCATGCATCTAGAGTATTAAGTTCATAAGAACAGAGTAACGCCTTAAGCAAGATGACATTATGTAGAGGGATAAACTCATGTAATATGATGTAAACCCCATCTTTTTATCCTCGATGGCAACAATACAATACATGCCCTGCTGTCACTAGGAAAGGACACCACAAGATTGAACCCAAAGCTAAGCACTTATCCCATTGCAAGAACTACCAATCTAGTAGGCCAAACCAAACAAATAATTCGAAGAGACTTGCAAAGATATTTTAATCATGCATATAAGAATTCAGAGAAGAATCAAATATTGTTCATAGATAATCTTGATCATAAACCCACAATTCATCGCTTCTCGACAAACACACCGCAAAAAGAATTACATCGAATAGATCTCTAAGAAGACTGACGGGCCTCTAACCCCTCGTTGGTTACCCCAAGTGGAAGGTGTAAGATGCAGTGTTGTGGAAGTTTTTCCCTTAGCAAAGATGCCAAGGATCGAATCCCTAGAGACTCCTAGGTTCAACAAGTAGGTGTCAACTGCTAACGGCGCCGGATTAGCAATCAACGTGGACCTGCACACAGATACAAATAACTTTGCTCCCAACGAGTACAGAGAGGTTGTCAATCCCTCCGGCCTTGTAGTTTACAAAGGATTAAATGCAAATGATAGTAGTGATAGATAATGTTTGCAATAGTAAATAAAAGCGAAAAGTAAATAGCGGATGTGATCAATGATGGTAATATGGACCGGAGTCTCATGATGTTCACTAGTGATGTCTCTCTCCCAAAAGATGATAAAACAGCCATGTGAGGTAAACGAATTACAGCTGGGCAATTGACACGACCACGAACGCAAACCAATGCTGACTACATTGCAAGAAAGGTTGAGGTTCAAAGCATGGGCGGTACGCCAAAGTAAGTAGACCGAAATCCATCAATATCTACTACTAATCATCCACCTTGAGATATCTATCGAGAACATCTCGCTGGTATTAAGTTGCGAGCCCCACCCATAGTGTAAACTCAATGCAACAGACAACTGCATTAAAAGAACTTTGCGTAAAGTAAACAATCCTTGCACCCGCGGGCACAAGCACCGTTGTTTTCCCCCTTGTGGCAACAGCACATCCCCTAGACTCATGTTTCTGTCACTCAAGCTAGTCATCGAGGGGCATGAACCCACAATCAAGCATAACGTTCCCTCTTGGAGTCACTACGTATTACTTGGCCAAAGCAATAAATAACAACGGAGAACATGCAAGAATTACTTATGAACATAAATATAAAAGAGGTAGATCAAATATATTACTCAATCACAATCTGAACATAATCTCATAATCCATCGGGTCCCAGCAAACTCATCATAGCAACAGCATAAGGATTACATATGTGCCTCGATCATGTAGGGCAGCTCACGAGGACTAATTAGTGAAGCACAAGAATGGGAGGAGAACATCACATAGCTACTGGTCATGGACTCATGGTCCAAGGGAGACTACTCACAACTCATCTGGGAGGCGTCCATGGTGGTGGAGAGGCTCCCGATGGTGATCCTCCCCTCCGGCAGGGTGTCGGGAAGAGTTCTCCTGGTGCTCCCGATCTTGGAAGCGGCGGCGGCGGCCGAACAGAGATGAGATCGAGAAAAAGAGTTCCCGTCCCGAGGGTTTCGAAGGACGCTCTAAATATATGCCAAGGGGGGCACCAGACGGGGCTCGGGGGGCCCAGGCGTCCCCCCGGCGCGGCCCAGGGGGGCGCGCCGCCAGGGCGCCTGGAGCCCTGGTGCCCCCCCCCCCCCGGCTGTCCTTCGGGCGCAAGGTAGGTTCTGGAACGCTGATTTTTTATATAATTTTTCTGGATTTTTACTGGCAGTTCTCGTAACGTGAAAACCTGAAATACAAAAGCAGCCGAAAACAGAAACTGGCACCGGGGTGCATTGGATTAGTAGGTTAGTCCAAATATGATCAAAAGTGTATGGAAGTGTATAAATATCATAGCAATATCACCCAAAAGTGGCATGGAGCAAGCAGAAATTATAGATACGTTTTGGACGTATCAAAGACCGAGGAGAACTTTGTATTGAGATCCAAAGAGAGAGAATAAGCCATCTAGCTAATAACTATGGACCCGAAGGTCTGTGGTAAACTACTCACAACTCATCGGAGAGGCTATGGTGTTGATGTAGAAGCCCTCCGTGATTGATTCCCCCTCCGGTGGAGCCCCGGAACAGGCCCCAAGATGGTATCTCACGGGTACAGAAGGTTGCGGCGGTGGAATTAGGGTTTCGTGATGCTCTCGGATGTTTTCAGGGTACATGGATATATATAGGAGGAAGAGGCACGTCGGTGGGGGCCACAAGGGTGGGGGGCGTGCCTACCCCCCTGGGTGCGCCCTTCCCCCTCGTGGCCGCCTCGTTTCTTCCCTGATGTGTACTCCAAGTCTTATGTGTTGCATTTGTTCCAAAAACGACTCTCCCGAAGGTTTCATTCCGTTTGGACTCCGTTTGATATTCCTTTTCTGCAAAACACTAAAATAGGCAAAAAAAACATCAATTTGTACTGGGCCTTGGGTTAGTAGATTAGTCCCAAAAATAATACAAAAGTGTATAGTAAAGCCCATTAAACATCCAAAACAGATAATATAATAGCATGGAACAATAAAAAATTATAGATACGTTGGAGGCGTATCAATGATTAGGTGGTTGAATGTTGTTCGGAGTACCGGATGAGATCACGGACATGATCATGAGTCTCAAAATGGTCGAGAGGTATAGATTGATATATAGGACAATGGTATTCGGACACCAGAAGAGTTTCGGAGTGCACCGGGTAGTCATCGGGTCACCAGAAGGGGTTCCTGAAAGTGTGTTATATCAACTAGAGGTGGATGAATAGGTGATTTTTACTAATTCATCAATGAGGAAATACTTCTTGAGGAAATATCTAAGTGACGAACTACAAGCAGCAGAATAAGTACTCAGATGCAAACATGACAAGATAGTAACATAGTCATCATGATGAAATGAAACAAGCACGGAGCATACATAGCGTGTAAACATGATAAGCATGCGGAAGACAAAGTGACTGAAGTGTTGGGAACGTAGCATGCAATTTCAAAAAAAATCCTACGCTCACGCAAGATCTATCTAGGAGATGCATAGCAACAAGAGGGGGAGAGTGTGTCCACGTACCCTCGTAGACCGAAAGCGGAAGCGTTTGTTAACGCGGTTGATGTAGTCGAACTTCTTCTCGTTCCGACCGATCAAGCACTGAACGTACGACACCTTCGAGTTCTGCATAAGTTCAGCTCGATGATGTCCCTCGAACTCTTGATCCAACAAAGTGTTGAGGGAGAGTTCCGTCAGCACGACGGCGTGGTGATGGTGATGGTGAAGTGATCCGTGCAGGGCTTCGCCTAAGCACTACGTGAATATGACCTGAGGTGTAAACTATGGAGGGGGCACCGCACATGGCTTGGAACAATTCATGTGTGTTCTAGGCGCCCCCTCCCCACGTATATAAAGGAGGGAGGAGGCCGGCCCTAGGTGCGCCTCAAGTAGGAGGAGTCATACTTGGGCTCCTAGTAGGATTCGCCCCCCCCCCCCTTTCCTTTTAACGAAGGGGGAAAGGGGAAGGAGAGAGAGGGAGAAGGAAAGGGGGCGCCGCCCCCTCCCCTAGTCCAATTCGGACTCCTCCCTCGTGGGGGCGCGCTACACCTATGTGGGCTGGTGTGCTTCCCTCCTATGGCCCATATGTCCCATATCTTCCCCCCGGGGGGTTCCGGTAACTCCCCGGTACTCCGATATGTACCCGATACAACCTGAAACACTTCCGGTGCCCGAATACTATCATCCAATATATCAATCTTTACCTCTCGGCCATTTCGAGACTCCTCATCATTTCCGTGATCTCATCCGGGACTCCGGACAATATTCGTTCACCAAATGACATAGCTCATATAATACAAATCGTCATCGAACGTTAAGCGTGCGGACCCTACGAGTTCGAGAACTATGTAGACATGACTGAGACACCTCTCCGGTCAATAACCAATAGCGAAACTTGGATGCTCATATTGGTTCCCACATATTCTACGAAGATCTTTAACGGTCGTACCATAATGACAACATACGTTATTCCCTTTGTCATCGGTATGTTACTTACCTGAGATTCGATCGTCGGTATCTTCATACCTAGTTCAATCTCGTTACCGGCTAGTCTCTTTACTCGATATGTAATGCATCATCCCGCAACTAACTCATTAGTCACATTGCTTGCAAGGCTTCTTTACGATGTGCATTACCGAGAGGGCCCAGAGATACCTCTCCGATACTCGGAGTGACAAATCATAATCTTGATCTATGCCAACCCAACAAACACCTTCAGAGATACCTGTAGAACATCTTTATAATCACCCAGTTACATTGTGACGTTTGATAGCACACAAGGCATTTCTCTGGTATCCGGGAGTTGCATAATCTCGTAGTCAGAGGAATATGTATTTGACATGAAGAAATCAATAGCAATAAAACCGAACAATCAATATGGTAAGCTAATGGATGGGTCTTTTCCATCACATCATTCTCCTGATGATGTGATCCCGTTCATCAAATGACAACACATGTCTATCGTTAGGAAACTTAACCATCTTTGATCAACGAGCTAGTCTAGTAGAGGCTTACTAGGGACACGATGTTTTGTCTATGTATCCACACATGTATCGAGTTTCCGGTTAATACAATTCTAGCATGAATAATAAACATTTATCATGATATAAGAAAATATAAAATAATTGCCTCTAGGGCATATTTCCTTCATGAAGAAATTTAGAAAGTCTTCAGTCAAAGTCTTCAAACAGTAACGATCAATTGCATCAACAAGTAAACAATGAAATGAAAGAGTCGAGGAAATAGAACCAGTAGCTTGGTGAAGTCAATGATTTGGTAGACCAGTTCCAACTGTTGTGACAGTTGTACATCTGGTTAGGGCAACTTGGTATTTAAACCAAAGGACACACAGTCCCAGAACACACAGTCCTTACCTTATTCCCCTTGAGGCAAGGTCACACAGACCTCTCCCAATCACTCGTGGTAAGTCTTCACAGGTGACTTCCAAACCTTCACAGACTTGGTCACCCAGCGATCCATAATCCCTCTTGGATGCTCTAGACCATTGACGCCTAACCATCTGGAAGATGCACAATCTTCAAAGGTAACAAGCGTCGGTTCCACACAGGAACAATCTCTTAAGTGATGCTCAATCACTTTAGGTTTTAGGTTTTTCCTCACTGATGATTTTCGCTCAAAGTCCTCGGAGGATGGGTTGCTCTAAATGACAAGTGGCAGTTTCTCTCGGAGCAGCCAACCAACTAGTGGTTGTAGGGGATGGCTATTTATAGCCAGGGAGCAGCCGGATATGATAAGACATAAATGCCCTTCAATGATATGACCGTTAGGTGGATAAGGTATTTTGGGACAGCTAGCGCGTAGCACAACAGCGGTCGAAAATTTGAGCTCTCAAATACCTCAGGCCTATCATGTTTCTCACTTGTAGGCAATCCGCACCGGCGAATTCCTAACTCCTCAGTTAGAACAAATTTCTCAGATACCAGAAGATCTTCGTCTCTGTTACTGAAGAAATTGACCAAACTGTATGGGATTTCCAAAGGCTTCACTCGAAGGATTGGGTATGTGTAGGCTTTGAGATGAGCATCAGTTGGAAATTGTTTCCTTAGTTTTACCTCGAACCCCTTTAACAGTACGATGTTTCCTATGACTCAAGAAAAAGAAAAATAAACTACGAAAACAAATGTCTTCATGTTTCATATCCTCGCATTAATATCCAAGTCTTCAAGGTCACACCAATTTCCTCATTTTCAAAGTCTTCAAGAAAACCAAAGTCTTCAAATAAAGACATTTATTTTTAAGGGTTGACTTTCTTCAGAAATATCAAACTCCTGAGAGACTTATAGAACCTGTGTACACTCACAAACACATTAGTTCCTTAACTTATAAGTCTTCAATACACCAAAATCACTAAGGGGCATTAGACGCACCTACAGTTCCGGGCACCCCCGGTAAGTGTATGGGCCTAATGGGCCAAGGGGGGGGGGCATATCAGCCCCTGGTGCACCCCTTCCTTGGACACCAGGCCCTAGGAGAAGGAAAGGGGAGGGGAGGTCCCTCCTCCCTTTCCCTTCTCAAGTGGGAAAGGAAAGGGGAGGGTGCCACCCTCCCTTGCCTTTCTCCCGCACTTATACAAGGCAGGGGGAGGGCGCGGCTTGGGAGAGACCGCAAGTAGGATTCCTCCTACTTGGGCGCCCTCTTTGGATGCATCCCCCATCCCACCTATATATATGTGGGGAGGGGGCGCCACACAAGGACATAATATTTTCTTAGTTGTGTACGGTGCGCCCGTCCACCGGTTACTTCCTCGGCCATATTTTTGTAGTGCTTAGGTGAAGCCCTGCGGAGATCGCATCACCATCACCGTCCCCACGCCGTCGTGCTACCGGAACTCATCCACTACCTCGTCGTCTTGCTGGATTAAGAAGGCGGAGGACGTCATCGAGCTGAACGTGTGCTGAACGCTGAGGTGACGTACGTTTCGTGCTCGATCGGTTGGACCGTGAAGAAGTTCGACTACATCAACCGTGTTGTCTAACACTTCCGCTTATGGTCTACGAGGGTACATAGACACACTCTCCCCCTCGTTGCTATGCATCTCCATGGATAGATCATTGCGTGTGCGTAGATTTTTTTTTTGTTTTTCATGCAACATTCCTCAACATGGGGACCATGATGCTTTGGCTCAGGTTTGTAGTTAGGGGGCCTAGTGCTTCTTTGGGGCGTTGTTTCCATGAAGGAGGTGGCACCGCGTCGGAATAATTTGCCTCTACTCTTCCTCCATCTCGATGTCGCTGCAACTTGTGGTGTCAGGGGGCAGGTGGCCCAGTCGTCTCGCCGATCTATGGATCTGGCGAGGTTCGTGTCTTGTGGTCGGCCGTCGGCGCTCTCGCGAGTGGCGGCCGTGTCGGCTGTTTTAGTTGTGTTTACTGTCTTGCAGTTGGTTGCGTGGATGATGGCAAGCGGCGATGTTCCTCTTCTTCGACTACATCGGATGAACTTGACGGCGTCGAAATCTGGTGACCATAGGAAAGATCCCTTGCCCACGTGACACAAAGACCCGGTCTCGTTGCTTGCGGCGACCCGCTTCATCGGCTCAAAAACATTTCTGTATGAGATGGTGCTCTCCTATATCTTGGTATGACGACTGTTCTCATCTTTTCCCGGTGTTGCCATGGTGGCGGCGGAGGATGTTTGTGGACTACGTTTCGGTGAGGCACGAGTTTTTGCAAGGGCAAAATAGTAGTCTTACTTCTCGTGGAATTCTTTGTGCAAAGTTGTTTCACAAGCATTTATGTTTTGTATGGTGACCATATGTGTAATTGCTGTGAACAGATTGTCTAATGAAATAGTATATGGTTGCTTCGAAAGAAAAAACTCTTTCGTGTCCTCAATAGTGTATTCAAGGCTCACTTTGTCCTGTGAAAATGCCAGCACGACTTTAGCACCGTCAGTTTGAAGAACCAGTAGGGATGTGTACTGGGTAGCAAACCGTACGTCCTCTTTAATCGCAAAGAGCACAGCTTCATAGACATCATCACAGTTGTACTTGAAGCAAACGGTCAGTTTGAAGAACCATCGGTAGGGCTGTGTACCGGGTACGTCTCGGTTAATATTTGCAGAGAAGCTAAGTTAGTGACGTGGCCGTTGCGCAATGCTCGCGTCATTAGCAAGTGGGACCGAACATGGCGGCCGGCCGGCGGCCGGCAGGTTGGTCGTGAGGAAGCACGTGTGTGGAGAGGGTGCCAAAGTCCGACGAAAACAGTTTCCAGTCTTTTTCTCCGACTGTCGATAGTATCACGGGCAGCATAGGCACATGGATCCGAGACGAAATTCCAACTGAGGCTAGAAGAGTCAACCGCGTGGCCGGGCCGGCCGGCGGCCAGCACAGGGCTCGACGCCGACCAACTCTGCTGCCATGTCTGCGTCCACCATGTAGGCACTGTATATGTAGTACTCTCATCAGAGGCGCTAGCTGTGAGTTTTTTTTAATAGTTTGGATCATGCGTGGCTAGCTGTGAGTTACATGAGTTTTCTTCTCTATTAATAGAACGTATCTTATTCTCTTTCCCTTTTTTCTTTTGGTATTGTTTCAGGCCAAGCAAGGGGTGGTGAGTGGTGACATGAAAGTGACTGGTTGAGCATAAGCGCTAGCCGTAGCCGATTCATTCTGGTTAAGGGATTAATTAGGATTATCGAAGAGCATATAAAATCTCCCAAGGGCTGAAGGAGTACGTACGTCTCAGCCGGATTTGGCTTCATCTCGACGTGTCGTAGGGTCTAAGTAGCATTACATGCTCCCACTGCTTTATAATTAATGTCTGCTTTGGCGCACTAATCACTCAGCTGGTTAATTGCGCTGAATGCACTAAGCACCCAACGAAAGACAGTTGATCCTGACCCGACCAGACCAGAGGAGAATATGGTTGGTGAAGAAGCGACGGGTTTGGGAGAAAATGATGAAAAGGGAGAAGAAAATCCATGTCCTTGATTCTGAATTCTGCTCCTTAGAGCAAGAGAATATCTATGATGAAACTGAAACCCGTCCAGAGAGACACAATACGAGTCAATCACAGATATGTACGAGGAAATTTCATGCGACTGCTAAATAACATAACCGGAATAATTAAGCTCAGATTAACAACGAGACGACCACATATATGCGCAGCCAGAGGAAAGAAGCAGCATGCCATCTGCCAACAATGAAGCTCCGGTCACAGCCGGAGGAAAGAAGCACCATGCATATGTGCGCAGAGAGGGTGGGTTCAGAGAAGATCCCACGACTCCAAGGTCGGGAAACCACAGCTGCTGCTGCCGCCGCTAGTGCTGTCCAGCGGGAGCGACCCGTCGGGAGTCGTCGGCGCTGGCATCGCACCCGTCCGCGCGGTGGACGGCCTCGCCCTGCACGCGCCGAGCAGGAACGCCGACGTGTCCAGCGTCGGCAGCATCAGCGTCCCTCCGGCTGAAGAAAGCGCTGCGCGGGCGGCGAGCGCGGGGAGGAGGGGCCCCTCCGTCTGCTGCTGGGCCGGCGGGAGGAGGAGTTCGTCGGCGCCCGTGACCTGGTGCACCATGCGGCGGAACTCCGCGGGGTCGGCGCTGATGTAGGTCGTGGGCAGCCGCCGCGACGGGCGCGGCCGCCGCCTGGCGACGCGGCGCGCGGGTCTGTGCTGCTGGTGCGCCGCCGGCGCGTGCGCCGCGGCGGGGACCGACGGGTGATCCTCGTACTCGTAGGGCAACAGGTGGCCGCGTTGGGCCGCGAGGAGCTGCTGCCACGGTGACGCCGAGGACGAGGATGCGTGGGCGGGGGAGTCCATGTGCTGCATGGCGGTGAGCATCATGCGTGTGTGATGTGAGAGCTAGCTAGGCTGCGTTTGCTTGCTGTTGCTGCGGCCGTGGCTTGAACTGAGAGGAAGAAGGGTCGCAGGAATAGGATTGATATAGGGAGACAGAAGGATGACGTGGGTGTGTCCGTGTGTGGACGGGCCGACGAGCTCGGTGGTCAGCGAGCGCGCTGACCTGTGGGTCCAGACTGTCAGTATGTGACCAGCGTCGAACGTGTGTAATGTGTTGATGCCTTGATGGTGTGTAGGGAACAGCTTGGGCGTTCGTTTGCTGACGATAATCTCGCTAAGAGCATCTCCAAAAGCTGCCCAACGCGCGGCGCGCTAAAAATCAGTTTGCAGTGCGTTCATCGTCTAATTTGATGCGGCGGGCAGCGTTGGTTCCAGCAGTCGTGGTAAAATGCAGCGCGCGTTCGCAGCTTCAGCAGCGCGCAAACATAGCACACGCGACTCGCCGGCGCATGTCATCATATATTGCATTTTGGACATAAAATGAATTTCAAACATCACAAAACAAAGACATGGCATAATAATAATTTCACACAAACAAGCCCACAAGTTCAAATTCATGCCCACAAGTTCAGCCAACCAAGTTCAAAATGCATACCAAGTTCATGACACAAACGAAAGGCATATCAACAATCAATCCTCGTCCTCGTCTTTATCATCATCTTCATCCGACTTCAAGTCTCATCGGACTCGCTAGCCATTTACAAAGCAGCCACGAAGTGCATCATGGGGGATGGAGCCACGGTACTGTTCTGGACGGATTGGTGGCTTTAGGAGGAACGCATACACGATATCAGCCAAACCTATTCAGTGACGTAAAGAAGAGCGCAACCAAGGTCAGAACAGTGAGAGAAGCAATGTCAGGGCAGTGGTGGCGTGACGTGTCACCCAACATGGATGCCCAGGCCATACAAGAGTTTCTGGGATTGGTTGATCGACTACAGAATGTCAAATTAGCGAAAGGGATCGATGACAAGATTGTGTGGACATGGGAAGAAAATGGCTTGTTCTCCGACCGATCAGCCTATCGTGCTCACTTTGCCGTGCGGCTGAGGCGGCAGGAGCCACGGAAATATGGAAGTACAGAGCATCGGAAACTTGCAAGTTCTTCTCCTGGCTAGCAGCAAAGAGAAGATGCTGGACGTCGGACAGATTACAGAGATGACTACTGCCACACCCAACGGCGTGCCCGTTCTGCGACCAGGACCAGAAACGATTGATCACCTGCTCCTTGGATGTTCTCGCTCGGCAAGTTTGGGCCGTTATCATGGATAACTGGGGAAAGCCTCACTGAACACCGGAGCCGGATGCTGAACTAGTGGGATGGTGTACCTCCCTCAACATTCAGAAGAACAAAAGAAAAAACATGGACGGTGATCACCCTAGTGGCTTGGACACTGTGGAAACACATGAATAACATCGTGTTTAACGGAGCTTCACCTTCTGTGAATGTGGTTCTATGACAGATCGAAGCGGAGGGACAAAACTGGAGGGCCGCGGCCATGTTGCGGGAGGCAAGATCGCTCCCAGTCAGGATAGATATGGTGAGCAATAGCGAGTAGTCAGCAGGCGGTCTCGGGCTCGTGGAGCCGTGGGTTTGGTTGTTGTAACATTGTAAAAACTCCCCATCTTGGCATCTTCTATCTATGATCTCGATACATCTGCTTGACGTATCCTTGAAAAAAAATCATCTTCATCCGACTCTTCCTCATCGTTTGAAGATGATTCTTCCTCCTCCTCTTCATTGTCGTGCGCCGCATCGTGATGTGAAGCTCAAAAGGTGTTGTCAAGATCTTCAATGACATCTTCATGCGAAGGTGTGTGAGGCACACCGGAAGACATTCCGCCCATGCCGCCCGGAGGTGCTCCCATGCCTCCCATGAGAGACGCAAAACTCATGCCTCCCATGCCGGCCATGCTGCCCGGAGGTGCTCCGAAGCCACCCATGATCTCCATGGTAGCTCCAAAGCCACCCATGGCACCCATGCCGCCCATGGTAGTTCCGATGCCACCGATACCTACCATGCCGCCAAGGCCACCGCCACCCATGCCGCCAAGGCCACCGCCACCCATGCCGCGAATCATGGCTCTTTTTTGGATCAAGACTTCTTGACGGGCAAGATTGACATAATATTTTTGCGCCTCATTTAGGATAGATGTGTGCAGGAAGAACAAGTACTTCTCCCAATCCAACAATCTAGATCGCTCCTCCATGCCCGCCTTTCTATCCTCCAATGCAAACTTCCTCTCCTCGGCCGCCACCCTCCTCCCCTCGGCCACCGACCTCCTCTCCTCAGTCGCGACATCTTGGTTCCTTGCCATCTTCCTCACCTTGTTGGCTTCTTTTCTTGCCTTCACAATGGCTTCCATAGCATTTTTAGCTCATCATCTCCTTTCCTCTTCTTCTTTTCTCTTGCGTCTTTCTTGCACCCATCCGGTCATTTTAGTTTCGAGTATGAAACCGAGTTTGGTGTGGGGCTTCTCTTGCCGTCATCACTTGATGCCTCCTCCTCCTCTTCATCATCCAAATCAATTGTTCGCTTCCGTTTCTTCCTCAAATCCAAATCATCCATATCATCATGATTCTTCCATTTTTCATCATCCTTCAATACTTCATAGCAATGAGGCAAAGTAAATGCTTTTCCTTTCTTGATCTTCCCCTTATTGCTCTTCTTCCCCTATGCTTTGAACAAGTTTTGTGCAATATTCAACTACAAAAAAACAAAACAAGTTAGCACCACAAACACCAACAACAAGCATGATGAACATGGATGAAATGATGCTACCTCTTCATAAGATTGCATCAAAGCATCAACTATATGTTTAGTGAAAGCTTTATTTTGACTATAAGCATGCGAAGAATTTAGCACGGATTGCATCAAGGAAATACAATCAATCAAAGAGCAATTATCATAATTGAACCCCTTTAAATCAAATGTAGTGGGTTCATCACTATGCAAAGTTTTAATTTCTTCAATCCCACTTTTAGCAATTTTAGCATCAAGATCTAAAAAGTCTGAATCATTGGGACACCTTAAAGCAGAATCATCTCCAATCCTATTTTCATCAAGATTAATACTGGAAAACAAGGATCTAATAGGAGACACATCAATAACTTCCAGATCTTCATCTTTATTTTCACGATAACTAGAAGAACACGATCTATTATAATCTTCTCTTTTAGCACGCATTCTAGCGGTTCTTTCTTTGCATTCATCAATGAAAATTCTCATGGCTTCGAGAGACTCATTGATATCATGCTTAGGTGGGATAGATCTAAGTTTCAAAGAATCAACATCAAGAGTAATTCTATCCACACTTCTAGCCAATTCATCAACTTTAAGCAATTTCTCTTCAAGCAAAGCATTGAAATTTTTCCGCGAGATCATAAACTCCTTAACACTAGTTTCAAATTCAGAAGGCATCTTTCCATAAGAGTTGTTGTAGGAATTACCAAAATTATTAGAGGAATTACTAGGAAAAGGCCTAGGATTAAAATTACCTCTATAAGCATTATTACCAAAATTATTCCTACCAACAAAATTCACATCCAAAGATTCATTGTTATTCTCAATCAAAGTGGACAAAGGCATATCATTAGGATCAGAAGAAGCACTCTTAGTAGCAAACAATTTCATAAGTTCATCCATCTTTCCACTCAAAAACCCTAATTTCTTAGATAGCATGCACTTTTTTACTAGTAGATCTTTCGGGTGCCATTGAGAATAATTAACCATAATATTATCTAGGAGTTTGGTAGGTTCTCCTAAGGTAGTTTCCATGAAAGTGCCTCCGGCGGTCGAATCTAAAAGATTTCTAGAAGCAAAATTCAAGCCCGCATGAAAGTTCTGAATAATCATCCACAGATTTAAACCACGTGTAGGGCAATTACGTATCATTAATTTCATTCTCTCCCAAGCTTGTGCAACATGCTCATGATCTAGTTGCTTAAAATTCATAATATCGTTTCTAAGAGAGATGATCTTAGCAGGAGGGAAATACTTAGAGATAAAAGCATCTTTGCACTTATTCCATGAATCAATACTATCTCTAGGCAAAGAGGAAAACCAGGTTTTAGCACGATCTCTAAGTGAAAACGAAAATAACTTCAATTTAACAATATCGTTATCCGTATCCCTTTTTCTTTTGCATATCACACAAATCAACAAAGTTCTTTAGATGGGTAGCGGCATCTTCACTAGGAAGGCCGGAGAATTGATCTTTCATGACAAGATTCAACAAAGCAGCATTGATCTCACAAGATTCAGCATCGGTAATAGGAGCAATCGGAGTGCTAATAAAATCATTATTGTTGGTATTGGACAAGTCACACAATTTGGTATTGTTTTGAGCCATAGTGACAAGCAAGCAATCCAACACACACAAGCAAACAAGAAGCAAGCGAACGAAAAACACACGGCGGAAGAAGGGCGAATAAAATGGCAAAGGGTGAAGTGGGGGAGAGGAAAACAAGAGGCAAATAAATGTAATGCGAAGGATAAGGGTTTGTGATAGGTACTTGGTATATGACTTTTGCGTAAGCCTCCCCGGCAACGGCGCCAGAAATTCTTCTTGCTACCTATTGAGCTTGCGTTGTATTCCCTCGAAGAGGAAAGGGAGATGCAGCACAGTAGCATAAGTATTTCCCTCAGTTTTTGAGAACCAAGGTATCAATCCAGTAGGAGACCACGCGCCAGTCCCTCGCACCTTCACAAACAAATAAGAACTTCACAGCCAACACGATAAGGGGTTGTCAATCCCTTTACGGTCACTTACGATAGTGAGATCTGATAGATATGATAGATAATATTTTTGGTATAGAAGCAGAAAATAAAGAAAGCAAATAAACAACGGAGATAGAAATTGACAAGAAAGTAATATGGTAAAGCTAGACCCGAGGGCCATAGTTTTCTCTAGTGGCTTCTCTCATAATAGCGATATTCTACGACGGGTAAACAAATTACTGTCGAGCAATTGATAGAAAAGCGAATAATTATGAGACTATCTAGGCATGATCATTGTATATAGGCATCACATCCGAGACAAGTAGACCGACTCCTGCCTACATCTACTACTATTACTCCACACATCGACCGCTATCCAGCATGCATCTAGTGTATTGAGTTCATACGAACAGAGTAACGCCTTAAGCAAGATGACATGATGTAGAGGGATAAACTCAAGAAATATGATGAAAACCCCATCTTTTTATCCTCGATGGCAATAATACAATACGTGCCTTGCTGCCCCTACTGTCACTAGGAAAGGACACCGCAAGATTGAACCCAAAGCCAAGCACTTCTCCCATTGCAAGAACTATAGATCTAGTAGGCCAAACCAAACCAATAATTCGAAGAGACTTTCAAGGATATTATGAGCACACATAAAAAGTTCAGAGAAGAACCAAATATCTTTCATAGATAATCTTGATCATAAACTCACAATTCATCGGATCTCGACAAACACACCGCAAAAAGAGATTACGTCGAATAGATCTCCTTGAAGACCGAGGAGAACTTTGTATTGAGATCCGGAGACATAGAAGAAGCCATCTAGATACTAGCTATGGACCCGAAGGTCTGAGGTAAACTACTCACAACTCATGGTGAGGGCGATGATGATGATGATGAAGGCCTCCGTGGTGGATCCCCCTCCCGGAACAGGCTCCAAGATGGGATCTCCACGGGAACAGCAGCTACGGCGGTGGAATTAGGGTTTTCTCTCTGCGTATGGAGTTTCTGGGGTACGTAGGTATATATAGGAGGAAGAGGGGCACCAGGGGCCACAGGGGCTACCCTCGAGGTAGGGGGCGCGCCCTGGGAAGGGGGCGCGCCCCCCACCCTCAAGGGTGGGTCCCCTGTCCTCTGGCTTGGCCCCGAAGTCTTTCGTGCATGATTTCCTCCAAAAATATCTCTTGCGAAGGTTTTATTCCGTTTGGACTCCGTTTGATATTCCTTTTCTGCAAAATCCCGAAATAGGCAAAAAACAACAATCTGGACTGGGCCTTTGGGTTAGTAGGTTTGTCCCAAAAATGATATAAAAGTGAATGATGAAGCCCATTAAACATCCAAGACTTCATAAATAATAGTATGGAACAATAAAAAATTATAGATACGTTGGAGACGTATCAAATGCACTTTACCCTATCTTCATCGTTAGTGCCACTTGGTTTCAACTTGTCAACCGCCCTTTGTGCGGCCGCCCAATTTTGACAATCTTTGTTGATTGTCGACCACCGGGAGAGAAGAGATCGATCGGAGCGGTCAATTCCACTCTTGTAGTGTAGATTAAAGTGCTTCTTCATCCGGTTCCAATAAGCATCCCTACTTTGATCACCTCCAACGGATGGATCCCTCGATACTTTCAACCAAGTATCGCATAGCAAGACGTCTTCTTTGTTGGTGTAGTTGCCTCCTCTTCCTTTCGGTGCATCGACAATGCCCTCACCATCCTCGTCCACCTCGAACTCATGGTCATCGAAATGCATGTCATTGGTTTGAGACCAATGAGAATTGTTGGAGCCAATGCCCATAGTTGACATATATGCCTCATCGTTGAAACTACAAAGTATATACAACGAAGCAAATAATCTATCTATATGTATGCGTTCAAAAAATAACAACAACAAAAAACTTGGCAAAATTTTATACCTTTGGGGCATTTCCTCAACCACCTTGTGCGCGTCAGCCCCCGGCTCAATAAGTGAGCTCGCCAGCGCTTCGGTCGCCATCGCGCCCATCGAACGCCCTGCAAGTTTCTTCCTCAGCGGCTTCAAGGACCCGGAGCCATCCGACACCTTGTTCTTCTTCGCGGGTACCTTGCCCTTCTTCGGTCGCGCCGCATTTGGGAGCTTCGAAAGGGGGGCACGTGGCTTCACGGCGAGCGGCGGAGCTTCGCCACCCGTCGCCGAGGTCATCCGTGGCGGCATGAAAAGGCCACGCGCGATGCTTGGAGGAGCTCCGACGGAGGCGATGCCAAAGCTCCCCGCGTTAGGGTTTGTGGCGGCGACAGCGGCGGCAACGGCGATGACGGAGGGGTCGTGAGTGTAGGAAGGGGTGAGGGGGGTGCCGGCGCGGGTGTCCTTCGAGTCAGTTCGTCGGCGGCGGCGCGGGCGGGGCGAAGATGGCGCGGCGAAGAGAGTGCGGCACGCGGAAGTGGGCGTACCAAATACGCAGTGCGCGATGGCGATTCGGACTGCGCGCCCAACTCTATATGCCGTGCGCGCTTGTTGCGCGTCTGCTGGAGCCCTTCTACCGATTGCGCGCGGGCTAAAAAAGGTAATTTTGCGGCGCGGCACCTATTTAGAGCCGCTGTTGGAGATGCTCTAACAAAATATCCAAAGCGAACCAGGTACGTAGTACAGTACATACATGACAACGGGATGTTGATATCTTCCCGTGTTTGATCAAGTTTCCATAATGATAAGTGTTGTGTGCACGATACAACAATTTTTTCTATCAGTCTTCAAAGATTGGTTTAGAACGGGAGTGCGGTCCATCGGGCCGGGTAATACCTAGAGTAATTAAGTGATCTAAAATGTTGTATACTTCATCTGTTGCTAAATATAAGTTTTTTTAGAGGTTTCGAATGGACTACAACTTAGGATGTATATAGACATATTTTAAAGTATAGATTCACTCACTTGGCTTTGTATGTAGTCCTTTGTTGGAATTTCTAAAAAAGACTTATATTTGGGAGCGGAGGGAGTCTGTGTTCCCAAGTATTTATCTTTCTAGACATTTCAAACGGACTATAGCATAAGGATGTATGTAGACATATTTTAGAGTGTAGATTCACTCATTTTGCTTGCTATGTAGTCACTTGTTGAAAACTTTATAAAGACAAATATTTGGGAAGGAGGGAGTAATATTAGTTTACTGATGACATTTTAGAGGTATTAGTTGGAGAAAACAACACTTTAGAGGTAATAGATTCACTCACTTTACTTTGTATGTAGTCTCTTGTTGAAATTTCTAAAAAGACTTATATTTGGGAGCAGAGAGAGTCTGTGTTCTTAAATATTTGTCTTTCTACACATTTTAAACGAACTATAACATAAGATGTATGTAGACACATTTTAGAGTGTAGATTCACTCATTTTGCTTCGTATGTAGTCACTTGTTGAAATCTTTAGAAAGACAAATATTTGGGAACGAAGGGAGTAGTATTAGTTTACTGATGACATTTTAGAGGTATTAGATTCACTCACTTTGCTTCGTATGTAGTCCCTTGTTGGAATTTTTGAAAAGCTTTTATTTGGGAACAAAGGGAGTTTGTGTTCGCAAATATTTGTCTTTCTACGCATTTCAAACGGACTACAACGTCAGGATGTATGTAGACATATTTTAAAGTGTAGATTCACTCATTTTACTTCGTATGTAGTCACTTGTTGAAATATTTAAAATACAAATATTTGGGAACGGAAGGAATAGTATTAGTTTACTGATGATATTTTAGAGGTATTAGTTCCAGAAAACAACACTTTAGAGGTATTATTTGTAGATTTATCTTTCATATGCATTCATTAGCCGATATATCTTGTACGTCATCGACAAAGAGACATGTCGTGTATCTATTCTGGACCATATTCATACAACACAATTGTCAGAGCTTAAAATTTTGAGTCACTTAGTGAAATTAAAAAGTTTCACGGGAGAATTCAAAGAAGCACTCGAAATAAAGCAACCATTATGGAATTCCGATATATCGAAATGGCAATGTTTATTTCCTAATGGTATTCCAACGAGCGTAGCAAGTAATAAATTCAGAATACAAACATTTATTTTTGTTATCGTAATATTTAATATAATAAGAATTTAGGAAATTGCAAGGATTTGCCTGGCTATTTTGTTTTTCATTTTATGTTCTCGTGGAAAGGTAAAGACCTGGTGAAGCCGGTTTGTGCGGTGAGTATTGTCTGTTCCACATGTTCTTAGACCTTTCACTTGAAGTATTTGTGATCACTACGTATATTGTTTTTGCATGATGGGTATGAGTTGAGAAATTAGTTTTTATTATACCAAACATCGTGTGAATGAAGCTAAAGACAACTTTCTTGATATTTTGCGAGCATTTCTTAAGCACATCAACTAGATCTCAATAATTTGTAATAGATTTTCAATTGGATTGTCACTTTATATGTATAGATTGTCAATTTGCCATTTTGTTATCAGTTTACATTACAAGTGAAGTGGACTTAAATTATTATGCAATTTTGATAGTGTTATATTGTCTCTACCTATGAAATTTAACATCCATTATCTTTATAATATAACTTCAGCACAAAAAAAAAATAGAAGCATGTGGCAAGGCATGGGCATTCTACTAGTACTCTCTCCGTTTCTAAACATAAGTCTTTTTAGATATTTCAATATGGAGTACATAAAAATGTATATAGACGTAGTTTAGAGTGTAGATTCACTCATTTTGCTCCGTATGTAGTCCATTTTGGAATCTATAAAAAGACTTATATGTATGAACGGAGGGACTACCTAGAGTAACTAAGTAACCTAAAATATGTTATAGTGTTAGTTTACTGATGACACTTTAGAGGTATTAGCTCCAGAAAACTACCTTATTATTGTCTCATAAGATCTACCAGTTGAACTTTAAAATTTCACTAAAAACTATCACTTTTGGCAAGTGGCCGGTCATATTGTTTCGAACACGATTATGACAGGCATGGTCCGCAGGCGGACCCACAAGTCAGGCCCCTGTTGGCAAAGTGTGTGACGGCGGCACTTGTTGGCCATTAGAGCCAGCATGCAGGCCGACCTGGTCGCACCATGTCAAAGCAGGCGACCCACTCTCCTTCCGCCGTACTGCGTTGCCTTCGTGGAAGAACAACGAAGAGAGCACATACAACGACATGAGCAATGTGGGCGGCATGGCATGGAGTATAAGGGGATGTTTGGATTTGGGCCAAAAGTTGCCTAGCCAAAAATTTGGCGTTGACCACGCTAAGGACGCCTATTTGGATTGGTGTCAATTATTTGGCTCGCCACGGCTACAGACATTCACACAGTTCAGTTTCACACCAACTCTTGGCCATTCATAGGTGGGCAAAACTTTCGCCAATTTTTTGGCTAGCCCACGAATTAGCAGGGTATTCACGTGCAGCATCCATACAATCCCTAAGTGCTTTTCGCTGCTAGGGTCAAGGTTACGAGATTTGGGTCATTTCTTTGATTTGAGCTCATATTCGTCCGCTGCTCTCGATTCAAATGTTGATCTTCATGTCATGGTTGCAGGAAACTCTTGAAGCCATAGTGGAGCCAAGTTTCTGTGGTCTTGTGGTTGAATCCGAGCCAAAGTGCATCCTCTACAAGACAAGTTTCTGGCTTTTGAAGGCAGTGACACCGGGAGGATCTTCCTACGGTGTCCTATGCAGGTAAGAAGAATGAGCTCATGCCTCCAATTGTTTGCTTTGTACCCAAATTAACTACAACTAAGTGGGGTGCTCTATTAGTGGTATTTTGTGGCTAATGCGAAGACCTTCGTGTGTATCTGCATTGGCACAAACCGAGTGTTCTACACTTTGTTTGTTCTCTTGTTTGAATTGCAGGTGCATTAATTACTAGATGATGCTAGTCTCAGTCTAGTTGTGTATTGGGTATGGTTCTTGTGCTACTAAAAGAATTATGCTAGTATTTCTCTGTCAGTTTTAGTGTTCGATTATGTTTTTCACTCCTCTATCACTTGGTAGTGTTGCTTTGCCAGTTCACTGCACATGAATTATGCTTTTCACTGAGTGTAACTCTAACCAAATCTCATTGAAATTAACTAAATTATGCTTGTCGGTGCCTTAGTGCTCCTCTCTAAGTGGCCAATTTTTAAGTAACTAAATGATGTTGTGTTAGTGATGGTGTCCTGGACTAGGGGGTCCTGGCCTAGCCAGACCAATGTATGGGTTGGACCACCAACTCGTTAAGGAGGAGGGACTACGGAGGCCTTTAAAGTGCGGGGACTGAAGACTTGGCGTGTACTTCAAGCATATCATATTAGATTTGGCATCTAACTTCTTAGATGGCAGTTGGCCATGTGTAACCCTAGATACCCCTCGCGCCTATATAAACCAGAGGGTTTAGTCTGTAGTGGCCATCCATATATCCATTCATCCATATGCCCTTTCATCATACCCCTAGGGTTCATACCACAACTCATGATCTCGAGGTAGATCAACTATGTACCTTGATACTTCCGTAATATAAGCAAGAGCGGGACGTAGGGTTTTACCTCCATAGAGAGGGCCCGAACCTGGGTAGATTTGTGTGTGTTCTCTCTTGTTACCCATCAACTTGAACTAACAGCTCGGGCCCCCCTACCCGAGATTTGCCGATTTTGACACCGACATTGGTGTTTTCATTGAGAGCTCGTTGTTTGATCACGTAGGGTCGATGGCCTCGCCAATCGGTGATCGGAATTCCCTCAATGCCATAGGCGTATCGACGGCTCTTGCCGATGGGCTTCCTGAAGGCCCGCTGGATCCCAAGTTATGCTCTCCCTTTGAGGTGATAGAGCATGACCACGAAACCGGCTTGGAGTTTTATGCTCCCTCATCGAGCTCGGCCGACGGAACCCAATTAAAAGGAACCTCGGATCCGAACTCCCCTATGAGGAATAAGCACGGAACTAATCAGCCAAGCGAGGTTGGTGTTTTGGACATCGAGCCAAGTCTAGATGCCTCCCTAGTGAACACGCCTGCGATGGACACGAGGGCGCTTCAGAGCCCTCCCCGGCCGGGTTAGGATTTTTTCCCACCCAACTCCCAAATCAAATATTGTTCAGATAACTCGGGGCCTCCCGATGTCTGGGACCCGTTGTATGTAAAATAGTGTCCCGAAGAGACAGTTCAACAATTCTGGTCACAATTCCTGTCCGTTAGGAACAGAACAGTCAATTTCCTTGAGAGGGAGGACTAGATGCCTTTAGCCATAACTGTCACGGCGATGGTTTGTTAAACGCCCCCACTCAGCGCCGAGTTTAGACTTTCTACAAGCTCTCAGAGTTGGTGTCAAATTTTTGCACCATAGAAGAAACATGGCTAACCCAGGGAGCAGTACACTCAGACGGACCAAAAGTGCATGACCTCGCACAATGGGAGCCACGCTGGGCCCATGCCAGCAGAGTCACCACAAAAAAAGAAGGCGGGACACCAGACCGCCCTACACGGATTGCTGGACTAACCATGCCCTATAGACTCTACATTGCTCAACACCAATCCAACCCACAACCTTCGAGCTTGGTGGGTTGTGAAGCAAGTGGCTAAAGGTGGCGAGGCCCTCCTTGCAAGCAGGCACTCTGTCTCAAAATCCTCGGATGAGTTCGAGTTCCTGATCATTTATCAAACATACAAGTCAGGGAATCAAATAAAACGAGCTCTGCAGGAGCTCGTCCACGACCTAATACGTACACCCCTGGCTGTATGGTTGGACACGCCGATCAGGTTTGAGTACGATCAGTCGGTGGCCGATCTAAGCCGATGCTTAGTCGCTCTGGTTCTCGGCCGCATAGTGGACGGATGCCGACTTCATAAGGTATTAATGGATGACAGAAGTAGTTTATGTTGTAAATATGCCCTGGAGGCAATAATAAATCGGTTATTATCATATTTCCCTATTCATGATAATCATTTATTGTCCATGCTAGAATTGCATTGATCGGAAACTCGGATACATGTGTGGATACATAGACAACAACGTGTCCCTAGTGAGCCTCTACTAGAATAGCTCATTGATCAACGATGGTTAAGGTTTCCTAACCAAAGACATGAGTTATCATTTAATAACGGGATCACATCATTAGGAGAATGATGTGATCGAGAAGACTCAAACTATAAGCATATCATATGATCGTATCAAGTTTATTGCTATTATTTTCTGCATGTCAAGTATATGTTCCTATGACCATGAGATCATGCAACTCACTGACACCGAAGGAGTACCTTGTGTGTATCAAACATCGCAATGTAATCGGGTGACTATAAAGATGATCTACAGGTATCTCCAAGGGTGTCTGTTGAGTTGGCATGGATAAGGACTGGGATTCGTCACTCCGTTTGGCTGAGAGGTATCTCGGGGCCCACTCGGTAATACAACATCACAATGAGCTTGCAAGCAATGTGACTAAGGAGTTAGCCACAAAATCTTGTATTACGAGACGAGTAAAGAGACTTGCCGGTAACAAGATTTAACTAGGTCTGGAGATATTAACGGTCGAATCTCGGGCAGGTAACATACCGATGGACAAAGGGAACCACATACGGGATTAGCTAAATCCTTGGCATCGAGGTTTGACCGTTAAAGTGAAGGAAATATGCCCTAGAGGCAATAATAAAGTTTTTATTTATATTTCCTTATATATCATGATAAATGTCTTTTATTCATGCTAGAATTGTATTAGCAGGAAACTTGATACATGTGTGAATACATAGACAAAACAAAGTGTCCCTAGTATGCATCTACTAGACTAGCTCATTAATCAAAGATGGTTGTGTTTCCTAACCATAGACATGTGTTGTCATTTGATCAACGAGATCACATCATTAGGATAATGATGTGATGGACAAGACCCATTCGTTAGCTTAGCACTATGATCGTTTAGTTTTACTGCTATTGATTTCTTCATGACTTATACATGTTCCTCTGACTATGAGATTATGCAACTTCCGAATACCGGAGGAACACCTTGTGTGCTATCAAACGTCACAACGTAACTAGGTGATTATAAAGATGCTCTGCATATGTTTCCTAAAGTGTTTGTGGTGTTGGCATAGATCAAGATTAGGATTTGTCACTCCGAGTGTCGGAGAGGTATCTCTGGGCCCTCTCGGTAATACATATCATAATAAGCCTTGCAAGCAAATGACTAATGAGTTAGTCACGAGGTGATGTATTACGGAACGAGCAAAGAGACTTGTTGGTAACGAGATTGAACTAGGTATGATGATACCAACGATTGAATCTCGGGCAAGTAACATACCTATGACAAAGGGAACAACGTATGTTGTTATATGGTTTAACCGATAAAGATCTCGTTGAATATGTAGGAGCCAACATGAGCATCCAGGTTCCGCTATTGGTTATTGACTGGAGATATGTCTCAGTCATGTCTACATAGTTCTTGAACCCGTAGGGTTCGCACGCTTAATGTTCGATGACGATTTGTATTATGAGTTATGTGTTTTTGATGACCTAAGTTTGTTCGGTGTCCCGGATGAGAACACAGACATGATGAGGAGTCTCGAAATGGTCGAGACATAAAGAATGATATATTTGACGATATTATTCGGACACCGAATGAGTTTCGGGGGTCACCAGATAAATATCGGAGTGCCGGAAGGGTTATCGGAACCACCGGAGAAGTAATGGGCCTTATTGGGCTTTAGGGGAAAGAGAGGAAGGCAACCAAGGGCTGGCCGAGCGCCCCCATGGGCCTAGTCCTAATTTGACTAGGGGGAGGGGCGGCGCCCCTCCTTCCTTCTCTTCTCCCTCCTTTCCTTCTTCTCCTAGTTGGACTAGGAAAGAGGGTTCCTACTCCTAGTAGGAGTAGGATTGCCCCCTTGGGCGCACCCTACAGGGGCCGGCCGACCTCCCCCTTGCTCCTTTATATATGGGGGCAGGGGGCACCCTAGAACACACAAGTTAACAGTTGTTTTAGCCGTGTGCGGTGCCCCCCTCAACAGATTCCACCTCGGGTCATATTTGTCGTAGTGCTTAGGCGAAGCCCTATGCGGATCACATCATCAACACCGTCGCCACGCCGTCGTGCTGACGAAACTCTCCCTCGTCCTCAACTGGATCAAGAGCTCGAGGGACGTCATCATGTTGAACATGTGCTGAACACGAAGGTCCGTACGTTCGGTGCTTGGATCGGTTGGATCGTGAAGACATTTGACTACATCAACCGCATTACTAAACGCTCCGCTTTCGGTCTACGAGGGTATGTGGACACACTCTCCCCGCTCGTTGCTATGCTTCTCCTAGATAGATCTTATGTGGTCGTAGGATTTTTTTGAAATATTACGTTCCCCAACAGTGGCATCATGAGCCAGGTCTATGCGTAGATGATTTGCACAAGTAGAACACAATGACTTGTGGGCGATAATAGTCATACTCCCTCCGTCCGAAAATACTTGTCATCAAAATGGATAAAAAGGGATGTATCTAGAACTAAAATACATCTAGATACATCCTCTTTTATTCATTTTGGTGACAAGTATTTCTGGACGGAGGGAGTACTACTTACCAGCATGTCATACTTTGATTCGGCGGTATTGTTGGATGAAGCAGCCCAGACCGACATTACATGACCGCATTCATGAAACTGGCTCTACCGATGTGCTTTGCACATAGGTGGCTGGCAGGTGTCAGTTTCTCCAACTTTAGTTGAATCGAGTGTGACTACACCTGGTCCTTTTTGAAGGTTAAAACATCACACTTGATGAAAAATTGGTGTGGTTTTGATGCGTAGGTAAGAATGGTTCTTGCTAAGCCCGTAGCAGCCACGTAAAACTTGCAACAACAAAGTAGAGGACGTCTAACTTGTTTTTGCAGGGCATGTTGTGGTGTGATATGGTCAAGACGTGATGAGTTATACGTTGTTGTATGAGAAGATTGAGGGAGTCTTGTATTCAGGGGTCCTCAGGCGTCCGGGTCGATGAAGCTGGGCCGTATTGATGGTCCACGAAAGTAGAAGCAGAAGACTCTCCCCCATATTCGGTCAGGACTCCTATGTACGTAGAAAGGAAAGCGTATGAGTCCGGATGTATCTATTACTTCCTCCCCAAGTCACCCTTGTAACCCTAGACCCTCTCTAGAGTGTATATAAGCCAGGGGGTTTAGTCCGTAGAGGCTAACTCTAGAATCATAACATCCTCATAGGCTAGGCTTTAGGGTTTAGCCATTACGATCTCGAGGTAGATCAACTCTTGTAATCATATTCATTCATATTAATATAGTAGGAAGTAGGGTATTACCTCGATCGAGAGGGCCTGAACCTGGGTAAACATCGTGTCCCGAGTCTCCTGTTACCATTGATCCTCAGACGCATAGCTTGGGCCCCCTACCTGAGATCTGCCAATTTTGACACCGACAATGGTGCTTTCATTGAGAGCTCCGCTGTGCGCTCGCAATGAGTGATCGATGGCTCGTCTCGTCATCGGCGACGAGATCACCCTCGGAAACAACTTGGCCATTGGCCAGGTTCTCCAGCTCGGCGGTTTCGCTGTATGCGCCCGCGTGGCCTCAGGGCCGGCCGCACTCCCTGCGGTCATCGAGCACCACCCTTATGTTGACTCCGTCCACTCCAATGACGCAACCTCAACAGATCTCTCGCCTTTAAACGAGCTGCTGGATTGCATCGCCGCCCTGAGGCTTTCGTTGCGAGGAGATCAGATCGGACCTAAATCCGGACAGGATGAGATTGATCCCGTCCCGATCACTCATCTATGGCAGCAGTCGAGGACGGAGCTGAAGATACTCCCCCTCTTGAGACGGAATCATAGTCCGGATCTCCGAACCCATCGATCCGAACACGTCCCTATCAGGTGGCACTTCGTGTTTTTCGAGCTCTGGGATTGATGCTGGCCCCACGGACGATCAATTCTTGCTGAGCCCGATTCGTCCACACCAGAGGTTGTCAAAACCCCGAATACCACGTTGGGCCGGGACTCAAAATTACCAACACCCACCCACCCTGGGAAAAACTCTCCAAGTAAATCAGAATTCCCGGACATAAATGATCCCACGAGCATACAACAACAGCCCGAGGAAACAGTCAACCACTTCTAGGCCAAATTCCTGCTTGTCAAGAACAAGATTAAGGACTGTTGCGACGACGAGGCGGTCTCCCTATTTTACCGCAATTGTACGGACGAGGGAGTCTTGAACGCCCTCAACCGACGCCGTGTTCTGAGTTTCACTGAACTATCACATTTAGTACGAAAGTACTGCGCAATGGAAAACACTTGGAAAGCCGAGAATACACCTCTTGAACAGTCCATATTCGGACAACACACTGTTAAGGCTAAACGGACATACCCTATCAGGTCATCCGATAATATGCCTATTGGCGAGAAGAACAAACCTTTTTCAGGGCACATGTCCGTACTGGATGAACTGCTCGATAAACCTTGCCAAATACACGCAGCCCATGACAATTTCCCAAACCACTGCCTTAGGGCATGTTGGGTACTCCGGCAGGTAGCAAACAGCGGTGCAGCAATCCTTGCCACCATCGTATCAGGGGAGAAAGACGTCGGTGTTTTGACTGTCTTCGAGACGTTCTCCTCAAATAACCGCCGCTAGAGAGCGAATCGCAAACTTGCCGAGGTCTACCAAATTAGCTAAGCAAGCCCATGGAGCAACACGGCAATTAGTTTCTCTGCCGAAGATGCACCTCGAGTCCAGCCGATCCGAGCAACAACAGCTCTTGTACTAGATCTAATAGTACATGGCTTTCGCCTCACTAAGGTATTTATGGATGGTGGAAGCGGACTGAACCTCATATACGAGGAAGCGCTTGCAAAAATGTAGGTTGACAAATCCCGCATTGAGCACACCAACACAACCTTCAGCGGAATTATTCCTAGCCGAGAAGCCTGGTGTGCGGGAAGCATTAAGTTCGATGTAGTATTCGTCACATTCGATAACTACAGATGAGAGGAACTGCTCTTCCACATTGTTCCCTTCAACAACGGATACCACGGCCTTTTAGGATGGGAAACTTTTTCACGCTTTCAAGTTATACCCCACTATGGGTACATGAAGCTTAAAATGCCAGGGCCCAATGGAGTGATCACATTAACAAGTGATCCAGATAGAGCACTCCGCGCCGAGAACAAAATGGCATCTTTAGCCTTCGAGGCATTATCCAAAGCCCTCGCGGACGAAGAATTTGTTGGGGAACGTAGCAGAATTCAAAAAAATTCTACGCTTTCACCAAGATCCAACTAAGGAGACATCTAGCAACGAGCAAGTAAGAGTGCATCTACATACCGTTATGTAGATCGCGTGCGGAAGCTTTCGAAGAAGCGTGGATGAAGTAGTCGTACTCTTCGCGCTCTTCGTCACCGATGATCTAGCGCCGAACGGACGGCACCTCCGCGTTCAACACACGTCCGGTGCAGAAACGTCACCTCCTTCTTGATCCAGCAAGGGGGGAGGAGAAGTCGTCAGAGATCCGGCAGCACGACGGCGTGATGACGGATGCAGTGGAGACCGCAGCAGGGCTTCGCCGGGCGCCCTGCGTGGGAGTATGGAGGTGTGACGGGAGGGGGAGAGGCGCCAGGGCAAGGGTGCGGCTGCCCTCTCCCCCCCACATATATATAGGGGGCCAGGGGGTGCGCCAGGGCCCCTGCAGATCCAATCTGCAGGGGGGCGGCGGCCAAGGGGGGTTCCTTGCCCCCGAAGGCTAGTGCGGCGCCCCCTCCACCCTAGGGTTTCAACCCTAGGCGCATGGGGAGGTGGGCCCCTAGTGGTGCGCCAGCCCATTAGGGCTGGACACTTCCCCTCGCGGCCTAGGGGCCCCACCGGGATGGGTGGCCCCACCCGGTGGACCCCCGGGGTCCCTCCGGTGGTCCCGGGACGCTCCCGGTGACCCCCAGAGATCACCCGATAGCCGAAACTGGACTTCCTATATATCAATCTTTACCTCCGGACCATTCCGGAACTCCTCGTGACGTCCGGGATCTCATCCGGGTCTCCGAACAACTTTCGGGTTTCCACGTGCATTTAGCTCTACGACCCTAGCGTTACCGAACCTTAAGTGTGTAGACCCTACGGGTTCGGGAGACACGTAGACATGACCGAGACGACTCTCCGATCAATAACCAACAGCGGGATCTGGATACCCATGTTGGTTCCCACGTGTTCCTCGATGATCTTCATCGGATGAACCACCGTGTCAACGATTCACTCAATCCCGTATGTTATTCCCTTTGTCCATCGGTACGGTACTTGCCCGAGATTCGATCGTCGGTATTCCCGATACCTTGTTCAATCTCGTCATGGCAAGTCTCTTTACTCGATCCGTAATCCATCATCCCGTGACTAACTACTGAGTCACATTGAGCTCATTATGATGATGTCTTACCGAGTGGGCCCAGAGGTACCTCTCCGTCATATGGAGTGACAACATCCCAGTCTCGGTTCGTACCAACTCAACAGACACTTTCGGAGATCCCCGATGCGTACCTTTATAGCCACCCAGTTACGTTGTGACGTTTGGCACACCCAAAGTATTCCTACGGCATCCGGGAGTTGTACAACCTCATGGTCTGAGGAATAAATACTTGACACTGAAAAGCTTATGTATTACGAACTATACGATCTCATGCTATGCTCAGGATTGGGTCTTGTCCATCACATCATTCTCCTAATGATGTGATCCCGTTATCACTGACATCCCATGTCCATGGTCAGGAAACCGTGACCATCTGTTGATCAACGAGCTGGTAACTAGAGGCCTACCAGGGACTCATTTTGGTCTATGTATTCACACATGTATCTCTGTTTCCGTACAATACAATTCAAGCATGAATAACAGACAATTATCATGAACAAGGAAATATAATAATACCTTTATTATTGCCTCTAGGGCATATTTCCAACAGTCTCCCACTTGCACTAGAGTCAATAATCTAGTTACATTGTGATGAATCGAACACCCATAGAGTTCTGGTGTTGATCATGTTTTGCCCGTGAAAGAGGTTTAGTCAACGGGTCTGCTACATTCAGATCCGTATGCACTTTACAAATATCTATGTCTCCATCCTGAACATAATTCGGGATGGAGTTGAAACGGCGCTTGATGTGCTTGGTCTTCTTGTGAAACCTGGGCTCCTTGGTAATGGCAATAGCACCAGTGTTGTCACAGAAGAGAGTCATCGGGCTTGACGCGCTTGGAATGACTCCTAGGTCGGTGATGAACTCCTTCATCCAGACTCCTTCCTGCTCTGCTTCAGAAGCAGCTATGTACTCCGCTTCACATGTAGATGCTGCCACGACGCTTTGCTTGCAACTGCACCAGCTGACTGCCCCTCCGTTCAAAATATACACGTATCCGGTTTGAGACTTAGAGTCATCCAGATCTGTGTCGAAGCTAGCATCGACGTAACCCTTTACAACGAGCTCTTCGTCACCTCCATAAACAAGAAACATATACTTACTCCTTTTCAGGTACTTCAGGATGTTCTTGACCGCTGTCCAGTGTTCCGTACCGGGATCACTTTGGTACCTCCCTACCAAACTTATGGCAAGGTTCACATCAGGTCTGGTACACAGCATGGCATACATGATAGAACCTATGGCCGAAGCATAGGGAATGACACTCATCTTTTCTCTATCATCTGCCGTGGTCGGCGACTGAGCCTTGCTCAATCTCATACCTTGCAAAATAGGCAAGAATCCTTTCTTTGACTGATCCATATTGAACTTCTTCAATATTTTGTCAAGGTATGTACTTTGTGAAAGACCAATGAGGCGTCTCGATCTATCTCTATAGATTTTGATGCCTAATATGTAAGCAGCTTCTCCAAGGTTCTTCATTGAAAAACTTTTATTCAAGTAGGCCTTTACATTTTCCAAGAATTCTATATCATTTCCCATCAGCAATATGTCATCCACATATAATATGAGAAATGCCACAGAGCTCCCACTCACTTTCTTGTAAATACAGGCTTCTCCATAAGTCTGTATAAATCCAAACGCTTTGATCACTTCATCAAAGCGAATATTCCAACTCCGAGATGCTTGCACCAGCCCGTAAATCGAGCGCTGGAGCTTGCATACCTTGATAGCGTTCTCTAGATCGACAAAACCTTCCGGTTGCATCATATACAACTCTTCCTTGAGGAAGCCATTAAGGAATGCTGTTTTGACGTCCATTTGCCATATCTCATAATCATAGAATGCGGCAATAGCTAACATGATTCTGACTGACTTCAGCATCGCTACGGGAGAGAAAGTCTCGTCGTAGTCAATCCCTTGAACTTGTCGATAACCCTTAGCGACAAGCCGAGCCTTATAGATGGTCACATTACCATCCGCGTCTGTCTTCTTCTTAAATATCCATTTGTTTTCTATGGCGTGCCTATCATCAGGCAAGTCCACCAAAGTCCATACTTTGTTTTCGTACATGGATTCTATCTCGGATTTCATGGCTCCACGCCATTTATTGGAATCCGGGCCCGCCATCGCTTCTTCATAGTTCGAAGGTTCACCGTTGTCTAACAACATGATTTCCAGGACAGGGTTGCCGTACCACTCTGGTGCGGAACGTGCCCTTGTGGACCTTCGAAGTTCAGTAGTAACTTGATCTGTTTCTTCATGATCATTATCATCAACTTCCTCCCTTGTCGGTGCAGGCACCTCAGGAACAGTTTCCTGCGCTGCGCTACTTTCCGGTGCAGGAGGGGTGACTGTCACCTCATCAAGTTCTACTTTCCTCCCACTCACTTCTTTCGAGAGAAACTCTTTCTCCAGAAAGCATCCATTCTTGGCAACAAAGACTTTGCCTTCGGATCTGTGGTAGAAGGTGTACCCAATTGTTTCCTTTGGGTATCCTATGAAGACATATTTCTCCGATTTGGGTTCGAGCTTTTCAGGTTGAAGTTTCTTGACATAAGCATCGCAGCCCCAAACTTTTAGAAACGACAGCTTCGGTTTCTTGCCAAACCAAAGTTCATACGGAGTCGTCTCAACGGATTTCGACGGAGCCCTATTTAAAGTGAATGCGGCAGTCTCTAAAGCATAACCCCAAAAAGATAGCGGTAAATCGGTGAGGGACATCATAGATCGCACCATGTCCAACAAAGTACGATTTCGACGTTCTAACACACCGTTACGTTGAGGTGTTCCGGGCGGTGTCAACTGTGAAACAATTCCACAGCTCCTAAGGTGTGTTCCAAATTCATGACTTAAATATTCACCCCCACGATCCGATCGCAAGAACTTTATTTTTCTGTCACGTTGATTCTCAACCTCATTCTGAAATTCCTTGAACTTTTCAAAGGTCTCAGACTTGTGTTTCATCAAATAGATATACCCGTATCTACTCAAGTCATCTGTGAGGGTGAGAACATAACGATAGCCTCCGCGAGCCTCAACACTCATTGGACCGCACACATCGGTATGTATGATTTCCAACAAGTTGGTTGCTCGCTCCATTGTTCCGGAGAACGGAGTCTTGGTCATCTTGCCCAAGAGGCATGGTTCGCACGTGTCAAATGATTCATAATCAAGAGACTCTAGAAGTCCATCTGAATGGAGCTTCTTCATACGTTTGACACCAATATGACCAAGGCGGCAATGCCACAAGTATGTGGGACTATCATTATCAACTTTACATCTTTTGGCATCTACACTATGAATATGTGTATCACTACGTTCGAGATTCATCAAAAATAAACCATTGACCAGCGGGGCATGACCATAAAACATATCTCTCAAATAAATAGAACAACCATTATTCTCTGATTTGAAAGAGTAGCCATCTCGCATAAGGCAAGATCCAGAAACAATGTTCATGCTCAAAGGTGGTACTAAATAACAATTATTGAGGTTTAAAACTAATCCCGAGGGTAGATGTAGAGGTAGCGTGCCGACGGCGATCATATCGACCTTGGAACCATTCCCGACACGCATCGTCACCTCATCCTTCGCCAGTCTCCGTTTATTCCGCAGCTCCTGTTTTGAGTTACAAATGTGAGCAACTGCACCGGTATCGAATACCCAGGAGCTACTACGAGTGCTGGTAAGGTACACATCAATAACATGTATATCATATATACCTTTTACGTTGCCGGCCTTCTTGTCTGCTAAGTATTTGGGGCAGTTCCGCTTCCAGTGACCCGTTCCCTTGCAATAAAAACACTCTGTCTCAGGCTTGGGTCCATACTTTGGCTTCTTCCCGGCAACAGGCTTGCCAGGCGCGGCAACTCCCTTGCCGTCCTTCTTGAAGTTCTTCTTACCCTTGCCTTTCTTGAACTTAGTGGTTTTATTGACCATCAACACTTGATGTTCTTTCTTGATGTCCACCTCCGCTGATTTCAGCATCGAATACACCTCGGGAATGGACTTCTCCATCCCCTGCATATTGAAGTTCAACACGAAGCTCTTGAAGCTTGGTGGGAGCGACTGGAGGATTCTGTCAACGACCGCTTCATCTGGGAGATTCATTCCCAGCTGAGACAAGCGGTTGTGCAATCCTGAAATCTTGAGGATGTGCTCACTGACAGAACTGTTTTCCTCCATCTTACAGCTGTAGAATGCGTCGGAGACATCATATATCTCGACTCGGGCATGAGCTTGGAAAACCATTTTTAGCTCTTCGAACATCTCATATGCTCTGTGGTGCTCAAAACGTTTTTGGAGCACCGATTCTAAACTGTAAAGCATGCCGCACTGAACTAGGGAGTAATCATCACAACGCGACTGCCAAGCGTTCATAACTTCTTGGTTTGCCGGGGCGGGAGCGTCACCTAGAGGTGCTTCTACGACATAAGTTCTCTTGGCAGCTATGAGGATAATCCTCAGGTTACGGACCCAATCCGTATAGTTGCTACCATCGTCTTTCAGCTTGGTTTTCTCTAGGAACGCGTTGAAGTTGAGGGAAACCTGAGCGTGGGCCATTTGATCTACAAGAGATATGGTAAAGAATTTAGACTAAGTTCATGATAATTAAGTTCATCTTAATCAAATTTTAATGAACTCACACTCAGAATGACATCTCTCTAGTCATCTAAGTGATACACGATCCGAATCGACTAGCCCGTGTCTGATCATCACGTGAGACGGACTAGTCATCAACGGTGAACATCTTCATGTTGATCGTATCTTCTATACGACTCGTGTTCGACCTTTCGGTCTTCCGTGTTCCGAGGCCATGTCTGTACATGCTAGGCTCGTCAAGTGAACCCTAAGTGTATCGCGTGTGTAAATTTGTCTTACACCCGTTGTATGCGAACGTTAGAACCTATCACACCCAATCATCACGTGGTGCTTCGGAGCAACGAACTTTAGCAATGGTGCACAGTTAGGGGAAACACAATACTTGAAATTTTAGTGAGAGATCATCTTATTTACTACCGTCGTTCTAAGTAAACAAGATGCATAAACATGATAAACACCACATGCAATCAATTAAAGTGACATGATATGGCCAATATCATCTTGCTCCTTGGATCTCCATCTTCGGGGCACCATGATCATCTTGTCACCGGCTCGACACCATGATCTTCATCATCATGATCTTCATCATCATGATCTCCATCATCGTGTCTTGAAGAAGTCGTCACGCCAACTATTAATTCTACTACTATAGCTAACGTTTAGCAATGAAGTAAAGTAATTACATGGCGTTATTCAGTGACACGCAGGTCATACAATAATTAAGACAACTCCTATGGCTCCTGCCGGTTGTCAAGTTCATCGACATGCAAGTCGTGATTCCCTATTACAAGAACATGATCAATCTCATACATCACATATATCATTCATCACATCTTCGTTTTGGCCATACCACGTCACATAGCACATGCTGCAAAAACAAGTTAGACGTCCTCTAATTGTTGTTGCAAATTTTTTACGTGGCTTCTATAGGATTTCTAGCAAGAACGTTTCTTACCTACGCCAAAACCACAACGTGATTTTTCAACTTCTATTTACCCTTCATAAGGACCCTTTTCATCGATTCCGATCCGACTAAAGTAGGAGAGACAAACACCCGCCAGCCACCTTATGCATCTAGTGCATGTCTGTCGGTGGAACCAGTCTCACGTAAGCGTACGTGTAAAGTCGGTCCGGGCCGCTTCATCCCACAATACGCCGAATCAAGATTGACTAGTAACGGTAAGAAAGTTGAACAAACTCAAACGCCCACAACTGCTTTGTGTTCTACTCGTGCAAGATGCTACGCATAAAACCTAGCTCTGATGCCACTGTTGGGGAACGTAGCAGAATTCAAAAAAATTCTACGCTTTCACCAAGATCCAACTAAGGAGACATCTAGCAACGAGCAAGTAAGAGTGCATCTACATACCGTTATGTAGATCACGTGCGGAAGCTTTCGAAGAAGCGTGGATGAAGTAGTCGTACTCTTCGCGTTCTTCGTCACCGATGATCTAGCGCCGAACGGACGGCACCTCTGCGTTCAACACACGTCCGGTGCAGCAACGTCACCTCCTTCTTGATCCAGCAAAGGGGGAGGAGAAGTCGTCAGAGATCCGGCAGCACGACGGCGTGATGACGGATGCAGTGGAGATCGCAGCAGGGCTTCGCCGGGCGCCCTGCGTGGGAGTATGGAGGTGTGATGGGAGGGGGAGAGGCGCCAGGGCAAGGGTGCGGCTGCCCTCTCCCCCCCACATATATATAGGGGGCAAGGGGGTGCGCCAGGGCCCCTGCAGATCCAATCTGCAGGGGGGGCGGCGGCCAGGGGGGTTCCTTGCCCCCCAAGGCTAGTGGGGCGCCCCCTCCCCCTAGGGTTTCAACCCTAGGCGCATGGGGAGGTGGGCCCCTAGTGGTGCGCCAGCCCATTAGGGCTGGACACTTCCCCTCGCGGCCTAGGGGCCCCACCGGGATGGGTGGCCCCACCCGGTGGACCCCCGGGGTCCCTCCGGTGGTCCCGGTGACCCCCGGAGATCACCCGATAGCCGAAACTGGACTTCCTATATATTAATCTTTACCTCCGGACCATTCCGGAACTCCTCGTGACGTCCGGATCTCATCCGGGACTCCGAACAACTTTAGGGTTTCCACGTGCATTTATCTCTATGACCCTAGCGTTACCGAACCTTAAGTGTGTAGACCCTACGGGTTCGGGAGACACGTAGACATGACCAAGACGACTCTCCGGTCAATAACCAACAACGGGATCTGGATACCCATGTTGGTTCCCACGTGTTCCTCGATGATCTTCATCGGATGAACCACCGTGTCAACGATTCACTCAATCCCGTATGTTATTCCCTTTGTCCATCGGTACGGTACTTGCCCGAGATTCGATCGTCGGTATTCCCGATACCTTGTTCAATCTCGTCATGGCAAGTCTCTTTACTCGATCCGTAATCCATCATCCCGTGACTAACTACTGAGTCACATTGAGCTCATTATGATGATGTCTTACCGAGTGGGCCCAGAGGTACCTCTCCGTCATATGGAGTGACAACATCCCAGTCTCGGTTCGTACCAACTCAACAGACACTTTCGGAGATCCCCGATGCGTACCTTTATAGCCACCCAGTTACGTTGTGACGTTTGGCACACCCAAAGTATTCCTACGGCATCCGGGAGTTGTACAACCTCATGGTCTGAGGAATAAATACTTGACACTGAAAAGCTTATGCATTACGAACTATACGATCTCGTGCTATGCTCAGGATTGGGTCTTCTCCATCACATCATTCTCCTAATGATGTGATCCCGTTATCACTGACATCCCATGTCCATGGTCAGGAAACCGTGACCATCTGTTGATCAACGAGCTGGTAACTAGAGGCCTACCAGGGACTCATTTTGGTCTATGTATTCACACATGTATCGCTGTTTCCGTACAATACAATTCAAGCATGAATAACAGACAATTATCATGAACTAGGAAATATAATAATACTTTTATTATTGCCTCTAGGGCATATTTCCAACAGAATTAACTACCTTACAATCAACAGTGGACAAGGACGATGTAATCCTCGCCAAAAGATCGAAATCTACCTCCTTCAAGGCAGCAGATGAAATCATAAAATTCCAAGTGCACCCAACGGACCCTAATAAGACATCGTCTATCGGGGCACAGCTGGATTCGGTGGTAGACAACGTATTACGCGCCTTCCTTCGGGAAAATTAGGATATATTCACCTGGCACCCTTCAGATATGCCGGGAATCCCACACAGGCTGGCCGAACACAACCTCAATATCATCAAAGGGTTCAAACCAGTCAAGCAGTCACTGCGACAGTTTTCCAAACCCAAAAGACAAGCAATGGGAGAAGAGCTAGCCAAGCTATTGGAAGCCAGATTCATCAGAGAAATTGAACATCCAGATTGACTAGCCAACCTAGTCATGGTGCCGAAGAAGGATAAATCATGGCGCCTCTACGTTGGCTTTACAGACCTAAATAAGACCTGCCCCAAGGATCCCTTCCCTTTGCCCCGCATTGATCAAATTATCGATGCAACGGCCAGACACGACTCGGTGTGCTTCCTTGATGCTTACTCCGGATACCATCAAATAAAGATGATGGAATCTGATCAGGCTGCAACGACATTTATCACCCCGTACGGTCCCTTCTGTTTCAACACTATGCCCTTTGGACTCAAAAACGCTGGCGCCACATATCAACACATGATTCAAACATGCTTAGAAAAACAAATTGGCAAGAAAATGGAGGCATATGTTGACGACGTAGTCGTTAAGACCAAATACGTCGAGACTTTGGTGGAAGATCTCTGCCTTACATTTGATAACCTTCGAGAATATGACATAAGGCTCAATACGGAAAAATGTGTTTTTGGCGTTCTAGCCGAAAAGCTACTAGGGTTCATCGTATCCCATAGAGGAATCGAAGCTAACCCAGCTAAAATCCGGGCCTTTTCAGAGCTCAAAACACCAACCCATCTCAAGTAAGTGCAAAAACTAGCAGGCTGTGTAGCGGCCTTGAGCCGCTTCATCTCCAGGTTAGGAGAAAAAGCATTTCCACTTTATAGATTGCTATGACGCACTGACAGCTTCGAATGGACGGACACGGCCACAACTGGATTGGAAGAAATAAAAACTCTACTAGCGAGCAACCCAATCCTAGCCGCCCCTGGTGTTGGCGAACCAATGCTGCTGTATATATCAGCCACTCACCAGGTAGTGAGTGCCGTGCTCGTCGTCGAACGAGCCGAAGAGGGACATAAGTTCCCCGTTCAAAAACCCGTATACTATGTATCCGAGGTTCTAACACCGTGCAAATCACGGTACCCCCACTATCAGAAAATTGCCTATGCGGTCTTCATGTCATCTCCGAAACTTCGACACTACTTTCAAGAGTGTTCGATCATAGTGGCATCCGAAGTACCACTTAACGATATTATTAACAATAAAGACGCCACTGGACGCATAGCCAAATGTGCCATCAAGCTCTTACCGTTCGAAAATATCTTATAAGCCACGCCAGACTATTAAATCCCAGGTGTTGGCCGACTTTGTCGCAGAATGGACCGAAGTCGAACTCCCTAAAGAGTACGGCTCATATTCCCACTGGACAATGTACTTTGACGGTTCCAAAATGCTAGCCGGGTTGGGGGCCGGGGTAATATTGATATCTCCAACTGGGGATACAGTACGGTACGTTCTACAAATTATGGACACGTACTCGAACAATGCGGCCGAATATGAGGCCCTATTGCATGGTCTCCACCTAGTTGTATCCATGGGCATACAATGCCTCGAGGTACACGGAGACTCAAACCTTGCTATCTCCCCAATAAACGGAGATTTTGATGCGAAGGATTCAAAAATGGCAGCTTGTCGCAATGCTATATTGAAAATATCGGCTAGATTTGAGGGGTTGGAATTCCATCACGTAGCCTGGGATAATAACCAGGACGCTGATGTACTCGCTCGTATGGGCGCTAAACGCGACCCCGTCCCGCCTAACACCTTCTTGGAAAGGCTATTTAATCCATCAGTAACATGGCAGGATGCGGGCGGCAATACGAATACGGATCCGGATCCGAACACACCCCCGGCCGAGCTTAACACGAATGTCATCGGAGACTCAGATATGGAGATAACTTCTTCGGCGCACGAGATCATGAATGTCATAGCCTCCTGGACAAAGCCCTTCTTGGCTTACCTTAAAAGGCAGGAGCTCCCCGATGACCAAAATGAGGCCCGCCGCATAGTCCGATGTTCTAAAGCCTACACAGTTCACGAAGGTGAACTATATAAGAAAAGCACTACTGGTGTTCTCCAAAGGTGCATTTTCGAAGAGGAGGGAAGGCAAATTCTCACTGAAATACATGCTGGACTGGGCGGCCACCATGCCGCAGCCAGGGCGCTCGTAGGCAAAGCTTTTCGAGCTGGCTTTTTCTAGCCCACTGCCCGAGCAGATGCCCAGACCTTAGTCCAACATTGTGTTGTCTGCCAACTCTTTGCAAATCAAAGTCACATGCCTCCCACCGCTTTGAGAACAATCCCCATTACTTGGCCTTTTGCGTTCTAGGGCTCGATATGGTCAGACCTCTTAAAGGGGTAAGCCATAAAAAGAAATACTTGTTGGTGATGGTAGATAAATTCACTAAATGGATAGAAGCCAAGCCAGTAAAAATAGCTGAGGCAGGGCCAGTGATAGATTTTATATCCGGTGTAGTACACCGTTATGGTGTCCCGCACAGTATTATCACAGATAATGGCACCAACTTTACAACCGACGAGGTAAAAAATTGGTGCGCAAAGTTAGGTATTAAACCTGATTATGCTTCTGTGTACCATCCTCAAACAAACTGTCAAGTCGAAAGAGCCAATGGTCTGATAATGAGCGGCATTAAACCCCGACTAGTGCGCTCCCTACGGGAGTCTGATAAACACTAGGTTGAACAGCTTGACTCCGTACTCTGGGGCTGCGGACCACACCTAATCGAACGACCGGATACACACATTTCTTCATGGTGTACGACGCAGAGGCTGTTCTGCCCTGTGACATTATTCATGACTCACCTCGAGTGCGCATGTACGAGGAGAGAGAAGCCGAGCTAGATCGGCATGACGACCTAGATGGACTTGAAGAGGAGCGCGATACAGCGCAGGCCCAATCCGCATTTTATCAACAACAGGCCAGGCGATACCGGAGCAGAGAAGTGCGGGCCAAGACATACAATGTCGGCGAACTCGTAATACGCCTCCCGGAGAAGAAGAAGGACAAGCTCAAAACAAATCGGAGGGCCCCTTTTATCGACGAAGTACTCACCGGTGGAGCCTATCGCCTTCAAAATGCACAAGACAAATGCCTTGAGCCGAACCCGTGGAATGCTGCCAGGCTCTGACGATTTTATGGATAGTTCAGTAGCAATTTTTTCCTCCCTTTAAGTTAGGTCTTGTCTCTTATCTTTTATTTTTCTCCCTTTCTTTTTTTAACATTTTCTCTCATTGGTAAGTATTCGACTCGCCCGAACTGCCAAAGGATAAGTACATCTTTGAATGTATCTACCTCAAATATACTTGGGGGCTTATTTAGCGAAGCCCATTACCAATAAAGCTTCTTGCTTATAATGTCGTCTATTTTTTACAGTCCTTCCTTGCCATTATATGCACCAATATGACTTAAGTTCTGGCCAAGCTGGGTTGCCTGGCTCCTATGCTTACACCTACGTTTCCGATTGTTCGGCTAGGGCGTAAAGGGAGCACCTCTGCGATTGTTACAGTCGGGTAATCCAGACATGTACCTCGGACTGGGTGAAGCCGAAAGCTAGTGCTCTTAAGGGAATGATCGGTCGGCGGATACACGACATATCACTTTTAACGCATATATTTTAATCAATCACATGATATGGCATCCTACAATCCTTTTTTACAGGATCAAAAGCATAGGCTTGCATATGTACGCATGCCGACCCAGGGAAAGAACCCTTAACGGAACTATTCTCTCTGGAAGATGTTTCTTACGTTAAACAGTAATATAACATAACTCCCCAAATAGAGTTTGTCTGTTCAAGCAATTATGACCGGATTGCCTGGTTTCCGAACATACCACGTGTTTACCACAGGTATAGTATTCAGAAGCACTCCAGCCTTTGGGTTTATGGAGGTTAAAGCGGAAGGTCGACTACGACAACCTTTTTATAATTTTGGCCGGAGATAAGTTTGATGTTAAAAGTACATTGATACATAGAATCAAACGATTACTCTTTCTCTATTCCCTCTATAAGGCTGTCTAGTCTACAGTCCTGTTGGGAAACATGGCAGCCGTCTCCACTTGGTCATACACCAAGCTAAGGGGGACTTCTTGCCCATCCGATCCTCGAGGTCCCACGCGGGCCATATGATAAGGATCAAGACGGCTGTAGCGTGTCTTCACCATGGCCCAGGCTTCTCGAGCACCCATGTGGCATGCTGACGCTTTCCACAGTTCGAAGCGGCGTCGAGCCCCTTTGAACAAGTCCGCCAAGTCCTCCAGAGTTTCTGGAGGGGAATCGCCCGGCCATAAAGCCTTGGCCATATTCTTCATGGCCTTCCGAGATCGCTCATGGACCCTGGAAAGCTCTTGCAGCACGTCACCCTCAAAACCGTATACTTCCCATTTGGGCTGCCCAGTTAACAAACCTGCAGGAAAAGTTTTATGAAAACTTTCAAAATAAGGGACTATAAGGAGAGCTGGGTATAAGGGACATACTGAACATGCCGCCGTTTAGCCGTCGGTTCTCTTCCATGGCACTTGAGAGTTGGGCTCTTACGTCCTTTAGCTCCTGTTCCAACCTAACATTTTTATCCTGCGTTTGGTTTCTTTTATCTATGGCTTGCGTCAATACGCGCTTACTAGCAGATGTTTCCCCTTCGGCAAATTTTTTGTCCACCAAAGCGGCCCTTAGCTCCCTCTCCATTTGGTTAGTTGACCCTGTTGTTGTATTACAATTAGTATGTACTTAACGACTTAGTGATCAGCACAAATATCATATTGTCCGGACACCATTGTTCTTACCACCATCATCCTTTCCGGATTTCTTCAAATTTTCCAATTCGGCGGTGACAGTCGTGAGCTGGGACCGACACTCTTCCAGCTCCTTGGATAAGGTGTTATTCTTTTCTTGAAGCACCTGCAAAAACACAACGATCCTCAAATCAGTTGTACCAATTGCTTTAAGTCTCGGGGGCTACTGGCATGGGAACATCAAAATGTACACTTAACCGCATATCTTTTGAAAGCGGGTGAGTGGCTCGAGCGAGTCCGTCTTGTGTGACTCGGATATAAGCATCAGCAGAGCTGAGGGCGTTAAACACCTCCTCAGAAAAGGCTGGGTCACGCATGGATGCTTTCCGCCGCCAGTGAACCATCGCAACCTCCACTTTGGAATTAGTAACTGACATTCCATATGAATCCTCTTGAAGGGGACAATCCGACGCTGAATCCGCATTAACCCTTGACGGACCAGATGCCGGATTGGCTAGAGCTTGATCTGCAGGATTTCCGAAAATAGTCTGGTGTATGTTTCTCCTAAAAGGAAAAAACAAAGCAGAAAGTTATAATACCGACTTCACCACCCAGCGCGTGTCAAAACAAACATACCTCTTTGAATGTTTGGTGGTGTTCACGGTCCTCTTTCGCTTCAAAGCCTCACCCGATGCAGGCGTCGCCCTCTGGGATGAGCATCTTCGCACGGTTCGGCGTGAGGAGCGCCGCCCCTTTTGAGCATGGAAAAGTGCGGTGGGTAAGGCGCACTGGGAATCTTCTCTATGATGAGGTATGTCCTGGATACTTACGTGAGAAGAAGGAATGAGGCTGGGGTAATCGGCTATAATAGCCACCACGGCGCCCTCACGACAGGCTTGATAGAAGACTCCATCTTCTAGCTCTATGCCTATGTTCAAATCTTCATCATATCTGGGGCCCGCGTTGTGGAATCGGTCCTATGGCCGTGGGGCGGGACTATTAACCCCCTCGCTCACCTTCCTCCACTCTTGTTGGGAAAAACCGAATTCAGTTCGGTCAATACATTGTAACAAAGAAAAATGGGCGAATATAGCGGTCACGAGAGAGACTTACCCAGTCAGGAAGATTGTACATAGAAAAACCCTCCCCGCACTTCAAGCGAAGGAAGTCTTGCTTCTCTCCCTTATAAAGACCTTCCAGGATGGCGGCTAGAGCGGCAGGGTCGTCCGGACCCGGGCGTAAGCAGCATGAGGCATCATTCATGCCATTATAATGCCACATAGGAAATCCTCTAGCTTGGAGTGGTTGCACGCATCGGTTTATTGAAATCGCCATCACTTCAATTACAGACAACCACGAACTGGCGAGCAATCTGATCTTGTTGGCCAGTCTGCTAACCTCCGCTCTCTCTTCTTCTGAGGGACTGCGGGGACACCAGTTGAAAATCTTCTTTGGAGGAGCGCTGGAATATTCGGGGAGGCCTTGCCGAACTGGATCCGACAAGGCAACGTCCACGATATAAAACCACTCTGAAGGCCACTCTTCGGATGCCTTCTTTGGAGTACCGGGTAGATAGCCTGTCCCTGCTATGTGCCATACTTCGGCGCCACCAACTTCAAATATGGATCCCTTTTCCGAGCGAGGGACAAGGTAGAAGAACTTCCACCATAGCTCAAAGTGAGGCTCGCAGCCCAGGAATAGTTCGCATAAAGCAATGAATCCCGCAATATGCAGGATAGACCCCGACGTGAGATCATGCAATTGAAGACCATAGAACTCCAGGAGTCCCCTAAGGAAGGGTTGGACGGGGAAACCTACGCCTCTTAAAAGGAAAGGGGCAAAACATATCCGCTCTCCATCAGAGGGGTTGGGAAAGCTCTCTGCCAGGGCTTGATTGTCAATGGAAGTTAGTCCGGCCCGGACGGGTACTAGATCTTCGGGAGGGAGATATCGCTGTGCTTGAAGTGTTCTCAGGTGCGCATGGGATACATAAAAACTTTTCCAATCACCTGCTCGAGGGCCGTGAGGGTGCGAGGAAGATCTTGAGGCGCTGGCCATGTTTGAAGATTTTTTTTGCAGGCACAAGGGTTTCTTCTGCGTGGAATGGAAAGAAGAGGCAACTGAGATCTAATCTCTTATATAGGTGCCTTCCCTACACAGTCAAGGGGGTAATTGAAAAAATACCCAGATGGTTCGCATTCGTTGGACACGTGGAAGCCAAGGCGACGGCGGCGAGGAATCGACGAAATACAATATAAAAAGAAGCCGAACTATCATCTTGAAGGACTCACCTTGCAAGACTGAAGACATGAAGCCGGGCACAATCTCGTCCTTGAAGGCAATTCCGGGGGCTACTGAAGGAGTCCTGTATTCAGGGGTCCTCACGTGTCCGGGTCGATGAAGCTGGGCCGCATTGATGGGCCACGAATGTAGAAGCAGAAGACTCTCCCCCGTATTCAGTTAGGGCTCATATGTATGTAGAAAGGCAAGTGTAGAGTCCGGATGTATCTATTACTTCCTCCCCAAGTCACCCTTGTAACCCTAGACCCTCTCTGGCGTGTATATAAGCCAGCGGGTTTAGTCCGTAGAGGCTAACTCTAGAATCATGACATCCACATAGGCTAGGCTTTAGGGTTTAGCCATTACGATCTCGAGGTAGATCAACTCTTGTAATCATATTCATTCATATTAATATAGCAGGAAGTAGGGTATTACCTCAATTGAGAGGGCCTGAACCTGGGTAAACATCGTGTCCCCAGTCTCCTGTTACCATTGATCCTCAGACAGATATCTTGGGCCCCCCTACCCGAGATCTGCCAGTTTTGACACCGACAATGATCATTTTTGTAAATTACCGGCAACCGGCAGGAGCCTTATGGTTGTCTCTTTATTTTATGAATTGTGAAAGCCATTTAATTGCTTTACTTTATCACTATGAGTTAGCGATAGTAGTAGTAGCAATAGTTGGCGAGACGACCACGACTCTACGATGAAGATCATGGTGTCATGCCGGTGACGATGGAGAGCATGATGATGCTTTGGAGATGGAGATCAAAAGCACAAGATGATAAAGGTCATATCATGTCACATATTTTGATTGCATGTGATGTTTATCTTATTATGCTTCTTATTTTGCTTAGTACAGCGGTAGCATTATAAGATGATCCCTTACAAAATTTCAAGGTACAAGTGTTCTCCCTGAGTATGCACCATTGCGACAGTTCGTCGTGCCGAGACACCACATGATGATCGGGTGTGATAAGCTCTACGTTCAAATACAACGGGTGTAAGACAGTTTTGCACATTCAGAATACTCAGGTTAAACTTGACGAGCCTAGCATCTACAGACATGGCCTCGGCACACTAGAGACCGAAAGGTCGAGCGTGAATCATATAGTAGATATGATCAACATAAGATGTTCACCATTGAAAAGTACTCCATCTCACGTGGTGATCGGACATGCTTTAGTTGATTTGGATCACGTGATCATTTAGATGACTAGAGGGATGTCTATCTAAGTGGGAGTTCTTTAGTAATATGATTAATTGAACTTCAATTTATCATGAACTTAATCCTGATAGTTTTTGCATATCTATGTTGTTGTAGATCAATGGCCCGTGCTACCGTTCACTTGAATTTTAATGCGTTCCTAGAGAAAGCTAAGTTGAAAGATGATGGTAGAAACTACACGGACTGGGTCCGTAACTTGAGGATTATCCTCATTGTTGCACAGAAGAATTGTGTCCTTGAAGCACCACTAGGTGACAGGCCTGCTGCAGGAGCAATGTGATGCCCCGAGACCGATCCGCTAGGTGTCAGCCAGTTATTCGTCATCGTTGCCATGTCATTTGCTTGCGTGTTGCACTTTGCCATGTCATCACATTTCATCGGCATGTTTTCAAAACTTGCATCCGTCCGTAGTTGCCCTATCCTCTCCGTTGCCCGTTCTGAGCCCAGACACACTCGCACACGCCCGCAGCACCTCCGGATATTTATTTTATAAGTGGTCGGAAAATGTTCTCTAAATGGGATGAAAGTAGGCGTGTGGTCTTATTATAGTGTAGACAGACCGCCTGTCAAATTTCGTCGCATTCGGAGTTCGTTTGTTAGCCTAACCGTTAAACATATAGCGGTACTATAGCCGGTAAAGCATCGGACGTTTTCAGTGTTCCGGAGACCTATGCCGGACTGCTTCTTCTCTCTCTTCTCGGTCCAACCACGCAGTTGTCCGCGGCCGCCTAACATCTCTGCACAGTGCTCAGACCCCATCACGCGCGCCCGAAACTGCCCCAAACCCGACCCCGATAGTCATTACCAATGGATCCGAATCATCCCCAAACATCCCTAAAACATCTCCGTTTTTCTTATTTGGTCTACCTAACCTATTTATCTCGACCATCCGATTTCGATCGAATGATCAAAAACTTCCCTCATTTGCATATATATAGATCAACCCCTAGCCTATTTTGGCCAAACCCTAAAATCAAGGAGATGTGTCCCGTCGCCGCCGCCACTCCACCAAACCCCCCTCGGGATCCCCTCGCCCGATCTCCCTCGATCCCCTCGCCGAGCCAACCACCGAGCACGAGCCTCCTCCTTCCTTCGGGATCCACCCCCCTAACCAGAGTAAGCCGTGTGCATGCCTGAGGCCCCGAGGAGGAGCGCTCGGCCTCTTCTTCTCGCGCCGCTGGGCACCCGAGCCCTGTCCCATGCCTCCTCCTCCCGAGCTCCTCCCGATCCCCATGGATGTTGCTTCCCCCGTTCGAGCTCCTCCCGCGGCTCCTCGTCGCCCTCGACCCCGACTCGTCGTCTGTCCGACTCCGGCGACCGGAACCTCGTCGGAGATGAGTGCCCCGACAGCCCTGCTCCTTCCCCATGCCTTTGTATCTCTTTCTCACAATCTCCCTCTCCCTCTCTCTGTTTCCGCTCGCAGGAACCCTGCTGCCGCCGTTCGAGCTCCCCATGCCCGGACCAGCTCCTCCTCGCCAAGTCCCTCTGCTGGAGAGCGCGTCGTCCAGGTCCCCTTCGTCCCCGTTGGACCCGACCCGACCTCCTCGTGCCCACGCGGGCCGCGGTCCTCCCGAGTCCGTCCGCCTCCTCAGCTTCTGCTTCGAGCAGGGAGGACGCGCCATGTTCGCTCTCGGCTCTGCATCGACCAGGTCCTCGTTGAACGCTCCAGCGCCAAGCACCCCGCCGGCGACCAAGAACCAACAACGCCGCCGAGTCGTCCTCCCCTGCGCGTAGCCTCGATCCAGTGGGTTCGAGCGGGTGGTCGTCGACCGCACCCGTAACCTCGCCCGATCCGCTGCTCCCGTAGGCCAGCTCTAGGCCAGCCCGTGCGCCAGGCCTCTCCTCCAGCTGGGCCGTTGGCCCATTGTGAGCAGATCTTCCTCCAGCGCCCCACCTTTTTTTATTTTTTCTTCTTTCTCTGTGGTGCAGCCCAGTTCCAGTTTCGGCCCGGTGTTTTTTTTTCAGTCCGGCGAATTTGTCTAATTAACCAGGAAAAACTGTTTTATAGTTTACACCCTCTAGATCATGCATTTAATAATATGCCACTTTCACCCCTCTTTAAAATGTTCAAAATGATGTTTGTTTAAATTTGCTCAAATGTCATGTTAAAATGGTTTAATTCATAACTAAATAACCATAGCTCCAAATTTAATAAACTTTATATGTAAATGGGGTGGAAAAATGTGTAGAATAACATGGTGCACTTTGTTTTGCTGTTTAACAACTTTAAAATATGGTAATAGGCAGAACAGTACCAAATTCATAATATGCACATGGGGATTTTCCAGAATCATTGCTTGTTATTTCCGGCCTCATTTAAACTTGTCTAAATAGGTAGTTTACTTATGCTTCACCTCTTGCCATGCTAAAAAACATTTAATATTGTCTTGTAAATAAATGAGAGTCAACTAAATAAATAAAATGTGGTGTTTCGTCAATATGCAACTCGTTGCATATTGAGCGCCACTTAACTTGTAGTATTGCTTGTGCACCTTGCCATGCCATGCATATTTAAGCCGGACATGCATCATACTTGTTTGTGCATCATGCCATGGTTATGATATGTGTGTTTACCATGTTGTTCGCTTCTTTCCGGTTTGCTTCTCTCGTTAGCTTCGGGTTCATTCCGGAGTTGTGAGGATTTGTTCGACTACTTCATGGACTCGTTCTTCTTCCTTGCGGAATCCCAGGCAAGATGACCGTTCCCCGATATCACCTATACCTTTGCCTATGCTAGATGTCTCGCTCTTTATATATGCCTCGATGCCTATTCCTGTTTGTTAGCCTCCTATTGTTGCCATGAAACCTCTAACCTTTGACACCTTCCCAGCAAACCGTTGTTTGGCTATGTCACCCGCTTGCTCAGCCCCTCTTATAGCGTTGTTAGTTGCAGGTGAAGATGAAGATTGCTCCATGTTGGAACTTGTTGTTGGAATATCACAATATGTCTTAAATATATTAACACACCTATATACTTGGCAATGGGTGGAAGGCTTGGCCTTTTGCTCGGTGTTTTGTTCCACTCATGCCACCTTAGGAACCGATAAACCGGTGTTATGTTCCTTGATTTTGCGTTCCTAACACAGTTGGGGTTTATGCCCCCCCCCTCAATAATTCACACTGCTTAAAGCTTTTCCAGCAAGGCCCAACTTTGGTTTTAATTTGCCTCATAATAAAAAACGTAATTAATTAATTGCATAGGGGGCCATGTCCCTGAGTTCTTAATTCTATATAACAGGGGGCCAGTGCTGATGGTGTTGGTCCCAAACGGGCAGACTGCGGAGCCGCCATGGGAAAACTCAAGGTATCTGGCTCCCGTAAGTTGTCCCATCCACTCGTGGCCTGAGACGAGATCCGCGCGGCTACTATCAGGGTGTCGGCATGCCGGGAGGTCTTGCTGGATTAGTTTTACCTTTGTCGAAATATCCTGAGCACGGGATTCTGAGAATACTCGGGTCTTCCCAATTTGGAGTTGCGACTCCGTAGATCGTGAGCTTGTGTTGGGCTAAGTTGGGACACCCCTGCAGGGTTAACTTTCGAAAGCCGTGCCCGCGGTTATGTGGAAGATGGGAATTTGTTAATATCCGGTTGTAGATAACTTGACACCATATCCTTAAGAATACACTACTTGTGTGTGTAACCGTGATGGTATCTTTATGAAGGGCTTCTGGAAGTGAACACAGTGGGGTTATGTTTGATCGGAGTAGCTAGGATCACTTCTTGATCAACTTCGCGAGCGTTGTCACTTGTTCTCTTCTTGCTCTAAACTCGAAAGCTAGATGCTTAGTGCTTGCTGCAGTCACTTTTATATCCTTTCCTCACCCAAGGCTTTGGTAGTTTTGATACCCCGGGAACGGGATTGCTGAGTCCTCGTGGCTCACAGATTCAACACACACCAGATGCAGGTACAACTGAGTATGACGCGGGAGATGGACAAGAACTTCACTGGGAGTTTGATGAAGAGCTCAGCCGTATGTATGTGACGTTTTCGACGATCAGTAGTGGTTTCTACTAGGGGCAATCAGGCCTTATGGTTGTGGTATCTTTCTCGTTTTGGATTTTGTCCATAGCCGGACCCTGTGTTATTTGGATGATGTATGTTATTGTATTCTTTGTGTGACGTGCCGAGTGTAAGCCAACTATCTTTTCAATTTCATCCCTAAACTTTTACATGAGATGTGCAAAGATACCATACTTGAGATCATTCTAGTATGCGCTTATGTCTTTAAGTTATGCCTCGACACGTGGGAGACATAGTCGCATACTGGGCATTACAAGCAACTCCGGATGTTATGAATGTCTGGCAAGCTCAATCTAATGACTACTCGATAGTTCAGTGTGCCATGCTTTACGGCTTAGAATCGGGACTTCAAAGACGTTTTGAACGTCATGGAGCATATGAGATGTTCCAAGAGTTGAAGTTAATATTTCAAGAAAATGCCTGAATTGAGAGATATGAAGTCTCCAATAAGTTCTATAGCTGTAAGATGGAGGAGAATAGTTCTATCAGTGAACACTTACTCAGAATGTCTGGGTACTACAATCACACGACTCAACTTGGATGCAAAGTGATGAAGATAGTGTTATTGATAGAGTTATTCAATCACTGCCACCAAGCTATAAAGGCTTTGTGATGAACTATAATATGCAAGGGATGCAGAATACAATTACCGAGCTCTTCGCTATGCTTAAAGCTGTGGAGGTAGAAATCAAAAAGGAGCATCAAGTGTTGATGGTTAACAAGACCACTAGTTCCAAGAAAAGGGGCAAGGGAAAGAAGGGGAACTTCAAGAAGAATAGCAAGTCAATTGCTAGTCCTGCGAAGAAACTCAAGTCTAGAGCCAAGCCTGAAGCTGAGTGCTTCTACTTCAAAGGGACTGGTCACTGGAAGCGGAACTGCCCCAAATATTTGGCGGATAAGAAGAATGGCAAAGTGAACAAAGTTCTATTTGATATACATGTTATTGATGTGTACTTTACTAATGCTCGTAGTAGCTCCTGGGTATTTGATACTGGTTCGGTTGCTAATATTTGAAACTCAAAACAGGGGCTACGGATTAAACGAAGATTAGGTAAGGACGAGGTGACGATGCACGTGGGAAATGGTTCCAAAGTCGATGTGGTCACCGTCGGCACGCTACCTCTACATCTATCATCGAGATTAGTTTTAGACCTAAATAATTGTTATTTCGTGCCAGCATTGAGCATGAACATATATCTGGATCTTGTTTTTTGCGAGACGGTTACTCATTTAAATCAGAGAATAATGGTTGTTCTATTTATATGAATAATATCTTTTATGATCATGCACCCTTGATGAATGGTCTATTTTTGTTGGATCTCGATCGTAGTGATACACATATTCATAATATTGAAGCCAAAAGATGCAAAGTTGATAATGATAGTGCAACTTATTTGTGGCACTGCCATTTAGGTCATATTGGTGTAAAGCGCATGAAGAAACTCCATGCTGATGGACTTTTGGAATCACTTGTTGCTTGCGAACCATGCATCATGGGCAAGATGACTAAAACTCCGTTCTCCGGAACAATGGAGCGAGCAACTAACTTATTGGAAATCATACATACTGATGTATGCGGTCCAATGAGTGTTGAGGCTTGCGGTGGGTATCGTTATTTTCTGACCTTCACACATGATTTGAGCAGATATGGGTATATCTACTTGATGAAGCAGAAGTCTGAAACATTTGAAAAGTTCAAAGAATTTCAGAATGAAGTAGAGAATCATCGCAACAAGAAAATAAAGTTTCTACAATCTGATCGCGGAGGCGAATATTTGAGTTATGAGTTTGGTCTTCATTTGAAACAATGTGGAATAGTTTCACAAATCCCGCCACCTGGAACACCACAACGTAATGGTGTGTCTGAATGTCGTAATCGTACTTTATTAGATATGTTGCCATGCATGATGTCTCTTACCGATTTATCACTATCATTTTGTGGTTATGATTTAGAGACAGCTGCATTCACGTTAAGTAGGGCACCATCTAAATCCGTTGAGACGACTCCTTATGAACTGTGGTTTGGCAAGAAACCCAAGTTGTCATTTCTTAAAGTTTGGGGCTGCGATGCTTATGTGAAAAAGTTTCAACCTGATAAGCTTGAACCCAAGTCGGAGAAATGTGTATTCATAGGATACCCAAAGGAAACTGCTGGGTACACCTTCTATCACAGATCCAAAGGCAATATATTCGTTGCTAAGAATGGATCCTTTCTAGAGAAGGAGTTTCTCTCCAAAGAAGTGTGTGGGAGGAAAGTAGAACTTGATGAGATAATTGTACCTCCTCCCGAATTGGAAAGTAGTTCATCACAGAAATCAGTTCCAGTGATTCCTACACCAATTAGTTAGGAAGCTAATGATGATGATCATGAAACTTCAAATCAAGTTACTACTGAACCTTGTAGGTCAACCACGGTACGTTCCGCGCCAGAGTGGTATGGTAACCCTGTTCTGGAAGTCATGTTACTAGACCATGATGAACCTACAAACTATGAGGAAGCGATGATGAGCCCAGATTCCACAAAATGGCTAGAGGCCATGGAATCCGAGATGGGATCCATGTATGAGAACAAAGTGTGGACTTTGTTTGACTTTCCCGATGATTGGCAAGCCATTGAAAATAAATGGATCTTTAAGAAGACTGACGACGATGGTAATGTTACTATCTACAAAGCTCGACTTGTTGCAAAAGGTTTTCGACAAGTTAAAGGAGTTGACTACGTTGAGACTTTCTCACCCTTAGCGATGCTTAAGTCTGTCCGAATCATGTTAGCAATTGCCGCATTTTATGATTATGAAATCTGGCAAATGGATGTCAAAACTGCATTCCTTAATGGATATCTCAAAGAAGAGTTGTATATGATGCAACCAGAAGGTTTTGTCGATCCTAAAGGTGCTAACAAAGTGTGCAAGCTCCAACGGTCCATCTATGGACTGGTGCAAGCATCTCGGAGTTGGAATATACGCTTTGATGAGGTGATCAAAGCATATGGTTTTATATAGACTTTTGGAGAAGACTGTATTTACAAGAAAGTGAGTGGGAGCTCTGTAGCATTTCTGATATTATATGTGGATGACATATTGTTGATTGGAAATGATGCAGAATTTCTGGTTGGCATAAAAGGATAATTGAATAAGAATTTTTCAATGAAAGACTTCGGTGAAGCTGCTTATATATTGGGCATCAAGATCTATAGAGATAGATCAAGACGCTTAATTGGAATTTCACAAAGCGCATACCTTGATAAAGTTTTGAAGAAGTTCAAAATGGATTAGTCAAAGAAAGGGTTCTTGCTTGTGTTACAAGGTGTGAAGTTGAGTAAGACTCAATGCCCGACCACTGCAGAAGATAAAGAGAAAATGAAAGTCATTCCCTATGCTTCAGCCATAGGTTCTATCATGTATGCAATGTTGTGCACCAGACCTGATGTGTGCCTTGCTATAAGTCTAGTAGGGAGGTACCAAAGTAATCCAGGAGTGGATCACTGGACATCGGTCAAGAACATCCTGAAGTACCTGAAAAGGACGAAGGATATGTTTCTCGTTTATGGAGGTGACAAAGAGCTTGTCGTAAATGGTTACGTCAATGCAAGCTTTGACACTGATCCGGATGACTCTAAGTCACAAACCGGATACGTATTTTTGTTGAACGGTGGAGATATCAGTTGGTATAGTTCCAAGCAGAGCGTCGTGGCGGGATCTACGTGTGAAGCGGAGTACATAGCTGCTTCGGAAGCAGCAAATGAAGGAGTCTGGATGAAGGAGTCCATATCCGATCTAGGTGTAATACCTAGTGCATCGGGTCCAATGAAAATCTTTTGTGACAACACTGGAGCAATAGCCTTGGCGAAGGAATCCATGTTTCACAAGAGAACCAAGCACATCAAGAGATGCTTCAACTCCATCTGCGATCAAGTCAAGGAGGGAGACATAGATATTTGCAAAATACATACGGATCTAAATGTCGCAGACCCGTTGACTAAGCCTCTTCCACGAGGAAAACATGATCAACACCAAGACTCCATGGGCGTTAGAATCATTACTATCTAATCTAGATTATTGACTCTAGTGCAAGTAGGAGACTGAAGGAAATATTCCCTAGAGGCTTAACGACCATTTGATTTACTAAAGTGGCTTGTGCATCGGATATTTTGCCTAAGAAATTTTCAGCATGAGCATACTTAGATTGGAGATTAGAAACCTCTCTACTAATATCATCAAGTTGTTTCTGTAAGGGCATATTTCTCCCTAAGTAGTTTTGGTGATTGATGACAATGCATTTGCGGACTGATCGTGTGCTCTAAGCTCATACAGGTATATCTCCCTTAGGCACAAGACGATTGTTTGCCCCTCGGATTCTACGGAAGACGGTGTTTTCTTTTTGCTCCCTGTCGGTGGCTTTGAGTAATAGGAAAGCCGTACTATTAAGAGGGGGTCCGCGTCGGAAAGGTTTGGGTAGAATCAACACGTACACATCCCACTCTCGCACCACCTTTCCTTGCTTCTCTGGAGGTCCAACCGGTCATTTTTTGTATATGCAAAACTGTGACTTCTTAACTGATCATCTGCCTGGCAAGCGGTAGTACCGCTCAACCGAGCGGTAGTACCGCACAGTTACACGGTAGTACCGCCTGCCGACACGCTAGTACCGCTCCCACGGTAGTACCGCGTCCCCAGAGCGGTAGTACCGTGTATCTGGCCCAGGCGCTGATTCTAAGTACAGAAGTGGGTGCGGAAGTAATTTTTTACTTCCGCATCCAATGCGGTAGTACCGCTTATCTTAAGCGGTAGTACCGTGTCGCATTTTGCTACTACCGTTTTCCCTGCGGATGTAGCCACGGATGTAATTTATTTCATCCGTGGTGGTCAATCATGTCGCACTCTTTTGCCTAAGCGGTAGTACCGCTCAGCCAGCGGTAGTACCGCTCAGCCAGCGGTAGTACCGCAACTCATGCGCGGTACTACCGCTCTCTGCGGGCTGAAAACTCCAATAACGGTTGGATTTGTTCCCCCACTATATATAGGGGGTCTTCTTCTCCAAGAAGACTTACCTCTTCCCCCACTACTCCATTGTTGCTCCAAAAGCTCCATTTCCGCCCGATCTCTCTCCCTAGCCAATCAAACTTATTGATTTGCGCGGGATTGCTTGAGGAGGCATCGATCTACACTTCCACCAAGAGATATTTGATTCTCCCCACTAATCCCTTGCGGATCTTGTTACTCTTGGGTGTTTGAGCACCCTAGATGGTTGAGGTCACCTCGAAGCCATATTACATTATGGTGAAGCTTCGTGGTTTGTTGGGAGCCTCCAAGTTGTGGAGATAGCCCCAACCTTGTTTGTAAAGGTTCGGTTGCCGCCTTCAAGGGCACCACTAGTGGAATCACGGCACCTTGCATCGTGTGAGGGCGTGAGGAGAATACGGTGGCCCTAGTGGCTTCTTGGGGAGCATTGTGCCTCCACACCGCTCCAACGGAGACGTACTTCCCCTCAAAGGGAAGGAACTTCGGAAACACATCCTCGTCTCCACCGGTTCCACTTGTGGTTATTTCTTACCTTTAATTTTGTATGCTTTACATGTTCAACTCTTATAGCATGCATGTGTAGTTGTTATCCTTCTTTCTCTTAGTTGTCATCCTAGTAGAATATCTAGACAACTTATTTTGTCGCTTAATTTAAATTGGTTAAGAAAAGCTAAAAATTGTTAGTTGCCTATTCACCCCCCCCCTCTAGTCAACCATATCGATCCTATCCGTTTCGTTATAGCATCTAGCACAATAGAGTGTTCTTTAAGCTCTTCGGTAAAATACTTATTATGCTCGAATTGTGTGGTCATATATTCCTTGGTACTTTTCTCAATCTCAAGCAAAATATTGGGATAAGGAACGTCATAATACATTCTTTGGGACATCGTGGAAGAGCAAACAAGATTGAAAGCAAAAAGATGGATCTGACAATAAAAAGGCAAACAAAAAAGAAGGTGAATAAAACAACAAATTTTTGTGAAGTGGGGGAGATGAAAATGAGAGGCAGATGGAAAATAATGTAAATTGCAAAGAGATGGGATTTGTGATTAGGAACCTGATAGATGTTGATGATGTCTCCCCGGCAACGGCGCTAGAAATTCTTTTTGATGCGTCTTGAAACTGCGTCAGCATTTTCCCAAAGAGGAAGGGATGATGCAACACAACTACGGTAGGTATTTCCCTCAGATGTGAATCCAAGGTTATCAAACTAGTAGGATACTCAAGCAACACTATGTAAACGGTACCTGCACACAAAGAACAAATACTTGCAACCCGACGCATAAGAGGGGTTGTCAATCCCTCCTCGGTAAAAAGGTATATTTGTTTGTATAAGATTGGATAAATAGATCGCGCAAGAACGCAAAATAAAAGATGCAAATAAAAAGTGCAACAAGGTATTTTTGGGTGTTTGGAATAATAGATCTGAAAACAAAAGCGATGACAAATTGATCTGAAAGCAATATGATAAAAGATAGACCCGCGGCCGTAGATTTCACTAGTGGCTTCTCTCGAGAAAATAGCATACGGTGGGTAAACAAATTAATGTTGGGCAATTGATAGAAAATCAAATAATTATGACGATATCCAAGGCAATGATCATTATACAGGCATCACGTCTAAGATTAGTAGACCGAAACGATTCTTTATCTACTACTATTACTCCACACATCGACCGCTATCCAGCATGCATCTAGTGTATTAAGTTCATGGAGAAATGGAGTAATGCAATAAGAACGGTGACATGATGTTGTCGGTGTTCTAGGATCAGGGGTACCCAGACTTTCCCGTCTGTGGCTCAGCACGCAGGCCCATCGACCGCATGGTACCGCATTTAAATTCTGTTGGGCCCCCTCCCAAGTTTGTTAAAAATACTGATTTTGCTACTTGGGTTTTTCGTTTCAAACGTCATATCAATCATTGTTCCACTAACCTTTGGAGAATCATTGAGCAAGGTTTTTATCCGTATGATCCCGACAACATGACTCCAAGAGAGACTGCAGATCATCAGCTCAACGAGTTCGCTCTTTGCATTCTTCAAGATTCCATCCCTCCTGAAGACATTGCACACCTTCGACCCTTCACTGTTGCCAAGGAAGCTTGGGAGCATGTCGGCACGATGTACAAGGGAAGCACCAGCATTCAATGCTCCAACTATGAAGTGGTGCAAGATGAAGCTGATGAGTTTGCTATGATCGAAGATGAAGATCCTCGTGAACTTTATCGAAGATTAACTATTCTTGCAGTGTCTCTTCGAGATCATGGCAGTAAGGATACGGATGACAATTGGATCAAGCGCAAGTTCCTCAAGGCCATGATGCCCTATCATAAGGCCATGTCCTCTGTCATTCGTCAGAGACCGGACTTCCACACCTTATCCTCAAATGAAGTGTTGGATGAATTTGTTGCCATGAGGATCCTGGACGTGACCGCCAACAATGCGGTCTTAAGAGCTCAACGATCCAAGAAGCCGAATCTTGCTCTGAAGGCCAAGGCTTGTGTGGAAGAGGAGGAAGTGGAAGATGATGATGAGTGCTGCCCCGAGGACACCAAATATGCCTATCATGAGCACATGGCTCTTGCTTCAAGGCAATTCTGGGGCAAGAAGAACACAAGGTCCAACTTTAACAAGAACAACTCTAGTGGGAACAAAGGGAAGCAACGAGTAAGGACATGCTTCAACTGTGGAAATGTAAGTCACTTCGTTGTGGATTGCCCATATGAGAAGAGAGAAGACTTTGGAGGCAAGCTTATTCGGAAGGACAAGTCAAAATCCTATCCCAACAAGAACAACTTCATCAAGAAGACTCCTCCAAAAGTGTTGGTGGCTCAAGAAGAATATGTGGAGGATGATGACAATGATGAAGACGATGAGGTGACCACTATGGCCACAATTGTAATTGCTACCACTACGCACTCATCTCTCTTCAACTCACCAAACGAGAACATCACCACCAAGTGTCTCATGGCCAAGGCCACCAACAAGGTAACCCCAAACATCAATACTACTATCCCTTCTCATCCTTCATTGACTAATTGTATTGATGAGGGTGAGGGTATTAAAGAGGGAGAAAATGAATTTGATGTGTTCATAAAGAATCTCAAGGGCAAACCCAAGAAGCATTTTGTTGCTCTCTTGGGACAACTCGGTGAGGCCAATGACATGATCGAGTCTCACGAGGAAACCATTACTAAAATGGAAGGACATAGTCGAGACTATGCCGATGAGATATCGGATCTCTCTAACGCCCTAGAGGAAGAGCGTGGTCTTCGTTTGACTCTTGAGGAGTCATACAACGATGATCATGCTAAATTAAAGAAAGATCTTGATCATGCCTTAGTTGTCTCTCGTGTCCTTAACTCCGAGAAGGCAAAACTTGAGGTTGACCATGCTAAACTCAAAGAGGAGTTTGACATCCTTGACAAGGCTCACAAGGCCTTGAAAGGAATGCATGCTACTCTCAAGGAGTCTCATGATCAACTCCAAGTTTCGCTAACCAAGGAAAAGGCTATCTTTCCTCGCATGGTTTTAATTGATAATGCAAATGCTTCTAACCCATGTTGTGAGCATGTGCATCTTGTTGAAGAGAATGCCGAATTGAAGAAGCAACTTGAGAAAGGCCTTGTGACTTGCATACAAGGTGAGAAGAACCTCAACGCCCTTTTGAGCAATCAAAAGGAAGTTGTGGCAAAGGAAGGAATTGGGTTTGTTCCTAAGCCCAAGAAGAAGAAGAAGAATGACAAGACCAAGCAACCACCCCCTCTCCGACAATCCTTTGTGAAAGAAGGAGAGGGCACGTCAACCAAGAAGAAAAGTGGTGGTGTCAAGAAAAACTCCACCATACCATCAAACATGGCCGGCGATTTTAATCCTTCATATGTTTTATGCCGTGCCAGTGATGGCCATGTGTTTGCTAAATTTGTTGGTTCTTCTTATGAGTACATTGAATGGTCCATTTGGGTTCCTAATACCCTTGTCACTAACCTCAAAGGACCCATTACCAAATGGGTACCTAAATCCAAGGATTGATCTATTGTAGGGGTTTGCTTCCGATGGGGGATCATGGTTGCTCGATAGCGGAGCCACAAATCATATGACCGAAAGCAAAGACTTGGTGGTGGACGTGCATCTCGGTTCATCTATGGCCACCAACGTCGAATGGGGTGATGCTTCATCTTCTAAGGTATTGGGACTTGGCAAGGTTGTTGTCTCTCATGATCTCACGATCGAGAAAGTCATGCTTGTTGAGTCCCTTGCATACAATTTACTTTCTGTTCGCCAACTTGCACTCATGGGTTTTGCTACATTCTTTGATATTGATACTATGGCCCTCTTGTGGAGCAAGACTCTTAAAGTAGCTTATGTTGGGCATGTTGAAAACGGCCTTTATGTGGTTAACTTCTTGAAGCAACCCACTAAGGTCGCGACATGTCTAATGGCTAAAGTTGATGTGGGATGGCTTTGGCATCGCCGGTTGGCCCACGTTAATATGAGATCTTTGCAAAGTCTTCTCAAGGGGGACCATGTCTGAGGACTAAAAAATGTTAGCTTTGCCAAAGATCATGCTTGTAGGGCGTGCATTGAAGGAAAATTACATGAGAAGGCTCACCCTCCCATGACTATCATCTATTCAAAGAGACCCCTAGAGCTCCTCTACATGGACCTCTTTGGGCCTCCCACTTTTGATAGTCTTGGGGGTAGAAAGTATTGCTTGGTGATTGTGGATGATTACTCAAGATATACCTGGGTATACTTCTTCAAGAAGAAGAGTGAGACCCAACAAACCGTCATCAACTTTGCAAATGAAGCTCAATGACAACATGAAGCAAAGATTTTGATGATCAGAAGTGACAATGGCACCGAGTTCAAGAACTACACCTTGGATGAGTTTCTTGGTGATGAGGGGATCAAACATCAATATGCAGCCCCGTATACCCCACAAAAAACGGTGTAGCGGAGAGAAAGAACCGAACTTTAATAGATGCTGCAAGAACCATGATGGCTGAATTCAACTCTCCATACAACTTTTGGGCCGAAGCCATCAACACCGCTTGCCATGCTTCAAATCGTCTCTATCTCCGCAAAGGCTTGAACAAAACTCCGTATGAGATTCTTACCGGTAACAAGCCCAATCTCAAGTACTTCCGGGTGTTCGGGTGTAAGTGTTTCATTCTCAAGAAAGGTGTTTGTCTAAATTTGAATCTAGAGCTCATGAGGGCATATTTGTTGGTTATGCTACAAACTCTCATGCTTACCGTGTCCTCAACAAGTTGAATGGACTCATAGAGGAGACGAGTAACGTAGAGTTTGATGAAAATAACGGCTCCCAAGTGGAGCAAAGTGGTACTTGTGATGCAGGTGATGAAATTCCTCCTCAAGCCATAAGAAGAATGGGTGTTGGATATATCCTACCCGTTGAGGAACCCCTTGTGGCCGAAGGAGAAGGACAATGTTCCACTCAAGTGGAACCATCACCAACCCAAGACCCACACGCTTCCGAAGAACAAAGTGAAGGCCCTCAACCTGTTGAACAAGGCCAAGTGCAAGATCAATCTCATGTTGGTGAAGAACCACCAATTGATGCACAAGGCCAAGTTCAGTCTCCCGAGCAAGATCAAGGTCAAGAGGAAGCTCAAGATCAGGATCTAGCTCCTGACGACACTCAAGATGATCAACTCAGTGCTCCTCAGTTATCACTTGAAGAGAAATTAGAGCGTCGTGCTGCAAAAGTTGCCTCCAGGATTGCTTCCAACGAGCATCACATCGAGAACATTTTAGGAAGCATCAAAAGGGGGGGGGGTAAGCACTCGTAGACAATTAGCAAACTATTGTGCTCATCAAGCTTTTGTCTCCTTTGTTGAACCTAAGAAGGTTTATGAGGCGCTCGAAGACCCTGACTGGCTCAATGCCATGCATGAAGAACTCAATAACTTCGAGCGCAACAAAGTGTGGCGTCTGGTGCCAAGACCAAAGGAGAACCATAATGTCATTGGAACCAAATGGATCTTTAAGAATAAGCAAGATGCCCATGGCATTGTCATCCACAACAAGGCACGTCTGGTGGCTCAAGGCTACTCCCAAGTCGAGGGTATCGACTACGGTGAAACCTTTGCCCCCGTTGCTCGTCTTGAATCCATTTGTTTGTTGCTTGCCTATGCTTCCCATCATAACTTTAAATTGCAACAAATGGATGTGAAAAGTGCATTTCTTAATGGTCCCATTAATGAGTTGGTATATGTTAAACAACCCCCGGGGTTCGAGGATCCTAAGTTCCCCAATCATGTGTATCAACTTGATAAGGCACTCTATGGCCTTAAACAAGCCCCACGAGCATGGTATGAGCACCTTACCGAGTTGTTACAAGATCGTGGGTTTGAAATTGGGAAAATCGACCCCACTCTTTTTACTAAGAAGGTCAAAGGGGAGTTGTTTGTATGCCAACTATATGTTGATGATATTATCTTTGGTTCTCCTAACAAAGCTTTCAATGATGAGTTCGCCGCACTCATGACCACACATTTTGAGATGTCCATGATGGGGGAGTTGAAGTACTTCCTTGGATTTGAGATCAAACAACGAAGAGAAGGCATCTTCATCAAACAATCCAAGTATACTCAAGACATGCTCAAGAGGTTCAATCTTAGTGATGTCAAGCCGGCTACTACTCTGATGCCAACCAAATGCCAACTTGACATTGATCCCAATGGTAAAGCGGTGGATCAAAAGGTATATCACTCTATGATCGGATCCTTGCTTTACCTTTGTGCATCTAGACCGGATATTATGTTGAGTGTGGGAATTTGTGCACGGTTTCAAGCCTCACCTAAGGAAAGTCACTTTGTGTCTGTCAAGCGAATCTTTCAATATTTGGCTCATACCCCAAACTTTGGCTTATGGTACCCAAGAGGAGCAAATTTCAACCTTGTTGGTTTCTCTGATTCTGACTGGGCGGGAGACAAAGTGGATAGGAAGTCCACCTCGGGAGGGTGCCAATTTCTTGGTTGCTCTCTTGTTAGTTGGTCTTCCAAAAAGCAAAGTTGTGTATCTCTCTCGTCCACCGAAGCAGAATATGTGGCCGCTGGCAGTTGCTGTGCTCAACTCTTATGGATGAGGCAAACTTTAAAGGATTACGGTGTCACTTGTGACAAAGTGCCTCTTTGGTGTGACAATGAAAGTGCCATCAAGATTTCTCTCAACCCGGTGCTTCACTTCAAGACGAAGCATATTGAGATTCGGTATCACTTCATCCGGGATCACATAAGGCAAGGAGAAATCGAGCTTCACTACGTCAACACTCATGATAACCTTGCTGATATCTTCACGAAGCCTCTGGATGAAGCAAGATTTCACGAGTTAAGGCATGAGCTAAATATCATCGATTTGAGCAATGTGGTTTGAATCTGTGCACACACTCCTCACACTCGACATAGCTATCTTGTCTAGATGTAGGCATGGACTTAGGGGGAGTATTGTTCTCTCAATGGTATTCCTCCCCCTATTATGCATAAACTAACCTAATCTTTATCATTTGCCATATATAGTTGGCTTAAATGCTTCAAGTCGAGTTTTGATCATGGGCCCAAGGATAATTCTTCGCGGTGCCATATCTATAAAACTCAAACATAGGTGGCCTCGGCCACCGCCCTCTTATGAGGAATTTGTGTTACTTGTTCTGCTTGTGCACATGGTTCTTTTACTCTCTTTAGTGCTTAAAGCCTCTTGTCTTTTCGTGCATTTTCTTGGGAGAGCGGTACTACCGTGATCCGTTACGGTACTACCGCGAAGGACATACGGTACTACCGCACCTACAGCACGGCAGTAATTTTTTACTGCCGCTGGTAGGGCGGTACTACCGCCTGACGAGCGGTACTACCGCGCAAGCGGTACTACCGTGATGACCGCGGTACTACCGCACATATCCAAATGAGTGGGGGTTATAAGCAGGCAGGGGGAGTTCCATCTCCCCCATACCCATTCACTCCTAACCCCCACGTCGTCCCTGTCTCTCTCTCTCTCAAGAACGCCGCCGGAGGATCTCGCCGGATCTCCTCCCTCGGCCACTCTCCTCGCATTCCGACCGGTGGGATCGTTCCCCACCACGTCCTCTTGCCATGGATGAAGGTTTCTCCCCAATTCCCCTCTTCTTATTGTCTTGCCTGTGTTTTAGGGTTAGGGGAGATGCTTAGTGTTCTTGTGTTCTTCGTGTTCTTATCCATGGATGCTTAGGATGTGGGAGAGTGTTTGTGCACTAGAAATACGATTATATTTGTTGCTACGAAGTTACTATGATCAGCCGTAGTACCGTGAGTCGATCTCTTTGGCCGTTTCTAGATCTGCTCTTCTTAGATCTGTTTCGTGCGGTACTACCGCTGGAGAACCGCGGTACTACCGCACGCTCTAATCCAGATCTGATCTGACCTGAGCGGTACTACCGCTGCCCTCAGCGGTACTACCGCTCGGGCGGAAGTAAAAATCCAGTATTGCTTGCCGAGCGGTACTACCGCGACCCAATGCGGTACTACCGCTCCGCATGCAGCACTATTTTTTTACTTCCGCTCCTCTTGCGGAAGTAAAATCTTACTACCGCAACATATGCGGTACTACCGCATCCGTATGCGGTACTACCGCTTACATTACGGTACTAATTTTTTAGTTCCGCTTCTTCTGGCGGAAGTAAAATATTACTACCGCAGTGTACGCGGTACTACCGCATCCATATGCGGTACTACCGCTTACCTTGCGGTACTAATTTTTTACTTCCGCGTAGGGTCAGCAGTACTACCGCTTGTATCATATTTTCTTCGTAGCATGTTCTCTTTCCTATTTCTCCTGGTTTCTTGTGTTTATCGAGGCTTTGGCATTGATTCTTCTTGTGTTTGTGTTGTTGTGGTCTTGTGTTTGTGTTTTTAGGTGGTGGCTCCGGTTTTGAGGGTCGTCGTACCAACCCTGTCCGCGACACCGGATCCAAGCGTCTGCGTACCCCAAGTGATGTGCCAGAGGGCTCCAATCCCCAGCGCTGGTACTAGACTTCAGCCAACAAGCGTCAGGAATCCTCAATGTCTATGGAGGAGGTGCCTGCTGCTGAGTTCATGTCACGAAGGAAGATCAACCCATATGGAGAACCCCGTGAGCACTTTCCTGGAGATGATATCTTCTGGACCAAGCAGCAGTTTCGCATCTACCATGAGGTGCTCAAGACCAAGGCCAATCTTTATGTGGATGCTCACTGGGTGGATGTGGATCACATGAGGAAGGACAAGAACCGGGCATACTTTGCAGAGGCTCTTGATTTGATCGAGCAGTTGGGCCTCGAGCACATCATGACCTTCCAGAATGACTTTGATCCAGAGATTATTGCTCAGTTCTATGCCTCTGTCAATTTCCAAACCAAGGAGGATCGCCCCATGACTTGGATGACCAATGGTCACAAGATGACCTCTACTTGGAAGGAGTTCATGGATCTTCTTCAGCTTCCTGATGAGGGTCTCCATAACCCAATTGGTTTTCGTCCTCACGCCAATCCTGAATCTGCAAACAAAGACAGGCTGCTCCCATTTTATGAGGAAAAGACACTTGCTAGTGGCAAACAGACTTGGGTGCTGAACCCCTTCTTGGACATCATGTATCGGATCTTTCGCAACACTCTGTTCCCTCATGTTGGCGATAAGGACAAGGTCCATGCTTACCTGGTTGACATGCTACTGATGTGTCAAGAGGCTCGCTCATCCCAGACTGCACCACTTGACATTTCCCACATCATGTGGAATGAGCTCCGTTTTGCCATCTACTCTCGCAAGGTACCCATCTATGGTCCTTACTTGTTTCTGCTGATCTCCAAGACTTGGGAGAAGTTGTACCCAGAGGAGGAGTTCGAGGCCGACTGCTTCCGTCATGATCCCATCCGTCTTCGCGTCAAGACTCGATGGGCCAACACCACCACTCGTGCTCAGGCTGCTGCTGCCCAGATGGGCACTGAGGAGGAGCCTGTGGAGGAGACTGCGGATGTGCGTTCAGGCAGATTTTCCCCTTCTTATTCCTCTACTGCGGAGAAGCCTTCTTGGGCTAAAAAGCTTCAGCGGAAGATGAAGGCCCTCTTCTGCATGCAGGCTAAGGGGCAATACCGGGCTCATGTGACTGACAAGAAGACACGCCAGCGTGACAAGAAGATTCTGGCACTATATGGAGAGGAAGTTTCCAATGGATCCGAGGATAACATCACACCTGAGGCTACCTGGATGGCTCGCCAGGGGTACAAGTGGTTAGAGTCTGATGAGGAGTATCAGGAGGAGCAGCAGGTGTCTGATGATGAGTATGACGACTGAGCTTCTCCCGGGCTGCCACCCTTCTTAGTGTCCTCTATCCCCTTTGTGGTGTCTCGATGACAAAGGGGGAGAGTGATTTGCGTCTTGTGCCTGTGTGCTCTTGTGTTTCTTTGAACTCTGGTTTATTTGCGTGTTTGTGTCGTGTGCGTGAGACTATCATATGGTGTAAGATATATGCCCCGTTATCGTTGAACTTATCATTATGTCTTTAATGTTTATCCAGAGCAGTTAGTTTTTATATAGAGTATCTCGTGTGTAGATTATAGGGGAGCACTGTACCTAGTATGTGTGCTGTGCAGTCCAAAGCACAATCTTGTGAAGGCACACATCCAGGGGAGCTCTCCTATACTCTAGGGCTTGCATTGCTTACTCTATTACTTCTTCCCTGTGCAAATCAAGTATTGTCATCAATACACCAAAAAGGGGGAGATTGTAAGGGCATATTTCTCCCTAAGTAGTTTTGGTGATTGATGACAATGCATTTGCGGACTGATCGTGTGCTCTAAGCTCATACAGGTATATCTCCCTTAGGCACAAGACGATTGTTTGCCCCTCGGATTCTATGGAAGACAGTGTTTTATTTTTGCTCCCTGTCGGTGGCTTTGAGTAATAAGAAAGCCGTACTATTAAGAGGGGGTCCGCGTCGGAAAGGTTTGGGTAGAATCAACACGTACACATCCCACTCTCGCACCACCTTTCCTTGCTTCTCTGGAGGTCCAACCGGTCATTTTTCGTATATGCAAAACTGTGACTTCTTAACTGATCATCTGCCTGGCAAGCGGTAGTACCGCTCAACCGAGCGGTAGTACCGCACAGTTACACGGTAGTACCGCTTGCCGACATGCTAGTACCGCTCCCACGGTAGTACCGCGTCCCCAGAGCGGTAGTACCGTGTATCTGGCCCAGGCGCTGATTCTAAGTACAGAAGTGGGTGCGGAAGTAATTTTTTACTTCCGCATCCAATGCGGTAGTACCGCTTATCTTAAGCGGTAGTACCGTGTCGCATTTTGCTACTACCGTTTTCCTTGCGGATGTAGCCACGGATGTAATTTATTTCATCCGTGGTGGTCAATCATGTCGCACTCTTTTGCCTAAGCGGTAGTACCGCTCAGCCAGCGGTAGTACCGCTCAGCCAGCGGTAGTACCGCAACTCATGCGCGGTACTACCACTCTGTGCGGGCTGAAAACTCCAATAACGGTTGGATTTGTTCCCCCACTATATATAGGGGGTCTTCTTCTCCAAGAAGACTTACCTCTTCCCCCACTACTCCATTGTTGCTCCAAAAGCTCCATTTCCGCCCGATCTCTCTCCCTAGCCAATCAAACTTGTTGATTTGCGCGGGATTGCTTGAGGAGGAATCGATCTACACTTCCACCAAGAGATATTTGATTCTCCCCACTAATCCCTTGCGGATCTTGTTACTCTTGGGTGTTTGAGCACCCTAGATGGTTGAGGTCACCTCGAAGCCATATTCCATTATGGTGAAGCTTCGTGGTTTGTTGGGAGCCTCCAAGTTGTGGAGATAGCCCCAACCTTGTTTGTAAAGGTTCGGTTCCTGCCTTCAAGGGCACCACTAGTGGAATCACGGCACCTTGCATCGTGTGAGGGCATGAGGAGAATACGGTGGCCCTAGTGGCTTCTTGGGGAGCATTGGGCCTCCACACCGCTCCAACGGAGACGTACTTCCCCTCAAAGGGAAGGAACTTCGGAAACACATCCTCGTCTCCACCGGTTCCACTTGTGGTTATTTCTTACCTTTAATTTTGTATGCTTTACATGTTCAACTCTTATAGCATGCATGTGTAGTTGTTGTCCTTCTTTCTCTTAGTTGTCATCCTAGTAGAATATCTAGACAACTTATTTTGTCGCTTAATTTAAATTGGTTAAGAAAAGCTAAAAATTGTTAGTTGCCTATTCACCCCCCCTCTAGTCAACCATATCGATCCTATCAGTTTCGTTATAGCATCTAGCACAATAGAGTGTTCTTTAAGCTCTTCGGTAAAATACTTATTATGCTCGAATTGTGTGGTCATATATTCCTTGGTACTTTTCTCAATCTCAAGCAAAATATTGGGATAAGGAACGTCATAATACATTCTTTGAGACATCGTGGAAGAGCAAACAAGATTGAAAGCAAAAAGATGGATCTGACAATAAAAAGGCAAACAAAAAAGAAGGTGAATAAAACAACAAATTTTTGTGAAGTGGGGGAGATGAAAATGAGAGGCAGATGGAAAATAATGTAAATTGCAAAGAGATGGGATTTGTGATTAGGAACCTGATAGATGTTGATGATGTCTCCCCGGCAACGGCGCTAGAAATTCTTTTTGATGCGTCTTGAAACTGCGTCAGCATTTTCCCAAAGAGGAAGGGATGATGCAACACAACTACGGTAGGTATTTCCCTCAGATGTGAATCCAAGGTTATCAAACTAGTAGGATACTCAAGCAACACTATGTAAACGGTACCTGCACACGAAGAACAAATACTTGCAACCCGACGCATAAGAGGGGTTGTCAATCCCTCCTCGGTAAAAAGGTATATTTGTTTGTATAAGATTGGATAAATAGATCGCGCAAGAACGCAAAATAAAATATGCAAATAAAAAGTGCAACAAGGTATTTTTGGGTCTTTGGAATAATAGATCTGAAAACAAAAGCGATGACAAATTGATCTGAAAGCAATATGATAAAAGATAGACCCGCGGCCGTAGATTTCACTAGTGGCTTCTCTCGAGAAAATAGCATACGGTGGGTAAACAAATTAATGTTGGGCAATTGATAGAAAATCAAATAATTATGATGATATCCAAGGCAATGATCATTATACAGGCATCACGTCTAAGATTAGTAGACCGAAACGATTCTGCATCTACTACTATTACTCCACACATCGACCGCTATCCAGCATGCATCTAGTGTATTAAGTTCATGGAGAAATGGAGTAATGCAATAAGAACGGTGACATGATGTTGTCGGTGTTCTAGGATCAGGGGTACCCAGACTTTCCCGTCTGCGGCTCAGCACGCAGGCCCATCGACGGCATGGTACCGCCTGGCCACAAGGACCTCAAGACAAGACCCTCGCGAATGCCCCCGACCTTGCAAGGCAAGCAACGCCAAGACCTCCTGGGGAGCGGCTTATCAAGCCTGCCTCTCGTGGAGCAAAGATTTCTATGCAAGAGCCCAGCCTCACGAGGCTCCGGATGACGTGAGCCATGATGATCAGTGCCAGGCGGGCGCCAGCAGGCGCGGAGGGGCAGTTTCCTCTTTGGTGCTAGGGGCGCAGCGTCAGGCGCATGTTCCCGAGGAAGGCCCCAAAGGTTCCCGTTCTGGTGCAACGTTACCAAGACCATGAAATCAGCAGGGCGGATGTCATCGCCGAGCCCACCGCTGCGTCATGGCCAGAAGCTTTGCAGGCGAAGACCACCTTTTGTTGGGATATGATGTAGCTCTTGCCCCCTTCAAAATTGCCCGTTGTGGGATCCCTTCCTGCCTAAACGACGAGGGAAGAGGACCATGGCCACTATAAATGTAGGTTAGCTTCCACCGTAGAGGGGACGGCTCCCGGATTTGCTGATCCACCCCACAGAGCCCGTGCGAGGCTGCTCATCCACTGTACTATTTCATCCTCAACCTCCTCGTGAGGCCAATCCACCAATGGCTGGAGTAGGGTTTTACATCGCAAGGTGGCCTGAAACTGGGTACATTTATGTGTTCTTATTTCCCCTTTGATCATCCTACACGGCGAGCTTGCGCTTTGAGTATAACGAGTAGAGCTTTTAGGTGAAGCGCAATCCTTCGTTCATGCCCCAGAGTTCGAACCTCTTTGGGTCTGTGATACGTCTCCGTCGTATCTATAAATTTTTATTGTTCCATGCCAATATTCTACAACTTTTACATACTTTTGGCAAGTTTTTATACTATTTTTGGGACTAACATATTGATCCAGTGCCCAGCGTCAGTTCTTGTTTGTTGCATATTTTTGTTTCGCAGAAAATCCATATCAAACGGAGTCCAAACGGGATAAAAACTTACGGAGATATTTTTTGGAATATGTGATTTTTGGGAAGAAGAATCAATGCGAGATGATGCCCGAGGGGGCACAAGGTAGGGGGCGCGCCCTGGACCCTTGTGGCCAACCCGTAAGGCGGTTGGTGCCCTTCTTTCTCTGCAAGAAAGCCAATATCCGAATAAAAATCATGCTTAAATTTCAGCCTAATCGGAGTTACGGATCTGCAGGAATTTAATAAACGGTGAAAGGCCAAAATTTGGGAGCGCAAAAACAAAAGGGAATAGAGAGAGAGAGAGAGAGAGAGAGAGAGAGAGAGAGAGAGAGAGAGAGAGAGAGAGAGATCCAATCTTGGAGGGGCTCTCGCCCCTCCACCGCCATGGAGGCCATGAACTAGAGGGGGAACCCTTCTCCCATCTAGGGGGAAGGTCAAAGAAGAAGAAGAAGAAGGAGGGGGGCTCTCTCCCCCTCTCTACCGGTGGCGCCGGAAAGCCGCCAGGGCCATCATCGTGTGACGGTGATCTACACCAACACCTCCGTCATCTTCACAACATCTTCATCACCTTCCCCCATCTATCTACAACAGTCCACTCTCCCGCAACCCGTTGTACCCTCTACTTGAACATGGTGCTTTATGCTTCATATTATTATCCAATGATGTTTTACCATCCTATGATGTCTGAGTAGATTTTCGTTGTCCTATCAGTAATTGGTGAATTGGTACGATTGATTTAATTTGCTTGTGGTTATGTTGCTGTCCTTTGGTACCCATCATATGAGTGTGCGCGTGGATCACACCATAGGGCTAGTTGTATGTTTATAGGACTATGTATTGGAGGGCAAGAGTGACAGAAGCTTCAACCTAGCATAGAAATTGATGCATACGAGATTGAAGGGGGACCAATATATCTTAATGCTATGGTTGAGTTTTACCTAATGAACGGTGGTAGTTGAGGATGCTTGCTAATAGTTCCAATCATAAGTGCAAAGAATTCCAAGTCAGGGATGACATGCTAGCAGTGGCCTCTCCCACACAAAACTTTCTATCAGTCTCGTAACATATTCAATTGCTTAGGGAAATTTTCCCAACTCCTACTACCACTTCTCCACACTCGCTATACTAACTTTATTGCTTATTTACCTAAGCGTCCCCTAGTTTTTATTTACGTGCTCTTTATACTCTTGCAAACCTATCCCACATAACCTACAAAGTACTTCTAGTTTTATACTTGTTCTAGGTAAAGCGAACGTCAAGCATGCATAGAATTGTATCGATGGTTGATAGAACGTGAGGGAATATATGGTCTACCTTTAGCTCGTCCTTGGGTTTAACACTCTTACTTATCGAAAGAGGGTACAATTGATCCCCTATACTTGTGGGTTATCAAGACCTTTTTCTGGTGCCGTTGCCGGGGAGAAATAGTGTGGGGTGAATATTCTCGTGTGTTCTTGTTTGCTTTATCACTAAGTAGATTTTATTTGCTGTTCTAAGTTGTTCTCTATCTTTAATTATGGATATGGAACACGAAATACCAAAAAATAGGTGTACTTGCTATCATGGTGATGGGGAACCTCCTAAAACCCTCGATGCTCATTATGTGAAAGATATTATGTACTACTTTGATAATCCTGAGTAAACCCCATTCAACTATATGATGGGAGTAACGTTGGATCAACGAGAATACTTTAGGGATTATCGCTTGAATCAAAAAGGGAAACTATTTTAGGATCAAATTTATATGTTGCATGATGACCCACAAGTGTAGGGGATCTATCGTAGTCCTTTCGATAAGTAAGAGTGTCGAACCCAACGAGGAGCAGAAGGAAATGATAGGCAGTTTTCAGTAAGGTATTTTATGCAAGCACTGAAATTTTAGGTAACAAATAGTTTTGTGATAAGATAATTGGTAGCAAGTGACAAAAGGTAAAAGTAAATAAGGTGCAGCAAGGTGGCCCAATCCTTTTTGTAGCAAAGGACAAGCCTGGACAAACTCTTATATAAAGTAAAGCACTCCCGAGGACACATGGGAATTATCGTCAAGCTAGTTTTCATCATGATCATCTGATTCGCGTTCGGTACTTTGATAATTTGGTATGTGGATGAACCGGTGCTTGGGTGTTGTCCTTACTTGGGCAAGCCTCCCACTTATGATTAACCTCTAATGCAAGCATACGCAACTACAAAAGAAGTATTAAGGTAAACCTAACCATAGCCTGAAACATATGGATCCAAATCAGCCCCTTATGAAGCAACGCATAAACTAGGGTTTAAGCTTCTGTCACTCTAGCAACCCATCATCTACTTATTACTTCCCAATTCCTTCCTCTAGGCCCAAATAATGGTGAAGTGTCATGTAGTCGACATTCACATGACACCACTAGAGGAGAGACAACATACATCTCATCAAAATATCGAACGAAGACCAAATTTACATGACTACTAATAGCAAGACTTCTCCCATGTCCTCAGGAACAAAAGTAACTACTCACAAGACATAATATTGTTCATGGTCAGAGGGGTATTAATATGCATAATGGATCTGAACATATGATCTTCCACCAAATAAACCAACTAGCATCAACTACAAGGAGTAATCAACACTACTAGCAACCCACATGTACCAATCTGAGGGTAGGGTACAAAGATTGGATACAAGAGAGGAACTAGTGTTTGAGAGGAGATGCTGCTGGTGAAGATGTTGATGAATATAGCCCTCCCCAAGATGGGAGAGTTGTTGGTGATGACGGCGGTGACGATTTCCCCCTCCCGGAGGGAAGTATCCCCGGCAGAACAGCTCTGCCGGAGCCCTAGATTGGTTTCCGCCTCGGTTCCGCCTCGAGACGGCGGCGTCTAGTCCCGAAAGCCTCCTTATTATTTTTTCCAGGTCAAAACACCTCATATAGGAGAAGATGGGCATCGGTGGCCTTCCGACTGGCCCACGAGGCAGGGGGCGCGCCCTGGGAAGGAGGGCGCGCCCCCCACCCTCGTGGACAGCCGGTGGCCCCCCTCGTAGACTTCTTTCGCCAGATATTTTTTATATTTTCTGAAACAACGTTCTGTTGAGTTTTGGGGCTTTAGGAGTTGTGCATAATAGGTTTCCAGAGTTTGCTCCTTTTCCAGCCAAGAATTCCAGCTGCCGGCATTCTCCCTCTTCATGTAAACCTTGTAAAATAAGAGAGAAAAGGCATAAGTATTGTGACTAAACATATATTAACAGCCCATAATGCGATAAATATCAACATATAAGCATGATGCAAAATGAACGTATCAACTCCCCCAAACTTATGCCTCGCTTGTCCTCAAGCGAAAGCCGATATCGCAAAATATGTCCACATGTTTTAGAGATAGAGGTATCGATAAAAACAAAATACGGACATGAGGCCATAATGATCATTCTCATAACAGCAACTTATATAAATATATTCATATGAGTCTTATGCTAAAGTAACAATTCATCCACAATATCAAGTATGAATCATAAACTTCATTGAAAACTAACAAACTTTGATCTCGGTCATTGAAGTAATTGCAATTTACCGTAACATCGGAAAGAGTCAATATAAGAGCTTTTCAGCAAGCCTACATACTCAACTATCATATAGTCTTTCACAATTGCTCACACTCACGCAATATTTATGTTTATGGAGTTTTAATCAGACACAGAGAAATATAGGGGCTTATGGTGTTTCCTCCCAACCTTTTACCTCAAGAGTAATGTCATCAGTAATATATCATGAAAACTTACATCCAAGTGGGTATATATGTCAGGATCTTTCTAACACAATGTGCTTGCCAAAGGATAAAATGTAAAAAGGAAAGGTGGATTTCACCTTGACACTTATAAGACATGAATAATAGATAGGCCCTTCGCAGAGGGAAGCAGAGGTTATCATGTGTTTTTATGGTTGGATGCACAAAGTCTTAGCATAGAAGAACTTCGCTTTATATTGCCACTTGTGATAAGGACCTTTATTATGCAGTCCGTCACTTTTATTACTTCCATATCACAAGATCGTATAAAGCTAATTTCTCCCACACTAATAAATCATACATATTTTAGCGAGTTTGCAACATGACAACTTACATGTAAGGATGTTTCTTAATCCATAGGTAGGTATGGTGGACTCTCATGCCAAAACTGGGTTTAAGGATATATGGAAGCACAAGTAGTATCTCTACTTAGTGTGAGGAGTTTTGGCTAGCATGAGGGGGAAAGGCAAGCTCAACATGTTGGATGATCCATGACAATATACTTTATTTCGGATATAAGAAGACATAACCCATTATTGTCTTCCTTGTCCAACATCAACTCTTTAGCATGTCATACTTTAATGAGTGCTCATAATCATAAAAGATGTCCAAGATAGTATATTTGTGTGTGAAGCCTCTCTTCTTTTATTACTTCCTATTAGTTGCAACGATGACCAAAACTATGTTTGTCAACTCCCAACAACTTTTATTTATCATACTCTTGTATGTGAAGTCATTACTTCCCATAAGATCAATATGATCTCTTTGGTACTTTTCATATTTTATTTCTTTCTATCATGACCCAAGTGAGGAAATCAAGCCCTTGACTTAACACTAATCTTTATTATATAGATCCCAGACTCGATTACAAAGGGTAAAGATCATAAGGCAAAAGCTCACAACTAGATCATGCTAAATTTATTCTACTAGATCAAGATACTACCAAAAGGATCGAACTAAGAAAAACGGCAAAGATAGGAGTGATGGTGATACGATACCGGGGTCACTCCCCCAAGCTTGGTAGTTGCCAAGGGGAGTGCCCATACCCATATGATTATGTCTCCTTCTTCGGGGGTGGTGATGATGAAGTTGAAAGTAGTGACGGTGGATCCTCATAGATCGAGCATAGGAGATCCTCCAGCTTGCGGATAATACCTTTGAGTGCAACTATGTAATCCTTCAACAAAATATTTTCACTTGTGAGATGCTTGTTTTGAATCTGAGCTAACTCAATCATCCTAAAAGCTTCTGTCTCAATTGAGGTAAAGAGATTAGGAAGGGATTTAGAGGTGCCTTCTTCTCCCGATGCCGGAGCCGGATCTTCCACCTCCATCTTGATCTTCTTCTCCTTGTGGATCTCCTCGGGTCCTTCCCTCTTCAGATCTATCTTCATTAGCCAAGCATCGTTGCCTTCGTTGTTGGAGGAGGGAGATGACATGATGCCTGGCTTCGCAAACCGTAGCAGAAAACAGCTTGAAACAAGAATAGAGGATTTTTGCGTGATACGGAGGTCAAAACCTTTGGGAGTATGTATAATGAATTTTTACCGACCAAAAGGAGTAACCCACAAGAAAACGGGTTCCGGGGGACGCACGGGGTGCCCACGAGGCAGGGGGCGCGCCCTCCACCCTCGTGGACGCCTCGTGTCTCCTCCGGACTGCTTCTTATTTTCCTATTTTTCTAAATATTCCAAAACAGAGAAAAAATGCCTTTAGAACTGTTTTGGAGTCGGTTTACTTACCGTATCACATACCTCTTCCTTTTCGGAGGCTGAATCTTTCTAGAAAGTGTCCCTTATATATTCCTCCGGGGTTACGGTTTCAATAACATTGGTTTCATAATTTATAGGATTACCTGAGGTATAATGTTTGATTCTTTGACCGTTCACCACCTTCGGATTTGTGCCTTCGAACTTGTTGATTTTTATGGCACCGGAACGATAAACCTCCTTGATAATGTAAGGTCCTTCCCACTTGGAGAGAAGTTTTCCTGCAAAAAATCTTAAACGAGAGTTGAATAGCAAGACATAATCACCTACGTTAAACTCACGCTTTTGTATCCTTTTGTCATGCCATCTCTTAACTTTTTCTTTAAACAACTTGGCATTCTCGTAGGCCTGGTTTCTCCATTCATCAAGGCAGCTAATGTCAAATAACCTCTTTTCACTGGCAAGTTTGAAATCATAATTGAGCTCTTTAATAGCCCAATATGCCTTATGTTCTAGCTCAAGAGGTAAGTGACAAGCTTTTCCATACACCATGTTATATGGAGACATACCCATAGGATTTTTGTATGCAGTTCTATAGGCCCATAATGCATCATCAAGTTTCTTGGACCAATTCTTTCTAGACCTATTAACTGTCTTTTGCAAGATTAGTTTCAACTCTCTATTACTTAGTTCTACTTGACCACTAGTCTGTGGGTGATAGGGGGATGCAATTTTATGATTGACATCATACTTTTCAAGCATCTTACAGAAAGCACCATGAATAAAGTGTGAACCACCATCAGTCATTAGATATCGTGGGACTCCAAACCTCGGAAAAATAACTTCTTTGAGCATCTTAATAGAGGTGTTGTAATCAGCACTACTAGTTGGAATAGCTTCTACCCACTTAGTAACGTAATCAATAGCAACTAAAATATGTGTGTACCCATTAGAGGCAAGAAACTGTCCCATATAATCTAAGCCCCAAACATCAAATGGTTCAATAACAAGTGAATAATTCATAGGCATTTCTTGATGTCTACTAATATTACCAATTCTTTGACATTCATCACAAGATAAGACAAACTTATGGGCATCCTTGAAGAGAGTAGGCCAATAAAAACCGGATTGCAATACCTTATGTGCAGTTCTATCTCCCGCATGGTGTCCTCCATAAGCTTCAGAGTGGCACTTGCATAGGATATGTTCCTGTTCATGCTCAGGTACACAACATCTAATAATACCATCTACTCCTTCTTTATAAAGATGTGGGTCATCCCAGAAGTAATGTCTCAAATCATAGAAGAACTTTTTCTTTTGCTGGTATGTGAAGCTAGGAGGTATAAACTTAGCAACAATATAATTAGCATAATCAGCATACCATGGAGCAGTACGAGAAGTATTTATGACAACTAGTTGTTCATCAGGAAAGGTATCATGAATAGGTTGTGGGTTATCAAGTATATTCTCTAACCTAGACAAGTTATCTGCTACGGGGTTCTCAGCTCCCTTTCTATCAACAATATGCAAGTCAAATTCTTGCAGCAAGAGAACCCATCTAATAAGTCTAGGCTTAGCATCTTTCTTTTCCATAAGGTATTTGATAGCAGCATGATCAGTGTGAATAGTTACTTTAGAATCAACAATATAGGGTCTAAACTTATCACAAGCAAATACAACTGTTAAAAATTCTTTCTCAGTAGTAGCATAATTTCTCTGGGCACTATCTAGAGTTTTACTAGCATACTGGATGACATTTTATTTCTTATCAACTCTTTGCCCTAGAACAGCTCCTACAACATAATCACTAGCATCGCACATAATCTCAAAGGGTAAATTCTAGTCAGGAGGCTGGACAATAGGTGCAGAGATCAATGCTTTCTTAAGTATTTCTAATGCTTATAGACAATCATCATCAAAGACAAAAGGAATATCTTTTTGTAAGAGGTTAGTCAGAGGCCTGGAGATTTTGGAGAAGTCCTTAATGAACCTCCTATAAAACCCGGCATGACCAAGGAAACTTCGTATACCTTTGATGTCCTTAGGGCATGGCATCTTTTCAATAGCATCAACTTTAGCTTTGTCAACTTCAATACCTCTTTTAGAAATTTTATGTCCCAAGACAATGCCTTCATTAACCATAAAGTGGCACTTCTCCCAATTCAAGACAAGGTTAGTGTCTTCACATCTCTGCAAAACTCGATCAAGGTTGCTTAAGCAATCATCAAAAGAAGTTTCGTAAACGGAGAAATCATCCATGAACACCTCAACAATCTTTTCACAAAAATCAGAGAATATGGCCATCATGCATCTTTGAAAGGTAGCAGGTGCATTACATAAACCAAAAGGCATACGTCTATAAGCAAAAGTACCGAAAGGACAAGTAAAAGTGGTCTTTTCTTGATCCCCTTTTGACACAGGTATTTGAGAGAAACCAGAATAACCATCTAGAAAGCAGAATGAGTATGTTTGGATAACCTTTCTAGCATTTGATCAATAAATGGCAAGGGGTAATGATCTTTCTTAGTAGCTTTATTTAACTTACGAAAATCAATTACCATCCTATAACCTATAACTATTCTTTGCGGGATCAATTCATCTTTATCATTAGGAACGACAGTCATACCTCCTTTCTTAGGGACACAATGGACAGGACTTACCCACTGGCTATCAGCAACTGGATAGATAATACCTGCCTCTAGAAGCTTTAGTATTTCCTTTCTTACCACTTCTTTCATCTTAGGATTTAACCGTCGCTGATGATCAATAACCGGTTTAGCATTTTCTTCCAATTTTATCTTGTGTTGGCATATAGTGGGACTAATGCCCTTAAGATCATCGAGAGTATATCCAATTGCAGCACGATGCTTCTTCAGAGTTTTCAACAATTTTTCTTCTTCCTGCTCTGAAAGGTTAGCACTAATAATAACAGGATATATCTTCTTTTCATCAAGATAAACATATTTAAGATTGTCAGGTAAAGGTTTAAGTTCAAACACGGGATCACCCTTGGGAGGAGGAGGATCCCCTAGGATTTCAACAGGCAAGTTGTTTTTCAATACGGGTCCCTGTGTAAGGAATATTTCATGTATCTCCCTTCTCTCATTCATATGTATATCATTTTCGTGGTCTAGCAAGTATTGTTCTAAAGGATCATTAGGTGGCATGGCAATAGAAGCCAGACCAATAATTTCATCCTTACTGGGTGGTGCCTGTTCAAGGGGTTGTCTACGGAATTTAGCAAAGTTAAAATCATGAGGCATATCCCCTAATCCAACAGTGACAATATCTTTCACGCAGTCTATCTTGGCATTAACAGTATTCAAGAAGGGTCTACCAAATATAATGGGACAAAATTCATCTAGAGGGGAACTAAGAACAAGAAAATCAGCAGGGTATTTAACCTTCCCACACAAGACTTCAATATCTCTAACAATCCCAACTGGTGAAATAGTATCTCTATTAGCAAGCTTAATAGTAACATCAATCCCTTCTAACTCAACAGGTACAATATCATGCATAATTTCGTTATACAGATCAAGAGGGATAATGCTCGCACTAGCACCTACGTCGCATAAACCATGATAGCAATGATCTCCTATCTTAACAGAGATAACACGCAAGCCTACAACCGGTTTACGTTTATTCCTAGCATTGGGTTTGGCTATACTAGCAGACTCTTCTTGGAGATAAATAACATGTCCATCTAAATCTTCTACCAAGAGATCTTTAACCATAAAAACAATAGGTTCAACTTTAATTTGCTCAGAGGGTGTAGGTGTTCTAGTATTACTCTTACGAACTACAGTTGAAGCTTGAGCATGATCCTTTATCCTAACAGGGAAAGGTGGTTTCTCGATATAAGCGGTAGGTATAACTAGATCAACATTATAAGTGATTGTCTTTCCTTCAACTTTAATAGGTTCAACTACTTTTACTTCAATAGGGGGATGGTATTTAAACCACTTCTCCTTGGGGAGATCAACATGAGTAGCAAAAGATTCACAGAAATAAGCTACTATCTCAGAGTCAAGTCCATATTTAGTGCTAAACTCACGGAAAACATCGGTATCCATAAAAGCTTTAACACAATCAAACTTAGGGGTCATACCTGACTCCTTACCTTCGTCGAGATCCCAATCTTCAGAGTTGCATTTAATTCTTTCCAATAAATCTCATTTGAATTCAATAGTCTTCATCATATAAGAGCCAGAACAAGAAGTATCGAGCATGGAGCGATTATTAAGAGGAAGCCGAGCATAAAATTTTTGAATGATCATTTCTCGTGAGAGCTCAAGGTTGGGGCATGAATATAACATTGACTTAAGCCTCCCCCAAGCATGAGCGATGATTTCTCCTTCGCGAGGCCAGAAATTATAAATATAATTACGATCACGATGAACCTGGTGCATAGGGTAGAACCTGATGAAATTCCAACTTCAGACGATTATAGTTCCATGATCCCATATCATCGCATAGCCTAAACCATGTCAATGCATCTCCCTTCAAAGATAAAGAGAAGACCTTCTTCTTGATAACATCCTCGGGCATACCTGCAAGCTTAAACAATCAGCAAACTTCATCTACATAGATTAGGTGTAAGTCGGGATGCAGTGTCCCGTCTCCTGTAAAGGGATTTTCAAGCAGTTTCTCTATCATACCCGAAGGAATCTCAAAGCAAAAAATTTCAATAGGTGTAGTAGGTTAAGGAGCAACTCTTTGCTCTTCTATTCGGGGTGAAGATACCCCGAACAAGCCCCTCAAAGGATTTTGAGCCATAGTAACATGTGACAACAAATTTCAGCACACTATATAAATTTTTCCTTACCAAATTCCACTTACCAAAGGCGCTTCACTCCCCGGCAATGGCGCCAGAAAAGAGTCTAGATGACCCAAAAGTGTAGGGGATCTATCGTAGTCCTTTCGATAAGTAAGAGTGTCAAACCCAATGAGGAGCAGAAGGAAATGATAGGCAGTTTTCAGTAAGGTATTTTCTACAAGCACTGAAATTTTAGGTAACAAATAGTTTTGTGATAAGATAATTGGTAGCAAGTGACAAAAGGTAAAATTAAATAAGGTGCAGCAAGGTGGCCCAATCCTTTTTGTAGCAAAGGACAAGCCTGGACAAACTCTTATATAAAGTAAAGCGCTCCCGAGGACACATGAGAATTATCGTCAAGCTAGTTTTCATCACGATCATCTGATTCGCGTTCGGTACTTTGATAATTTGGTATGTGGGTGGACCGGTGCTTGGATGCTGTCCTTACTTGGGCAAGCCTCCCACTTATGATTAACCTCTAATGCAAGCATCCGCAACTACAAAAGAAGTATTAAGGTAAACCTAACCATAGCCTGAAACATATGGATCCAAATCAGCCCCTTACGAAGCAACGCATAAACTAGGGTTTAAGCTTCTGTCACTCTAGCAACCCATCATCTACTTATTACTTCCCAATGCCTTGCTCTAGGCCCAAATAATGGTGAAGTGTCATGTAGTCGACGTTCACATGACACCACTAGAGGAGAGACAACATACATCTCATCAAAATATCAAACGAAGACCAAATTCACATGACTTCTAATAGCAAGACTTCTCCCATGTCCTCAGAAACAAAATTAACTACTCACAAGACATAATATTGTTCACGATCAGAGGGGTATTAATATGCATAATGTATCTGAACATATGATCTTCCACCAAATAAACCAACTAGCATCAACTACAAGGAGTAATCAACACTACTAGCAACCCACAGGCACCAATCTGAGGTTTGGGTACAAAGATTGGATACAAGAGATGAACTAGGGTTTGAGAGTAGATGGTGCTGGTGAAGATGTTGATGAAGATAGCCCTCCCCAAGATGGGAGAGTTGTTGGTGATGACGGCGGTGACGATTTCCCCCTCCCGGAGGGAAGTATCCTCGGCAGAACAGCTCTGCCAGAGCCCTAGATTGGTTTCCGGCTCGGTTCCGCCTCGAGACGGCGGCGTCTAGTCCCAAAAGCCTCCTTCTTATTTTTTCCAGTTCAAAACACCTCATATTGGAGAAGATGGGCATCGGTGGCCTTTCGGCCGGCCCACGAGGCAGGGGGCGCGCCCTGGGAAGGGGGGCGCGCCCCCCACCCTCGTGGACAGTCGGTGGCCCCCCTCATGGACTTGTTTCGCCAGATATTTTTTATATTTTATGAAATGACGTTATGTTGAGTTTCGGGGCTTTTGGAGTTGTGCAGAATATGTTTCTAGAGTTTGCTCCTTTTCCAGCCCAGAATTCCAGCTGCCGGCATTCTCCTTCTTCATGTAAACCTTGTAAAATAAGAGAGAAAAGGCATAAGTATTGTGACTAAACATATAATAATAGCCCATAATGCGATAAATATCAACATATAAGCATGATGCAAAATGGACGTATCATTGCATTGGTATGCTTGGCAACTATGCCTGAGATATGATTATACTTATTGCTCTAGGATGAAGGCTCCACACCTTCCCTTTTCATGCAAATTTAATGATAATGAAACCTTACTTATTATGCTAATGGTATATATGATTACTATGATGTTGAACAAATTGAAGAATTTGTTGCTTTTAAGGGTGCCTATGAAATTGAATCTTTGTTTGAAAAGTATGTAGCTTTTGATGATGGTGTTTATAAGCCTGAAAATTTTGCTATATTGAAATATTGCTATGAGAATTATGAATATAATTCCGATATTGATGCGTTTATTGAGAAAGTCTCCGCTGTCCAAGAAGAGACTAATATTTTGCAGGGAACTACAGAAGAAGAAATTGATGACACTATGAGCTCATTAGATGAAAAAGATGAGGAGGAGAGCGAAGAACAAAAGGAGGAAGAGCGGATTAGCTACCCGTGCCCACCTTCTAATGAGCGTAACTCTTTATCCCATACATTGTTTAATTTCCCTTCGTGCTTACCGAAGGATAAATGCTATGATTATTGCTATGATCCCTTAGATTTTTTTGAAATCTCCCTTTTTGATGAAATTGAAGCCTGCTATGCTTGTGGCCAAGATGCCAATATGAATTATGCTTATGGAGATGAACTTGCTATAGTTCCTTATGTTAAGAATGAAATTGTTGCTATTGCACGCACACATGATAGTCCTATTATCTTTTTGAATTCTCCCAGCTACACTATATCGAAGAAGTTTGCTCTTATTAAGGATTATATTGATGGGTTGCGTCTTACTATTACACATGATGATTTTGATGAATATAATATGCATGTGCTTTCTGCTCCAGCTTGCAATTATTATGATATGGGAACTACATCTCCGCCTCTCTATGTTTCCAATATGATAAGATTGCAAGAAACTGCTTATACTATGTATTGGCCTTTACTTGATGTGCATGAATTGTTCTTTTATGACATGCCGATGCATACGAAGAGAGTTAGACTTCGTTGTTGCATAATGTATATTACTTTGTGCTCACTACTAAATCACAAATCATCGTTAATTAAAATTGGCTTTGATATACCTTGGGATCCGGGTGGATCCATTACTTGAGCACTATATGCTTAGCTTAATGGCTTTAAAGAAAGCGCTGCCAGGGACACAACCCGGAAGTTTTAGAGAGTCATTTATTTCTTTTGAGTGCTTTTAAAAAGTTTAAAAACAAAAAATAAATAAAGAGGGGAACCTAAAAACTTTTTGAAAAAGAGAAGCGATTGGAAGGTTATGCATTGGAGAAGTGAGGGTCGACCTTGAATACTTGTGTTCATGCTCATGGAAACAATGTAGAATTTTTCATGGAAGTTTCTCACAAAAATAATTATCCGCTTGTATAAATCCATTGTATTATAAAAATAATGTGCCAAGATTTTCCTTTAGGATGATTAGATTGCTTGTTTGGTTTGTGCGGTGCAAAAACAGAAACTTTGGCTGTAGTGCGTGATTTTACATTTTTTGCTGGAAATTCAAATGCTTCAGAAACTTTTTGGACAGTACTTCTATACAATTTTTTTATTTGTCCTAATTTTTTAGAATTTTTAGAGGTACATAAGTATGGTTAATGTTCAGATTACTATAGACAGTCGTGTTTTCACAGATTGTTGTTATAGTTTCATTATTTGTTTATGTTTGAAATCTTGTTGGGCCTCCTTTGACTTGGGGCCATAGAATTTTGATAGCATACAGTTGGTAATATTTGATTATAATTATACAATAATGTTAGAGCAGTACATAATGTGATTTGATGTTATATGTACTAACCCCTCTAATAAAAAACTTTTGTTAAGTTTTATGTGGATGAAGTCTTCGAAGATCAGGGAGGTGTTGATATCAGAAGAATGAGGAGAGGCAAGAGCTCAAGCTTGGGGATGCCCAAGGCACACCAAGTAAATATTCACGGAGACTCAAGCGTCTAAGCTTGGTGATGCCCCGGAAGGCATCCCATCTTAATTCGACAATTATCGGTATGTTTCGGTTTTTGTTTTGTTCACATGATATGCGTAAATCTTGGAGCGTCATGTGATTTTTCTTGTTCTTTTAATAATGCACCATGCTGGTATGAGATAGTCCTTGGTTGATTTGTAGAATGCTCTTTGCACTTCACTTATATCTTTTGAGTATGGCTTTATAGAATGCTTGATGTGCTTCACTTATATCATTTGAAGTTTGGATTGCCTGTTTCTCCTCACATAGAAAACCGCAATTTGAAGAATGCTCTTTTGCTTCACTTATACTCCCTCTGTTCGGAATTACTTGTCGCAGAAATGGATGTATGAAAGTGCAACTAATCCCCGGGTGGTTTTGGTAATTAATAACAACATATATATCATTGAACTAATATTATCTTGAGAATCATTTCAGAGAAGTTCGATGATGTGGGTATGGAAATGTCTGAAGAAGTGGACCCCTCAAAATGCTAAGACAAGCATTGGCAAAAGCTCAAGACTCCATTTTTGGTTTAGTGATCAAAGATCACATTGAGTCCATAGGAAAGCCAATACTATTAAGAGGGGATGAGGTTGTGTTAATGGTCTTGTTGCTCAAGTGCTTGGTGATCTAACTCCCTCAACTATCAGCACTATTCACTACTTTACACAAACCCTAACATCTCGGTCACACCGATTTCTCCAACTCAGTCCCACCGAGATGAACCACTTCAGTTATTTCCCCAAACCCTAGATTCTCGGTCAAACCGATTCTGAGTTTCGGTCTCACCGAAAAAGGGCTGCCAACCTTCTGTGATCAGTTGACATCAATTCGGAATATCCGAGTTTATATTTTCGGTCTCACCGAAATGGCAAACCCTAACCTTTGACTCACTTCGGTCTCACCGAGATGGTATTTTCGGTCCCACCGAAAATCCCAACGTTCACTATATTTGAACTTTCGGTCTAACCGAGTTTTCACTTCGGTCTGACCGAGATTGGTCAAATGTGTGTGTAACGGTTGGATTTTGTGTGGAGGCTATATATACCCCTCCACCCCCTCTTCATTCGTGAGGAGAGCCATCAGAAAGTACCACCACTTCTACCATACACTTTCTGAGAAGTGAACCACCTACCCTTGTGTTGAGATCAAGCCATTCCATTCCTACCATATGAAACTTGATCTCTAGCCTTCCCAAGTTGCTTTCCACTCAAATCTTTCTTCCACCACAGCCATATCAGTGAGGAGAGTTGAGTGTTGGGGAGTCTATCATCTGAAGCACAAGAGCAAGGAGTTCATCATCATCAACACCGTCTATTACCTTTTGGGGGGTGGTGCCTCCTAGATTGGTTAGGTGTCGCTTGGGAGCCTCCGTCGTGATGTGGAGTTGAACCAAGAAGTTTGTAAGGGCAAGGAGATCGCCTACTTCGTGAAGATCTACCCCGAGTAAGGCTAGTCCTCCGTGGGCGTAGGCCGTGATGGAATAGACAAGGTTGCTTCTTCGTGGACCCTTCGTGGGTGGAGCCCTCCGTGGACTCGCGCAGCCATTACCCTCCGTGGGTTGAAGTCTCCATCAACGTGGATGTACGATAGCACCACCTATCGGAACCACGACAAAAATCTCCGTGTCACCAAACTGCGTTTGATCTTCTCCACCTCTCTTTTACATGTGCAATTTACTTTCCGCTGCATAAACTCTAGAATTGCATGTGTAGGGTGTTACTTGAACTGATCTTGTTTGTGAAACTGCCAAAAACTTTGCATGATCTAAAGGCAGATTTTTTATATTGTCAAGTAGTCTAATCACCCCCCCTCTAGACCTACTTTCGATCCTACAAGTGGTATCAGAGCTTTGGTCTCCATTGCCTTGGTTTCCATAGCATTGGACTCCATAAGCTTGGTTTCACAACCTAGGAGAGTATGGCGTCTAGTGAGGGTAATTATCGTAGAGGTCCTTACTTTGATGGTACAAATTTTGCTAGTTGGAAGCATAAAATGAAAATGCATATTCTTGGTCATAACCCAGCCGCATGGGGCATTATTTGTGTTGGCATGCAAGGTGATTTCTTTGAAGAAGGAAAAGTTCCGGATCGCGAAGCTACACCCGAAGAGTTGCGGATGTTGCAAAACAATGCTCAAGCTTGTGACATTCTCTTCAATGCCTTGTGTCCCGAAGAGTTCAATAAAATCAGCCGTCTTGAGAATGCTAAGGAGATTTGGGATACTTTGGTTGAAATGCACGAAGGTACTGAATCTGTGAAGGAATCAAAGCTAGATATTCTTCAAGGTCAGCTTGACAAGTTCAAGATGAAGGATGGTGAAGGAGTCGCTGAAATGTACTCTAGGCTTGCTCTCATCACAAATGAGATTGCTGGCTTAGGAAGCGAAGAAATGACCGACCGATTCATCATTAAGAAGATTCTCAGAGCTTTGGATGGAAAGTATGACACCGTGTGCACTTTGATCCAAATGATGCCAAACTACAAGACTCTCAAGCCAACTGAAGTCATTGGAAGAATTGTTGCTCATGAGATGACACTTAAGGACAAGGAAGAGCTTCACAACAAGTCAAGTGGTGCTTACAAAGCTACAAGTGATGCTCCTACTACCTCAAGTGACAAGTTAGTTTCCAATGAAGACATAAGCCTAATGGTCAGGAGCTTCAACAAGTTCTACAAGAATAGAGGCAAAGAAAGAAGCTCAAAGTCTAGATCATATGATGAAAAGAGATCTTCTAGTCGTGATCGAAACTGCTACAATTGTGGAAGACCCGGACACTTCTCAAATGAGTGTACGGCTCCCCGCAAGAGAAGAGAAGAATCTCCAAGAAGAAGAGCAAGAGATGAGTCACCTCGGAGAGAGAGAAGGAGTAGAGATGATCGTTATGAACGAAGACCTTCTCGGAGAAGCAAGGATTCGGAGAGGAAAGACAAGTCATCAAGGAGCTACACAAGAAGAAGACATCAAGCTCATGTTGGTGAATGGGTCTCCGGCTCCGACTCTGACAGTCAATCCGATGGAAGCTATCACTTCGACTCCGACTATAGTCAAGATGAAGGTGTTGCCGGACTTGCACTCGTATCCTCCAACTCCAACTCCTACGACTTATTTGATTCACCAAATGAGGGAATTGGAAGATGCTTCATGGCTAAAGGCCCCAAGGTAACACACCCTGAATTCATTGACTTTGATAGTGATGAGGATGACTTGCTTGGTGAAGATGAGCTCTTGCATGATAAATCTAGTGAGCTTAGTAATGATGAAAATGCTAGTAGTCTTTATAGTCGAGAAGAGTCGAATGACAATGCTATGAAGGAGATTGAGCGTCTAACTAAAGAACTAAACACTCTTAAGTTAGCTCATGAAACAACTCAAGAAGATCATAGAGAGCTCCTAAGATCTCATGAGAAGCTACGCTTCGAGAAGCTCACTCTAGAGCAAGAACATGAGTTTCTAAAAGCGATCAATGACGATCTTCGAAAGAAGAATTCTTCATATCTTGCCAAACGACTTCTCTTGTCTAATTTCTTGCCACCTATTAAGACTAAGCATGACAAGCATAAGAAAAATTCTTCCTCTAGTAGTAACAATAACAATGTTAAATCCAATATTGTTGCTTCTAGTAGTTCTCTTGATTCTACTAACAATGTTTCAAGCCAAGTTACACTTGAGCAAGAAAATAGCTTATTGAAGGAAATCATAGAGAAAGGTGTCTACAAGAGTCTTGCCGGAAGCAAGAACTTTGAGGAGATTGTTCGCAAACAAGGAAGACACCGGAAGAATCAAGGGATTGGTTTTGAGCGAAAGTTCAACGCCAAAGGTGTTGAGTGGGAAGAAGGTCAATACCCTACTCCACAGTTTGTTTCACAAAAGGAGAAGTATGATCCTACTTCTTCCAATGTGGAACAAGCTCAAGATGACCTTCCACCACAAGACCACAAGCTAAAGGCCAAGGACAAGCTTCAAGAAGAGATTGATGCATTCATTGAAGCACCTCAAGCCATGGTCAAGTGGGTTCCCAAGGACACTTCAAGTTCTACTTCGTCAAGCTCAACTACAACACCAAGGATTCCCATCAAGATGATGTGGATCCCAAAGAAGAAGAACTAGTAGGTTCTTGAGGGTGACTCCGCCAACAAACTTCACTCATATTCATTTTGGCAAGAACTTGTGCAATCAACTTCCACATCATGCACTTGTTCATGGAGTCACAAACCCTCTTGTTGGTAAGTCAAGGGACAAGGTAAACATTGCTTTCATGGACATCATCTTTTGTGTACTTCACTCTATGTCCATGGATATTCTTGTTTGTTCCTTGTGGGACTAACCCATGTAGGTATTGAAAGTGCCCTAATCCAAAGGATTGCTCCCAACTCATGATGATCTACATCAACATTGAGCATCCACATCTTCAACATCTACATGAAGTCTTCTACGACAACCCAAGGTTAGTTTGACCCTTTAAAAGGGGTTCTCACATCTAGGGGGAGCTTTGCTCTAAAAATTGAGCTAAAACATCTCCAAATGATGTGAACACATAAATGCTTTATGTAAAAGTGGTAACCCCACTTGTGCTTAAACGATGAGTATGACCTATGATCAAATGTTCTCATTTGACTCCTAAGTCAATATACTCATATATAGATGACCTAGTCATCGACAATTTGTGTGCTAGTAGCTAGAGTGTTGGTTGTGCATGTTTGACACATATTTCAGTTGCTATCTTATTGTGTGAGCATGTTGAATGCACGATTTTATCCATTCAAGGACATCCATTTGTTGTTTTGATTGTTTTGGTTTCTTTTTCTGGCCAAATGGATGGACAAGAATGCCTAAGCACCTTCCCTAGCTATCTATGCTTTCTTGTCTCAAAATTCTATTCATGCTTATATCACAACCTTGAACAAGTCTTTTTCGGACAGTCCGAGTGAGGAGCACTCGGAACCACCGATTCGTCTAAGGCTGACTTCCAAAACCTTCTAAGTCTATTTCGGTCTGACCGGCTTCTCAATCTCGGTCCAACCGAAACACTTAGATTGATCTAGGTTTCATCTCGGTGAAACCGAGTTCAAAATCTCGGTCTGACCGATATGTGTAACTGCACAGCAGAAATACATCTCGGTGACACCGAGTTTTTCAACTCGGTCCCACCGACAGCACGGGGTTATATATACTGAGGGCTGCGCGCGATCTATTCCTTTCAAACCGTTCGCCCTCCAAGACCCCTGCTGCCGCCGCCCTGATCTAAGGATCGTCGCCTTCGTCGCCTGTGCGCCCTCGCCGCAGGTCTCCGCCGCCGTCAACGGTAATCTTCTCCTCCGTTGCCGCCGTAGAGGGACACCACCAAGTTAGGGTGTGTCTCAATCCCTATTCATGCTCCACTTCTGATTCTTGCATGATAGGACTGCCCTGATTCAATCCACGCTTGATATGATCCCAATACATTGTTCAGATCGTTTAGTTTCGAGGAAAATTCTTAGGTTTAGGTTTCCACGGAATGCATCTCGGTGAAGCCGATTCCTGAAACTTGGACTGACCGATTTGGTCTCTGACCATTGCACTACACAGTTCGGTCTGACCGAGTTGTGAAAATCGGAATGTCCGAAGTGAAGTTTCTATGAAACCCTAGTTTTTCGGTAGGACCGAAACCCATTTCGGTCTGACCGAAAGTGGTGTGTAGGTTCTGTTGAACACTTCGGTTACACCGAAACTTGAAATCGGTTTGACCGAAATACATTCTGTGAAAACTCAAAACTAAGTTTTTAACTCATTTTTTTTTGCAAAAACCTCTGCAGTTGTGATAACTCTTCTACTCTGCCTATACCTTATCTATTCACAGGTCTTTCAGCCATGTCAGATGTCAGTGACAGCCAGAACAGGTCCGAATCACCGTTTGCTGAGATTCCAGAAGCAGGTACAAGTCCTGAGGCTAGCAGCTCTAGTGATGATGGTGAGAGGAGTACCCCTAGTGGTCTGCCTCCTGCAGCCACGAGAACAAGGAAGAAGAGAACGTCTGATTCTGAGGATTCCGACTTTGTTGCTGAGGAAGTTACCTCTAAGCCAAAGAGGCAAGTGGTTGCCAAAGAGCTCCAAGGGCAGCAGCCAAGGAAAGGCACGAGCAAAGTGAAGCAGTCTGCAGTTGCCAAGAAGCTCAACTTGGAAGAGCCAGCTCCAAGCAAGGTGAAGAAGACTTCCAAAAGGAAGAGAGTTGTTTATGCTGAACCTCAAGTTGATGCTGCTGAAGAAGAAGAAGAAGAAGATGCACCCCAGCCTCCTCCTCAGAAAGCTAAGTTCATGGGTGATGCTATTCGGGCTCAAGCCTCCTCCAAGCCCAAGAAGCCTGCTCCAGCTAAGGCAGCTCCAGCGAAGCCTAAGAGGACAACCAGAAGCATTCCAGCTTCTGAGAAGAACAAAGGTGAGATGCCACCTTCTGAGTCAGATGATGAGCATGTGTTGCTCAAGCTCCGTCCCAAGTTGCCACTCCACAATGATGCTCATCCTCAAGCTGAGGATATGAAGGCAAGAAAGGACAAAGGTCTCAGGCTATGGAGACAGTCTGATCCATATGCCGTAAGAAGAAGGACTGCTGTGGACCCCAGATTCCACACCCGAGAGCAGCAGGATTTCTATGAGACCGTGCTAATGGATAAGAAGCCCATTGTTGCTGACACCAGGTATGTTGACTGGAAGTACATTGACAGCAGAGAGCATCGGGACTTCTTTCCCCATGTGCATGAGAGCTTTACTGCATGTGGAGTTGCTGACTTTGTGGGTCAAGAACTGACAGCATGGAATGACGAGATGATCATGCAGTTCTATGCCACAGCCCATTTCTACCCCGATGGCAAGATCACATGGATGACTGAAGGTCAACGGTTTTCTTCAACTGTTGCAGAATGGGCAGAACTTCTGAACGCTCCAGTGCAGAGAGAGGACGACATTGATGTCTATGGGATTCCTAAGAAGAGTCATGATTCCATGAAGAATATGTACAAGGAGATCCCAGCTGCTGATTTGGAGGGATGGAAACTCGGCTCAGTATACTATCTCCAGGCAGGTCTGACCACTACTAACACTATCCTGAGGCATACTTTGATGCCTAAGTCAGGTGACCACCAGATGATACGAGGCTATTCTATCAACATGCTGCACATTCTCGATGAGAAGGCACCTTTTAAGGTGATGGACTTGATGGTAGAGACCATTAAGAGGACTGCAGCTGACCAGAAGAGGTCGTGTGGGTTTGCACCGCAGATACAGATGCTTATCAACGCCAAGTTTGGCACGGGCAAATTCATGTTGGATAGGAAGCACTTACCACTGCAGCCAGAGCATGAGGACAACGTAGTGGTGATGGATGAAGAGGATCCTACCTCTGTTGAAGGACAAGCCAAGATCGAAGCTGCAAAGAAAGCCAAAGCTGACAGAGAGGCAGCAGCAGCAGCAGCTAAGCCAAAGAGCTTTGGAGAACAAATCCTTGAAGCAACCCAGAGAATTGAACAACGCCTGGCCAGCATTGAACAATCTCAGGAGAGCCTTGAGAGGATCGTCGAGGACAAGATCCACGCTCTGGACGTGAAGCTGACTGAGATTCAGGTGTCTGTCAACAAGCTTGAGGCAGACATGGAGGAGACTAGGCAGGAGAGAGCAGAGCTTATGCAGGATGATATAGTCCAGGACTCTCATCGCCAGACTGCTCCGGTTCCCAGAGGATCCAGATCTGCAGCTATCCCAGTGACAGACTCCAGGGCTACCACTTCAGCACCAGCTACAGCTCCAGCAGTTCCTTCAGCTCCAGCATCCACTCCTCCAGCGCAGACATCAGCAGAAGTCTTCGCCGATGCAGCTATCTCTACACCGACATCGACCCAGACGGGAGCCGCCAGCCGAGCCCGCAGTGACGTTTAGCTCTATACCTTTTCGAACTTTTTGGTAACTTGTTGCCAAAGGGGGAGAAATTGCTATAGATCATAGGGCTTCGAGAGAGAGAGTGCTCTTTCGTCTTTTCGTTCTTTTGCCGCTTTTCTTGAGATACATTGGTTTCTTTTGGTTCCAGATACTTTAAGTGTGCTTGCTACTACGTTTGATGCTACCTTAATGAGTGCTTAGCCATACTATGCCTTAATGTGTGCTTATTGCTTATCATATGCTATTTCTTATTGTATGGCTATTTACTCTTGTCTTGGTGATTGAGTGCATGTTATTCATTCTTATCATTTTGTGCGCTCCACCAAGATGTATGTGACATGGAAGAGTGACCCATAATCCTAATCGATTGTGCATTTGCATTCAAACGCAAATTTTAAATAATGCACAAATTTAGGGGGAGCTCTTGCTTATCACATACTTCTCAAAGCGACGATATTATTCATTGATTATATCTCTTGTCGAAGCTTTGATCTATATGTTGTCATCAATTACCAAAAAGGGGGAGATTGAAAGTGCAACTAATCCCCGGGTGGTTTTGGTAATTAATAACAACATATATATCATTGAACTAATATTATCTTGAGAATCATTTCAGAGAAGTTCGATGATGTGGGTATGGAAATGTCTGAAGAAGTGGACCCCTCAAAATGCTAAGACAAGCATTGGCAAAAGCTCAAGACTCCATTTTTGGTTTAGTGATCAAAGATCACATTGAGTCCATAGGAAAGCCAATACTATTAAGAGGGGATGAGGTTGTGTTAATGGTCTTGTTGCTCAAGTGCTTGGTGATCTAACTCCCTCAACTATCAGCACTATTCACTACTTTACACAAACCCTAACATCTCGGTCACACCGATTTCTCCAACTCAGTCCCACCGAGATGAACCACTTCAGTTGTTTCTCCAAACCCTAGCTTCTCGGTCAAACCGATTCTGAGTTTCGGTCTCACCGAAAAAGGGCTGCCAACCTTCTGTGATCACTTCACATCAATTCGGAATATCCGAGTTTATATTTTCGGTCTCACCGAAATGGCAAACCCTAACCTTTGACTCACTTCGGTCTCACCGAGATGGTATTTTCGGTCCCACCGAAAATCCCAACGTTCACTATATTTGAACTTTCGGTCTAACCGAGTTTTCACTTCGGTCTGACCGAGATTGGTCAAATGTGTGTGTAACGGTTGGATTTTGTGTGGAGGCTATATATACCCCTCCACCCCCTCCTCATTCGTGAGGAGAGCCATCAGAAAGTACCACCACTTCTACCATACACTTTCTGAGAAGTGAACCACCTACCCTTGTGTTGAGATCAAGCCATTCCATTCCTACCATATGAAACTTGATCTCTAGCCTTCCCAAGTTGCTTTCCACTCAAATCTTTCTTCCACAACAGCCATATCAGTGAGGAGAGTTGAGTGTTGGGGAGTTTATCACTTGAAGCACAAGAGCAAGGAGTTCATCACCATCAACACCGTCTATTACCTTTTGGGGGGTGGTGCCTCCTAGATTGGTTAGGTGTCGCTTGGGAGCCTCCGTCTTGATGATGTGGAGTTGAACCAAGATGTTTGTAAGGGCAAGGAGATCGCCTACTTCGTGAAGATCTACCCCGAGTAAGGCTAGTCCTCCGTGGGCGTAGGCCGTGATGGAATAGACAAGGTTGCTTCTTCGTGGACCCTTCGTGGGTGGAGCCCTCCGTGGACTCGCGCAGCCGTTACCCTCCGTGGGTTGAAGTCTCCATCAACGTGGATGTACGATAGCACCACCTATCGGAACCACGACAAAAATCTCCGTGTCACCAAACTGCGTTTGATCTTCTCCACCTCTCTTTTACATGTGCAATTTACTTTCCGCTGCATATACTCTAGAATTGCATGTGTAGGGTGTTACTTGAACTGATCTTGTTTGTGAAACTGCCAAAAACATTGCATGATCTAAAGGCAGATTTTTTATATTGTCAAGTAGTCTAATCACCCCCCCTCTAGACCTACTTTCGATCCTACAACATATATATCATTGAACTAATATTATCTTGAGAATCATTTCAGAAAAGTTCGATGATATGGGTATGGAAATGTCTGAAGAAGTGGACCCCTCAAAATGCTAAGACAAGCATTGGCAAAAGCTCAAGACTCTATTTTTGGTTTAGTGATCAAAGATCACATTGAGTCCATAGGAAAAGCCAATACTATTAAAAGGGGATGAGGTTGTGTTAATGTTCTTGTTGCTCAAGTGCTTGGTGATCTAACTCCCTCAACTATCAGCACTATTCACTACTTAACACACACCCATAAGTAATCTCGGTCACACCGATTTCTCCAACTCAGTCCCACCGAGATGAACCACTTCAGTTGTTTCTCCAAACCCTAGCTTCTCGGTCAAACCGATTCTGAGTTTCGGTCTCACCGAAAAAGGGCTGCCAACCTTCTGTGATCAGTTGACATCAATTCGGAATATCCGAGTTTATATTTTCGGTCTCACCGAAATGGCAAACCCTAACCTTTGACTCACTTTGGTCTCACCGAGATGGTATTTTCGGTCCCACCGAAAATCCCAACGTTCACTATATTTGAACTTTCGGTCTGACCGAGTTTTAACTTCGGTCTCACCGAGATTGGTCAAATGTGTGTGTAACGGTTGGATTTTGTGTGGAGGCTATATATACCCCTCCACCCCCTCCTCATTCGTGAGGAGAGCCATCAGAAAGTACCACCACTTCTACCATACACTTTCTGAGAAGTGAACCACCTACCCTTGTGTTGAGATCAAGCCATTCCATTCCTACCATATGAAACTTGATCTCTAGCCTTCCCAAGTTGCTTTCCACTCAAATCTTTCTTCCACCACAGCCATATCAGTGAGGAGAGTTGAGTGTTGGGGAGTTTATCACTTGAAGCACAAGAGCAAGGAGTTCATCACCATCAACACCGTCTATTACCTTTTGGGGGGTGGTGCCTCCTAGATTGGTTAGGTGTCGCTTGGGAGCCTCCGTCGTGATGTGGAGTTGAACCAAGAAGTTTGTAAGGGCAAGGAGATCGCCTACTTCGTGAAGATCTACCCCGAGTAAGGCTAGTCCTCCGTGGGCGTAGGCCGTGATGGAATAGACAAGGTTGCTTCTTCGTGGACCCTTCGTGGGTGGAGCCCTCCGTGGACTCGCGTAGCCGTTACCCTCCGTGGGTTGAAGTCTCCATCAACGTGGATGTACGATAGCACCACCTATCGGAACCACGACAAAAATCTCCGTGTCACCAAACTGCGTTTGATCTTCTCCACCTCTCTTTTACATGTGCAATTTACTTTCCGCTGCATAAACTCTAGAATTGCATGTGTAGGGTGTTACTTGAACTGATCTTGTTTGTGAAACTGCCAAAAACTTTGCATGATCTAAAGGCAGATTTTTTATATTGTCAAGTAGTCTAATCACCCCCCCTCTAGACCTACTTTCGATCCTACAATGTATCTATATGTATTTTAGTTCTAGATACATCCATTTCCGAGACAAGTAATTCCGAACGGAGGGAGTAGTTGTTAGAGCGTGGGCATATCTTTTGTAGAAATAATTAAAACTCTGTTGCTTCACTTATATCTATTTAGAGAGTTGACAAGAATTGGTCATTCACATGGTTAGTCATAAAATTCTACATAAAACTTGTAGATCGCTGAATATGATATGTTTGATTCCTTGCAATAGTTTTGCCATATAGAGGTGCTAATATATGGGAGCTACTAGTGAATGATTGTGGTTTAGTAAGAATATTGGTGTTAAGGTTTGTGATTCCCGTAGCATGCACGTATGGCCTCCTAACTATGTAACCAATTTTGTGCACATTGTATTTTGATTGTTTATCTTTGCGTGAAGGTCGGGGGCGTGTGATGGTTAACTCCTACCAGCCTCCCCCCTAGGAGCATGCGTCGTAGTATTTTTCTTCGAGGGCTAATAGATTTTTTGCAATAAATATATGAGTTCTTTGTGACTAATGTTGAGTCCATGGATTATACACACTCTCACCCTTCCACCTTTCTAGCCACTCTAGTACCGCGCAACTTTTGCAGGTGCATCAAACCACCTTATACCCTTCCTCAAAACAGCCACCATACCTACCTATTATGACATTTCCATAGCCATTCCGAGATATATTGTCATGTAACTCCACCGTTCCATTTATTACGACACGCACCATCATTGTCATATTGCTTTGCACGATCGTAAGATAGCTAGCATGATGTTTTCATGGCTAGTCCATTTTTTGATGTCATTTCTATGCTAGATCATTGCACATCCCGGTGCACCACCGGCGGCATTCATATAGAGTCATACTATTTTCTAGTATCGAGTTGTAATATCGAGTTGTAAGTAAATAAAAGTGTGATGATCATCATTATTAGAACATTGTCCCATGTGGGATTATAAATAAAACAGGTCAATGAAGCCCAAATAAATAAAAGAGGCCAAAGAAGCCCACAAAAAAATAAAGAGGCCAAAGAGCCCAAAATAAAAAAATAAAAAATGAGAGAAAAAGAGGGAAGGGACAATGTTACTATCCTTTTACCACACTTGTGCTTCAGAGTAGCACCATGTTCTTGATGATAGAGAGTCTCCTATGTTGTCACTTTCATATACTAGTGGGAATTTTTCATTATAGAACTTGGCTTGTATATTCCAATGATGGGCTTCCTCAAATGCCATAGGTCTTCATTAGCAAGCAAGTTAGATGCACACCCACTAGTTTTCTTTTTGAGCTTTCATACACTTCTAGCTCTAGTGCATCCGTTACATGGCAATCCCTACTCACTCACATTGATATCAATTGATAGACATCTCCATAGTCCGTTGATTTGCCTAGTTGATGTGAGACTTTCTCCCTCCTTTTGTCTATCACCACCTTCTATTACACCCATAGTGCTATATATGTCCATGGCTCACGCTCATGTATTGCGTGAAGAGTTGAAAAAGTAAAGTATGAAAACAATTGCTTGGCTGACACCGGGACGGGCATGAGAGGTATCTTGTGTTAAGAAAAGGGAGCACAATAGAGTATATGATTTTGTAGGGATAACGTTCTTTAGCATTGATATTTTGAAAGGCTTGATTGTTTTTTGGGATGCCCGAGTATTAAATTATGTTATGTCAAATGATAGACTATTGCTTTGAATCACTCGTGTCTTAATATTCATGCCATGATTAGATTACATGATCAAGATTATGCTAGGTAGCATTACACATCAAAAATTATCTTTTTATCATTTACCTACTCGAGGACGAGCAGGAATTAAGTTTGGGGATGCTAATATGTCTTGTAGCGACCGGACCTGAATGGATCAAGTCACTGTGCTTAAGTGTCATCCCTGGATCGGTATGCTGACACACACAGTACTCGCGGATTTATAACAGAGGTAAATCACATGTATTAAGTAACGTAAATACTATTACCTCAATCAATCATAATGGAAGCAACAAGGTTATGGAGTTCCATCAACACCAACGGCAAAGTTGAGTGTAGATAGCGCAACCCTAACGTAACACTTACTAGTCGAATAATTCCTGCAACATGAGACGTTGCAGCCATGTAGGTCAGTACATTGAATGTACTGGCAATTTCACACTGTAATGATAATGATGAACAATGCCTATAACTACATGCATATTTGGCTGGTGGAGGCTGTAAGGTTGTTTTGCATAAAGCTGATTTTTCCCTACCACAAAGGAATGCATTTATTTAACTACTTTGTTTAATTTAAAGCGTGAACAATTGAGAATGGTTCCTCCATCTCAATCCCAATGAAAATCATTATTAACCCAACAAATTAATTAAATAGAATGTTGAGATCAACAAATAATCCACTTCTAGATACTCAAAGATGTCCATAACCGGGGACACGGCTACTCATGAATAGTTTGTACACTCTGCAGAGGTTTGTGCACTTTTCCCCACAAGACTTGGTATCCTCCGTTGGATTTCTAGTACTACATGGTGTCTGAGAAACGGATGACCGAGACACAGTCTTTCAGAAGCATTCACTCTTTACCCCGGGTGGACCCGTACACCTACATCCGCTACATCTGCTAGTCCACCACTCAAAGAGGTCACCATACTCAACTATGCCAGAGCCCATAATGGCTTGTGGCTGCATATGGAAGTTTCTAGGCATGAAAGTATTATATGACCCCTTTGAGCCAGGGTGGCATTCCAATAGGGTGATCACACGGTTCCTCCGGGATCCCCTAGGACAACACTTGTTTCTCCAGGTGCCCGGCAACCACTGGGTGCTCCAGGGTGCCACAACCAATCCACCCAAATGTGTATTAAATTACCACCTTAAAGTTTCCCTTAAATCACACTCACATCTTTCATGAAACTCTCATACCAATCGACGTCTACGAGCATGGCTAAGCAATAAGTAACAAAGTGTATACCCCCTTGGTTGATCTCAGGACATTGGGTTCCTACCTCATGAACTACAAAGCATCATATTATGTAACCAGTCCTACTCATGCAAGTGTTTGAGGATATAACTAATGCAATGAAAACTGGGTATTGGAAGTATGATCAACGTGTGAACTTGCCTTGTAGTGACGATGTAGATGATTCACACTCAAAACTCGTGATAGATCTACTCGTCACACTCCGTTCAATCTATCGTAAGCAAACAATAGTAACCGCATAAGCAACCACTCAGCAAATCAGAAAGAACGAAGAAAACACTGGAAAACTTCGAAAACAAACGAATGACTCTTGAAACAGAAACCAATTTCTAATAGTACCAACACTATGTGAATTTGGCCTTATCAGAAAGGTTAGGTTAAGAGCTTCGATTTGCAAAAAGAATCAACGCAAACAGAGTTATAAAACTCAAGTTATGACCAAAACAAGTTTGAAACAAAACTAGTTGAATTCAAATTTTAAAACATTCATAAACTTGTTTAAGTTGTTTTACTAGAAAGAGGGGAACATAACGAAGACGTGGGCGTTGGTTTCGTTGGATTTGGACCAACGAGCAAAAAGTTATGGCCGTTTGAAGCTTAGGGACTCATCTATAAATAAAATATTTACATCTAAGTCCCTGGCCGAAAAACTAAACAGAAAAAGAAAAGGACTATCGAGCGAACGCTCGCTATTAGGACCTAACCAGAGAACGTTCACTAAATAGATCTAATAGGAAAAAAACTAAACTAGGTTTTTAAAATAAAAGAGATCTAAGGGAAAAACCGGGGCGGTTCGGCGGTTCTTTCCCTTTCGACGGTTTTCGCCGAAAAGCCGGCGGATCGGGCGGTCGGGCGCGGTTTTGGCGATCGGGTCGGATCGGATCCCGTCGGCAATGAGCTCCAGCGAGGCCTGGCCGCGGCGGCGGCGGCGCTGGGCGATGCGGCGCGGGGCGAGGCGATGCGAGGGGCGGCGCTGTGGTGGGGTAGCGGCGGCGGCGCGGGCAGCAGCTTGCAGCGGTGGCGGCGGGAAGAGCAGCAGCAGCGGTGAAGCAAGGCAGCAGCGGCGGCGAGAAGAGCAGCGGCGGCGGCGACAAACGAGGCGGCGGCGATGCGAGGGGAGAGAGAGAGGGGCGGGGCTTTAAATAGGCGGAGAGGGGCGAGGCGAGGCGTGGAGAAGGGGGCAGAAGATGCGGCGGCGGGGAGTCCAGGCGGAGCACGTCCTCCGAGGTCGGCGGCGGCAGGCGTGCTCGAACAGGAGTCCGTCCCGAGCTGGGAGACGGCGAGGCGAGGTGACGGGCCGGCTGGGCCGTGGCCTGGCAATTGCTAGGCTGGCCCAGTTCGGTCCAGGGGATTCTTCTTAAAAAAACAGACGCAAAACAAGAATAAAACCAAAATAAATTTAAAATACTATAGGCATATTATATATCAAAATTTTTAGACTAAGATTTCCTACAAAGTGAACATTTTTCTATAGTAAAATAAAATGCTCACAAATTCTAATAAATCAAAAGGTGCTACTGTTGCAATAAAATCTAATAAAACCATTTAAAAAAATACCAAAATGACATCAAATTTGTTTCTCTCCAATTTTCTACTGTAGGGAATCATGTTACCCTATTTTCCATATAATTTATTTTTGGAGAAAAATAATTTGAATAAAAACCAAATAACCCAATTTTTTGAAAATGAGTTATAGAAAATTTCAGAAAAACTTCCAACTCATATTTCCTATAATTTGAAGAAGTCATTTTATGTTCTCTCGGGAAAATCATTGAGTTGCAAAAAGTTTCTGAATTTGAATTATTTCAAGAATGAAAATTCAAAAATCCTTTCAAGCCCTTTTTCATTTAATAAATGGAAGAAGTCTTATTATCTTCACTCGAGGGTTTTGTGTTGAAAAGAATTTGAATTCCCGGAGATCAAAATGCAAAGTGAAAGTTTTGGGAAAGTCATTTTATTCCCTCTCATTTAACTTTCAAAAGTTTTCGAATTTCACTCAATTTCACTCAGCACATCAAACAAGCAATTCAAAACTATCTATTTATTATAACATTCCAAAATTTAGAATTTTGGGATGTTACAAACCCACCACACTTAAAATGAATCTCTTCCTCGAGATTCGGAGAGGCTAGCAAGAAATAGGTTAGGGTTTGGGGGTCTTCTAGCAAATCCACTTATTGGTGTGGTCTGGTGTGCTACCACACTTAGAAACATGGATACAGTTCCACCAAAACTCAGGTAGTCCACTCTTTGGGTTGACGGGGTCGGTCTTCTCAAATCTTTAGCATAAATCCTTCTCTGGGCTCTTTCCGTAGTGGCATAAACTTTGTTCTCAATTCCTTGTGTCCTTTCATCTTAATAAGGTTCTTTCGAGACTGGTCCTTCTTAAATGAAAGGTCTGGCACCAATACTAAACAGATATCGATATCTCATGGTGGTCATCAACGAATTAATTGGGTTCGTGCAGAAAACATGTTTGGGCTTCATTCTCACAGTATATCCTACGGTTGGCAACAACATGCCGTGTACAAGGAAAAAAATTCTATATCATTCTAAGGTTTAAACAAAGTTTTGACATCGTAGTCTCTCTACTATAGGTAAGTCACTCAGATTTACCATCCCGTATAATAGAGGCAAATAATAAGAGTAAGTCAGTATGGTGATCAATCCATCCCACACCCAAATCATTACCTTGTATATGGTTTAGTGAATCTCGCATTCTAACACTCGGTCATCCTCACAAGCATTGCAGAATTTTCTCTTGTCAACGAACTAAGTTCGAATAAATCCATTGATTCTGCAAGCCAAACAACCATCTATCATTTCTTCACAACCCTCGGGTTTAGCGTAAACACCTATAGGATCGTCTGTTGGCAAGGTCGTAACTTCTACCAGGGCTTTTCCTTTAGCAAGAGTGTGCTTGCTTCCTTGACAGGTCCTGGGGCCTATGGGTTATGGCTCATCTCATTACTAGTAACACTTGGTCTCATCATCGGTTTGCCACTGATCATTCTTCCGACATCCAACTTCCTTGGTTTTCTTAAATCCATCCAATTGTATGGTATCTCTTCCTTATGGTGGTACAAACTAAGATGTAATTACTCAGACTCATCATTGAGTGCTCCATTCCAAGTCTGACGTAACTAACCACTAGCTAGTGTATTCTGGTAACGATGTTGGATTCTACCACACTTAAAATGAATAACACTAGTTTCTTCAAAATCTTGATCCATGTATCATGTCTTCACTCGTCACTTATGTAGTAACAACTCACAAAATTCCAATCAATACCATGATACTAACTTCATTGCTTCTCAAATTACTACGATCTACTGCATTTCCATTGCATGCTTCAACTCAACTACTTAGCACAAGTCTCCTTCTCCTTGGGACAATCTCTAGCATAGTGATCTGCTTCTTCACAGAAGAAACATATTACTTCTGACAAGTCTCGTGGTTCCCTCATGATTACATAGCCTCCTTAGGTCATCGGCTTATGGGCCCACTTCAGAACTTGTATATCCTTAACTCATCCTTGGGTCACTATTGCTCCATACTCCAACATTACCCCCTTTTTAAATCCAATTGTACTTCTTTCCTTCATACCCTTGGGGTAAGCTTCATATCAAACATAAACTCCAACTTATTTGTGCAAACTCCACTATTTGGGGCAATAGTTTCCTTTCTATTGGTACAAGGTTTACTCAGAAAAGTAACGTCCTAAACAAAAATGCACTAGTTCATCCGAAATCCATATTCTCCTCATATCAAATCTCTTATTACATCCTGAACCAGTATTCAAAATCTCAGTTTCCAAGGGTGCATCACTACAAATGCTGCCATCCACATAGTTGGGTATGGTCAAGCATTCCCTCCATCTTTATTCATTTGTCCTGGTTCACTGGGTTCTTTGCTTCCTGGTTGGGCAGTTGCTAGCATAATGACCTAAATCCTTGCACCTAAAACATGTGAGGTGACTCAGGCCCTTTTTCACCGAAATTGGGTTGTTCTGGGGATACATGCTCTTTCTCTTCTCCGACTTCTTCGTTCCTATCAATTTTTCTATCTCTTGTGGATCAAACTCCACTTCTTCTGTCGGGAAGTCTTCTAGATACTCCTGGCTTTCCTTCGTGCAATACTGGGAAAGATGTCCCTTTTCTCCACGTGAATAGCAAGCACGGGAGTAATATCTGTTTAGGCCTTCTCCATCAGGGTCGTCCATATCTTCCTCCATCGCGGATTCCCTTAAGGTTTCCTCGAGGACTTCTTTCATTGCTTGTTTGTTCTGCTGGATAGTTCGTTGCACCATGGGGTAAATGTGGCACTGAGCAGGGTAGTGGGTAGTCCCTTCACACAAGAAACAAGTTAGCTGCCTAGTTGGGCATTCTCCAGCTAGGTGACTTTCTTCACAATGAGGACATTCATCCTTGTGCTCCTCCTGGGTGTGTCCTATTTCTCCACAAGTTCTGCAGGCACAAGGTTTCTTCTTCGGGTTGTCACCACGCTCTCGGATGAGACGGGATCTTAACAGAGTCTTCTTGAATTCCTCCCAACTTTCTGCTCTCTTACGTCCTTGTATGGCTTGATGCATTATCCACCATGTTGCGGCACTTTTTGTAAAGTACTGAAGAGCGTTTTGAACCTCATACTTCCTTGCAACCAATTTTTTCCTGAAGTGATCCTCCATGTTTTGTATCCATAGCTCTGCCTCCGGTTGGGTCATTGGTCTAGAGACTTCAAGTCTATCTTCTTTCATCCTCTATTGGGTCAAAGAGTTTTAGGATGGGATTCATAAGGTGGAGAGAGATACACTCTATACAAACAAAAGTTTTGAAAATACATGTTTTGTTTGTGGCCGTCGGAAAAACATAACAAATGACGGCTCACAATTGTCGCATCTAACGTGAGTACTAAACAGGGGTTTGGTCTTCTAAAGTTAATATCTCTTTAGAGTCATCAACTCTTTAAATCTTCGGAGTATCCATTGTTGTAGCTTCAACACTTCCAATGTATAGCAAAATCCTCTTTACTCCGAAGTGGTCAAATTGGGAAAAGGGGTATTGTCTAACTATTTGAGGTAAGAGGGAAGATTTGACAAAACTCAGAAAAGAAGAGAGGTCAAGAATCTTTTTGAAAAGAAAGTTTTAGAGATATCCTTTCCTATGGTCTAGCCAGTTTCTAGGGTCACGTCCTACAGTCAACATGTGCTCTGATACCATCTTGTAGCGACCCGACCCGAATGGATCAAGTCTCTGTGCTTAAGTGTCATCCCTGGATCGGTATGCTGACACACACAGTACTCGAGGATTTATAACAGAGGTAAATCACATGTATTAAATAACGTAAATACTATTACCTCAATCAATCATAGCGGAAGCAACAAGGTTGTGGAGTTTCATAAACACCAACGACAAAGTTGAGTGTAGACAGCGCAACCCTAACATAACACTTACTCGTCGAATAATTCCTGCAACATGAGACGTTGCAGCCATGTAGGTCAGTACATTGAATGTACTAGCAATTTCACACTGTAATGATAATGATGAACAATGCCTACAACTACATGCATATTTGGCTGGTGGAGGCTGTAAGGCTGTTTTGCATAAAGCTGATTTTTCCCTACCACAAAGGAATGCATTTATTTAACTACTTCGTTAAATTTAAAACATGAACAATGAGGATGGTTCCTCCATCTCAATCCCAACAAAAATCATTATTAACCCAACAAAGTAATTAAATAGAGTGTTGTGATCAACAAATAATCCACTTCTAGATACTCAAAGATGTCCATAACCGGGGACACGGCTACTCATGAATAGTTTGTACACTCTGCAGAGGTTTGTGCACTTTTCCCCACAAGACTCGATCTCCTCCGTTGGATTTCTCGCACTACATGGTGTTTGAGAAACGAATGACCGAGACACAGTCTTTCAGAAGCATTCACTCTTTACCCCGGGTGGACCCGTACACCTACATCCGCTACATCTGCTAGTCCACCACTGAAAGAGGTCACACAACATACTCAACTATGCCAGAGCCCATAATGGCTTGTGGTTGCACATGGAAGTTTCTAGGCATGAAAATATTATATGATCCCTTTGAGCCTGGGTGGCATTCCAATAGGGTGATCACACGGTTCCTTCGGGATCCCCTTGGACAACACTGGTTTCTCCAGGTGCCCGGCAACCACTGGGTGCTCCAGGGTGCCAGAACCAATCCACCCAGATGTGTATTAAATTACCACCTTAAAGTTTCCCTTAAATCACACTCACATCTTTCATGAAACTCTCATACCAATCCACGTCTACGAGTATGGCTAAGCAATAAAGCGTATACCCCCCTTGGTTGATCTCAGGACATTGGGTTCCTACCTCATGAACTACAAAGCATCATATTATGTAACCAGTCCTACTCATGCAAGTGTTTGAGGATATAACTAATGCAATGAAAACCGGGTATTGGAAGTATCATCAAAGTGTGAACTTGCCTTGTACCGACGATGTAGATGATTCGCACATAGAACTCGTGATAGATCTACTCGTCACACTCTATTCAATCTATCGTAAGCAAACAATAGTAACCACACATAAGCAACCACTCAGCAAATCAGAAAGAATGAAGAAAACACTTCGGAAAACTTCGAAAATAAACGAATGACTCTTGAAACAGAAACCAATTTCTAAAGTACCAAAATTATGTGAATTTGTCCTTATCAGAAAGGTTAGGTCAAGAGCTTTGATTTGCAAAAAGAATCAACGCAAATGGAGTTATAGAACTCAAGTTATGACCAAAACAAGTTTGAAACAAAACTAGTTAAATTCAAATTTTAAACTTTCAAAAACTTGTTTAAGTTGTTTTACTGGAAAGAGGGGAACGTAACGAAGACGTGGGCGTTGGTTTAGTTGGATTTGGACCAACGAACAAAAAGTTATGGCCGTTTGAAGCTTAGGGACTGATCTGTAAATATTTTTTTTACATCTAAGTCCCTGGCCGAAAAACTAAACAAAAAAAGAAAAGGACTATCGAGCAAACGCTCGCTATTAGGACCTAACCAGAGAACGTTCACTAAATAGATCTAATAGGAAAAAAACTAAACTAGGTTTTAAAATAAAACCGATCTAAGGGAAAAACCGGGGCGGTTCGGCGGTTCTTACCCTTTCGACGGTTTTCACCGAAAAGCCGGCGGATCGGGCGGTCGGGCGCGGTTCGGGCGATCGGGTCGGATCGGATCCCGCCGGTGGTGAGCTCCGGCGAGGCCTGGTTGTGGCGGCGACGGCGCTGGGCGATGCGGCGTGCGGCGAGGCGATGCGAGGGGCGGCGCGGGCAGCAGCTTGCAGCGGTGGCGGCGGGAAGAGTAGCGGCGGCGGTGAAGCAAGTCAGCGGCGGCAGCGAGAAGAGCAGCGGCGGCGGCAGCAAAAGAGGCGGCGGCGATGCGAGGGGAGAGAGAGAGAGGGGCGGGGCTTTAAATAGGCAGAGAGGGGCGAGGCGAGGCGTGGAGAAGGGGGCAGAAGAGGCGGCGGTGGGGAGTCCAGGCGGAGCACGTCCTCTGAGGTCGGCGGCTGCAAGCGTGCTCGGCCTGGCGATTGCTGGGCCGGCCCAGTTCGGATGAGGGGATTCTCCTTTTTTTTTAAACAGACGCAAAACAAGAATAAAACCAAAATAAATTTAAAATACTATAGGCATATTATATATCAAAATTTTCAGAAGAAGATTTCCTACAAAGTGAACATTTTTCTGTAGTAAAATAAAATTCTCACAAATTCTACTAAATTAAAAGGTGCTACTGTTGCAATAAAATCCAATAAAACCATTTTAAGAATACCAAAATGACATCAAATTTATTTCTCTCCGATTTTCTACTGTAGGGAATCATGTTACCCTATTTTACATATAATTTATTTTTGGAGAAAAATAATTTGAATAAAAACCAAATAACCCAATTTTTTCAAAATGAGTTATAGAAAATTTTAGAAAAACTTCCAACTCATATTTCCTATAATTTGAAGGAGTCATTTTATGTTCTCGCGGGAAAATCATTGAGTTGCATAAAGATTTTGAATTTGAATTATTTCAAGAACGGAAATTCAAAAATCCTTTCAAAGCCCTTTTTCATTTAATAAATGGAAGAAGTCATATTATCTTCACTCGAGGGTTTTGTGTTGAAAAGAATTTGAATTCCCGGAGATCAAAATGCAAAGTGAAATTTTTGGGAAAGTCATTTTATTCCCTCTCATTTAACTTTCAAAAGTTTTCGAATTTCACTCAATTTCACTCAGCACATCAAACAAGCAATTCAAAACTATCTATTTATTATAACATTCCAAAATTTACATACTTTTGGCAACTTATTATACTATTTTTGGGACTAAGATATTGATCCAGTGCCCAGTGCCAGTTCCTATTTGTTGCATGTTTTTTGTTTCGTAGAAAATACATTCAAACAGAGTCCAAACGGGATAAAAACTTACAAAGATTTATTTTGTAATATATGTGATTTTTGGGAAGAAGAATCAGCGCGAGACGATGCTCGAGGGGGCCACAAGGTAGGGGGCGCGCCCTGGACCCTTGTGGCCACCCCGAAAGGCGGTTTGTGCCCTTCTTTCGCTGGAAGAGATCCAATATCCAGATAAAAAAATGTGTTAAAATTTCAGCCCAATCGGAGTTACGGGTCTCCAGGAATTTAAGAAACGATGAAAGGCGAGAATCTGGGAGCGCAGAAACAGAAGGAAATAGAGAGAGAGAGAGATCCAATCTCGGAGGGGCTCTCGCCCCTCCGCCACCATGGAGGCCATGGACCATAGGGGAAACCCTTCTCCCATCTAGGGGGAAGGTCAAGGAAGAAGAAGAAGGAGGGAGGCTCTCTCCCTCTCTCTCCCGGTGGCGTCGGAAAGCCGTCGGGGCCATCATCGTGTGACGGCGATCTACACCAGCACCTCCATCATCTTCACCAACATCTTCATCACCTTCCCCCATCTATCTACATCAGTCCACTATCTCGCAACCCGTTGTACCCTCTACTTGAACATGGTGCTTTATGCTTCATATTATTATCCAATGATGTGTTGCCATCCTATGATGTCTAAGTAGATTTCCGTTGTCCTATCGGTAATTGGTGACTTGCTATGATTGGTTTAATTTGCTTGTGGTTATGTTGTTGTCCTTTGGTTCCCATCATATGAGTGCGCGCGTGGATTACACCATAGGGTTAGTTGTATGTTGATAGGACTATGTATTGGAGGGCAAGAGGGACAGAAGGTTCAACCTAGCATAGAAATTGATGCATACGGGATTGAAGGGGGACCAATATATCTTAATGCTATGGTTGTGTTTTACCTTAATGAACGCTAGTAGTTGCGGATGCTTGCTAATAGTTCCAATCATAACTGCATAGAATTCAGAGTCAGGGATGACATGCTAGCAGTGGCCTCTCCCACATAAAACTAGCTATTGGTATAGTAACGTAGTCAATTGCTTAGGGACAATTTCGCAACTCCTACCACCACTTATCCACACTCGTTATACTAACTTTATTGCTTCTTTAACTAAGCAGCCCCTAGTTTTCATTTACGTGCTCTTTATACTCTTGCAGACCTATCCCACAACACCTACAAAGTACTTCTAGTTTTATACTTGTTCTAGGTAAAGCAAACGTCAAGCGTGCCTATAGTTGTACCGGTGATCGATAAAACTTGAGGGAATATTTGTCCTACCTTTAGCTCCTCGTTGGGTTCGACACTCTTACTTATCGAAAGAGGCTACAATTGATCCCCTATACTTATGGGTTATCAGTCTGCGGAGCCCTGATTCTGACATTTGGCGTGCCAGGTAGGGGCGTGTCGGAGCTCCATTCCTTCACCGACGGCGCTCCTCCCTCGCTTCATCGTCCCCATGTCGGAAGCTGCCCTGCGAGCTTGGCCGCCCGAAGCCTGCAGGAACATCGCGGGCTGCCCGACCCTCACCCTCGGCCTATGCCAGGTGAGGTGGCCTGTGAGGTTCAGGCCAACGCTCCCCCCGCGGTACGATGGTGTTGCAGGCCCCGAGGAGTTCCTCCAGCTATATGCGCAGGCCTTCCAGGTGGCGGGTGGCGATGACAAGGCAATGGAAAACTGGTTCCCTTTGGCCCTCTCGGAGATGCCATGCTCATGGCTCTGTGGCCCTCCCGAGGCCTGTTTCCTCCTGGGAGGAGCTCTGCGATCATTTGGTCGCTCGTTTCGCGGCCTGATGTCTACTACACAACTTTTCTTGTAGACTCGTGTTGGGCCTCCAAGCATAGAGTTTTGTAGGACAATAGAAAATTTCCTTCAAGTGGGTGACCTAAGGTTTATGAATCCGTGGGAGGTGTAGGATGAAGATGGTCTCTCTCAAACAACTCAGTCTCTTGTGTCCCCAACACACCAAATACAATGGTAAATTGTATAAGTGTACTAGTTCAACGAAGAGATGGTGATACAAGTGTAGTAATGATAGCGGATATTGATTTTTGTAATAGGAACAATAAAAAACAGCAAGGTAGCATGTAAAAAAAGTGAGCACAAACGGTATTGCAATGCTTGAAAATGAGGCATAGGGTCTGTACTTTTGCTAGTGCAATCTATCAACAATGCTAATATAATTGGATCACATAATCATCCCTCAACGTGCGATGAAGAATCACTCCAAAGTCCTATCTAGCAGAGAACATAAGAAGAAATTGTTTGTAGGGTAGAAAACCACCTCAAAGTTATTCTTTCTGATCGATCTATCAAGATTTCATACTAAAATAACATCAAGTTATCCTTTCTGATCGATCTACCAAGAGTTCGTACTAAAAGAACAGCATATGATACACATCAACCAACTCTAATGTCACCTAGATACTCCAATGTCACCACGAGTATCCGTGAGTTGATTATATGATATGCATCAAAAAATTTCAGATTCATAACACTCAATCCAACACAAAGAACCTCAAAGAGTTCCCCAAGATTTCTACCAGAGAAACAAAGACGAGAACGTGCATCAACCCCTATACGTAGATTACCCTAATCTCACCTCGGGTATCCGCGCGTTGAGTGCCAAAACACATATCAAGTGGATCAATATGATACCCCATTGTCACCACGGGTATTCATAGAAAGACATACATCAAGTGCTCTCAAATCGATAAAAGTATTCAATCCGATAATACAAAATCTCAAAGGGAAAACTGAATTCACAACAAGATAGAGAGTGGAAAACACCTATGATCCAACTATATTAACAAAGCCCGCGATACACCAAGATTGTGCATCTCAAGAACACAAGAGAGCCAAAGAAAGAGATTGAACACATAGCTACTGGTAGAAACCCTCAGCCCCGAGGGTGGACTACTCCCTCCTCATCATGGTGGCCGTCGGGATGATGAAGATGGCCACCAGTGATGATTTCCCCCTCCGGCAGGGTGCCGGAACGAGTCTAGATTGGTTTTTCATGGACTACAAAGGCTTGTGGCGGCGGAACTTCTGATCTAGGGTTATTTCTGATGGTTTCTCTATTTATAAGATTTTGTGGCGTTGGTTTCATGCGAATATGGGCCTCAAGGTGAGAACCACCCACCGAGGAAAGCCGGACCCCTCTGGCGCAACGTGGTGGGTTGTGCCCTCCTCGTGGCTCTTCTAACCCTCCCACGAAGCTTCAGGGTCTCTTTTGCTCCAAAAAAAATCATCAAAAAGTTTCAGCCCATTCCGAGAACTTTTATTTCCGCACAAAAAACAACACCACGGTAGTTCTGCTGAAAACAACATCAGTCCGGGTTAGTTCCATGCAAATCATACCAAAACCATATAAAATTGTTGTAAACATGGCATGAATACTTCATAATTATAGATACGTTGGAGACGTATCAGCATCCCCAAGCTTAATTTCTACTCGTCCTCAAGTAGGTAAATGATGAAAGAAATAATTTATGAAGTGTGAATGCTAGCAAACTGCACAAGTTTGATCAATGATAATTTCAATCACTTTTCCTAGCATCATAACATCAACTCTTTCTCATAAAACTCATCATGATAAAGTAGCAATTGAAAATGAAATTTTTGATGTGGAACGATACCTATCATATTCATCACATACTCTTTATTTTGTAGCTTGGATATTGGACTTGAATGATTCAAAGCAATAGTATATAATTTGACATGAAGACATCAATATTCAAGCATGCCAACAAGCAACCATGTCTTTAAAATATCAATGCTAAAGAAAGCTATCCCTAGCCCATTATGCTCAATCATTGATCCATTCATGAAACATACTCAAATATTAGCTACATCCAATGCTCAAGGGTGATAATAGTGTTCCGTAGTTGGTGCTTTATAAGCGAACATGAGACTCAAATAAAAATTGCATAAAGTAAATAGATAGACCCTTCGTAGAGGGAAGTAGGGATTTATAGAGGTGCTAGAGCTCAAAGTTTAAATTGAGAGATAAAATTATTTTGGTGGCATGCTTTTCTCGTCATTGAGAATGACTAAGAGTTCCCAATACTTTCCATGCTAGATACATCATAGGCGGTTCCAAAACATAAAATAAAGTTTATTCCTTTTTCCACCATACTTTCACATTCCACGGCTTGCCGTATCCACGGGTACCGTCCATACCAACACTTTCCAAGGAATTTATTATTTTACAAAATAAAGTAAACTTAACTTCTTTTTTATTTCGGGACTTGGAATCCCTATTATTGCCATACTCTCATGCAATTACAAGTGAATAAACACCCACCTTGAGAATAATATATATAGCATGAAAAATTATCGGCCACCCCTCACCTCTTCATTAGCGGTACAGGCACACAAAAGATAAGTTTATTTTGAAATTAGAGTTGACACATACAAAATTGCTTAGGACAGCACGGAAATACCGCATATAGGTAGGTATGGTGGACTCATTTCGCACAACTTGAGTTTTAGGATTTGGATGCACAACTAGTATTTCTACTTAGTAATCATTGGGACGCCTTTTAGATAAAGTAGACTCATCTCCAGTCACATCTTTATCAAGATTCATACTAGAAAACAAGGATCTAATAGGAGACACATCAATAACTTTCAGATCTTCATCTTTATTTTCATGATAACTAGAAGAACACGCTTTCATAAAGCAATCTTTTTTAGCATGCATCCTAGCGGTTCTTTCTTTGCACTCATCAATGGAAATTCTCATGGCTTTGACATACTCATTGATATCATGATTAGGTGGAATAGATATAAGTTTCCAAGGAATCAACATCAAGAGTAATTCTATCCACGTTTCTAGCCAACTCATCAATCTTAAGCAATTTTTCTTCAAGCAAAGCATTGAAATTCTTTTGTGAATTCATAAACTCTTTAACACTAGTCTCAAAATCAGAGGGCATATTACCAAAATTTCCATAAGTGTTATTGTAGGAATTACCATAATTACTAGAGGATTACTAGGAAAATGCCTAGGATTAAAGTTTCCTCTATAAGCATTGTTACAAAAATTATTCCTACCAACAAAATTCACATCCAAAGGTTCATTATTATTTTCAATCAACGTGGATAAAGGCATATCATTAGGATCAGAAGAAGCACTCTTAGTAGCAAATAATTTCATAAGTTCATCCATCTTTGCACTCAAAACACTAATCTCTTCAATAGCATGCACTTTTTTACTTATAGATCTTTCGGTGTGCCATTGAGAGTAGTTAACTATAATATTATCTAGGAGTTTGGTAGCTTCTCCTAAGGTGGTTTCCATGAAAGTGCCCCCCGCGGCCGAATCTAAAAGATTTCTAGAAGCAAAATTCAAGCCAGCATAAAAAAATTGTATACTCATACATAAGTTCAAACCATGTGTAGGGCAATTCCGTATCATTAATTTCATTCTCTCCCAAGCTTGTGCAACATGCTCATGATCTAGTTGCTTAAAATTCATAATATCATTTCGAAGAGAGATAATCTTAGTGGGAGGAAAATACGTAGAGATAAAGGCATCTTTGCACTTTTTCCATGAATCAATACTATTTCTAGGCAAAGAGGAAAACCAAGTTTTAGCACGATCTCTAAGTGAAAACGGAAATAGCTTTAATTTAACAATATCATTATCCGTATGCCTCTTCTTTTGCATATCACCCAAATCAACAAAGTTGTTTAGATGGGTAGCGACATCTTCACTAGGAAGGCCAGAAAATTGATATTTCATGACAAGATTCAACAGAGCAGCATTGATCTCACAAGATTCAACATCGGTAATAGGAGCAATCAAAGTGCTAATAAAATCATTATTGTTGGTATTGGAAAAGTCACACAATTTGGTATTGTTTTGAGCCATAGTGACAAGCAAGCAATCCAACACACAAGCAAACAAGAGGCAAGTGAATGGTAAACACACGGAAGAAGAAGGGCAAATAAAACAGCAAGGGTGAAGTGGGGTAGAGGAAAACGAGAGGGAAATAATGTAGTGCGAAGGATAAGGGTTTGTGATAGGTACTTGGTATATGAATTTTGCGTAAGCCTCCCCGGCAACGGCGCCAGAAATTCTTCTTGCTACTTCTCGAGCTTGCGTTGTATTCCCTCGAAGAGGAAAGGATGATGCAGCACAGTAGCGTAAGTATTTCCCTCAGTTTTTGAGAACCAAGGTATCAATCCAGTAGGAGACCACGCACGAGTCCCTCGCACCTGTACAAACAAATAAGAACTTCGCATCCAACACGATAAGGGGTTGTCAATCCCTTTACGGTCACTTACGAAAGTGAGATATGATAGATAGGATAGTATAATATTTTTGGTTTTTTGGTATAAGAACAGAAAGTAAATAAAGCAAAGTAAAGTAGATGGAACATTAATATGTTGAGAATAGACCCGGGGGCCATATGTTTCACTAGTGGCTTCTCTCATGATAGCAGAATTCTACGGTGCGTGAACAAATTACGATCGAGCAATTGATAGAAAAGTGCATAATTATGAGAATATCTAGGCATGATCATTATATATAGGCATCACGGCCGTAACAAGTAGACCGAAACGATTCTGCATCTACTACTATTACTCCACACATCGACCGCTATCCAGCATGCATCTAGAGTATTAAGTTCATAAGAACAGAGTAATGCTTTAAGCAAGATGACATGATGTAGAGGGATAAACTCAAGAAATATGATATAAACCCCATCTTTTTATCCTTGATGGCAACAATACAATACGTGCCTTGTTGCCCCTGCTGTCACTGGGAAAGGACACCGCATGATTGAACCCAAAGCCAAGCACTTCTCCCATTGCAAGAACTATAGATCTAGTAGGCCAAACCAAACCAATAATTCGAAGAGACTTGCAAGGATATTATAATTATACATAAAAGATTTCATAAAAGAATCAAATATTGTTCATAGATAATCTTGATCATAAACCCACAATTCATCGGACCTCGACAAACACACCGTAAAAAGATTACATCGAATAGATCTCCTCTAAGATCGAGGAGACCTTTGTATTGAGATCCAAAAAGAGGGAAGAAGCCATCTAGCTAATAACTATGGACCCGAAGGTCTGTGGTAAACTACTCACAACTCATTGGTGAGGCTATGGTGTTGATGTAGAAGCACTCCGTGGTAGATCCCCCCTCCAGCGGAGCTCCGAAACAGGCCCCAAGATGGGATCTCACAGGAACGGAAGGTTGCGGCGGTGGAATTAGGGTTTTCTATGTTGCCTCGATGTTTTCAGGGTACGTGTATATATATAGGAGGAAGGAGGGCATCGGGGGAGCCAGAGGGGGCCCACGAGGGTGGGGGGCACGCCCAGAAGGAGGGGGCGCGCCCTGGACCCTCGTGGCCACCTCTCTTGTTCCCTCGCATGTACTCCAAGTCTTCTCGGTAGATACGACTCCAAAAATAACTCTCCCGAAGGTTTCATTTCGTTTGGACTCCGTTTGATATCCCTTTTTTGCGAAACACTGAAATAGGCAAAAAAACAGCAATTTGCACTGGGCCTTGGGTCAGTAGGTTAGTCCCAAAATAATATAAAAGTGTAAAATAAAGCCCATTAAACATCCAAAACAGAATATATAATAGCATGGAAAAATAAAAAATTATAGTTACATTGGAGACGTATCACCCTACTTCCTGCTATATTAATATGGATGAATATGATTACAAGAGTTGATCTACCTCGAAATCGTAATGGCTAAACCCAAAAGTCTAGCCTATGAGGATGTTATGATTCTCTGGCCTCTACCGAATAAACCCTCCAGTTTATATATGCACTAGAGGGGCCTAGGGTTTGTACATAACCATCTTGCAGAGGAAGGAAATAGTACACCCGAACCTAAAACCTGCCATTATACAAATACACGAGTCCTATCCGGATATGAGAGACGATCTTCAACAATGATCTTCACGGCCCACCAGTCCGGCCCACCATGAGTTATCCGGCCACCCGAGGACCCCTCAATCCAGGACTCCCTCAAAGGGCAATCTAGTGGCTTCTTTACTCCCGGCAAGGGCTGGCAAAATATTGGTTGTGATCAGCCGGCAAAGGGGCACGGCGGCGAGCATCTCTAGTTCCCTTTTATTTTGCTGCCCTCCCCTCGAGTTAGTATGGCGGCTGCCATTGCATGGTCTGTGCCAATGCGGGCAGCCTCGCCAGAGCACCCTTGCCGGGGGATCAGTCGATGGACTCATACTAGCGCTTCGGTCAGGATTACCCACGGCGGGGGAAATAATGGACCGAGTGTTGCATGGTAATCTGTCGACGATGCCGAGGCTAAAGTGATCAGACTGCTGATGAGGTGCAGGGAGGGAGCTCGAGCTTGCGCGCCTTGTGTCCCTCCTTTCGGGCAGAGCTCGGATGGCGGCGACGCCATACAAGCCGCTGGAGTAGATTCATCGCATCAGTCATGGTCTTGGTCATAACCGTCGGCACAATGAATCTTGAAAAGTGATAGTGCGGCGCAAGGGTGGATCTTCCCTTGTTCTATCCCCGCGTTGCCACGGGCGCCGCAGCCGACGGCGTCGTCGACGATGAAGATGGTGATGAAAATGATGCATTGTGTACGCTTTTAGGTTCGCGCAAGCGCCCCACTACCTGGCGCGCCAAACATGTCACGGGATATCCGCGGCCACCTATGGGACCGGGCGGCCCCTTGCTGGTTCGGCGTGGGGACGGCGCGTTGCACAAAGAGCAGAACGACACACAGCAGCACGGCAGAACACAAGCAGTTTACCCAGGTTCGGGCCGTCGTGAGGCGTAAGAGCCTACTACTTCTTTGGTGGATTGATGATGGAATGAATGTGGTGGTGCATAGTACACTTGCCCGGCAAGACGTGCCTCAGGGCCGCAGTGACTAGGCGCATATGGTGGCTTGGATTCATCCGCTTTGCAACCCTTCCTACGGGTGCCATGGGCCTCCTTTTATAGATTAAGGGGTCACCACACTGGCAAAATGGCCATTACCAACTGATATGATAGCGAACAGTGCTATCATACCTAACTCTGTGGGATGACAGGGTGCATTAAATGCATCGCTTAGGGTTACATCATTGGTCGCTCGGCAAGGCTCGTCGGGCTGTCTTGCCAGCTCCGCATCTACTTTCTTGACACGTCGCAGGACGGGTGTCCTTTGTGGGTTTCTTCCATAGGGAATGACTACCATGTGGCGAATGGCTACCACTTAATCACTTCGCGGCTTGACATCGTACTGATCGATGACGTGAATCGTGTTTGAGTGGTTGGCGGGGCGGTTTACCCCCTGCGACCCTCGGCAGGCTCTGCCGGGGAGTCCCTGATGGCTTGTTTCCGGTGGTGGCCTCGCCCCTTGCCGGGCTCGCCGGCCCAGCAAGGGAGGATCTTCTCTTGTCGATATCTCGTTCTTCTAGCTTGACCTTGGTCTCTCTGGCTGCATGTTGGTTCTTCGAATTTCTTGGTTCTTCAGTCTTGGGCTTGCTCTTTGCTTGTCTATGCACGAGTCAGGGGAAAATGTATGCCCCTGTATATTTATCCCGTCAATATTCTTGGTCATAACCCTGCCATTTGGACTGTTATTCGTATTGGCTTGAAAGGTGAATACTTTGAGTATGGAAGAGAACCAGATTGTGAAGCGACGGCGGAAGAAATGAAGATGTTGCAATACAATGCTCAAGCTTGCGATATTTTGTTCAACAGATTGTGCCCCAAAGAATTCAACAAAATCAGCCTCCTTGAGAATGCAAAGGAAATTTGGGATACTTTGGTTGATATGCACAAAGGTACCAAGCCCGTCAAGGAATCCAAATTGTATGTGCTTGAAAGTCAACTTGACAAGTTCAAGACGAAGGATGGTGAATGAGTCGTTGAGATGTACTCTTGGCTTGCTCTCATCACAAATGAGATTGCCGGCTTCGGAAGTCAAGAGATGACTGACAAATTCATCATCAAGAAGATCCTAAGAGCCTTGGATGGAAAATATGATACCGTGCGCACCTTTATTCAAATGATGCCCAATTACAAAGATCTCAAGCCCACGGAAGTCATTGGTAGAATTGTTGCTCATGAGATGTCACTGAAGGATAAGGAAGAGCTCCACAACAAGTCTAGTGGTGCATACAAAGCTTCAAGTGATGCTCCTACAACATCAAGCGAGAAACAAATCTTCAATTAATAATTGAGCTTAATGGTGAAGAACTTCAACAAGTTCTACAAGAATAGAAGCAAAGAGAGAAACTACAAGTCAAGATCCAACAATGAAAAAAGATCTTGTAGTCGTGATCGCAATTGCTACAATTGTGTAAGACCCAGACACTACTCAAACGAGTGTATGACTCCCTATAAGAAAATAGAAGATTCACCAAAAATGAGAAGTAGAAGAGATGAATCACCTACAAGAGAGAGAAGGAGTAGAGATGATCGTTATGAACGAAGACCCTCTTGTAGAGGCAAGGATTCGGGAAGGAAAGACAAGTCATCTAAGAGCTACACAAGACAAAGACATCAAGCTCACGTTGGTGAATGAGTATCCGATTCCGACTCTGAGAACTACTCCGAGAGAAGCTATCACTCCAACTCCTAATATACTCAAGATGAAGGTGTTGTCGGTCTTGCACTTGTGTTATCCAACTCCTATAACATATTTGACTTACCAAATGAAGGAATTGGAAGATGCTTCATGGCTAAATGCCCTAAGGTATCATACCCCGAGTACCTTGATTTCAATAGTGACGAAGATGATTTGCTAGGTGATGATGATTTACTTGTTGACAACACTAGTGATGAATACTATGATGACCTTGCTAGTAATCATGCTAATCAAGATGAAGTGAATGACAATGATAAGGAGATTGAGCATCTAACTAAAGAACTAAACACTCTTAAGTTAGCTCATGAAACAACTCTAGAGGATCATAGAGAGATCCTAAGTGAAAGATCATGGATATCGCCTAGAGGGGGGGGTGAATAGGCGCTTTAAAATAATTACGGTTTAGGCTTGAACAAATGCGGACTAAACCTAGAGGTTAATTTGTCAAGCACAAAACCTACAACAACTAGGCTCACTTATGTGCACCAACAACTTATGCTAAGAAAGATAAACAACTAGGTGATAGCAAGATATATGACAAGAAACAATATGGCTATCACAAAGTAAAGTGCATAAGTAAAGGGCTCGGGTAAGAGATAACCGAGGCACGCGGAGACCATGATGTATTCCGAAGTTCACACCCTTGCATATGCTAATCTCCATTTGGAGCGGTGTGGAGGCACAATGCTCCACCGTAATCTCCTCACACCCTCGCACAATGCAAGATGCCATGATTCCACTAAGGGACCCTTGAGGGCGGTCACCTAACCCGTACAAATTGCTCGGGGCGATCTCCACAACCTAATTGGAGACCCCGACGCTTGCCCGGAGCTTTACACCACAATGATTGAGCTCCGAACACCACCAAGGTTGGGCCTATCTCCACAACTTAATTGGAGGCTCCCAACGACACCATGAAGATTCACCACAATGGAATATGGCTCCGAGGTGACATCATTCGTCTAGGGCGCCCAGGCACCCAAGAGGAACAAGCTCAAGGGTACCAAGCACCCAAGAGTAATAAGCTTCTCAACTTGCAACTTCCATGTATCACCATGGATAACTCAACCCAATGCACCAAACGCAAAGGCAAGGGCACACGGAGTGCCCAAGTCCTTCCCTCCCAAATTCCACCAAAGCAACTAATGCTAGGGAGGAAATGAGAGGAAGAGCAAGAAGGAGAACACCAAGAACTCCAAGATCTAGATCCAAGGGGTTCCCCTCACATAGAGGAGAAAGTGATTGGTGGAAATGTGGATCTAGATCTCCTCTCTCTTTTCCTCCAAAAATTAGCAAGAATCCATGGAGGTATTGAGAGATAGCAAGGTCGAAGAAGGTCAACAATGGGGGAAGAACACGAGCTCAAGATATAAGACGCAATGGGGAAGAACAACCATTTTATAGGGGGGAGAAAAATCCAACCGCTATCCCCTCTCTCAGCCCACGCGATGCGGTACTACCGCACACGGTCGCGGTACTACCGCAGAGTGTTGCGGTACTACCGCTGCAGGGTGCGCTAGTGACCAGATGAGGGCCTGTTGCACAGGGCAACGAGCGGTAGAACCACCGGAGCGGTACTATCGTGCGCCCTTATGGTACTACCATAAGGCAGGCATCAACTAGTACTCGAAATGCACGGAAGTAACAAATTACATCCGTGACTACTTCCGCTGAGGTTGGAACTTGCAAAAGTTGGGCACGATAGTACCAGACCGAAGGCGCGGTACTACCGCATAAGGGCAGATGTAAAAAATTACATCCGCGCCTACTTCCGCATGCATCATCGTCAAGGCTGGAGGCATCGGTACTACAACTCACCAGTAGCGGTACTACCATTGGCCCCTGCGGTACTACCGCTCCCTAGAGCGGTACTACCGCATGCCATAGAGGCTTTAGCACTTGGCTGCCTTCATATCACAGCTAAAGACAACAGAAGGATACAATAATACTAGAACTGCCATAACTTCTGCAAATGAGCTCCGAATTGAGCAAACTCAAGCTTGTTGGATAGAGGAAGACAAGTAGCATCAAAGCAGCGAATTGTTATAGTATGAAGAGGCAGGGGAGGTATGCCTAGGATATAGAGGAGTGAACACTCCATCAGAGAAGAAACGACATAACCTCCAATATCGGAAACATCATAGAAGATGCATGTGAACTCTGTTTCAATGAACTCGAGCTTGTCATCAAGATGACCATAAGCTCTAAGACTCACAAAGAGAACCGGCAAAAAAACCAACATCGAAAACATCATAGAAGATGCATGTGAACTCTGTTTTCAATGAACTCGAGCTTGTCATGAAAATGACCATAAGCTCCAAATCTCACAAGGAGAAAACCAAACAAGAAACAAGAAAGATGATGCAAGCATGCAATGGTTTGAGCTCTCTATGGACGATACGATCAAGCTACTCACTTGAGAGCCCTCCTTGATAGTACGACAATCGATCCTATAACCCGGTTTCCAAAATACCACCATGAGACCGGTAAAATAGAGAACCTATTAAGGGCAAACCATTGCCTTGCACAAAGTCCACTTGAGATAGATGTATACTATCTTGATTTCCTCAAGTTGGACCACCTTTCTTGATTGCATTGGCTCGGTGAATACTAGTAGATTACTCCCCCATACTCCACTATGGGTGAGCCACTCTTCGGCACATCTTCACAAGTCCATTTTCACCATAGTGGACGGCAAGCTTCAAGCACTTGATCTCTTTGTGATGCATCACTTGAACTTACACACCGCAACCTAACCCCACAAAGAACTCTCACAAAGACCATGGGTTAGTACACAAAGTGTAATTGACAATGCTTACCATACCATGGGATCACTTGATCCCTCTCGGTACATCTTCTACGCTTTGTGAGTTGATCAACTTGATTCACTCTATGACTTAGTCTTGATCAACCTCTCACATGACCAATCTTTAGGTAATTCCTTGAATAACACCTTGGTCGACACAAACTCTCCTTGAAACCAACACATGTACTCCAAGAAAAGCCTATGGACAACACCTTCAAATATAACTCAAGGCAACCATTAGTCCATAGATATTATCATCAATTACCAAAACCAAACATGGGGGCATCACATGTTCTTTCACTAAGGACTCGTGAGAAGCTACCCTTCTGTCGGGGGAAACTGTCCTCCCACGAGCACCTATGGGACCGGAGCCCCTTCTACGTTGCGGTAAGGGAGCGGAGGGAGCACGAAGAGCGGATCGAGGGGCACACGCGGGCAGTTTACCCAGGTTCGGGCCGCGAGGACGCGTAAAACCCTACTCCTGCCTTGGTGGTATTGAGCTCGGGAGCTTGAAGAGCTACAGTGCTAGCTACACCGAGCCAGAGAGTTGCTTAGGTTCCGAACCCCCTCTACGTTGTGCATGGGCCTCCTTTTATAGCTCAAAGGGGTCACCAACAGGTGTCAACGTAGAGGAGGGTAAAAGTGTAAATTTGGTGGTAGTTGTAACAGTGCGTGAATAGTGCATGAACAGTGGTCTTCACCTAACTTTGACAGTGGGGGACAAGGGCATTAAATGCCCGTCGCCGTCGACCCCAAAAGCGCCCGCCCATGTTTCTCCGTTCACCACGGCGGTAGCCTCGTCACCGTGGCTCGCCACCGTGTGCCCCAGGCTGCACAGCCGTCCGCCACGCGTCTCTGGAAGGGCCCCAGGGCGACGCGTGGGCAGGTGAGCTGGAGCGCGGGCACACAGCGTGGGTTTTCCCGGCAAGCACCTTGCCGGGGTCCTGATCTTGCCGGGCCCGGAGGCTTGTCGCTCTCCGGGCCCCTGCCGGGGCGCATGATGCGCCGAGGCATCTCTTGGGATATGTGTCCCTTGGTCCTCCTGGCAAGTCCCACTCGCCAGGGTCTTGTGTTAAAGCGATAACCTTGAGCCTGGTGCGGCCTTCCCGGCAAGCTCCACTTGCCGGGGCCTTGATCTTCTGACTTGTATACTTTGTTCTTGAATGGCTTCATAGGGACCGAAAAGGTTTCCGGCGAGCACGTGGTGAACCCTGCCGCGGGAAGCTGCTACTGCCCGTGCACAAGTTGGGGTACTAAGGTACCCCTATCTTAGTACATCGACAGGAGCCCCCGGGCCTGGGCCACACACGGTGCCAAGCACTGTTGGGCCAGGCCCAAAACAGTGCACGGGCACGCGCGGCCCACGGCAAGCCGTATCCCCTTCCGCATCCGCCGCATCCCTCCCTAACGGCACGCGTCGATTGCGGCGTCGTGGGAGAGATCGTGGCCTGTTCTTTAATGGGAAATGCGGAGCGTCCCCCACTTCCCCCCTTAAAAGCAGAGGAAGCAGGGGCGGTTCCCTCCTTCATCTTCATTGCGTCTTAGCTCTCCAGAAACCCCCGCTGCTCCTCACCTCCACCCCTCCTCCACCGTCTTCCGCATCCGCGGCGCCGTCGAGCTCCCCGCCTCTTCCCTCGCCGCCTCCGCCATGGCTCCGAAGAGCGACAAGGCGAAAGCGGACAAGGCCAAGAAGGAGAAGTCCGAGCAGGCGGCGAAGCTGGCCGCCCTGCGGAAGAGGAGCGTGGTCTTCGCGCCAAGGCTCGGTGCGAAGGAGCTGCGGAACAAGTATTATCTATTCTGGTCAGGGGAGACCAAAGCTCATCCCCGCACCAGAGCCTTCCCTGCCGTCGCCAAAGATATGTTCCCCGGCGGGTACTTCTTCTTCGCTGCTTTCTTCTACTGTGGATTGTGCCCTCCGTTCTCGGAGTTCTTTTGCGATATTATGAACACATATGGCCTCCACCTCCTAGACTTTACTCCCAACGCCATCCTTATGATGGCCGTTTTCGATCACTTGTGCGAAAACTATGTTGGGATCCATCCAAACGTAGCCCTTTTCCGCCATTTCTTTATGCCTAGAGTAGAGGCTGGCGCTCCCCTTTCCGGCGGCATCTCCTGGATCTTCCGGCTGAACAAGAAAGATTCATACCTGAAGGGAGAACTCCACGGCAAGTGGGAAGAATGGCGTGCAGATTGGTGCTGGGTAGTGGAGGATAAGCCGGAGCCCTTCACCGCGCCGCGCACAACTGCCATAGTGCGCGGCAGAGATTGGAGCGAATTGGCTCCGGAGGACAGCAAGCTCAATATCGCCCTCATCAGGATTATTCGTCTCCGGGTAGCTAATCTGACCATCGGAGAGGTTGGGGCAGATTTCCTCCGCCGCCGCATTGCCCCTTTACAAGAAAGGAAAAGGCCCGCCTGGGAATTTGGCAATGCGGCGGATATCATGAGGCTGCGCCCTGGGTTGAACTTCAATTTCACTGCTTTGGAGCTGAAGGGGATGGTCCGAGAGCTCTTCAAGCATGACCCGGCCCACCCGGAGTGGTTTAGACCTCCCCGGGGAGTGGTGCCACTGTGCAACAGCACCGCCCGGGATTCCTTGCGCGCGATGATGCCTGCGTGCGACTCGCACGGCGTCGACCCCACCTGGATAGAGCCTCCGCCGGATGCAGTGCTGAGCTTTTTCGACAACCTGGTCGAGACGCCCAAGAACACCGAGGAGAACAGGGGCCTCACCCGGGCCACTACGGCCCGAGATATAGCCTACATCGCTTCTAGGATGGAGGAGGCCGCCGTAGCTGCGGCGGCGGGTGACTTTGGATACTCTGTGGACGATGCAGAGGCTGCGGACGCGGCGTGCCAAGCAGAGGAGGCGGAAATCCTCAGGCTGCTCAAGCTTCCGCCCGACGAGTTTGCCGGGGTTCCTTCCTTGAGGCTTGCCGGGGTTGCCGGGGTGAGCGAAGCCGCCGGAGGGAGCGAGGTCGCCGGAGGGAGCGGAACCGCCGGAGGGAGCGAGGCCGCCGGGCATGGTGCTGGGTCCAGCGGGCCTGCCGGGGAGGAGGAGGAGGACGTCGAGGCTGGTGAAGATACCGGTGGATCTCTGGGACTTGATGACGATGCCTCCTCGTCCTCAGAGAACTCCCCGCCTCCGGCAAGCCCCACGCAGCAACCAAGGAAGCGCCTCCGCAAGGTGGCTACGGCGACGAGGCCACAGGCGCCTCGACAGCAGCCTGCGCGCCGGGCGACGCGCGCCACCAAGGCGAGCCAAGTCGCGAAGGAGGCGCCCCGCGCACCAGCGCCAAGCGGAGGAGGATCCTCCCGGAGCGGAACTGCCGCTCCTCCTGCTCCTCGGGCCTCGGCGTCAACGGAGGCTGGGTCTTCGCAGCCCACAGCCCCGGAGACCGCCAAGCGCCCGAGGGAGCCTTCACCTCCTGCTCCTCGCGCGGGAGCATCTCAGGTGGAGTTCGACTTCTCCGCCCTCAGCTCCGACGACGAGGAAGAGGAGTAAGTACTTGCAACTTGTAATTTCTTTGACTTTGTCTTGATCTTCCTTGATGATTCTGATCTTGTTTTTGCTTTGCTTTCAGGACCCTGGCACAGCGGATGGCGAAGAGGGCCAAGATCCCTGTGGTTGAGGTCGAAGATGACTCGCCCGTCGCGGCGACTGGAGGCGCGCCAGCGGCGAACTTGCCGGATCAACCCGCTGCTGCGAGGAGCAGCCCCCAGCGCAGCCCCCAGCGTAAGTCTGGTAGTTATTCTTTTCCGTTCTTCGGGCGCGCTTGAGGTTGTTGCTTATATTGATATCTTGTTGTCTTGTTTGTCTTGTGTAGAAGTGGAGCCGCAGCCGCAGGAGCAACCGGAGGTTACCCCCGAGGAGCTGCCTGTTCCACCCTCCCCGCCAAGGGCGAACTCCCCGGCGAGGGAGGACGCTCCGCCAAGGACGGGCAAGCCGCCAAGGGCGGGCACCCCCGCCAAGGGTGAGCACCCCGCCAAGGGAGGGCGCGGGCGTCCCTCCGCTAGCAAGGGCCTCCACTCCGCCGCCAAGGGTGGATTCCCCGGCGAGGGAGCCTGTCGTCGAAGAAGTCCGCGAAGGTAAGTCCTTGTAGCTTTTCCTTCTTGAACTTGTCTTTTTGGATATTTGCTTGATCTTTTCTTTCCTTTTTCTTCTGCTAGATCCTCCTGCACCGGAGCGGATGGAGACGAGACCGCCGGCGAGGAGGACGCGCACGGCGACGGCGGCAACGCCACTGCCACTAAGGGCATGGCAGGAGCCGACGAGCCTGCCGCTGAAGAGACCGCCCCGACCGCAGACGCCGCGGCCGGGGAAGGGACCGGCGACCGCACTGCTGGCCCGGAGGCAGCAGGAGCGTCAAGCGCTGCACCGGCCGCTGATCCCTCCGCCTCCACAGAGCGGTCGGGCGTCTATCTTGAGGCCCCCAACGGGATCTTTATACAAGTCCCTTAGGCGTCCTCGTCGCGAGCCCCCGTGGAGGGAGAGACCTACGACGGAGAGGTCCTCGCCTCCGCGGGGTTGAAGGTCGTTGAAGCGCTTGGCGGTGGCGACGAGCCCGAGGAGGAGAAGCTACTTCGCCGGCTCCTGGCTCTGTACCGGGCCAGGCAGGCGAAGCCGGAGTCCCGGGAAGCTCTTGCCGCCAAGGCTGGAGTTGATATGGATAAGCGCGCTGCGGAGCTCCGCGCCGCCAACCAGGCAGCCCTCCGCAACTTGGCGGAGGAGCGGGAAGAGCTTGCCGGGGAGCAGCAAGCCTTCCTCCTGGAGAAGGCTGAAGCAGAAGAGCGGCAGCGGCTGGCCGCCGAGGAGCTCTCTCGGCGGGAGGGGGCGCTCAACCAGCGGAAGGTCGAGCTCGACGCCCACGACGACGAACTCACCGCCCGGGAGCAGGCCATCGGCGGAGCCTTGAAGGAGGCAAAGGATGCTGTCACCGCCGCGGAGACCGCCAAGAGGGACCTGGAGCTCAAGGTGGAGCAGCTGGAGCGGTACCTGAAGGGGAGCGAGGACAGGGTCACCGCGCTCAATGTGGAGCGGGAGAAAGACGCCCACACCAACTCTGACCTGCATGTACGTCTCTCCAAGAAGGGCGACGAGCTCACTGCCGCCAAGGATTCAATTCTGACTTGGAGTTGAAGGTCTCCACTTTGACTGGTTCGCTCGACGCCGCCCGGGACCGCGAGACGAAGCTGAAGGACGAGCTCCGCAAGGAGCGGAACTTGGTGGAGAGCGCCGCCGTCTCAGCGAACAACTTCAGCCGGGCGGTGGAGCAATGGACTGACGATCTGGTCACCTCCGCTGCCAACATTGACAAGGAGATGATGGCGCTGAGGGCGGAGCACCTCGTGTACTCTCCCAACGAGGACCTCCCCCACAGCGCCAAGTTAAGTCTCTTCTTCAGGGGAATCGCGCCGGGGCTTGCACGGCTGCGGGAGAAGCTCCCCGTGCAGTTGGCCGACGAGTCGCGTCGGCTCTGCGCGGGCACCTTGGAGCGCGTCTTGACAAAGATCGTCTACCGCAACCCCGGCATCAACCTTGTCAACGTCCTCCGCTCCTTACCGGACGACGCAGATCAGGAGGCGTTGAAGGCGCAGGTCGCCCACATCATCGCCAAGGTGAACAAAGTCACGAGGCGTGAAGGCGACCGCGTAGATTAGGCTTCTTTCTTTCTATTTCCTTTGTCGCTGCAAAGTATGTTATGGACATGAATCAATTAGTCATTGTGGCAAGTTATCTTTGTGATATACAATCTTATTTTGATCAGTCAATGCAGTGTTATCTCCCTTGCTTTTAGTCCTTCACTTTGTATGTTTTCTACCCTACGCTTTGAGGGAACTTGCCGGCAAGGGGCCCTTGCCGCGAGCGCTGAGTGCTGGACTCTTAGCAGCCTGCTGGCAAAGGCCTTACCGGCAAGAAACCTTGCCGCAGCTAGTTGCAGCGCACTTAGCTTGCTGAGCGAACTCAAAAACGAAGTAAGGGCGCGACACTTGTCGCAGCTCACTTAAGTCGTTGAGCGTGCTCGAAAACAAAGTAAGGGTGCGGCTAGCCACGGGTAGGTTCCTCCGCGCATGGGTTTTCCATACAAAGTGTGGTTGTTCAAGGAAGACAACTAAAATTTAAAAATTTGAATTGCTCAAATTCTGGTAACTTAGCTTTCATAGTTCGTTCGTTCCCCGGCAAAGCTTCTCTTTCTTGAACAGCACTTGGTTCATCCTCCACCTCCTTCCCCCCGGCAAACTTGTGTGCGAGGAACGTTCCTTCTGCTCAAGAGGGAAAGAAAAAGAGAAGGGAAAACAAGTATAGGGCTTCTTGGCCCGCTAATGCTTACCGGAGATGTGGTTTGCACGAGATGCCAAACAATGCATGCAAATAACAGAAAAGCATGGAAATGGCAAATAGTGCGAAACACAAAGGCTTTACTGATGCACGGGATCTGCGCCCGGCTTTGTACAAAGGTTTACATGCAGCAGCGGCAAGACTCGTACAAAAGGTGGTTGCCGGAGCGGGTCACGGCAACCGCGCCTTATGGGTGAAACTTGCGAAGATGCTCTATGTTCCAGGAATTGCTCACCGGTAAGCCTTCTTCGGTCTCAAGGCGGACATCGCCGGGCCTTGTGACTTGTCTCACCCGATAAGGGCCTTCCCACTTCGGCGTCAACTTGTTGGAATTCTTGGCGGACTGAACACGCCGAATAACAAGGTCGCCTTCCTCGAGACTCCTGGCCTTGACCTTGCGGCTATGGTAGCGACGCAAGGCTTGCTGGTATCGAGCAGCTCGTACAGCAGCCTGGAGACGTTCCTCCTCGAGGAGCAATGCATCATCTTGTCGCAGTTTCTCTTGCTCGAGCTCATCATAAGCGAGCACTCGAGGAGATCCGTATACGAGTTCCGTGGGGAGAACTGCCTCTGCTCCATAGACTAGAGCAAAGGGTGTCTGTCCGGTAGCTCGACTTGGTGTCTTCCTGATTGACCAAAGAGCCGCCGGTAACTCCTCTATCCAGTTTCTTCCGCACTTACGCAGCCTGTCGAAGGTTCTTGTCTTGAGTCCGCGCAGCACTTCAGCATTGGCCCTCTCCGCTTGACCATTGCTCCTCGGGTGAGCAACAGAAGCGAAACAGACCTTGGTGCCAAGGTCTTGGACGTACTGCATGAAGGTGCGACTTGTGAATTGTGTGCCGTTGTCGGTGATGATCCTGTTAGGGATTCCGAAACAGCAGACAATTGACCTGAAGAACCTGACTGCTGACTGTGCTGTCACCTTTCTCACTGGTTCCACTTCTGTCCACTTTGTGAACTTGTCGATCGCAACGTACAAGTACTCAAAGCCCCCGACTGCGCGGGGAAAGGGGCCGAGGATATCGAGCCCCCAGACCGAGAAGGGCCAGGACAAAGGAATCGTCTGGAGAGCTTGAGCTGGCTGGTGAATTTGCTTGGCATGGAACTGACACGCTTCACACTTGGTTACTTGTGCAGTCGCATCTTGGAGGGCTTCTGGCCAGAAGAACCCTTGCCGGAACGCCTTCCCGGCAAGTGCCCTTGCGCCAATGTGGTGGCCACATATGCCTCCATGTATCTCTGCCAACAGCTTCTGTCCATCTTATCTGGAAATGCACTTCAACCAGACACTGTTGAGCCTTCTTCTATACAGTTCATTATCAACGAACTGGTACATACTTGACTGCCTGGTTATTTTCTCTATCTCTTCTGGGTCGTCGGGAAGTTCTCCAGTTTGCAGAAAACGGACGATCTGCTGCGCCCATGCCGGAGCCTGAGGCTCAACGGCAAGGACTAAAGGCATGAGGGCCGCTGCGGGAACCCCAGCTTCTACGGCAAGAACCTCTGGTTCCGCCGGAGCTAATGATCCCCCGGCAAGCCTGCCGGGGCAAGGCTTGTCGGGAACGCTTGCTTCAACTGTACAGACCCTTGGATCTGCAGGAGCAAACTGTCCCTCAGCGTTCTGACTGTCGATCCTGGGGACCTTGGCGGCGGCTTCGGGAAGATCCGCTGGCAAGTAGTCGCCGGAGACCAACTTTCTCTTCTTACTTTGCCCAACTGATGGTGCAACGGATGGTTGAGTTAGCTTGAGCAGGAAGGTCCCTGTTTCCATAGGTAACTTCATCGCAGCACACTTTGAGAGGCCATCTGCAATATCATTCTGAGCTTCCATCAAAGTGCTCTTCAAGCTTCACAGTGCTCTTCAAGCTTCCTCACTTCATCAACATAAGCTTCCATCAAAGGGCTCTGATAACTCTTGTTCACTTGTCGTACCACCAACTGTGAATCTCCCCGCACAATCAACTTCTTGATCCCAACTTCGGCTGCAATTCTGAGGCCGGCAAGCAGACCTTCATACTCAGCAGTATTGTTTGTCGCTTGCTCCTTGGGAAAATGCATCTGGACAACATACTTGAGGTGCTCTCCGGTGGGCGCTATGAGTACCACGCCGGCACCGGCGCCTTGCAGCGAGAAAGCACCATCAAAGTACATTACCCATTCGCTGTTCGTTTCTTGGACGGGGACGCTTGTCTCTGGAACTTCCTCATCTGGTGTTGGGGTCCATTCAGCTATGAATTCTGCCAAAGCTCTGCTCTGTATGGTTGACGTACTCTCAAACTTGAGACCAAAGCTTGACAGCTCCAGTGCCCACTCGACGATCCTGCCTGTTGCTTCAGGATTCTGCAATATCCTCTTCAACGGAAAGCGAGTGACCATTGTTATCTCGTGTGCTTGAAAGTAATGGCGCAGCTTCCTTGAGGCCATGAGGAGGCCGAAAAGCAACTGCTGCACCCCAGAGTATCTTGATCTAGCCCCCTGCAAGAGGGAACTTACAAAATACACTGGGTGCTGCACCATCTTCCTTCGCACTTCTCTTTGTTCCTGTGCAGACTTGTCCTTGTCGGAGCCAGAGCTTGTCGGGGAAGCCTCCTACTTGTCGCTGGATTCGCTTGCCGGAGGTGTAGGCTCTTCCTCTGCCTCCCTTTCCGCTACCAACGCAGCACTAACCACTTGATTGGTTGCTGCTAGGTACAGCAGCAACTTCTCTTGTGGCCTAGGTGCGACAAGTATCGGAGTAGAGGACAGGTATCTTTTCAAGTCCTGCAGCGCTACCTCCGCTTCCGGAGTCCATTTCATAGGGCCTGCCTTTTTCAAAATCTTGAAGAAAGGCAGGGCGCGCTCTGCAGACTTTGAAATGAACCTGCTGAGGGCAGCCACACAACCAGCGAGTCTCCTTACGTCCTTGACGCGCTTCGGGGCTTCGATCTGCTCGATGGCTTTTATCTTGTCGGGATTGGCCTCAATCCCCCTCTGGGACACAAAGAACCCGAGAAGCTTGCCAGAGGGGACTCCGAAGACGCACTTCTCGGGGTTCAACTTGAGCTGGATCTTGCGCAGATTTGCAAATGTTTCTTCCAAGTCTTGGATCAGGGTATCTTTGCTCTTACTTTTGACCACTATGTCATCCATGTAAGCTTCTACATTTCTGTGGCTCAAAAGCAGTGTTCACCACCCTTGCAAATGTTGAGCCTGCATTCTTCAATCCAAAGGGCATGCGTATGAAGCAATATGTGCCGCATGGAGTAATGAATGCAGTCTTCTCTTCATCTTCCTTGGCCATGAAAATCTGGTGGTACCCTGAATATGCATCAAGGAAGGAAAGCAGCTCACATCCAGCGGTGGAGTCAACAATCTGGTCAATACGCGGCAAGGGAAATGGATCCTTGGGACATGCTTTATTCACATCGGTGAGGTCTATACAAAGTCTCCACTTCCCATTGGCCTTGCGTACGACAACTGGATTGGCCAACCACGTAGGATGGATCACGCCTCTAACTAGGCCTGCTGCTTCCAACTTCTTTATCTCTTCGGCGATGAATTCTTGGCGCTCCACGGCTTTCTTTCTGACCTTCTGCTTGACGGGCCGCGCATGAGGACAAACAGCAAGCTTGTGCTCAATTACCTTCCTGGGAACGCCGGTGATGTCAGATGGTTGCCACGCAAACACATCGACATTTGCCCGCAGGAAGGCAACGAGCGCGCTTTCCTATTTGCTGTTGAGCGTAGCACTGATGGTGAAGGTACCACCAGTGCCGTCCTCCTTGGCGGACACCTTCTTGGTTGCCGGTGGAGCGGCCATCCCTTTCTTGCACTTGCCGGTGGAGCTCGATGGAACGTCCTCGACGGCAGCGCAGCACTCCGAAGAGGTGCGTTTGCCGGAGTGGGCCCCAGAACCCTTGCCGGACTTGGTCTTGGTCTTCCCCCCGGGAGCTTCAGCGGCAAGTGTGTTGCTTTCTGCTGCGGCTGCTGCATCCCGGTATATCTTGTCGGCGCAGATAAGCGCGTCTTTCTTGTCGCCAGGGACAGAGATGACGCTTATCGGCCCCGGCATCTTGAGTACGTTGTAGGCATAGTGGGAAGCTGCCATGAACTTGGCGAGGGCAGGACGTCCAAGTATCCCATTGTATGGCAATGGGATATCGGCCACGTCGAAGGTTATCCTCTCTGTCCAGAAGTTGAGTTCCCCGCCAAAGGTCACTGGCAGAGTAATCTTCCCCTTCGGCTTGCTCCTCCCCGGGTTTATTCCTTGGAACAACCCGGTTTCTTCGAGCTCGCCGTCTGGGATCTGGAGTTTCTTGATCACAGCCGAGGAGATCAAGTTCAGGCCGGCCCCGCCGTCAACCAACATTTTGGTGACCTTGAGGTTGCGGATGGTTGGTGAGACCAACATCGGCAAGCACCCGACCGCCGTTGTGCGGTCAGGGTGATCCTCAAGATCAAAAATGATGGGCGTGCTGGACCACTTCAGCAGCCTGCGTGACTCGACGGGCGGCTCAGCTGCGTTTACTTCCCGCACCCATTGCTTGAGTTGGCGGTGGGAAGTATGCAGAGAGGCGCCTCCGTCGACACACAGAACTTCTGTGGCCTTCTGGAACTCCTGCTCGCTGTTATCTCCTTCCTCCATGTCGTCGTCGTCTTCTTCCTCATCCTTGTCGCGGCCCCGGGGAGGTCGATCACCTTGCCGCTGCTTGGCCTTGCCGCGGCATCCTCCCCGGCCATTAAATGGCCGCTTCTTGCTTGGCTCTCCCCGCCACCTTGGGCCTTGTCCTTGTCGCGCCGCTCGTATTCAGCCTTCTGCTACTCTACGAGGTACTCGACTCGCTTGCAATTCTGCAGATCGTGGCCCTTGGTGCGGTGGATCTTGCAATATTGCTTGTCGGAGCCGTCCTGCTTGTCGGCTGCCGCCACAGAGGCAGGCTCCTTGCCGGAACCGTCAGCCTGTGCCTTCTTGGCGGAGCCTCCTTGCCGGACTGCTCGACGACCAGCACTTCCTTGCTCTTCTTTCTTATGTTGTTCCGCCGTCGGCTCTTCTTTGTCGGGGCGGCGTCCTCACTGTCACTTCCTCCTGCGCCAGTATCTTCTCCGGGGAGTCTCCTCCCCTCTTCGGCGCGCGCGCACTTGTCAGCTAGAGCGTAGAGCTCGCTGACATCCCGAATCTTGGTCATGGCCATTTCTTCCCTCATGCGGCAGTTACGCACGTTCTGGTGGAACGCGCTGATAACCGCGGCGGGGTGAACGCCGGGGATGTTGTGTTGCACGCGGCTGAACCTCTGGATGTACTTGCGCAGGGACTCTCCTTCCTTCTGGGCCAATATGTGGAGATCGCTCTCTTGGCCGTGGGGTTTGTGGCCGCCCGTGAAGGCGCCAACAAACTGGTGGCACAGATCTGCCCACGAAGAAATGGAGCCTTCCGGCAAGTGCATAAGCCAGGAGCGGACGTTTGGCTTAAGCACTAGCGGGAAGTAGTTGGCTAGTATCTTCTCGTCGCGTCCCCCGGCAGCCTGCACCGCGATGGTGTAGATGCTGAGGAACTCCGAGGGGTGCGTCTTGCCGTCGTACTTCTCGGGTACATCGGGCTTGAAGTTTTTCATGCTGGGCCACTGGACTCGCCGCAGCTCACGGGTGAACGCAGGGCAACCTGCCGCGTTCGGCAAGTCGCCTGGCTCACCGGCCACGTACGTGTCGACAGCGGTCCCAGCGCGCTGATCCGATTATCGCTGGGCTTCTTGTCAGCGCTCGATGCGCGTTCGAGCGTCTTCTTGCCGCCGGTCGTCGGGGACTTGGCGCTGGTCCCGACGAGCCCGCGGATCCGACGACGCCGTGGAGTCGTCGTCGACGTTAATCCGGCGGGTTGGTGTCTTCTGCTTCCGCGGCGGGGAGTGCACGGTGGTCGCACCCCCGGCGGTCTTGTTGCCATCGGCCTTTGTCTGGTCGACTTGCCGTGGCCGCGATGTCGCCGGCTGCTGCGGCGTGTCGTTGTTGGCGAAGGCGATGAGACTCTGGATCGTCGCCCTCCAGTCTTCGGCCTTGTCTGCCGCTGGAGGGAAATCGAGAAGCAGCTGTGCTCTTGCTAGAGCTTCTGCTGGAGAGGAAGGAAGCGGTGGCGAGCGGTGCGAGGAGCGAGATATGCTCGGACTTCTAACAGGGTTAGAAGGAGCAGTTTCTCGCCCCGGCGACCGCGCCTTGCTCGTGCCAGGACGATGGCCTTGAGCATCCCGCGAGCCTCCGGCTTGTCCTTGCCCCAGCAAGCGTATGGTACCTCCTGTACCACGGCGCTTCTGGCCTGTCGTCTGCTGAGAGGGACGTGGTGCGTCTACGGACACCGAGGCTTTGGAATTCGCCCGGTCGTCCGTCTTGTCCTTAGACTTGGTGGCGCTGTGAGTTTCCTCGCCGGCGACCACCCTTCCGCCGGCGTCTCCCCCACCAACCGTTGGCTCTGGTAGCGGTGGGATCGACGCAGACGGGCCCGCGACCTCAGAAGCCTTCTTCTTCGGAGGCATGCTGATGTTGCTGATGAAGTTGATGAAGCTGGAGAGGTTGATGAAGAATGCACCCGCGTGAGCGCCGGATCAGGTTCACACAACCTCGACGCCCCCTACCTGGCGCGCCAAAGATGTCGGGGGAAACTGTCCTCCCACGAGCACCTATGGGACCGGAGCCCCTTCTACGTTGCGGTAAGGGAGCGGAGGGAGCAGGTAGAGCGGATCGAGGGGCACACGCGGGCAGTTTACCCAGGTTCGGGCCGCGAGGACGCGTAAAACCCTACTCCTGCCTTGGTGGTATTGAGCTCGGGAGCTTGAAGAGCTACAGTGCTAGCTACACCGAGCCAGAGAGTTGCTTAGGTTCCGAACCCCCTCTACGTTGTGCATGGGCCTCCTTTTATAGCTCAAAGGGGTCACCAACAGGTGTCAACGTAGAGGAGGGTAAAAGTGTAAATTTGGTGGTAGTTGTAACAGTGCGTGAATAGTGCATGAATAGTGGTCTTCACCTAACTTTGACAGTGGGGGACAAGGGCATTAAATGCCCGTCGCCGTCGACCCCAAAAGCGCCCGCCCATGCTTCTCCGTTCGCCACGGCGGTAGCCTCGTCACCGTGGCTCGCCACCGTGTGCCCCAGGCTGCACAGCCGTCCGCCACGCGTCTCTGGAAGGGCCCCAGGGCGACGCGTGGGCAGGTGAGCTGGAGCGCGGGCACACAGCGTGGGTTTTCCCGGCAAGCACCTTGCCGGGGTCCTGATCTTGCCGGGCCCGGAGGCTTGTCGCTCTCCGGGCCCCTGCCGGGGCGCATGATGCGCCGAGGCATCTCTTGGGATATGTGTCCCTTGGTCCTCCTGGCAAGTCCCACTCGCCAGGGTCTTGTGTTAAAGCGATAACCTTGAGCCTGGTGCGGCCTTCCCGGCAAGCTCCACTTGCCGGGGCCTTGATCTTCTGACTTGTATACTTTGTTCTTGAATGGCTTCATAGGGACCGAAAAGGTTTCCGGCGAGCACGTGGTGAACCCTGCCGCGGGAAGCTGCTACTGCCCGTGCACAAGTTGGGGTACTAAGGTACCCCTATCTTAGTACACCGACACCTTCGAGAAGCTAAATTTAGAGCAAGAGCATGAGTTCCTAAAAGCTATCAATGATGATATCGAAAGAAGAGTTCCTCTTATATTGCCAAACGCCTCCTCTTGTCTACTTATATGCCACAAGTAAAATCCAGCAGTAAGAGCAAGAAAGGTTCTTCCTCTAGCAGTAACAATAACCATGCTAAATCCAATATTGTTGCTTCTAGTAGGTCTCTTGATTCCACTAATGATTCTCTTATCCAAGTAACACTTGAGGAAGAAAATAGCTTATTTAAGGGAATTATAGAGAAGGTTATTTACAAGAGCCTTGCCGGAAGTAAGCAATTTGAGGAAATTGTACGCAAGCAAGGAGGGCACCGAAAGAATCAAGGTCTTGGTTTTGAACAAAAGTTCAATGCCAATGGAGTTGAGTGGGAAGAAGATCAATACTCCAAGATGAAGTTTGTTCCTCAATAAGAGAAGTATGACCCCACTTCTTTCAATGGAACACGAGCTCAAGATGATCTTCGACCACAAGACAACAAGCTAAAATGCAAGGAAAAGCTTCAAGAAGAAATTGACTTGTTTGAAGAAGCTCCTAAGACCATGGTCAAGTGGGTTCCAAGGACTACATCAAGTACGACTACAACTCCAAGGATTCCCATCAAATTGATGTGGATCCCAAAGAAGAAGACTAGAGTGTTCTTGACGGTGACTTTGCCAACATATTTTCACTCTCTTTTGGCAAGGACTTATGCAATCAACTTTCACAGCTTGCATCAAGTTCATGTAGTCACAAACACTCTTGTTGGTAAGATAAGGGACAAGGTAACCTAATGCTTTCATGGACATCAACATATGTGTAATTCACTCTATGTCTATGGATATCCTTGTATGTTCCTTGTGGGACTAACCCATGTAGGTATTGAAAGTACAACACTCCAATGTATTGCTCCAAAAGATCTACATCAACATTGAGCATCCACATATTCAACATCTACATGAAGTCATCATCGACAAAACCCAAGGTTAGTTCATCCCTCTTAGGGGGGATATTACATCTAGGGGGAGCTTTGCTCTAAAAATTGAGCTAAAGCAACTCTAATGGTGTGAACCCCCACTTGTGCTTAAACGATGAGTATGACTTATGATCAAATGTTGTCATTTGGCTGCTAAGTCAATATACTCATATATAGATGCCTAGACATGGCCCATTGCTCGATAGATGCTAGAGTGTATGTGCATGCTTTGTCACATGTTTCATTTGCTATCTTATTGGGTGAGCATGTTGATTGAATAATTTTCTCCATTCAAGGACATCCATTTGTAGTTTTGTTTGTTTGGATTTTCTTTGGCCAAATGGATGTACAAGAAATCCTAAGTACCTACTCTAGCTATCTATGCTCTTCTTGTCTCAAACCCTATTCATGCTACATCACAAAATTTGAACAAGTCTTTTTCGGACCCTCCGAGTGAGGAGCACTCGAAGCCACCGATCCGTCAAGGTCTGGCCTCCAAAACCTTCTGGTGAATTTCGGTCAAACCAAAACACTCATATCTGGTCCCACCGAAACCACTAGATTGATCTAGGTTTTCACCTTGGTGCCACCAATTAGAACTATTCGGTCTCACCGAGTTGGAAAAACTGCAAGCACTTTTGCATCTCGGTGCCACCGAGCAGTTCCACTCGGCACCACCGATAGCTAATGGGTATATATATGCCGCGGCTGTTGGATTACGGGCTCCGCAAACCCAAGAAGTTCGAACACAGGGGCGTGAACGAAGATCTCTCCCACTCACGTCTACCTAGCGTCTCGCCCTCGTCCAGTGAAGAGATTCAAGCAAACAACAAGTAAAGCACACAAGAGTTTACCCAGGTTCAGGCCACCTTGCGGTGTAAAACCCTACTTCCTACTTTGGTGGATTGGCCTCGGGAGGGCTTGAATTTGGATGAATATAGTGGTTCCTGAGCTCAGGAGGAGAGCTCAGGAGGGTCAGGAGGCGAGGGTTCTTGCTCCTTTGTGCGAGGGCAGAGTTTCTAGATCTGATCGACTTGTCCCTCATATTGGGGATCCTGGCTACTTATATAGGCGGCCAGGGTCCTCTTCCCCCGAAATATTTAGGTGGGAAGGGATCCCACAACGGACACTTGATCCGGAACACAAGGACGTTCTTGTCCTGACAGAAGCGGTCTTCGCCTGGAAAAGGATCAGGCGATGATGCGGTGGTGGGCTCGGTGGTGACATCCTCCCTGTCGTCCTTGCGGTCTTCGGTCTTGTTGCACCGAAGGGGAAACCTTTGTCCCGCTCCTCGGGAACCTGCGCCTGCGCTGTCTCCTTTGCACCAAAATGGCAACTGTGCCGCTGGCACGCGCTGGCACCCGCTGGCGCGGTGCATCACTACTTGTGTCACTGCCTCCTCCTGAGGCAGGTTGGGCCTTGGATTCTCCGCCCCTCCGGAGCTACCTAGCCGAGGCCGCTCCTGAGGGGGTGTTGATGTTGTACTCCTCGTGAGTCCTAGCCCCCTCGCGAGGGTCTTGGGCAGCTGGTCGATCAGCTGAGCCGTACCAGGCAGTTGTTGGAGCGCGTCGTGGCTCGCAAACAGGCAAGTCTGGGTACCCTGGTTCCTAGGACGCCGACAGTAGCCCCCGGGCCCAAGGCATGCGCGGAGTAGGCTTCAGGGCGAAGCCTTAGCCGAGGACGGAGCGCCGCGGGCCCCCAAAAGGCTGCGGGCCAGGCTGGCGCGTGACGGTTGGATGGGACGTGGGCAACTCCGCTCCCACACAGTCTCGGCAACTGTGTGACTTGACAACTCCTTGGGAGGGTCATTATGGCCGCGCGTGAGTGGTCGACGATTGGTCTTCGCGACGTATAAACAGGGGGTGAGGCGCCACGTCCTTCATTTGACTATTGCGGATCAACCCCTGCTCTTCCCACTTCTCCAAGGGGCATTTCATGGCGCCGATACGTAGGTTCTCGGCCGCGGAGAAGGGGAAGACCCCGATGGTGGAGCCCGAACAACTCCCTCCGAAGAAGAGGCGCCGTGATTCTCCAAGAGCGCCCCTGAGACCAACGAACGCCCGTACATGGTGCACGCGGGTGCCACCAGGATTCCCGCTTCCCTTGGGTGCTCTCGCGACAGGCGGACGAAGCGGGGGCGGCGACGGGGGCGGTGCGGTCAGCCGCCCAGAAAGACGGGCGATTTCGCGTGCCCTGCCGTCGTCTCATACCGAAGACGACGTCCGCGAGTTTATCGTGTGGGCGGGAGCCCCTCCGTATTCTTGGATCCTTCTTCCTCCATTCCTGAAGGAGGTGCTACCGGCTCACGGCCAAGTGACGATGCAGCTGCGGCATGAAGGGTGCCACCTTACCCCTTCATATGCCGACGTGGAGGTGGTCCCCTCCGGCTAGGTCTTCATGACCTGGGGTTGGGGCGTAGTGCGCCGCGCCTGCGCCCCCGCCGGGAGGCACATTCTTCATTTCGCACTGGATGGGACAGGCATGCTGAGCTTCAAGGTCTTCGGGGCGGACGGCTGTTGACTGGCGTGTAGTGCGGGGGATGGGCTTGCCGGCGACCATCTCCCATGCTGCCAGGGCAGCAAGGCCCGGGGCGAGGCGCTCGCCATTGGTTGCACCTCCGATTCCTCCGGTAGCAGCTATGCTTCTCTTGAGACGGCCTCGAGCTCCGACGAGAGCTACGAGCCGCCAAGTCATCGTTCCTATCATCGGAAGGGAACATGGTCCTCCCGGCGCTGCCGTAGTTGAAGGAGTCCGGGCCGCATTCCTCCGAGAACGGCCCTTTTTAGCTTCATCCCTGCGAGACATCCATGAACGACCCCATGAGGGCGTGTAAATCCTTTGTGATACTTTTGCTATTATCTGGCGTTATAAACTTATGTTCGTCATGAGGCCCTTTGCTGGAGCATGGCTTTCCCTTTCTCTCGTCCCCGCGGTAGTTTAGGGCCCTACGCCTACGAGACCCAATCCCTAGACAAGCTTCAGCCGACACTGGTATGCCAGGTCGCGATGACGTGGTCAAGGCCAGGAGGTGAGCGACCCAGGATCCGGTAATAGCCCCCGAGGCGTGATGCTCGGGAGGTCCTTCTTGGCGTGCAGGTAATCGTCCACTAGGGCCGGCGAGAGGGGCTTTTCGTGCTCCAGTGAATACATGATTACAGTGGGTGGAAGTGTAGGTACGCGAGTAGATGCGAGCGTTGAAAGCTTATCTTAGTGATCCCCTACGGTCAGGCGACAGTGGCACTTGATCTTCTGTCACATTTCCCGCAGGGCGAGGCTCTATGCTTCTTGGGACCCGAGGCCCTGCGCCCGAGTCATCTCCGTGAGGAGGTGGCAGTAGTCGCTCCTAGGCCACCGAACATAGAGGGCACGACTGCTGAGGCCCTGGAGGCGAAGGTCAAGGAGAAGGTGTTCCTCCGGGTTGCTGCTACCGCGACCGAGGAGGCGGAGACTGGTGACGACGCGCTTGGTGATGCCTGACCTGTTCCTGTTCGGACGAGAGAGATCAAGTGCCTCGAGGAGGCGTAAGAACTCATTTGAATTTGAAGGACTTGGTATTATTGTAATAACTAGATTGAACTTGATGATTTCCGTGCTTGCTTCCTTTCATGTTTGCTTAGGTGCTCTGCGTCGGCAGGGCCCAACCCCGCACATACCTCGATCACCATTGAGCCCTCCGGGTGACCGGGGTTATCCTAATAACTAGACTCAAGGAATGAGGGGCTACGTGGCTAGTGAGGCCCCTAGGTCGCAATGCCCAGGGGCCCCCTTGACGTTCAAACGATCTCGTTTGCGTTCTACGTCGGCAGGGCCCAGCCCCGCGCATACCTCGACAGCCATTGAGCACCGGGCTCAAGGAGTGAGGGGCTACGTGACTAGTGAGGCCCTTGGGCCGCGATGCCCAGGGGTCCCCCTTGACATATGAACGGCTCTCATGAGGGAGAACGAGCACCATACCTTGCTCATGAGCCTTCGCCTAGGATGGGGTGCGAGAAAGCCAGGTGAAAGCACATTTGCTCTCCGGGTGGTTTTGGTAATTAATGACAACATACTTTGTGGTTGGACTAATACTTTTATCAAGTATGTTTCAGGAAACCCAATCACATTGGTATGGCAAGATGATTGAAGAAGTGGACCCCTCTAGTGCTAAGACAAGCATTGGCAAAAGCTCAAGACTCCATTTTTGGTTTAGTGATCAAAGATCACATTGAGTCCATAGGAAAAGCCAATACTATTAAAAGGGGATGAGGTTGTGTTAATGTTCTTGTTGCTCAAGTGCTTGGTGATCTAACTCCCTCAACTATCAGCACTATTCACTACTTAACACACACCCATAAGTAATCTCGGTCAAACCAACTCTGTCTCACCGAGATGAAGTTATCTCTACAAACCCTAACATCTCGGTCACACCGATTCTTTCAAATCAGTCCCACCGAGATGAACCACTTCTGCCATTTTCCAAACCCTAGAAAAATCGGTCTTACCGAGTTTGAGATCGGTCACACCGAAACTGAACTGCCAACCTTCTGTAACCATTTCACATCATATCAGAATATCCGAGTTTGCATTATCGGTCTCACCGAAATGGGCAAGGTTCTGCCTTGACTCAAATCGGTCGCACCGATAATTCATTTTCGGTCAAACCGATTCTGGCATGTTCCTACTCTTTCTCAAATCGGTCCAACCGAGTTTTCTTTCTCGGTCTCACCGAAATCTCCAACGTTCATATCAGATACACTTTCGGTCTCACCGAGATGGTATTTTCGGTCCCACCGAAAATCCCAACGTTCACTATATTTGAACTTTCGGTCTGACCGAGTTTTCACTTCGGTCTGACCGAGATTGGTCAAATGTGTGTGTAACGGTTGGATTTTGTGTGGAGGCTATATATACCCCTCCACCCCCTCCTCATTCGTGAGGAGAGCCATCAGAAAGTACCACCACTTCTACCATACACTTTCTGAGAAGTGAACCACCTACCCTTGTGTTGAGATCAAGCCATTCCATTCCTACCATATGAAACTTGATTTCTAGCCTTCCCAAGTTGCCTTCCACTCAAACCCTTCTTCCACCACAGCCATATCAGTGAGGAGAGTTGAGTGTTGGGGAGTTTATCATTTGAAGCACAAGAGCAAGGAGTTCATCACCATCAACACCGTCTATTACCTTTTGGGGGGTGGTGCCTCCTAGATTGGTTAGGTGTCGCTTGGGAGCCTCCGTCTTGATGATGTGGAGTTGAACCAAGAAGTTTGTAAGGGCAAGGAGATCGCCTACTTCGTGAAGATCTACCCCGAGTAAGGCTAGTCCTCCGTGGGCGTAGGCCGTGATGGAATAGACAAGGTTGCTTCTTCGTGGACCCTTCGTGGGTGGAGCCCTCCGTGGACTCGCGCAGCCGTTACCCTCCGTGGGTTGAAGTCTCCATCAACGTGGATGTACGATAGCACCACCTATCGGAACCACGACAAAAATCTCCGTGTCACCAAACTGCGTTTGATCTTCTCCACTTCCATTTACTATATATGCAATTTACTTTCCGCTGCCCATACTCTAGAATTGCATGTGTAGTATGTTACTTGACTTGATCTTAATTGCAAAACTGCCTAAAACTTTGCACAACCAAAAGGCAGATTTTTTATCTTATCAAGTAGTCTAATCACCCCCCCTCTAGACCTACTTCTTCGATCCTACACCAGGTGTCTGGGCACCTAGTAGGGTGGCGTCTGCCAGGCGTGGCCTGAGCATAGCCCCCGTGCCTAGCCCCCCTCGTGACACCCATCCAAGGAGAAGCTGTGAACATCGTGAGCTGAAAAGCTCCCTGAGGTTGGTGCGGCCGCTGGGGGCCGCCCTCAGTTGTTTATAACTAGCGTGGAGAAGAGAGCTACCACACTTGCGCGGAGTGTGGGCATGACCGCGCCTCGGTCGTAGTGGCCAATGCAGAGCTTGGTGCTTCCACTGGTTCGTGGGCATAACCGCTCCTCGGTTGGTTCTGCCAGCGCGGAGCATAGCACTTCCACTTGACCGTGGGAGGGAGCCTCCCACCGGGAGAGACTCCGGGGCGTGTACAGCCCCGTCCTGACACGTGGCTTGCACGGCAGGACAGCCAAGGTGTATATGGGCCCTCCTCAGGACGAGTTGAATGACTCTGAGGAAGTTCTCGTGAGCTTACGCATCACTCACGAGACCCTAACCCGAGGCGGGTTGCGCCTGAGTCTTCTTCTGCAAAACATGAAAAGAGAGGTGTTGTGTTGACCTGTGCCGAGTGCATCTCTAGAGGGCATCGCATGAGAAGGCGGCAACACCAATGACCCCAGGAGGTGACGTTAGCGGGACCGGCCCACAAGACAGAGCTCAGCCGCTGGATTTATCAACGCTGCAGGGATGGACCCGAGCACAGACGTCGTGCCTAGTCTTCTCACGCAACAGTCCAAAATAAAAACAACCGGCGCGCGGTTCTTGCGTGAGCGAGGCACCTGCCACTGGCCCCTACTTACCCATCCACGATTAGCCCATGCGAGAACAAGGCACCAAGGACCACGGGAGGTGACATCACGGGAATGGCTCACGAGACAGAGCTCAGCCCTTGGGTTTAGCGACACTGCAGGGACGGACCCGAGCACAGACGTCGTGCCAGTCCTTAATCATGGGGCGGTCGCGAGTGGGCTCGCAAGGGCTCATGACCTTAGTGGCGGTGAGAACGCCAAGCATATAGGTAATGCAAACAGGAAGAAGCAACTAGCCTGGATTCATGCGCAAAAAGAGATAGCTGCGGGGGGATAGCCCCAGCAGCTCGAGGATGATGCAGCCCGGGGGGCGCCCATTGATTGAAAACCTGAAACGTCACCTGACACTTGACGAAGAAGAGTTGGGGTAGCTGAAGACGCAAGCCGTGCGGGTTGCTCCTGAGGATCGTCAGGCTCCTGAGGCCCAGGGGCTCAGGAGTCCCTCAGTGGTTGCGGGGGGTCCGGTTCTCGCTCCGTCTGGACCGCTTGCCACTGAGCCTCCCGAGCCCCAAAGCCTGTCGCGCGAGGCGCTGGAACGTGATAGCTGCGCTGCGGAAGCCAAAGAGCATGTGGACATAGCTGCAGGGGAGGGCCCTCCTCCGGCCGACCGCCGTCGGACAGAAGGGCTCCAAAAAAGCGGCTCAGTTGAGACCCGCGACATCGATGCAAACGCGGAAGTGGTCGCTCGGGTTGCGGGTAGGTGAGCTTGGCATCATGCGGTTATGCCCACCGCGTATGAGCCTGGTGTACTGAAGTTCCTGAGTAACCTGGTCGATGAAGTCCTGAGCCCCCAGCGCTGTACGGCTCACGCTGGGCTCACAAAAACGCGTGTCGAGACACGCATGCCGGTGGTGCCCGAACACCTCCCTCGAGACACTGGTCAGGCCGGAGACACTCCAGAGGAGAGCCCCCGAGCCCGTCCTGAGGGGGCGGTTGGGCGCGTCTCCCTATGCGAGGGTGTAGGGCGCCTCGTCGGCAGGCGCGAGTCTTGAGGCGGAACCGTCAGGAGCCCCTGCGTCCCGAGTTCCACTAGCGGGCAGGTTCTTCTTCTTCTTGGGGGCGGTCTGCAGGGCGAAGACGACTCAATCCTCGTTGGAGCTCTCGACCGCCGCGGTCTGGTAGGAACGCTCTAGGGAACGCACCGCTTCCTTCTCGTCGGAGGCGATCGTGATGACTCCGCCACTCCCAGGCATCTTGAGGATGGTGTAGCCGTGATGGGTCGTTGCCATGAACTTGGCGAGGGCAGAATACCTGAGGATGGCGTTGTACGGGAGGTGGATGTTGGCGACGTCGAAGTCGATGAGCTCGGTGTGATAGTTGTTGCGGTCTCCCAAGGTGACGGGGAGGCAGACCTGCCCCATCGGGAGTTTGGAGCCATCCGTGACTCCGTAGAATGGCTTGGTCGGGTGGAGCTGATCGTACGGGACCTGGAGCGTCTCGAAGTTATGGACGGAGAGGATGTTGAGCCCTGCTCCGCCATCGATGAGGGTCTTGGTCACGAGGACATTGCTGATGGTCGGGGTGCAGAGCATCGGAAGAGCGCCTAGGGCTGCGGTGCACTTGAGCTGGTCCTTGGGGTCGAAGGCGATGACCTTCTTGGTCCACCTGAGGTTGCGCGTGGCGTCAGGCCTGGGAAGCGCCACGTTCACCTCGCGAGCGAACTGCTTGAAGATGCGATGGGAAGCCGGAGCATGGGCTCCTCCCAAGATGCACGCAACCGCACGCGGTTCCTGAAAGCCCCCTGCTCCATCTCCCTGGCGGTCGTCGTCGTTCCTTCTTGGTGGTGGTGGCAGCGGAGGCAGATCTAGCTTGAACTAGCCGGGCCAGATGAGGCGCCGTAGCTCGGGAGCTAAGGCGCGACATCCAGCCACTCTCATGATTGCACGCGCCCCCTGCGCCTGCGGTGCTGGTTCTTGGGGCGCTGGTGCCACCACCTCCTGTGGTGCGCGGTCTTGGTGCTGCGGGACATGGGGGCCGCGAGCTCCTGCCTGGGAATGAAGGATCACCAGTCAGCTCTCCTTGTCGCGTGCATGGGCCGTGCGGGGCGGCTCACGCCGCGGAGCCTCACGCCTGGCCTCCTAGCCGACGCTGTAGAGTGGAGGTGGAGCCGGGACACCGTGGCCCTCGTTCCCCGCCATGGGCGATTGGGGACGGGAGGAGTGAGTTGGTGCAGGTGCCTCCCAGGCGGCGTTGACGAGCTCAGTGATGCGGTGGAGCCACTCGTCGTAGAGGTCGTCCGCTGGGCGGTAGCGTAGGAGCTCCCGCGCCATCAATAGCGCAGGCTGCTGGTAGACTGGTCCACGGTGGACTAGCGAGGACGACACCACGGCTGGTGAGGGTGACGGCGTCGCCGTGCGGTCATCGCGCTGAAGGACAGCGGCTGCGACGAGTCCTGCTGCTCGTGGACGTCCGGGTCGGTGGCGGCGTTGGCGACCGGCGAGTTGGGGGGAGCGGCGCACCGTTGCCCGCGAGCGCTGTCTGAGCGACATTCACGGCGCGGCGAGCGGCGCGTGCTCGGCGTGTGTCCACCATGGTCGTGGAGCAAAGTCGACGACGAGAGCGGGACAAGGTCGTCGGAGAGGCGAGACCTCGACACGCCCCTACCTCGCGCGCCAAATGTCAGATTACGGGCTCCGCAAACCCAAGAAGTTTGAACACAGGGGCATGAACAAAGATCTCTCTCACTCACGTCTACCTAGCGTCTATCCCTCGTCCAGTGAAGAGATTCAAGCAAACAGCAAGTAAAGCACACAAGAGTTTACCCAGGTTCGGGCCACCTTGCGGTGTAAAACCCTACTTACTGCTTTGGTGGATTGGTCTCGGGAGGGCTTAAATATGGATGAATACAGTGGTTCCTGAGCTCAGGAGGGTCAGGAGGCAAGGGTTCTGGCTCCTTTGTGCGAGGGCAGAGTTTCTGGATCTGATCGACTTGTCCCTCATAGTGGGGATCCTGGCTACTTATATAGGCAGCCAGGGTCCTCTTCCCCCGAAATATTTAGGTGGGAAGGGATCCCACAACGGCCACTTGAGCGGGAACACAAGGACGTTCTTGTCCTGACAGAAGCGGTCTTCGCCTGCAAAAGGATCAGGCGATGACGAGGTGGTGGGCTTGGTGGTGACATCCTCCCTGTCGTCCTTGCGGTCTTCGGTCTTGCCGCACCGAAGGGGAAACCTTTGTCCCGCTCCTCAGGAACATGCGTCTGCGCTGTCTCCTTTGCACTGAAATGGCAACTGCGCTGCTGGCACGCGCTGGCACCGGCTGGCGCAGTGCGTCGCTGCTTGCATCACTGCCTCCACATGAGGCAGGCTGGGCCTTGGATTCTCCGCCCCTCAGGAGCTACCTAGCCGAGGCCGCTCATGAGGGGGTCTTGATGTCGTTCTCCTCGCGAGGCCTAGCCCGCTCGTGAGGGTCTTGGGCAGCTGGTCGATCAGCTGGGCCATACAAGGCCGTGGTAGGAGCGCGTCGCGGCCCGCAAACAGGCAAGTCTGGGTACCCTAGTTCCCAGGACCCGACAGCGGCCCGTCGTTTGGAAATTTCTTCAAACTCTCGAGCTCGCGCCCCCGCCCCCAATTGCTGCCACTCTTGGTCTCCGGATCATCGCCGTCTCCACCTGTGCACTGTCGTCGCAGATCCCTGCCCCTGTCAACGGGAATATCCTTCGTCGTTGCCGCCGTAGCGAGCCATAACTAAGTTAGGGTATGGTTCGAACCCTTTGTGCAAACTGCTTTATCCGATTCAATGCACAAAGTTATTGCCAATATTCTTGCCACAATTGAAATCTTTCTATCCTCACAAAAGTTCCTTTAGAATAGATTTGATGCAAAATCTTAGGGCTAGGTTTCCGCCGAGCTCATCTCGGACCGACCAAAATGAAGTTTTCGGTCCCACCGATTGGCTCCGGCCATTGCACTAAGTACAACTCGGACTGAAATGTACTGATCGGTGAGACCGAAAGCAATTTGTCTGTGAAACCCTAGCATCTCGGAGTCACCCAACTGCAACTTAGTCTGACCGAAACTGCATGTTTAGACTCTGTTAAGTGCTTCGGTGTCACAGAGATTATCATATTCGTAGCTTCGAAATGTGTACTGCAGAAAACTAAAGTTAAGATTTTGTCTCAATTTTTGCAAAAAAACAGCTGCATTTTGTGATGCTCATCCACTCTGCATATACCTATCTACTCACAGGGTCAGTCTTGCAAAGATGTCAGATGCAAGTTATAGTCAGAACAGGTCAGGAGATGAAGTTGGTCTCAGTGAGGGCACTAGTCCTAGTGGAAGCTATTATGAGAGTAGCAGAAGCACTCCAAGCAATCTGCCTAAGGCTACTACAAATTCAAGAAAGATGAAAACCTCACATAGTGAGGATGAAGATTTTGTAGCTGATGAGGCTACTTCCAAGAAGAAGGTTGTCTCAGAGGAGTATGGTATAGCTGCTACCACCAAGCCTGGTTTTCCTAAGAAGACTCCTGCCAAGAGAGCACCAATTTCCAAAGTCAGAAAATCCACAATTTCTCAAGAGACTATGACTTCCACACTTGAACAGTCTGATGATGATGATGCTGAAATTGGGAAGAAGAAGAAGAGAGCTAGGTAGACCACTGCCACAATGCTTGGCAAGACTTCTATGAATGAAGAAGAGGAAGAGGAAGAGTCAGCTGATGCACCTCCAGCCAAGTCTCAGAAGGTCATGGGAGATGCCAATGAAATCTGCTATTGCTCCCTCCAAGCCCAAGAAAGTTACTAAGGTGTCTGCTCCTAAGGTTGCTGCTCCAAAGAGATCCACTAGAAATATCCCTGCTTCAGAGAAGAAGAAGGCCCCAGTGCCATAAGTTCAGGAAGATGTTGACCCCCAAATGCTCAGAAAGTTGAAGCCCAAGATTCTAGATCACAATGTTGCTCATCTTGTTGTTGATAACATGAAGTTAAGGAAATATAGTGGGTTGAGAGCCTAGAGAAGAATGATCCCTATGCTGTGAGGAGGAGGACTGTCGTTGATTACAAGTTCCACACCAAGAAACAACATGACTTTATGTGGAAGTTTTGCTTGATAAGAATCCTATGGTGTGTGACATGAAATGGGTGGATTAGAAATACAATGATAAGAATGAGGACTACTTCCCCCATGTTCATGAGAATTTCAGACGAGCAGGTGTTGATGCTTTTGTTGGACAAAAGCTCACAAAATGGAATATGAGATGGTGATGCAATTCTATTCCACTGCACATTTCTACCCATATGGCGAGATAGTATGGATGACTGAGGGCATCAATCATCAATCTCGGAGTGGGGTGCTCTTATCAAGGCCCCAACAGAAGAAGAAAATGATGTTGATGTTTATGCCAAACCCAGGATGGATCACAACTCTATGGAAAATATGTACAAGACCATCCTAGATGAAGCTTTGGGATTTCACAAGTTTGGTTCAATTTACTATCTGGCAGCTGGATTAACTACCACAAACACCATTCTAAGGCACACTCCATTGCCTAAGTCCGTAGATCACAGGATGATACATGGTCACTCCATCAACCTGCTGCACTTGTTTGACAACCCTCGGAAGTTCAAAGTCATGAGCTAGATTGTAGAGTCAATCAAGAGAACTGCTGCCGATCAGAAATGGTGTTGTGGATATGCTCCACACATCTAGATGCTCATCAACTCCAAGGTTGGGACTGGAATATATGTGCTTGATAAAGAGCATCTTCCTCTTCAGCTTGAGTTCGAAGATAAGGTAGTGTTGATGGACCCTCACACCCTACATCTGTTGAAGCTCATGAGAAGGCACAAAAGGCAAAGGCTGACAAAGCATCAAAGGCGGCAAGCTCTTCAAGTGCTCCTATAGCCAACATCAAGTCTAGATATGATCAAATGAAATATCTGCTCGAAGCAACCTTGAGGATTGAGCAAAGTTTGGCCAACCTAGCCAAGAACCAGGAGAGCTTAGAGAGAATTGTTGAGACAAAGATGCATGACATTGATGTCAAAGGTCACAGATATTCAAACCATAGTTGACAAGCTAAAGGATGATATGGATGCTGCGAGTATGGACAGTGGAGATGACAGACCTACCACTCAGAGGTATCAAGCTGTGCCAAGAGCACTAAGATCTTCAGCAGTGCTAGTTGCAGATTCGAGGATCACTCACTTTGCACCTGCTACTACTGCCCATGTGCCCATTCCAGTATCAACTCCACCGGTACAACATACATCTTCTGAGGCATTTGCGGGTGTCATTGTCTCAACACCATCTACGCGTACCGGAGCGACCAACCAGAGACCCCTTCAGCAGCTCCCGGAGATCGTTCCTAGAGTGTCGTATAGCACTATACTTTTTCAAACTTTTTGGTAACTTGTTGCCAAATGGGGAGAAATGTATAGATCGTAGGCTGAGAGAGAAAGAGTCTTTTGCTTTATTGGTTTTTATTGCCTTGCTACTTTGATTGTTTGCTTTGTGCTACTTGTTTGATTATGCTCGTGAGATACTTCGTTTCGTTGTGTGGATGATCATACTACGCTCAATATGTGTGATTATTGATTATCTCTATGCTTGTTTGTGTATGACCATTCATCTTGTTTTGGTGATGCGTGCATAATATTTTGTACGCTCCACCAACATGTATGTGACATGGAAGAGTGACCCATGATGTCGCTTAGATGCGTCGATGTTTCCCCAAGAATAAGGGAGGACGCAGCAAAGCAACGGTAAGGTATTTCCCTCAGTGGTGAGACCATGGTTATTGAACCATTACGAGAACCACGCAACACTATGTAAACGGTACCTGCATACAAATAACAACCACTTGCAACCCAACGTGTTAAAGGGGTTGTTAATCCCTTTCGGGTAGCGATGCCAAAAAGTGACGGATAGATAAGATAAATTTGTAGTAGATTGATACATGCAAGTAAAACTAAATAAAACGCAGCAAGGTATTTTTGGGTTTTTGATAATATAGATCTGAAAATAAAAGAAGCAAATAAAAGAAAAGGCAAATAGCAATATGGATCTGAAAGTATATGATAGGAAAATAGACCCAGGGGTCGTAGATTCCTCTAGTGGCTTCTCTCGAGAAAATAGCATGCGGTGGGTAGATAAATTATTGTTGGGCAATTGATAGAAAAGCAAATAATTATGACGATATCCAAGACAACGATCATGTATATAGGCATCACATCCAAGATTAGTAGACCGGCTCCTGCATGCATCTACTACTATTACTCCACACATCGACCGCTATCCAGCATGCATCTAGTGTATTATGTTCATGGAAAACGGAGTAATGTAATAAGAACGATGACATGATGTAGACAAGATCTATTCATGTAGGAATAGACCGCATCTTTTTATCTTTAATAGCAACGATACGTGTGTGCCTTCCTGACCCTTCTGTCACTGGGAAAGGAGATCGCAAGATCGATCCCATTACAAAGCACCTCTTTGCAAGATAAATAGATCAAGTTGGCCAAACAAAACCCGAATATCGGAGAAGAAATACGAGGCTACAATAATCAAGATTGGATATTAAATCAAGGCAAATCTGATCATAAACTGACCATTCATCGGATCCCAACAAACACACCGCAAAAAGTCATTACATCAAATAGATCTCTGAGAGTCCGTTGAATTGAGATACAAAGAGAGAATAAGCCATCTAGATACTGCCTATGGACCCGTAGGTCTGTGGTAAACTACTCACGCATCATCGGAGAGGCACCAATGAGGATGGTGAACCCCTCCGTGATCGTGTTCCCCTCCGGTGGAGTGGCGTAACAGGGCTCTAGATTGGATATCGTGGTTTAGGAACTTGTGGCGGCTGGAACAAAATTTCATCGACTCCCCTAGGGTTTCTGGAATATTGGGGTATTTATAGAGCAAAGAGGTGGTGCAGGAGGCCACCGAGGTGGGCACAACCCACCTGGGCGCGCATGGGAGCCCAGGCGCGCCCTGGAGGGTTGTGCCCCCCTCGAGGCACCCCCCCAGGTGCTTCTCTGGCCCACTGGATGTCTTGTGGTCCAAAAAAATACTCAGAAAGTTTTGCTGTATTTGAACTCCGTTTGATATTGATTTTTTGCTATGTAAAAAACATGCAGAAAACAGCAACTGGCACTTGGCACTATGTTAATAGGTTAGTCCCCAAAAAATGATACAAAATGACTATAAATGACTGTAAAACATCCAAGAATGATAATATAACAGCATGGAACAATCAAAAATTATAGATACGTTGGAGATGTATCAACTCAGGATCCTACTCGATTGTGCATTTGCATTCGAACGCAGTTTTTTTAATAATACACAAATTTAGGGGGAGCTCTTGTTTATCACATACTTCACAAAGCGACGATGTAATTTATTCGATTTATCATTTGTAGAAGCTTTGATCTATATGTTGTCATTAATTACCAAAAACGGGGAGATTGAAAGTGCAACTAATCCTCGGGTGGTTTTGGTAATTCATAACAACATATAGCTCACTGAACTAATATTCTCTCAAGATATATATTTCAGGATGTTCAATGATTGGCATGGCATAGATTAGAGAAGTGGACCCCTCAAAATTCTAAGGACACATATTGGCAGAAGCTCAAGACTATTCATCTTTATTTTAGTGATCCAAGATCACATTGAGTCCATAGGAAAGCCAATACTATTAAAAGGGGATGAGGTGTTGCTTAACGGATTAGTTGCTCAAATGCTTAGTGATATTGCTCCGAATCCCTCAACCACTTTCTCATTCCAAATATGACAAAACCCTAAACTCCAACTCTGCCCACTGATACGTCTCCAACGTATCTATAATTTTTGATTGTTCCATATTATTATTTATGAAGTCTTGGATGTTTAATGGGATTTATCATTCACTTTTATATCATTTTTGGGACTAACCTACTAACCCAAAGGCCTAGTCCAGATTGCTGTTTTTTTGCCTATTTCAGGGTTTTGCAGAAAAGGAATATCAAACGGAGTCCAAACGGAATGAAACCTTCACGAGAGATATTTTTGGAGGAAATCACGCTCGGGAGTCTTTGGGGCCAAGCCAGGAGACGTAGGGCCAGCCCTCGAGGGTGGGGGGCACGCCCCCCTTCCCAGGGCGCGCCCCCTGCCTCGAGGCTAGCCCACACGGCCCTTGGTGCCCTTCTTCTTCCTATATATACCTACGTACCCCAGAAACTACATACGCAGAGAGAAAACCCAAATTCCACCGCCGTAGCTTCTGTTCCCGTGGAGATGCAATCTTGGAGCCTGTTCCGGGAGGGGGATCCATCACAGAGGCCTTGATCATCATCATCGTCATCACCCTCACCATGATTTGTAAATATTTTACCACAGACCTTCAGGTCCATAGCTAGTACTAGATGGCTTCTTCTCTCTCTCCGGATCTCAATACAAAGTTCTCCTCGGTCTTTGAGGAGATCTATTTGATGTAATCTCTTTTTGCGGTGTGTTTGTCGAGATCCGATGAATTGTGAGTTTATGATCAAGGTAATCTATGAAAGATATTTGGTTCTTCTCTGAACTTTTTATGTGTGCTCATAATATTCTTGCAAGTCTCTTCGAATTATTGGTTTGGTTTGGCCTACTAGATCTATAGTTCTTGCAATGGGAGAAGTGCTTGTCTTTGGGTTCAATCTTGCGGTGTCCTTTCCCAGTGACAGTAGGGGCAGCAATGCACGTATTGTATTGTTGCCATTGAGAGTAAAAAGATGGGGTTTTCATCATATTGCTTGAGTATATCCCTCTACATCATGTCATCTTGCTTAAGGCGTTACTCAGTTCGTATGAACTCAATACACTAGATGCATGCTGGATAGCGGTCGATGTGTGGAGTAATAGTAGTAGATGCAGAATCGTTTTGGTCTATTGTCTCAGACGTGATGCCTGTATACAATGATCATGCCTAGATAGTCTCATAATTATTCGCTTTTCTATCAATTGCTCAACAGTAATTTGTTTACCTGCCGTAGAATATCGCTATCATGAGAGAAGCCACTAGAGAAAACTATGGCCACTGGGTCTATTCTCAACATATCAATCTATATCTACTTTACTTTTCTTGCTTTTATTTGGTGTTTTCTTAAACTAAAAATACCAAAAATATAATTATCATCTCTATCAGATCTCACTCCCATAAGTGATCGTAAAGGGATTGACAACCCCTTATCGCGTTTGCTGCGATTATTTGTTTGTGCAGGTGCGAGGGACTGGCGCGTGGTCTCCTACTGGATTGATACCTTGGTTCTCAAAAAACTAAGGGAAATACTTATGCTACCGTGCTGCATCTCCCTTTCCTCTTCGAGGGAATACAACGCAAGCTCAAGAGGTAGCACCCACCGATTCATTCTATGTAGAGCTACCGAGTTCATATGTCTTAGCCATTGGCAGAAACCCTAACAGTTCGGCCTGACTGCTACGGCTCTCGGTCAAACCGAGATGGCCCTGGAAACTCTCTGTTTCCCTTTAATAACATTATGGTCTCACCGATATGTGCAATCGATCACACCGAGTTTGCTTGACTAAATCTCTGTTTGCTCTTTGCTGAAATTGGTTTCACGGAGTTCACGCAATCGGCGCCACCAAAATGAGGTTTTGCCCTAGCCCTAGCACATCGGTCTCACCAAGTTGTTTCGGTCGGTCCCACCGAGATTCCTAATGTTCACATTTTGAACTAAATCGGTCTCACCGAGTTCATCTATTCGGTCTGACTGAGTTGGGCCAAATGTGTGTAACGGTTGGATTTTCTATGGAGGCTATATATACCCCTCCACCCCCTTCTCCATTTGAGAGAGAGCCATCAGTACGTGCCTACACTTCCAGTATATATTTTCTGAGAGAGAACCACCTACTCATGTGTTGAGATCAAGATATATACCAATCCTACCACAAAAATCTTTATTTCTAGCCTTCCCCAAGTTGCTTTCCACTCAAATCATCTTTTTACCATATCCAAATCTGTGTGAGAGAGTTGAGTGTTGGGGAGACTATCATTTGAAGCAAAAGATCAAGGAGTTCATCATCAACACATCGTTTATTACCTTTTGGAGAGTGGTGTCTCCTAGATTGGTTTGGTTTCGTTTGGGAGCCTCCGTCAAGAATTGTGGAGTTGAACCAAGAAGTTTGTAAGGGCAAGGAGATCGCCTAATTCATGAAGATCTACCCAAGTGAGGAATGTCCTTCGTGGGCGATGGCCATGGTGGGATAGACAAGGTTGCTTCTTCGTGGACCCTCCGTCTGTCGGTGTACAAAAAGAGGGGCACACTTTTTGTACCCCTATGACTGTGCACGGGCAGTCTGAGCCACGGGCACCACCACAGCAAGCATGTCCAGGGAGGTGAGCCAGGGTAAGACCGGAGCTCGATGGAACTGGAGCAACGCCAAGAACAAGACCACAGAGAGCAAAGGGACGGAGCGGCTTCCCCCCGGCAAGATCCTTGCCGGGAGCCAGTTTCAGCAGCCTTGGCAAGACCCTTGCCGGGGCCGGCTCTCGCAGCCCCGGCAAGACCCTTGCCGCGGCAGCTCGCCCCACGCCTACGGAGCGGATCACCCTTGAGTCCACCGCCCCCATGGGGCAAGGATTCGGGAGATATCCCCGTGGTGGCATGGAGATCTTTGTGAAGACATCCAAGATCAGATACAAGCTAAGAAGACGACGACCCTTGGTGGGATCCCAGCCAAGGAGGACCACAAGACCCCCGGCAAGCACCTTGCCGGGGATGACAGCAGGCGCCGCGGCAAGACCCTTGCCGGGGACCCGGCAAGGCCCTTGCCGAGGACACCCGCAGGGCCACCATCAGGCCCGCACCAACTGAGTTTCCACCGCCCCACGCAGCTGCCGACCCAACCAGCTGGACAGGCTCCTGCGTGGCAACTCGCAGATCTTCGTGGAGACCCGCCGTTGCGCCACCTCAGCTGCCTGCCTGCCTACATGGCACCTCAGGCACCGCTGGCCAGGGCGCGTGTCAACACAAGGAGGAGCGGCGACGGACAAGACGGACGTCTCCCCTCGTCCCCGATAAAGCGATGACACCTAAGCTAAGCGCATTAAATGCGCCTTGTCCTGTAATGCAAGGGATAACCTCGCATCACTGTACCCTTTCCACCTCCTATGTGCCACTGTGGCAACCCCTTTTTCCTATAAAAGGAGGCCCAAGGCGACCAGGAGAAGGATTTCGGCTTTTTAGAACTCCTCACGACTCTTTTGGAGCTCCTCACTAGCTGAAGAACACATACATATAATCCACCAAAGCAGGAGTAGGGTTTTACGCATCTTTGCGACCCGAACCTGGGTAAAGGAACCATGTCCTGACTGTTAGATCCGCTCTTCTCTCAACCCCGCGCCCTGCAACCGTAGTAGGGATTCTTGTGATCCCATAGGTGTCGATCCAAATACATCGACCTCTTTGGCGTGCCAGGTAGGGGGCGCAGTTGTGAGAATGGGCTTTAGCAGTTAGTTCGGCGCTCCTTCATCATCATGGCGCCCAAGAAGAAGACGACGGTGGCGGTTGGCCAGTCGGAAGCCGGAAAGCCCGTCCCGACGCGGGCAAGCAGCAGACTGGTCGCAGAAAGGACCCGGGGCGCTGCTCGCGAACACCAATGCCGTCCCAGCAGCCGGAGTTTGGGAGGTGGCGATGTTTGTGCGCCTGGTAACGGGCCACTCACCGCCAGTTCCAAAGATGGAGCCCGACCCTCCGCGGGTGGCGCAGGGCCTTCCAAGGTCGCCGCCGCATCACCCGAAGGTGACGTAAGGACCTCCAGAACTCCCATGCCGGCGCCAACAGCGCGCTCCTCTCAAGCGGCGCGCGACGAACGGCGTCCACAACACGAAGATCCCGGGCGTCGCCATGTGAAGAGCCCCGAGCGCCACTCCCGGGACGCAGAAGACCTGCCCGCCCGCCGAAGCACTGGTGGAGACGGTAGGCGACCGCAGGATCGTGATGGAGCTCCCCCTGACACGGTCAGGGGTCGAAGCGCATCATGGTCCGTGCAGGTTTCACTACCGTTAACCCCAGCCGAAGCTCTGGCGCGCGCGCAGTTGCTCCTCGACTTTCCTCCCGTTACGGGGAAACTCGATGAATGGAGAGCCACGAAGCCTTGTCGCAATCGCCATAAAGTATGACCCAAATCTAGCGGAGCTCCCAAGTTGATGCTCCGATGGAGTCCCACGCACAAGCGGCGGGAGAGCCGGCAGCGCCGTGGCTACGGTGCATTTGCCTCCTCCTCGCCCGGTGCCGCGTGCGTCGACTCGTCGGGACGTCGCGGGCGACGCCATCTCCATAGCGTCGTCCGACCCGCGGACCCACGGCGACCAGCGTCAAGTCCTTCAGGAGCGAGCTCATGAAGACGCTCGAACCACCATCGAGCGCCGGCGCGGAGCGCACCACCAGTCAGACAGGCGAGCGGGGACTGCTATAGACCGCCCAACACCGGAGAGCCCTGGAGGTCTACCTTACGAGGTAGGCTGTTCGGCTTTTACCCGTGAGCTGCGGCAGTTCCAGTGGCCCTCTCACCGCACTTTCAAGCCTGACGTTGGGGAGAAGTACAGCGGCAAGACTCACCCTTCGGAGTTCCTCAGCATCTACACCATCGCGATGCAAGCTGCTGGGGCCCGCGATGACAAGGTGCTTGCGAATTACTTTCCGTTGGCTCTTAAACCTAACGCCATGTCGTGGTTGATGCACTTGCCAGTAGACTCTATTTCCTCTTGGTCTGACTTGTGCCATGAGTTTGTTGGCGCCTTTACTGGAGGTCACCAAGCCCACGGCCAAGCGAGTGACCTGCATGTTATACCCCAGAAGGAAGGCGAGAGTCTGCGCAAGTACATACAAAGGTTCAGCCGGGTGTAGTTCAACATCCCTGACATTCACCCTGCCGCCATCATCAGCGCTTTCCATCAGAACGTGCGTAACCGCAAGATGCGTGAAGAACTGGCGATGACCAAGGTGAAAGATGTGGCAGAACTCTATGTTCTCGCTGACAAATGTGCCCGGGCTGAAGAGGGAAGGAAGTACCCCGGCGAAGGTGCCGGCGCGGAAACCGACTCTTCAGATGACGATACTACCGCAACGGCGAAGAAGGGCCGGAACCGCAACAGGAAGCACAAGGGTAAAGCCGTGCTTGCCGTCGAGGGATCTGATGACACCGGCTCCGCCAAGAAAACCAGGGCGGGTGACCCCGGCAAGGAAATTGCCGGGTGTGTCGCCTGCCGGGCCTTGGCGGCTGCCGAGAAGCCAGGAAACTCCGGCAAGCGATATTGCAAGATCCATCGCACCAAGGGCCATGATCTCCAGGAATGCCGATAGGTTGAGCTCCTTGCTGAGAAGCAGAGGGCTGAATATGAGAGGCGGGACAAGGAGAAGGGCCAGGATGGTGCTGAAGGGTCTGACAAGAAGCGTGACGGCCAAGCAGGCCATCGCGGCAAGGATAAACATCAGGAGAGGCCCGCCCAGGGCCGTGACAGAAGGCCTGAAGACGACGATCACGAGGAGGACGACGAGTCCGGCGACCAAGAATTTCAGAAAGCCACGGAGGCCATGTGCATCGACGGCGGCGCCTCGCTGCATACTTCTCACCGCCAACTTAAACAGTGGGCGCGTGAGATTACAGCGGCGGAGCCATCGTCCGGTGCCCAAAAGCCGTTGAAATGTTCCAGCACACCTATCATCTTTGACGCTGAGGATCACCCTGATCGCACTACTGCAGTCGGGTGCTTGCCATTGTTAGTTTCACCAACAATACGCAACCTCAAGGTGACAAAGATGCTAGTCGATGGCGGGGCCGGTCTGAACCTACTCTCGCCCACTGTGATCGAAAAGCTACAAGTTCCTGATGGAGACCTCGAAGAGACGGGCACGTTTCAGGGGGTGAACCCAGGGAGAAGCCAACCATAGGGGAAGGTCACGCTGACCGTGACTTTTGGAAGTTATCTGAACTATAGGACAGAGAGGATTGTGTTCGATGTTGCCAAGATCCCCTTGCCCTACAACGGGATCCTTGGCCTCCCAGCGCTGGCCAAGTTCATGGCAGCGTCACACTACGCCTACAACACCCTGAAGATGCCAAGACCTGTGACGATCATCACCATCCCCTCCGATAAGACTGATGCGCTGATCTGCGCTGACCAACTGTACCAGCAAGCGGTTGCAGCAGCTGCCGCTACGAGGGCACTTGCTCCTGCCACTGGACCCCCGGGAGGGAAGACGAAGAAGACCGGCGAGACCTCGGGCACCCACTCCAGCAAGCGCACCTCTTCGGAGTGTTGTGCTCCCATCGAGGACGTGCCAGAGAGCTCCACCAGAAAGAAGAAGACCGGTGAGACCTCAGGCACCCACTCCGGTAAGCGCACCTCTTCGGAGTATCGCGCTCCCGTCGAGGACGTGCCAGAGAGCTCCACCGGCAGAAACAAGAAGTCCAGGGCCACGCCACCGGCAACCAAGAGGGTTTCCGTCAAGGAGGACGGCACAGGAGGGGCTTTCACCATAAGCTCCTCCCTTGACGACAAATAGGAAGACGCGCTCGTCACCTTCCTACGGGAGAATGTCGACGTGTTTGCATGGCAAGCATCCGACATCCCCGGCGTTCCCAGGGAGGTGATTGAGCACCACCTTGCTGTCTGTCCTCATGCACGGCCCGTCAAGCAGAAGGTCAGGAAGCAACCTTTAGAAAGGCAAGAGTTCATCACAAAGGAGATCCGGAAATTAGAAGCTGCGGGTTTGGTAAGAGGAGTGCTCCATCCAACGTGGTTGGCCAATCCAGTGGTAGTGCGCAAGGCAAATGGGAAGTGGAGGCTGTGTATTGATTACACAGATATCAGTAAAGCTTGTCCCAAGGACCCCTTCTCGTTGCCGCGCATCGACCAGATTGTTGACTCCACGGCTGGGTGTGACCTGCTGTCATTCCTTGATGCCTACTCCGGCTACCACCAGATCTTCATGGCAAGAGAAGACGAAGAGAAGACAGCATTCCTCACCCCATGTGGTACGTACTGTTTCGTACGAATGCCTTTCGGGTTGAAGAGTGCTGGCTCGACATTTGCAAGGGCAGTCCAGATTGGTTTCGAACCCCAGCTCCATAGAAATATGGAGGCTTACATGGATGATATAGCGGTCAAAACCAAGAACAGGGCAACCCTTATACCGGATTTACAAGAAACATTTGTCAACCTACGCAAGATCAACCTCAAGCTGAACCCTGAGAAGTGCGTCTTCGGTGTTCCGTCCGGCAAGCTTCTCGAGTTCTTCGTGTCGCAGCATGGGATAGAGGCCAATCCGGACAAAATCAAAGCTATAGAGCATATTGAAGCACCCAAACGGGTCAAGGACGTGCGTCGGCTTGCTGGTTGCGTTGCCGCCATGAGCAGATTCATTTCCAAGTCTGCCGAGCGCGCCCTCCCCTTCTTCAAGATTTTGAAAAAGGCAGGGCCGATGGAGTGGACGCAGAAGCTGAAGCAGCATTACAAGATTTGAAGAGGTATCTTTCCTCCACGCCAATACTAGTTGCGCCTAGGCCACAAGAACCGTGCTGCTATACTTGGCGGCGACGAACCAGGTGGTCAGCGCCGCTCTAGTGGCGCAGAGAGAAATTGAAGACGGGGTCATAGCAGCAACAGAGCCTGGTGCCACTGGCGTAGAGACGACACGGCCGGTTGGAGTGTAGCCAAGAAAGAAAATGATGCAGCACCCGGTCTACTTTGTTAGCTCCCTCTTGCAGGGGGCTAGATCAAGGTACTCCGGCGTGCAAAAATTGCTCTTCGGCCTTCTTATGGCCTCGAGGAAGCTGCGTCACCACTTCCAGGCACACAAGATCACTGTCGTCACTCGCCTCCCTCTACAATGGATATTGCACAATCCAGATGCAACGGGAAGAATTGTAGAGTGGGCACTAGAGCTGTCCAGCTTTGGCCTCAAGTTTGAAAGTACCTCGACGATTCAGAGCGGAGTCCTGGCAGAGTTCATCGCAGAATGGACCGCCATGCCTGATGAAGTCCAAGAAACTGCTCTCCCCGGCAAAGAGGCGAGTTGCAACTGGATCATGTACTTTGATGGAGCTTTCTCCTTGCAGGGCACCGGGGCTGGCGTACTGCTGGTCGCGCCCACTGGAGAGCGCCTCAAGTACGTGGTCCAGATGCACTTCCCCAGGGAGGTATCAACGAACAACACTGCTGAGTACGAGGGGCTGCTTGCTGGTCTTAGGATCGCGGCACACCTCGGAATCAAGAAGCTCATTGTCAGGGGCGACTTGCAGCTTGTCGTCAAACAAGTCAACAAGGATTACCACAGCCCGTTGATGAAGGCCTACGTCGATGAACTGAGAAAGTTGGAAGAGCGCTTTGATGGTATACAGGCGGAGCACGTTCCCCGAGCGGAGAACGACATTGCTGATTACCTGTCAAAGTGCGCTGCCTCAAGCTACCCGTGGAACCAGGTACCTTTGTGCTTCAGCTTTCTCAGCCATCCGTTGATCCATCAACAGAGCAGAACAAGAGAAGGAAATTAGGGCCCGGCAAGTACTTTCCCGCCGAGCTCCCCGGAGCCGCCGGCAAGGATGTTGCCGGAGACACTGAGCCCGCCACATGATGACTAGCTCCGGCAGAGCATCAAGATTTTGCCGTCGAGACAGCCGCTCCCTTGGCGGAGGAAATGCCTTTGGTCCTCGCCGTCGAGCCCCAGGCTCCAGCATGAGCGTAGCATACCGTCTAATTTCTCCAGACTGGGGAACTTCCTAAGCAGCAGGAAGAAGCGGAGAAAGTAGCCCGTCGGTCTGCTACGTACCAGTTCGTCGATGACGTCCTGTACAGAAGGAGACCGAACGACGTGAAATTGAAGTGCATCCCTCGAGAGGAAGGACTGGAGCTGTTGGCAGAGATACATGGAGGCATATGTGGATCCCACATAGGGTCAACAGTCCTTGCCGGTAAGGCATTCCGACAAGGCTTCTTCTGGCCCACTGCCCTCCAGGATGCGACGGCACTGGTCACCAGGTGTGAAGCGTGCCAGTTCCATTCAAAGAAACTTCATCAACCAGCTCAAGCCCTTCAAACCATTCCTCTCTCCTGGCCCTTCTCGGCCTGGGGGCTCGACATACTGGGCCCTTTCCCCCGCGCTGTCGGGGGCTTTGAGTACTTGTACGTTGCAATCGATAAGTTCACAAAGTGGCCAGAGGTGGAGGCAGTCAGGAAGGTCACAGCTCAGTCAGCCGTCAAGTTCTTCAAGGGACTAGTGTGCCGTTTTGGTGTACCCAACATGATCATCACCGACAACGGCACGTAGTTTATAGGCCACACCTTCATGCAATATACCCAGGACCTCGGCAGCAAAGTCTGTTTCGCTTCCGTTGCTCACCCACGAAGCAATGGTCAAGCTGAGAGGGAAAACGCAGAAGTGTTGTGAGGATTAAGGACAAAGACCTTTGACAGGCTGCACAAGAGCGGGAGGCGCTGGATTGATGAGTTGCCGGCGGTTCTTTGGTCGATCAGAACGACGCCAAATTGAGCCACCGGCCAGACGCCCTTTGCCCTGATATACGGGGCAGAAGCAGTTCTCCCCACTGAACTCATATACGGGTAACCTCGAGTGCTCGCTTATGATGAGCTTGAGCAAGAGCAACTGCGGCAAGACGACGCAATGCTCCTTGAGGAAGATCGTCTTCGGGCGGCTGTGAGAGCAGCACGCTACCAGCAAGCCTTGTGCCGCTACCATAGCTGCAAGGTCCATGCCCGAAGCTTTGAGGAAGGCGACCTTGTTCTCCGGCGCGTTCAATCGGCCAGGAATACGAACAAGTTGACGCCCAAGTGGGAAGGCCCTTATCGGGTAATACGAGTCACCAGGCCTGGCGCAGTCCGCCTGGAGACCAAAAATGCCATTCCGATGAGCAATTCCTGGAACATTGAGCATCTTCGCAAGTTTTACCCATAAGGCGTGGCTTGCCGGGCCCCCCGACAAGCCGCCCTTTTGTACAAGCCTTGTCGGCAAGGCATGTAACCCTTTGTACAAAGCCAGGCGCAGACCCTGAGCATAAATAAATGAAGCGCTGGCGCCCTAAGTTATAGCATGCATGCTGAGTCGAGTCTCGTCCTTGGTTAGGGTTGATAGTGCTTACCGGCGGCTAACCCCTAGCTTAGAGGTCGAGTTTGCGTATCTTTATCTTTCCTCTATCTTCTTTGGTTCACAGGATGCACGGACATCCTTGCCGAGGCCACTTGTGGAGAAGAAAGAGGAACAGATCAGCATCAAGGCCCCGGCAAGCTAGTGTTGCCGGGGGCTACAAGAGCAAAGATTCGCCCACGGCGAACCAGGGTTGCTGGGGGCTGCGGCTTCAGATAAGTTCTTCGTACCGTATCATGCATTCCGTTATGGACTGAGGTATGTGAAACCTCGTTCTTTTCCTTAAGCTATCGTGCTCCCATAACTCTAGGCCCTAGGGCTCGTCCCTGGGACTAAGTTTGGTCGTAGTCGCGGCGGCAAAAAGGTGAGACGAGGAGCCTAAGACCACTTCATCCCTGCCTCCGCCAAGGGCGTGAGAAAGGTCGAGCGAAGTAGGAAGACGGCAAGGCCTGTTGCCGGGCAAGAAAATGTTTATCTTAGAGATATCAGGGATTTATTCCCTGTTGTTGGTTCTACCTGCGAACAAATGACCCGGCAAACATTCCTTTTTCATTAAAAACATTCCATTCAGGTACAGTCCATAGGGAATGAAAAACATGAACAAGGAGATTACAAGTTTTAAACTTAACAGATGCCCGAAGGCTTACAAACTAAAAAGAGATAAGATGCCCGTAATGCCTTTCTTGTCCCTCTCATCAGGAGGTAGGTCAAGGAGGCGAGAAGGGCAAAAGGGGCGCCTAGGCGAGCTACGGGAGGCAGAAGACACCAAGAGGACATCTCGGTGGCCGCCTAAGGGCTGGATGGTGATGACGGCGCCGGAGGCAAAGCTCGAAGACGAGGCGGCAGGACGTCAGTACGCGTCGAAGGCGTCGGTGCCCACGTACTCCGACATGATGACCTAGCCGCCCGCCTTCTTCCTATTCCTCTTCCACAGCCTCCCTACGCCATCCGCCAAGGAGACGGCCCCGAGAAGTTCAAGGAGCCGGCGACACAGATGATGGGGTCGCCGGTGCCACCAGGAGCGGCGCCCGACACCTAGTCGGACCTGTCATCCTGCCGTCCACCGCCCTCATCGTCGCTGTCGCTGTCCTCCTCGTCACCCTCGTTCGAGGAGGAGTCTTCGTCATCGGAGGAGCTCTCCACGCAGCACCTCGCACGAGTCCCGAGGTGCCCGAAGACCTTGACGGAGAGATGGCCATCCTCCATCAACTTGAAATGGAGGGTGAGCCCATCCGTCAGGCTGTGGATGCGAGTGAACATCTTCCATCCTTGACGAAGATACATCACATGAGTAGCAGGGAAGTCGACCCGGACCCGCGTGCCACTGATCCCGTAGCCCCTCATGTGCAGCCGCAGCGACTCCGACGGATCCACCTCCATCTCCCGCGCAAATGGAGTCGGGAGACGAAGGCGACGGCGCGGCGGCCCCCGCATCCTAACGAAGAACTCACAAGGTTCATCCCCAATATGGCCTTCCATTGGAGGAGGGGCTGCTGGCGGGGGCGAGGCCGGCGGGCCGCCCCGTCCTCCTCTTCCTCGAGCACCCCGGCCTCGCCCACGACCTCTCCCCCTCCCCCTTCCCCTCGTGGCTGGTTCAGCCACTGCAGGTGCATGAGAAGGAGGGACGCGTTGTCGAGCAGCGACCCTCGCCGTCACCGTTGAAGAGCCGGGATTTCCTCTCTTCATGGCGGACAGAAGAGAGGAGCGGAAGCTGAAGGAGAGATAAGATGGAGGAGTGCGGGGCGCCGTCCCTTCCCTCCGCTCTTTATAAAGGGGCGGGGCCGGGGCTCGACCGCCCCGCTCGGCCAATCAAGATGCAGAAGGCGAGGGAGCCGGGAACGACCCGCCGCCCCAACCAGCGATGGCTCGATTTCCCGCCTCCACCGCTCGCCACCTCGAGCGCATGAAAGGCACGTGGCGAATGTGCAGAACCGAGGGGACGGGTGAGGCGACCTCTCCCCACCCCGTGATCATGGGGAGTGGACGCCTAGACGACCGCGCCTCGGCCCCATTTAGTAAATGGGTCGCGCCTCCACGCCTCCCCCCATTTACGGGGAAGGCGCGAAGCCGCCTCCTTTCGCATTTACTGCGACGTGACGCATGCCTGCGGAAACCGCCACACGCATGCCGCCCACGTCACGCATGCCCCTCCACCCCGCGCCGTACGCGCGGGTCGTGGGAGGCACAGCGCGCGGAAAATTTTACCATCGTGAAAACCGCCCCGCCTACCCGCACACCGTTCCGGGCCTGGCCCAACAACGCGTCGCGCTCATGTGTGGCCCAGGCCCCGGGGCTCCTGTCGGTGTACAAAAAGAAGGGCACACTTTTTGTACCCCTATGACTATGCACAGGCAGTCTGAGCCATGGGCACTACCACAGCAAGCATGGCCAGGGAGGTGAGCCAGGGTAAGACCGGAGCTCAATGAAACTGGAGCAATGCCAAGAACAAGACCACAGAGAGCAAAGGGATGGAGCGGCTTCCCCCCAGCAAGATCCTTGTCGGGAGCCAGTTTCAGCAGCCCTGGCAAGACCCTTGCCGGGGCCGGCTCTGGCAGCCCTGGCAAGACCCTTGCCGCGGCAGCTCGCCCCACGCCTACGGAGCAGATCACCCTTGAGTCCACCGCCCCCATGGGGCAAGGATTCGGGAGATATCCCCGTGGTGGCATGCAGATCTTTGTGAAGACATCCAAGATCAGATACAAGCTAAGAAGACGACGACCCTTGGCGGGATCCCAGCCAAGGAGGACCACAAGACCCCCGGCAAGCACCTTGCCGGGGATGACAGCAGGCGCCGCGGCAAGACCCTTGCCGAGAACACCCGCAGGGCCACCATCAGGCCCGCACCAACTGAGTTTCCACCGCCCCACGCAGCTGCCGACCCAACCAGCTAGACAGGCTCCTGCGTGGCAACTAGCAGATCTTCGTGGAGACCCCCCGTTGCGCCACCTCAGCTGCCTGCCTGCCTACATGGCACCTCAGGCACCGCTGGCCAGGGCGCGTGTCAACATGAGGAGGAGCAGCGACGGACAAGACGGACGTCTCCCCTCGTCCTCGATAAAGCGAGGACACCTAAGCTAAGCGCATTAAATCCGCCTTGTCCTGTAATGCAAGGGATAACCTTGCATCACTGTACCCTTTCCACCTCCTGTGTGCCATTGTGGCAACCCCTTTTCCTATAAAAGGAGGCCCGAGGCGACCAGGAGAAGGATTTCGGCTTTTTAGAACTCCTCACGACTCTTTTGGAGCTCCTCACTAGCTGAAGAACACAAACATATAATCCACCAAAGCAGGAGTAGGGTTTTACGCATCTTTGCGGCCCGAACCTGGGTAAAGGAACCGTGTCCTGACTGTTAGATCCGCTCTTCTCTCAACCCCTCGCCCCGCAACCATAGTAGGGATTCTTGTGATCCCATAGGTGTCGATCCAAATACACCGACACCGTGGGTGGAGCCCTTCGTGGACTCGCGCAACCATTACCCTTCGTGGGTTTAAGTATCCATCAACGTGGATGTACGATAGCACCACCAATCGGAACCACGCCAAAAATCTCCATGTCTTTATTGTGTTTGCACTCTCCAAACCCTTCCATTTACCTTCATATGCAATGTTTTACTTTCCGCTGTTACACTCTTAGAATTGCATGTGTAGGTCAATTGCTTGGCGTGTGCTAATTGCTAAAATCTGCCACAACTTAAATTGGCAAAAAGGTTAGATTTTTGTTTGGTCAAGTAGTCTAATCACCCCCCCCCCCTCCAGACATACTTTTGATCCTACAAGTGGTATCAGAACTTTGGTCTCCTTTTGCCGTGATTTCCATAGCTTTAGTGATCATAGCCTTGGTTTCACAACCTAGGAGAGTATGGCGTCTAGTGAGGGAAATTACCACCATAGAGGTTCTTCCTTTGATGGTACTAATTTTGCTAGTTGGAAACATAAGATGAGAATGCATATTCTTGGTCATAACACTGTCGTTTGGGATGTTATTCGTATTGGCTTCAAAGGTGAATACTTTGAGTATGGAAGAGTACCAGATCGTGAAGTGACAACGGAAGAAATGAAGATGTTGCAATAGAAAGCTCAAGCTTGTGATATTCTGTTCAACAGATTGTGCCCCGAAGAAGTCAACAATTTCCTTGTTTAGCTCCTTCCTTTCAGATTCAGTGTTGGCATCTCATTTCTTTGCTCGATGGTTTTCTTGTCCTCGACTGCCTGATTCAGCTTCTTGGTTATTTCTCCTAGTTCAGCAAAATATTTGGTTACCAATTTGGTAACATCATCAGGAAGATATAACCTGCTCAAATCAACGGATTTAGCATCATTGGTAGCACTTTCAATAACATCAATAATGAGATCGAAGTCACATTTATGTTCCTCTGTGGGAGCAGGAACACTCGTTTTGGCCTTCTTTGCAAAAACATCATCTTTCTCTTCTGGCAGCAGCTTTCTCTTCGTAGAAGGAGCAACAGAACCCGAAGGTTTGTCAGATGCTAGAGAAGGTGCAAGTCTTGGTGAAAGTTCAACTAATCCCCAGGTGGTTTTGGAAATTCATAACAACATATAGCTCATTGAACTAATACTCTGTCAAGATATATATTTTGGGATGTTCAATGATTGGCATGGCATGGATTAGAGAAGTGGACCCCTCAAAATTCTAAGGACACATATTGGCAAAATCTCAAGACTCTTCATCTTTTTAGTGATCCAAGATCACATTGAGTCCATAGGAAAGCCAATACTATTAAAAGGGGATGGAGTGTTTCTTAATGGATTACTTGCTCAAATGGTTAGTGATATTGCTCCAAATCCCTCAACCACTTTTTCGTTCCAAATATGAAAAAACCCTAAACTCCAACTCGGCCCCACCGATTCATTCTATCCGGAGCCATTGAGTTCATATGTCTTAGCCACTGCCAGAAACCCTAACAGTTCGGTATGACTGGTACGGCTCTCGGTATCATCGAGATGGCCCTGCAAACTCTCTGCTTCCCTTTTGTAACATTTCGGTCTCACCGATATGAGCAATCGATCACACCGAGTTTGCTTGACTAATTCTCTGTTTGCTCTTTGTTGAAATCGGTTTCGCCGAGTTCACACAATCGGCGCCACCGAGATGAGGTTTTTCCATAGCCCTAGCACATCGGTCTCACTAAGTTGTTCTAGTCGGTCCCACTGACATTCCTAATGTTCACATTCTGAACTAAATGGGTCTAAGCGAGTTCATCTATTCGGTCTAACCGAGTTGGGTCAAATGTGTGTAATGGTTGGATTTTGTGTGGAGGCTATATATACCCCTACACCCCATTCTCCATTCGAGAGAGCCATCAGAACGTGCCTACGCTTCCAGCATAGATTTTCTGAGAGAGAACCATCTACTCATGTGTTGAGATCAAGATATACCAAGCCTACCACAAGAATCTTGATTTCTAGCCTTCCCCAGGTTGCTTTGCTTAACAATACTTATCAAACTCTTGAGTATTCATCAACAACATCTTGAGAGGATTCAACAGATGGGGCCGAAGTTGCCTTCTTGGACTTTCTTGCAACATATTTCTTTTGAGACACTCGAGGGGAATCAGTCTTCCCTGCCTTTCTTTTCTTTCGTGCAGAGGCACGTTGTTTCTTCTCTTGTACGTCTTGCTTAGTCAGGGTGACGTTTCTCTGTTCCACTTGATTTTTCTTCACGGACTTGGCATCCGCTTGGCTTTGGCCTTGGCTCTTTTCCACTTCTTCGAGAAAATCAGAAGTTGTTTTTAGTGAGATTAGATGAGCAGTTGCAGGAGGTGTTGGCCTGCCTTTTTCATCATCAGGGCCGAGGCAACCTTCAACTATGCAGTCATTCCAAGGTGGAGTGAAAGCAAACAAAATTTGATATTTCTTTCGAACATTCTCATAGTTAAACCATTTCTTCGCCCAGTGATGGCGAATCTTCTGCAGCCTGTTATTTCTCTCAGTTGTGGTTTCAACTTGAGGTGGATTTTATAGCTTTCGGGATCAGACATTTCTGCTGTTGTATTTTTCTCTCTGCCATGTCCACCTTTCTTGGGATTTCCATTAAAAAATAGGGTCATTGCATCGATGACTTGTTCATCCTCTGGTTGACTGTGAGCCGAGGGAATATCGTCTTCTTCTTCATTGGATTCAGAGTCTGACTTCTTCTTCGGTATCTTTGGTGGCTTTGAATGTTTTGCTGCAGCAGTTAGTCTCTTTTGTTCAGCCACTTGAGGTACTTGAGGGATTTCTTCTTCATACCCGGACTGCTTTTCTAGAACTATGAGCCATGACTAATCCTGAGAGAAAAGAAAAACAACGAGAGAGAAAATAGGAAAAGGTCATAAACATGCACATAAGCATTTTTGACAAAGAACATAGAGTTTTTTTGGAACCAGCAAAGGAATCCATGGTATATATCTTGGAAGATATCAACGACAGGATTGCAACATACCATAAGGCAGAGTAACAACTTATCCAATCTTTCGAACAACTACACATGAACCCCCGATCTCAAATAACTAGGGCAAGTGAAAACTACAAACTACACCAGTCTTAACTTAGAGAAGCCTAAAGATCTACCACAAGGAAAATAAATAGAGATAAATCTGCATCGGGAAGAACTTCCCTAGAACATAGAAATAGACAGGGCTAGCCCCAGATCCATGCTCCCTAATTTGGAAGCAAGGATCAGCTACGACAAAGCGGAGGTGAGGATATACCGCACTGGCGCGACCAACGAAGACGAGGCTTCACCGGAGTTGCACGGCGAGGCGCGTCGACGGCGTTGCTTCGAGCTCGGGCTCGGGAAGATAACAAGAGAGGGTTTGAGGATGAAATGAGGAAGAATAAGCCTACAGGAAGTGGGTGGTATATATAGCATGAGGAGGAACCACCACTTTCGAAATCTACGGTCGAGTAGCACGGGACATTCCACATTCAGCAGACGAGATCAGGATTGAGATATTGTGGGCACGTGTAAGCCGTTTCCTGCGAGAATCTCAAAAACAGAACGAAAGCCCGAAGAGTCTGAGGAATGACAACCACCAAAAATTGATTAAGGTTCGAAGTTGATTTCATTCGCAACCAAGGATGTTCGATTGGAATCTTCTTCAGATCAAATTACATGGTTATGACTGAAGGAATAGATTGGATGAGAAAATATAGAGAGGCAAAAGGGACTGAAGCAAAAACACCCAGCCAAACGAATGGAAACACTAGCAACACGGAGCTATGAGTGAGTTGTACTTTGGACAAAAGATAAACACAACAAAACACAACAGAACGAGAGAAGGCAAACAAGAACACAAAAACCAAGCACCAACAAAATAGATCCTAGGATAAGAAATGAGCGAGTGAAATTCCTGAGATAGAATCTGCAAGAGAGGATTAGTTCTTTTTTGCAACCCACACTTGCGTGGGCGATGAGGATCTCATTTGCTTCGTCTGAGCGGAAGTATTCTTTTGGCGATATCTGGAGGGTACCGATGCACTTCAAGGGTAATCATATCAATATGCATTGAAATTGCTTCCAGAGACATGAGTTTAATGATTTGAGGAAATACACATGTATTCCTTTTGTCGAGGTTTTGATCGATACCCATTTGAGAAACTTCGTGATCCATTCTGCGAATGATAATCATTGTCTCGAGAAGAATTGCTCTGCATGTTCAAGTTAGAAGTAACAGATAAATTTTCAATAATGCACTTCTTCACCCAGATTTGCCTTTTGGGTGAACCAGACCTGCAGTTAGTACCAACATATCGAGGAAAACCTTACTAAGGGAGTCCTGGATTAAGGAGTCCTCGGGCCACTAGCCTATTGCTTATGTTGGCAATATGCCCTAGAGGCAATAATAAATCGGTTATTATCATATTTCCTTGTTCATGATAATCGTTTATTATCCATGCTAGAATTGTATTGATCGGAAAATCAAATACATGTGTGGATACATAGACAAAAAGATGTCCCTACTCATCCTCTATCGGACTAGCTCGGTTGATCAAAGATGGCTATGGTTTTCCTAGCCATGGACATGAGTTGTCATTTGATAACGAGGTCACATCATTAAGAGAATGATGTGATGGAAAAGACCCGAATTATAAGCGTAGCATATGATCGTGTCAAGTTTATCGCTATCGTTTTCTGCAAGTCAAGTATATATGTTCCTATGACCATGAGATCATGCAACTCACTGACACCGGAGGAATACCTTGTGTGTACCAAATGTCGCAACGTAACTGGGTGACTATAAGGTGCTCTACAGGTATCTCCGAGGGTGTCTGTTGAGTTGGCATGGATCAAGATTGGGCTTTGTCACTCCATATGACAGAGAGGTATCTCAGGGCCCACTCGGTAATACAACATCACAAGAAGCTTGCAAGCAATGTGACTAACGGGTTAGCCACGGAATATTGTATTATCGAATGAGTAAAGAGACTTGCCAGTAAAAAGATTGAACTAGGTATGGAGATATCGACGATCTAATCTCGGGCAAGTAACATACGAATAGACAGAGGGAACAATATACGGGATTAGTTGAATCCTTGACATCGAGGTTCGACCGATAAAAATCTTCGTAGAATATGTAGGAACCAATATGGACATCTAGGTCCCACTATTGGTTATTGACCGTAAAGGTGTCTCAGTCATGTCTGCATAGTTCTCGAACTAACATGGTCTACACACTTAATGTTTGGAGGCGATATAGTATAGTTTAGTCATTATGGTGGTTATCGAAGGTTGTTCGGAGTCCCGGATGAGATCCCGGACGTGATGAGGAACCCCGGAATGGTCCGAAAGTGAAGTTTGATATATTGGACAAGGGGTATTGGAGTCCAGAAGTGTTTCGAGGGTACCGGGTGATGACCAGCATGACCAAAAGGGGTTTCGGGGGGCCACGACAAGTGTTGGGG
>LR738713.1:359816482-359973224 GCA_902687465.1 Secale cereale
GCCATGGGGAGGAGCACAATGATGTCTACTACGCAACCTTCTTCTTGTAGACGTTGTTGGGCCTCCAAATGCAGAGGTTTGTAGGACTGTAGCAAATTTCTCTCAAGTGGATGACCTATGGTTTATCAATCTGTGGGAGGCATAGGATGAAAATGGTCTCTCTCAAACAACCCTGCAACCAAATAACAAAGAGTCTCTTGTGTTCCCAACACACCTAATACAATGGCAAATTGTATAGGTGCACTAGTTCGGCGAAGAGATGGTGATACAAGTGCAATATGGATGGTAGATATTGGCTTTTGTAATATGAAAATATAAGAACAACAAGGTAACTAATGATAAAAAGTGAGCATAAACGGTATTGCAATGCTTTGAAACAAGGCCTAGGGTTCATACTTTCAAGTTCTCTCAACAATAGTAACATAACTAGATCATATAACTATCCAATAACATGCAACAAAGAGTCACTCCAAAGTCACAAATAGCGGAAAACAAACAAAGAGATTATTGTAGGGTACGAAACCACCTCAAAGTTATTCTTTCTGATCGATCTATTCAAGAATCCGTAGTAAAATAACACGAAGTATTCTTTCTGTTCGATCTATCCTAGAGTTTGTACTAGAATAACACCTTAAGACACACATCAACCAAAACCCTAATGTCACCTAGATACTCCATTGTCACCTCAAGTATCCGTGGGCATGATTATACGATATGCATCACACAATCTCAGATTCATCTATTCAACCAACACAAAGAACTTAAAAGAGTGCACCAAAGTTTCTACCGGAGAGTCAAGGCGAAAGTGTGTGCCAACCCCTATGCATAGATTCCCAAGGTCATGGAACCCGCAAGTTGATCACCAAAACATACATCAAGTGAATCAATAGAATACCCCATTCTCACCACGGGTATCCCACGCAAGACATACATCAGGTGATCTCAAATCCTTAAAGACTCAATCCGATAAGATAACTTCAAAGGGAAAAGTCAATCCATTACAAGAAGGTAGAGGGGGAGAAACATCATAAGATCCAACTATAGTAGCAAAGCTCACGGTACATCAAGATCGTGTCAAATCAAGAACACGGGAGAGAGATCAAACACATAGCTACTTGTACATACCCTCTGCCCCGAGGATGAACTACTCCCTCCTCGTCATGGAGAGCGCCGGGATGATGAAGATGGCCACCTAAGAGGGACTCCCCCTCCGGCAGGGTGCCCAAACGGGTCTAGATTGGTTTTCGGTGGCTACAAAGGCTTGCAGCGGCGGAACTCCTGATCTAGGTTATGTTCTAGAAGTTTGGTTATATATAAGAGGTGTTGGAGTTGGGAACAAGTCAAGGGGGTCCCTGAGGCGGCCACGAGATAGGGGGCGTGCCCAGGGGGTAGGGCACGCCCCCACCCTCGTGGTGGCCTCGGGACTCTTCTGGTCCATCTCCGGTACTCCGTGGGCTTCTTCTGGTCCAAAAACAACCTCCGTGTAATTTCAGGTCAATTGGACTCCGTTTGGTATTCTTTTTCTGCGATACTCAAAAACAAGGAAAAACAGAAACTGGCACTGGGCTCTGGGTTAATAGGTCAGTCCCAAAAATCATATAAATGCATATAAAACATCCAAGATGGATAATATAATAGCATGGAATAATGGAAAATTATAGATACGTTGGAGACGTATCAAGCATCCCCAAGCTTAATTCATGCTCGTCCTCGAGTAGGTAAATGAAAAAAAAAACAGAATTTTTGATGTGGAATGCTTCCTAGCATAATTCTCAATGTAATTCTCTTTATTGTGGCATGAATGTTCAGATCCAAAAGATTCAAGACAAAAGTTTAATATTGACATAAAAATAATAATACATCAAGCATACTAACAAAGCAATTATGTCTTCTCAAAATAACTTGGCCAAATAAAGTTCATGCCTACAAAATCATATAGTTTGGCTATGCTCCATGTTCGTCACATAAAATACCCAAATCATGCACAACCCTGGTTTTAGCCAAGCAATTGTTTCATACTTTAGTTTTTTTTCAAACCTTTTCAACTTTCATGCAATACATGAGCGTGAGCCATGGATATAGCACTATAGGTGGACTAGAGTGGTGGTTGTGGAGAAGACAAAAGGAGGAAGATGGTCTCACAGCAACTAGGCGTATCAATGGGCTATGGTGATGCCATCAATAAATATCAATGTGAGTGAGTAGGGATTTCCATGCAACGGATGCACTAGATATATAAATGTATGAAAGCTCAACAAAAGAAACTAAGTGGATGTGTATCTAACTTGCTTGCTCACGAAGACCTAGGGCATTTGAGGAAGCCCATCGTTGGAATATACAAGCCAAGTTCTATAATGAAAATTCCCACTCGTATATGAAAGTGACAAAATAAGAGACTCTCTATCATAAAGACCATGGTGCTACTTTAAAGCACAAGTGTGGAAAAAAGATAATAGCATTGTCCCCTTTTCTTTTCTATTTTTTGGCCTTCCTTTTTTTGGGTCTTCTTTGGCCTTTCTTTTTTTATTTGGCCTTTCTTTTTTCCGGACAATGCTCTAATAATGATGATCATCACACTTCTATTTATTTACAACTCATAGATTACAACTCGATACTAGAACAAAATATGACTCTATATGGATGCCTCCGGCGGTGTACCGGGATGTGCAACGAATCAAGAGTGACATGTATGAAAAATTATGCATGGTGGCCTTGCCACAAATGCGATGTCAACTACATGATCATGCATGGCAATATGACAATGATGAAGCGTGTCATAATAAATGGAACGGTGGAAAGTTGCATGACAATATATCTCGGAATGGCTATGGAAATGCCATAATAGGTAGGTATGGTGGCTGTTTTGAGGAAGATATACGGTGGGTGTATTGTACCGGCGAAAGTTGCGCGGTACAAGAGATGCTTGCAATGGTGGAAGGGTGAGAGTGCTTATAATCCATGGACTCAACATTAGTCATAAAGAACTCACATAATTATTTCAAAAATCTACAAGTCATCAAAACAAAGTACTACACGCATGCTCCTAGGGGAAGGGTTGGTAGGAGTTAACCATCCCGCGATCCCGACCTCCACACAAAGGATGACAATCAAAGAAATACCCATGCTTCAAATTTGTTACACAACGGTTACCATACGTGCATGCTACGGGACTTGCAAACTTCAACATAAGTATTTCTCGAATTCACAATTACTCTACTAGCATGACTCTATTATCACCATCCTCATATCTCGAAACAATCATCAAGCATCAAACTTCTCATAGTATTCAATGCACTTTATATGAATGTTTTTATTATATCCCTCTTGGATGCCTATCATATTAGGACAAAATTTATAACCAAACCAAATTACCATGCTGTTTAAGACTCTCAAAATAATATAAGTGAAGCATGAGAGTTCATCAATTTCTTCAAAATAAAACCACAGCCATTCTCTAGAAGATATAAGTGAAGCACTAGAGCAAACAACAAACTACTCCAAACAATATAAGTGAAGATCAATGAGTATTTGTATAATTATGTATCTATGTGAAGACTCTTAACATTTAAGAATATCAGACCTTGGGATATTATTCAAACAGAAAGAAAAATAAAATAAAATAAAATGATGCTCCAAGCAAAACACATATCATGTGGTGAATAAAAATATAGCCTCAAGTAAAGTTACCGATAGACGAAGACGAAAGAGGGGATGCCTTCCGGGGCATCCCCAAGCTTAGGCTCTTGGTTGTATTTGAATATTACCTTGGGGTGCCTTGGGCATCCCCAATTTTAGGATCTTACCACTCATTATTCCATAGGCCATCGAATCTTTACCCAAAACTGGAAAACTTCACAACAAAAAACTCAACAGAAAACTCATAAGCTCCGTTAGTATAAGAAAATAAAACCACCACTTAGTTACTGTTGTGAACTCATTCTAAATCAATATTGGTGTAATATCTGTTGTATTCCAACTTCTCTATGGTTCATACCCTCTGATACTACTCATAGATTCATCAAAATAAGGAAACAACACACGAAAAACAAAATATGTCAAAAACAACATAGTTTGTAGCAATCTGTAACTTTCGAATACTTCTGTAACTAAAAAAATTCTGAAATAAATTGGTGGACGTGAGTAATATTTATATTAATCTTATGCAAAAAGAATAAACTTCAAAGCACTCTCCAGTAAAAAAATGGTAGCTAATCTCATGAGCGCAAAGTTTCTGTTTTTTACAGCAAGATCACATTAACATTCACCCAAGTCTTCCCAAAGGTTCTACTTGGCACTTTATTGAAACAAAATCTATAAAACATGATTACTACATTAGCTTAATCATGTGAACACATAAAAACAGTAGAGGTAAATATTGGGTTGTCTCCCAACAAGTGCTTTTGTTTAATGCCTTTTTGCTAGGCATGATGATTTCAATGATGCTCGCATAAAAGATAAGAATTGAAACATAAAGAGAGCATCATGAAGAATATAACCATCATATTTAAGTCTAACCCACTTCCTATGCATAGGGGTTTTATGAGCAAACAACTTATGGGAACGATAATTAACTAGCATAGGAAGGCAAATCAAGCATAACTTCAAGATTTTAAGAACATAGAGAGGAAACTTGATATTATTGCAATATGTAGCAGCATATGATCCTCTCTCATAATAATTTTCAGTAGCATCATGAATGAATTCAACCATATAACCAGCACATAAAGCATTCTTTTCATGATCTACTTGCATATAAAATTTACTACTCTCCAACTAAGCAAATTTATTCTCATCAATAGTAGTGGGAGCAAACTCAACAAAATAACTATCATGTGAAGCACAATCCAATTGAAAATTAAAATCATGATGACAAGTTTCATGGGTCATCTTTATTCTTTATAGCATACGTGTCATCACAATAATCATCATAAATAGGAGGCATGCCTTCATCATAATAAATTTGCTCATCAAAACTTGGGGGACTAAACATATCATCTTCATCAAACATAGCATCCCCAAGCATGTGGCTTTGCATATCATTAGCATCATGGGTATTCAAAGAATTCATACTAACAACATTGCAATCATGCTCATCATTCACATATTTTATACCAAGCATTATATGTAATTCTTCTTCTAGTACTTGAGCATAATTTTCCTTTCCATCATTTTCACGAAAGACATTAAAAAGATGAAGCATATGAGGCAACCTCAATTCCATTTTTGTAGTTTTCTTTAATAGACTAAACTAGTGATAAAACAAGAAACTAAAAGATTTGATTGCAAGATCTAAAGATATACCTTCAATCACTCACCTCCCTGGCAACGGCGCCTGAAATTGCTTGATGTCTACTATGCAACCTTCTTCTTCTAGACGTTGTTGGGCCTCCAAGTGCAGAGGTTTGTAGGACAGTAGCAAATTTCCCTCAAGTGGATGACCTAAGGTTTATCAATCTGTGGGAGACGTAGGATGAAGATGGTCTCTCTCAAACAACCCTGCAACCAAATAACAAAGAGTCTCTTGTGTCCCCAACACACCCAATACAATGGCAAATTGTATAGGTGCACTAGTTGGGCAAAGAGATGGTGATACAGGTGCAATATGGATGGTAGATATAGGCCTTTGTAATATGAAAATATAAAAACAGGAAGGTAAATAATGATAAAAGTGAGCATAAACGTTATTGCAATGCTTTGAAACAAGGCCTAGGGTTCATAGTTTCACTAGTGCAAGTTCTCTCAACAATAATAACATAACTGGATCATATAACTATCCCTCAACATGCAACAAAGAGTCCCTCCAAAGTCACAAATAGCGGAGAACAAACGAAGAGATTATTGTAGGGTATGAAACCACCTCAAAGTTATTCTTTTTTATCGATCTATTCAAGAGTCCGTAGTAAAATAACACGAAGCTTTTCTTTCCGTTCGATCTATCCTAGAGTTAGTACTAGAATAACACCCTAATGTCACCTAGATACTCCATTGTCACCTCAAGTATCCATGGGCATGATTATACGATATGCATCACACAATCTCAGATTCATCTATTCGACCAACACAAAGAACTTCAAAGAGTGCCCCAAAGTTTCTCCTAGAGAGTCAAGACGAAAATGTGTGCCAACCCCTATGCATAGATTCCCAAGGTCACGGAACCCACAAGTTGATCACCAAAACATACATCAAGTGAATCAATAGAATACTCCATTGTCACCACCGGTATCCCACGCAAGACATACATCAAGTGTTCTCAAATCCTTAAAGACTCAATCCGATAAGATAACTTCAAAGGGAAAAATCAATCCATTACAAGAAGGTAGAGGGGAGAAACATCATAAGATCCAATTATAGAGCAAAGCTCGCGGTACATCAAGATCGTGCCAAATCAAGAACACAAGAGAGAGATCAAACACATAGCTACTAGTACATACCCTCAGCCCCGAGGGTGAACTACTCCCTCCTCATCATGGAGAGCGCCAGGATGATAAAGATGTCCACCGGAGAGGGACCTCCCCTCCGGCAGGGTGCCGGAACGGGTCTACATTAGTTTTTGGTGGCTGCTACTTCTCGAGCTTGCGTTGTATTCCCTCGAAGAGGAAAGGGAGATGCAGCACAGTACCGTAAGTATTTCCCTCAGTTTTTGAGAACCAAGGTATCAATGCAGTAGGAGACCACGCACGAGTCCCTCGCACCTGCACAAACAAATAAGAACTTCGCAGCCAACGCGATAAGGGGTTGTCAATCCCTTTACGGTCATTTACGAAAGTGAGATCTGATAGAGATGATAGTTTATATTTTTGGTATTTTTGTTTATAAGAACAGAAAGTAAAAGCGATAAAAGTAAAGTAGATGTAGATTGATATGTTGAGAATAGACCCGGGGGCCATAGTGTTCTCTAGTAGCTTCTCTCATGAAAGCGATATTCTACGACGGGTAAACAAATTACTTTCGAGCAATTGATAGAAAAGAGAATAATTTTGAAACTATCTAGGCATGATCATTGTATATAGGCATCACGTCTGAGACAAGTAGACCAAAATGATTCTGCATCTACTACTATTACTCCACATATCGACCGCTATCCAGCATGCATCTAGTGTATTGAGTTCATAAGAACAGAGTAACACCTTAAGCAAGATGACATGATGTAGAGGGATAGACTCAAGCAATATGATATAAACCCCATCTTTTTATCCTCGATGGCAACAATACAATACGTGCCTTGCTGCCCCTACTGTCACTCGGAAAGGACGCCGCAAGATTGAACCCAAAGCTGAGCACTTCTCCCATTGCAAGAACTATAGATCTAGTAGGCCAAACCAAACCAATAATTCGAAGAGACTTGCAAGGATATTATGGGCACACATAAAGAGTTCAGAGAAGAACCAAATATTTTTAATAGATAATCTTGATCATAAACTCACAATTCATCGGATATCGACGAACACACCGCAAAAAGAGATTACATCGATAAGATCTCCTCGAGGACCGAGGAGAACTTTGTATTGAGATCCAGAGAGGGAGAAGAAGCCATCTAGATACTAGCTATGGACCCGAAGGTCTGTGGTAAACTACTCACAACTCATGGTGAGGGCGATGATGATGATGTAGATTGATATGTTGAGAATAGACCCGGGGGCCATAGTGTTCTCTAGTAGCTTCTCTCATGATAGCGATATTCTAGGACGGGTAAACAAATTACTTTCCAGCAATTGATAGAAAAGCGAATAATTATGAGACTATCTAGGCATGATCATTGTATATAGGCATCACGTCTGACACAAGTAGACCAAAACGATTCTGCATCTACTACTATTACTCCACACATCGACCGCTATCCAGCATGCATCTAGTGTATTGAGTTCACAAGAACAGAGTAACACCTTAAGCAAGATGACATGATGTAGAGGGATAGACTCAAGCAATATGATATAAACCCCATCTTTTTATCCTCGATGGCAACAATACAATATGTGCCTTGCTGCCCCTACTATCACTGGGAAAGGACACTGCAAGATTGAACCCAAAGCCAAGCACTTCTCCCATTGCAAGAACTATAGATCTAGTCGGCCAAACCAAACCAATAATTCGAAGAGACTTGCAAGGATATTATGAGCACACATAAAAAGTTCAAAGAAGAACCAAATATCTTTCATAGATAACCTTGATCATAAACTCACAATTCATCGGATCTCGACAAACACACCGCAAAAAGAGATTACATCGAATAGATCTCCTGAAGACCGAGGAGAACTTTGTATTGAGATCCGGAGAGAGAGAAGAAGCCATCTAGATACTACCTATGGACCCGAAGGTCTGTGGTAAACTACTCACAACTCATGGTGAGGGCGATGATGATGATGATGAAGGCCTCCGTGATGGATCCCCCTCCCGGAACAGGCTCCACGATGGGATCTCCACGGGAACAGAAGCTACGGCGGTGGAATTAGGGTTTTCTCTCTGCGTATGGAGTTTGTGGGGTATGTAGGTATACATAGGAAGAAGGAGGGCACCAGGGGCCGTGTGGGTCAGCCTCGAGGCAGGGGGCGCGCCCTGGGAAGGAGGGCACGCCCCCACCCTCGAGGGCTGGCCCCTTGCCCCCTGACTTGGTCCTGACGTTTCCCGAGCGTGATTTCCTCCAAAAAAATATCTCGCGAAGGTTTCATTCCGTTTGGACTCCGTTTGATATTCCTTTTCTGCAAAACCCTGAAATAGGCAAAAAAAACAACAATCTGGACTGGGCCTTTGGGTTAGTAGGTTAGTCCCAAAAATGATATAAAAGTGAATGATAAAGCCCACTAAACATCCAAGACTTCATAAATAATAGCATGGAACAATCAAAAATTATAGATACGTTGGAGACATATCAGACACGGCCTGGACGCTAGAAGCAGGTCAATCTACGGACCCAAAGAAAGCCTTCCCGCTAGCCGAGACAGGCATCAAATTTGGTTGAACCGAAATGATAGAGTTCGGGAACAACAACAAGCTTGGATGGCCGATGATCTCCGACGCGACGTAGCCCAAATTAGGGGCGCCGCTCACCCGTTGTGCTTCACGGATAGGGTGATGCAGCATGAATTCCCTGAAGGCTTTAAGCCTATGAACATCGAGCCATACGATGGGACTACAAACCGAACATTATGGATAGAGGATTTCCTATTGCACATCCACATGGCACGAGGAGATGATCTCCACGCCATCAAGTACCCGCTGTTCAATATCAAAGGACCGGCCAGACACTGGTTAGACAGCCTCCCCGAAGACTACATAGGATGCTGAGAGGATCTCGAGGATGCCTTCCGAGCCAATTTCCAAGGGACCTATGTCCGGCCCCCGGATGCCGATGACTTAAGGCACATAACCCAACAACCCGGAGAGTCAGCCCGACAGTTTTGGAATCGATCCTTGACCAAAAAGAATCAAATCATCGATTGTCCACATACCGAAGCCACCGCCGCCTTCAGTCACAGTGTCCAGGACGAATGGCTCGCACGACAGCTCGACCAGGATAAGCCGAAGATGATGGCAGCCCTGACCTCCTTAACGACTCGCTTTTGTGTAGGAGAAGACAGTTGGCTCCCTCGTAAAAGCATCAACCCCGAAGCACCCGGCACCTCTGAAGTCCGGGATGGAAATGGAAAGTAGTGGCGCAACAAAAACAAGGGTCGTCATAACAACAGCGACACCGACGAGCCGACAGTAAATGCCTGATTCCACAATCCAAAGTCCAGATCACGGAAGAAGCCTTCTAAAGGCAACCATGATGGACCAACCAAGGTGGATGCAATCTTGGACAGGCCCTGCCAATTCTATGGCAACCCTGAAAACCCCGCTAACCACTCCAACCATGACTGTTGGGTGACAAAACAAGCCGGTAAGGGCCGAGGACTCTGGCAAAAGCCCTCGGAGCAAGGACGACGACGAACCTCGAAGGCTGAATAATGGAGGCCAAAAACCATTTCCTCCCGAAGTCAAGACGGTGAACATGATCTATGCCACCCATATACCACGAAAGGAAAGGAAACACGCGCTACGAAATGTTTACACCATCGAGCCCGTAGCACCAAAATTCAACCCGTGGTCAGCTTGCCCGATCACCTTAGACCGCAGGGACCATCCGACTAGTGTTTGACATGGAGGATCGGTGGCCCTGGTCCTTGACCCCATCGTCAATGGGTACCACCTCACCAAAGTCCTTATGGACGGGGGCAGTAGCCTCAATCTAATTTATGCTGATACAATGAAGAAAATGGGAATAGATCCGTCAAGGATCAAGCCCAGCAACACCACCTTCTAGGTGTGATATCGAGCATTGAAGCCCGATGCTCAGGAACAGTAACTTTGGAGGTAGGGTTCGGCTCCCCAGATAACTTCCGCAACGAAGACTTGATCTTTGATATCGCCCCTTTTCGCAGCGGCTACCACGCCCTCCTGGGCCGGACAGTGTTCGCCCATTTCAAAGTCGTCCCACATTATGCATACCTCAAGTTGAGTATGCCCGGACCCTCAAGCGTCACAACTACAAACGGTAACACGAACGCTCACTCCAGACCGAAGAGCACACTGCGGCTGTCAGCGTTCTGGGAACGGGGGTACCCAGACTTGCGTGCCTGCGGCCCAGGGCGTGGCTCATCAGGCGGCCTGGTACGGCCCAACATCTTTAGCAACCACTCAAGACCCTTGCGAGGGGCTGAGCCTCGTGAGGCGGCCGATGCAAGACATCCCCTGGGGCGGCCTCACTAGGCCAGCTCATGAGGGTCGGAGATATCAAGGAAAGTGGTACCTCGCGAGGTCCTTGTGACATGAGAGGTGACGACCGAGGCCAGGCGGGCGCCAGCGGGCGCAGAGTGCCAGTTTCCTCTTTGGTGCTAAAGAAGCAGGTGCAGGCGAAGAGTCCTGAGGCATTAGGCAAAGGTTTCCATATCGGTGCAACAAGACCAAGACCAGCAGGACGACAGAGCGGAGGTCATTGCGGAGCCCACGACGGCGTTACTAACAGAGCCTTTGGCAGGCGAAGACCACCTTTTGTCGGGATAGCTTGTACTAGTTGTCCCCCTTCAAATTTGGCCTTTGTGGGATCCCTTCCCACTCAATATTTGGGAAGAGGACCCTGGCCACTATAAATAGGACTAGCCACCACCATTGGGATCATCTCATCTAGAGTTGATCAGATAGAAGGCCACACACCACAAGCTCACTTGAGCACAAGAACCCCTCTCCTCAGGAGGCAGTTCATCCATGTACTAGTTCTTCCTCAGCCTACAAGGCAATCCACCACACCACACTGGATTAGGGTATTACACCACAACGGTGGCCTGAACCAGTATAAACCTTGTGTCCCTTGTTCTTCGGATGTGGTGAGCTATGCGTAGGGATCGACGAGTAGACGAGCTAGGGCGGAAGGAGAGATCTTCGTGCACACCCTAGAGTTCGAACCTCAAGGATTTTGCCGGAACCCAAGATGCGATATTTGGCGTGCCAGGTAGGGGTGTGCCGAAACTTCCCTTCCGCCGAACCGCGCTCCGTCATCCCATCGGTTCCATGGCCGACGCTCACAGAGCCCGTGCTAAGCAGCGGGCTGCCCTTGCCGCCCGCGTCGCTCAGACTGCTCCTGCTGGTGGACCACCCCGCCGTTCTCCATCGCCTGCCGCCAACGACGCCTTTGGCCCGGCACGGCATGATATGCAGGCCTCATCTCTGTACCCCTCTGTGTGGCGTGACGGACGCACCGCGACCCCGTCACTAACCCCAGTGTTCTCGCCATCACATGCTCATCGTGGTCCCGTGGATGCGCAAGCTGCGTTGCTCATGGCATGCGAGTTCCTGCGCTACCGCCCCGTCAACGACTTCTACAAAGAATGGCTCGACCGCATCGTCGAGCTCGTCAGCGCCGCTGGGGGCTCTCCAGCGCCGTCCCTCTCCCTGCCTCGTCTGCCACCCCGTGCGGACGATGTGGCCCATGAAGCTCCTATGTTACCTCCGCGTCAAGGCATCGTCCAAGACCCAAGGCACGTGGCCCCGCGGCGTGACCGCCCTCGCGTGGCACCAGTGCACGAAGAAGGAAGCTTCCAAGAGATCCCACGGCCGCTCCCCCTCTACCGCCGCGTCCAGACCGCGCGCCCCCTGCCGCAGCGGCGTGCGAGGACCAAGATCAAGCTCCACCTCCCCAACAAGCCCCGGTGTCGACAGCAGGCTACAAGGCCCTCGCCGCCGAGCTGCGCAACGTCAATTGGCCTAGGAAGTTCAAGCCCGACATGCCTCCATGCTACGACGGCACCCCCGACCCTGCGGAGTTCCTGCAGCTCTACGAGCTGAGGATCGAAGCGCCCGGCGGCAACGAGAAGATCATGGTGAACTGGTTCCCCATGGCCCTCAAAGATGGCGCGCGCTCGTGGCTCCTGAACCTGCCCACAGGATCGATCACCACCTGGAGCGAGATGCGCGAGCGGTTCATCGCCAACTTCCAAGGCACCCGAGACCGCCCCCCGGCCGCGGGTGACCTTCGCCGTGTCAAGCAACAACCAGGAGAAACCCTACAGAAGTTCATCTAACGCTTTAATAGTGTCGGCGTCAAGATCCCCAAGGTCACGGACAAGGCCATCATTTCGGCGTTCTCAGATGGTGTGTGTGATGTCAAGATTAAGGAGGAACTCGCCATCCACGAAGATATGTGCACGTCTCTGGAGCTGTTCAACCTTGCGACCAAGTGCGCCAGAGCTGAGGAGGGGTGCCTCTCCCTCATCGAGGTCCCCGTTGCTTAACCCGCAGACAAGAAGGCCAAGAGCAAGGATGTAAAGCGCAAGGGAGCAGCAGTGCTCGCGGCTGAAACGAAGATGAAGCGCGGCCGCGACTACCCAGAATCATCCAAGAGCGGCCGGACGTTTTGCGCCTTCCACAACGTGCACATCCACAACACCCACGACTGTCAAGAGCTCATGGCCCTCCGCGAAGGACGCGTCATCCAACGCCCCGAATGCAGCAACCGTGGCTACGGCTGTGGGGGAAGCCGGACCGGGGGACGCTCGAACGACCACGGCCCCCGTGAGGAGTGGCGTGATCAACCTCGGGAGAACCGTTGGCGCGGTCAGCCCCGTGGGGACGCCTGGAGCGACCAGCCTCGGGAGGACCATCCTCAGGGCAAGGCCGACCTTCCACCTCGGCCACCGCCGAGTAGAAATGACGACAAGGACGAGGGGGCTGGGGGCTTCCAGGAGCCACATGCCATTGACTGCATCTTGGGCGGAGCATAGGCCCCAGCTTCTTAGCGCCTCTTCAAGCAGTTCGCCCGGGAAGTAAACGCAGCTCTCCCCAAGCTCGAGGCTACTCGCCCACTCAGGTGGTCCAGGTGACCCATCACCTTCAGTTCAGCAGACCAGCTCAAGTGCGTGGCTATGGCCGGCGCCCTCTCGATGCTTTGTTCACCCGTCATCAGCAACGTCCAAGTTACCAAGACCCTCATCGATGGTGGCGCAGGGCTCAATGTCATGTCCATCGAGACATTCGACAGCCCCCAAGTACCCTACGATCAGTTCCTGCCTACCAAGCCCTTCTCCGAAGTGACTGGCGGCTCCACCACCCCCGTAGGACAGGTCCGCCTGCCTATCACATTTGGCAAGCGCGATAACTACCACACTGAGCTCATCGACTTCGATGTCGCCCACATCCATCTCCCTTGCAACGCCGTCCTTGGGTACCCATCCCTGGCCAAGTTCATGGCAGTGACTCACCACGGCTACAATGTCCTCAAGATGCCAGGGAGCGGCGGCGTCATCACCATCGCATGTGAGGAGAAGGATGCAGTGTGGTCACTCGAGCGCGCTTGCTAGGTGGTAGCAGTCGAGGATCCAGACAATGACATCATCATCTACCCGCATGAGGTCGTCCCTAAGAAGAAGAAGCAGCTGCTCGCCCTAGAGCCTCATGGGGATGCAACACCTGGTGGCAGCCCCTCGGGACCTACACCTAGGGAGGGTTCGCCTCCCTCCCTCACATAGGAAAGCGCGCCCGGCGCCCCCCTCGGGCTGGGCGGGGGGGCTCTCCTCTGGAGGGCCTCTGACTTAGCCAATTTCACGAGGGAGGTGCTCGGGCACCATGTGGAGGAGTGCTTCGCCGCACACTTCCCTCCGGAGGCCTCAGGGCGTGAGGCACCAAGCGCTCAGGAGTTCATCAGCCAGACCATCCAAGACCTACAGATGCCAAGGGCAATGCGAGGCGAGCGCCGCCCGGCGCCTCTGAGTGCAGCGACGGGCTGCGCGTGTGCGTCAACGTCCCCACACTTAACATGATCGTGTCTCAGGAGCTCTACTGGCCTTCCCAGGTGTTCCGGTGTGAGGGTCCCCCTCACATCTACGTTTGCATGCCCTTCAGCCTGCCGAACCAAGCGACCCTGCACCAGCGCCATATGCGGAACGTCTTGGCGACTCGCGAGGCCAGGCATAAGGAGATCCAGGCGGAGTTGGACTCGGCCCTCCGCGAGATCTGGGGAACCCCAGAGCCTCACAAGGTGCCGGAGCCAGACGGCGCGTGAGGAGCAACATCTGCATCGAGCATCTTCAGCTACACCAACACTACTTCAGCAATTGTGCCAGGTGACATTTTCTGGGTTTTGTTCAACTGGGAGCGCCCCACGGGGTGCATCATTCCCAGGTCGCACGGGCCTGTGCCGACGGCGTGTATCCTTTTGCATCTCATCTCACCTTGTTGGGGGCGCCCCTCGGGCTGCATCATCCCCAGGCCGCACAGGTCCATCCTTGTGGCATGTATCTCCCTTGCATTATACCTAAGCTAGTGTTACCATTTCTGTCAGCTGCATTTGAATCATTCATATATTTGACCATCACCCATTCGGCTCTCCTTCGCTACCTAATGGACTTTCGTTCATCTCGCAATGAGGGTTGCATATGTTGGCACAACGCTTGTGCTCGGGTCCGTTCTTGCAACGCTGACAAACCCGAGGGACCAAGCTTTGACCCGCGGTCCACTCTGCAAGGGTCACCTCACCAGGTTCTCGGTGCCTTCGTCTTTGTGCGGAATTATTGGAAGCCCAGCATCGGGCGCGGCCCTAAGTCGTTCTGCTGTAGGCTAACCCACCGGAGTCTTAGGAGCACGACGACACGCAATCCCGCTGGTCTCCCCTCCTCATGTAATTTGCTTGTGCGTTAAAGGGGGGGTCCTTGAGCATCGCGTCTCAGGGGCTCTTATCAACTCTCCAGCCCTCACCCCTTGGCCTTGACCAGGGCATTGCAACCTGGCATACCAACGGCGGCTGAGCATCGCTTGAGGGTCAAGACCCGAGGACGCAGAGCATCAAGAAGGATGGGAGAAGGGGAGGCCGGCTCAGAGAGCTCGGGCCCGTTCATATGTCAAGGGGGACCCTTGGGCATCGCGACCCAAGGGCCTAACTTGTCCCGTAGCCCCTCACTCCCTGGTCTTGTCCTGGTTTCTGGTCAAGCCAGCAGCGGCTCAGGTATGCACGGGGCCGGGCCCTGCTGACGCAGAACGCTAGGGCCAGCGGGGAGGAAATCACGAAATCTCAACCTTGCGACATCGGAAACAAGCCAGGCGCGCCTCTTAGAGAATCACCTCATGCTCATATAGATAAGTCGTTAACTCTTTGGTGTCCCATCCTCACTCGCAGATTGGGATTCGACAGTCACGCGCCAACAACGACGCCTCGTTTTTTAACCTCCGGGAGCCGCTTGCACGCCAAGGGGGACCTCTTGAGCGTCGCGCCTCAGGAGCTCTTACCGGACCTCGGTCTGCTCACCTTCTGGCCTTGACCACGGCATCGCGGCCTGGCATACCAGCGACAACTGCAGCTTGCCTTGGGACTGGGGCCTGCGACCGAAAGGATAAAAAAGGGGCAATATTGCTAAAACGAGGCTCGCGAGTAGGGTGTGCTCGCAGGGATAACAAGATAAGAGTGTAATGCCCAGGATGGGATTGTACCTCCTACATGTCGAGGCACGACTTAAAGGTATAAGCCCATTCTAGAATGATGTCAAGTTTGGTATCTTTGCACGACTCATGTAAAAATAGGGATGAAATTGCAAAAGGATAGTTGGCTTACACTCGCCACGTCACACAATACATTACATAAGCAAATCATCATCCAAATAACATCACAGTTTGACTACGGACGAAGATCCAAATGAAAGATATCAAATACGTAAAGCCACAAGGTCCGGATCGCCCCTAGTAGAAACCACTACTGATCATCGGGATAGCGCACATAGTATCGACTACGCTCTTCATCGTACTCCCAGTACAGCTCTGTGCCGTCACCTGAGTAGTCCACCATAGTACCTGCATCTGGTGTTGTGTAGAATCTGTGAGCCACGGAGGACTCAGCAATCCCGTTCCCGGGTAGCAAAACTATCTAAGCCTTGGGTGTGGAACAAGGCTAAAGAAAGATAAAAGGTTGCAGCTGCACTAGCACTAGCTTACGTGTTTAGAGCGAGAGGAGAAATGCCACGAGCGTCAAAGTGATCACGAAGTGATCCTATCTAAGCACGTCAATCATAACCCCACCGTGTTCACTTCCCGAACCCCTTTTTGGAAAATGACCGTCACGGTTACTCACGCTGGTAGTGTGTTCTGAACATGGTGTCAAGTTTTCTACAACTGGATATTAACAAATTCCCATCTGCCACATAACCGCGGGCACGGCTTTCGAAAGTTCAAAATCCTGCAGGGGTGTCCCAACTTAGCCCATTACAAGCTCACGATCTGCGAAGTCGCAACTCCAGGGTGGGAAGACCCGAGTATTCTCGAAATCCCGTGCTCAAGATATTCCGACTAAGGTAAAACTAATCCAGCAAATCCTCCCGGCGTGCCGACACCCTGACAGTAGCCGCGCGTATCTAGTCTCAGGCCACGACCGGATGGGCGCTTCTACAGGTTATACCAAATACCTCGGGTTTCCCCAAGGCGGCCCCGCAGAACCCCCAGTTTGGACCAACACTCATGTGGAGCACTGGCCTGGGTTGTTGATTAAGAAAAGGGTTTGCAACGCCCTATGCAAATTTTTAGTTGTTAGGCAAATGGAGTACCAATGTTGGGACTTGCTGGAAAAGTTTTAGCGCTAAGCGGGTTATCAAGGGGGCCCATAAACCCCAACTGTGTTAGGGACGCATAATCAAGGAACATAACACCGGTTTATACGGTTCCTAGGGCGGCATGAGTGGAACAAATCACCAAGCAAGAGGCTTAGCCTTCCACCCATTACCAATATATAGATGATTTAGTTTAAGAGTTTATATAGTGTGATATCCCAACAATAACTTCAACATGAAGCAAGAATCTTCAAATATTCTCCTGCAACTAGCAATGCTATAAGAGGGGCTGAGCGAAGCTTACGTAGCCAAACAAAGGTTTGCTAGGTTGGGTGGTTAGACAGATTCATGGTTACAATAGGAGGCTGACAAACAAACATGGGCATCGAGGCAATAAGCTAAAGAGCGAGACATCTAGCAATAGGCAAAGATAGTAATGATATCTGGGTCAGGTCATCTTGCCTATCGAGTCGTCGATGGGATCGTAAGACGGCTCCTCGTACTCAACCTCGGTAGTAACCTCGTTCTCGTTCTCGGTCTCGGCTCCCGGCTCTACTCAACACAAGAACACAACGAGGCACGAGAAACAAACAAGGTGCAATGCACAATCAACATGATGCAAGTATGATGCATGTATGATGCAATACATGTCAAGGGATGAAGCACACCAGAACAACTCAAGACAACAAGTTTAAATGAGGCCGGAATCCACATAAAGCGAATCTAGTAAGTCCACATATGCATATTATGAAATTGGTCCAGATCTGAACAAACCTTAATTTAAAGTTGTTAAACAGCAAGTTAACATGCGCCATGATGATCTACACGAAATTCTAGTCAAGTTTCATGTAAAGTTTGTTTAATTCGGAGCTACGGTCTAGAAGATATGAGCAAAACAAGTTAAGCATGGCAACGGTGCAAGATGCACCCAAACATCAAGCAAACATACTCCAAACATGTAAACACGATGATATTATGATTCTACATGCAAAATCACACAAGTTTCATATAGGGCATGCTCAAAACGGAGCAACGGTTCAACACATACACTCGAAACAAGATACCATGCAAAGCTGAAATTAACAGCCACATAGCAACTTTGGAGTAAGAAATATATACTCTACAGCACTCAAACATGGTGACAATAAGCAAGGACATGAAGTAGGCATATCCTACAGCAAATAACTCCATTGGAGATACTCCATAGGAGGCATGGATCAATAGCAAGAAGCTACAACATTTTGATCATGACGTCAAAACCCTGACAGTTATATTTCATAGCAACTTGGGAGCAAGAATTAAATGAGCTACAACAACCCATATGAGCAAGTGAGGGCATGGATGGATAGACAACAACATTTACAACAAGGAATGATCAATGGCGACCCCAAAACTAACATGGATTTGCCTAGGGCATCAAGCAAACATAGCATCAGGTTAAGACAGATTCCAGACTTAGTAGAATTTCACTAAATATAAAACAGTTATGTTGGCATAGCATGTTTGCAAGCATGTTTAAGTCACCTCACGGCATATCATGGAAAATGGTTTGCACCACAGCAAAGACCACATGATAGAGATTCTAAAACATATTGGCATGTGACAAGGGGACAACCACATCAATAGCAACGAGCTCTTCAAATCAGCATCTCATAACATGTTACAAAACTTAACAGCCACATGCACTTTTGCAACAGAGATTAACATGGCAATATGAACCCCTAACATGCATGCTACAACAACCATCATGTAAAGCATCTCATGATGAACATTTTGACATCTCATTTGCTTCATTTGGATAAACATGCACCAAGTTATCACATCTCAAACATGGCATGAAAATAACAAGTAGCAGCAGTTTATATCAAGTAGAACTCTTGTCACGAAGATTAAGACCTCTAGATGATCTCAACAAGCATGCCACAATGGAACAAAACGTAGTACACATCACCACGATCATTTCGATATGCTACACGCCCAAAACGGATCTACGAGCACAAAGTTACGACCACGCAAAGGAGGCAACAAAATGTTGCAGATCTGGGACTTAGTGGGATTTTATACCTCCAAAAGTCAATGCGGGACGGATCCGTGCGGGACGGGGATGGCGCGTTTGGTTGCGGGGCTTGGTGGATCTGGTCCCGATCTGGCCAGATCGGGACGGGACGAGGACGGCGGCGGCTCCGGCGACCGGAGCCGGAGAAGACGACGGGGCCGGCGCGGTGGCTTACCGGAGCGGAGAGGCGGCCGGCGAGGCGAGGCCGAACGGAAGCGGCGGCGGTTGGGCAGCGCGGCGAGGCGGAGCCGGAGGCGGCGGCGGTTACCGGCGTCGGCGAGCGTGTTGGCCGGCGTGTGCGGTGCGGCGGCTGGCGGCGCGGAGCCGCGCCGGGGATCGGCGGCGGGAGCGGAGGAGTTCGGCCCGGGAGGCGGAGGCGGAGGGCCCGAGGCGGGCTCACGGGCCCGCCACGGTGGTGGAGGCGGAGGGGCCACGTGGCGCACTCCGGTTGGTCCGGCGCGTCCGGGCGGATGTGTCCGGCGGCCGGATAAGCTGCGGGGCACGGGGGAAATGGAAAAAAAGGAAGACTAGGGTTTCGCCCGAAAATGGAGGGGTGTGGACGTTTTTATAGGCACAAGGAGCTAAGAGACTCCAAATGGGGTGCGGTTTTCGGCCGCGCGATCACAATTCGACGACCGAGATGATGGGAGGGGTTGTGCTGGGTTAGTGGGCTGTTGTGGAGGGGGTCTTGGGCCTCAAAGAAGAGGTTCTTTTAGCCCACTAGCTTAACCGTTGGAGTACCAAACGAACTCCAAACGCGACAAAACTTGACAGGCGGCCTACACGTACCAAAACTACATCGCACGACAAGTCTCATGTCATTCCGGAAATGTTACACGGCCACACACGAAAGAAGGACTCGGGGATGCCATGGGCATGTGTGAGAGCGTCGGAACTCGAAACGAACAACGGGTAGAGACGAGTGGGACCGGATGCAAGTGACAACACAAATGCAATGCAATCCACATGACAACATGACATGGATGAAATGCACACACGCACACGACAAAACGAAGAAACCCGAAATGAAGAAGAGCCCGGAAAGGAATTGATGAAGCCAAAGTTTATATATTGCCATATTGGGAAAGTGTTACATCTGGGGCATTCCAAACTCTCCTCTACTACGAAAAGATCTCGTCCCGAGATCTAGGACTGGAAGAAGGAAGGGTACTCGGAACGAAGGTGATCTTCTCGTTCCCACGTAGCTTCTCGGTCGGTATGGTGTGATCACTTAACTTTCAAGAACTTGATTGACTTGTTGCGGGTCTTGCGCTCAGTTTCTTCAAGAATAGCAACGGGGTGCTCACGGTAAGACAAGTCTTGTTGAAGATCAATCTCCTCAAACGGAATGGTGCGTTCAGGTGTCTTGAAGCACTTGCGGAGTTGAGACACGTAAAACACATCATGAACATTTGCAAAGTTGGAGGGGAGCTCAAGTTGATAGGCTAGATCGCCTCTTTTGCCAAGAATCTTGAAAGGGCCCACGTATCTAGGAGCAAGCTTTCCTTTGATGCCGAATCTTTGGGTGCCTTTCATAAGAGAAACACGGAGATAGACATGGTCTCCAATGTCGAAAGCCAAGTAACGATGCTTGCCGTCATAGTAGCTCTTCTGACGTGACTGAGCGGCCTTGAGATTCTCACGTATGACTTTGCACATTTCTTCGGCTTCTGAGATCAAGTCATTGCCAAGGAGTTGACGTTCACCAGTCTCGGACCAGTTGAGAGGAGTACGACACTTTCTGCCATAGAGGATTTCAAACGGAGCTTTGCCGGCACTTGCTTGGAAACTGTTGTTGTAAGAGAACTCGGCAAACGGAAGACAATCTTCCCACATCATGCCAAAAGAGATGACACAAGCTCTGAGCATGTCTTCGAGGATCTGGTTCACTCTTTCGACTTGACCACTAGTCTGAGGGTGAAACGCAGTGCTGAAACGGATCTTAGTGCCCATGGCTGACTGAAAGGAGTCCCAGAACTTGGATGTGAACAAACTTCCACGGTCTAAGGAGATAACTTGAGGAATGCCATGTAACGACACAATTCTGGAAGTGTACAACTCTGCCAGCTGAGCTGCATTGATGGATTCTTTGACTGGAAGGAAGTGAGCTACTTTGGTTAGCTTGTCAATCACAACAAAGATAGAATCATTCCCCTTCTTGGACTTGGGAAACCCAGTGATGAAATCCATTTCGATGTGGTCGAATTTCCACTCGGGAATAGGAAGAGGTTGGAGGAGATCGGCTGGACGTTGATGCTCTGCCTTCACTCTTCTGCAGACATCACAATCATTCACGAATTGGGCAATCTCCCTTTTCATGCGAGTCCACCAGTAAGATTGCTGGAGGTCTTGGTACATCTTAGAACTTCCGGGATGAATCGAGAGGAGGGAGTCATGTGCTTCGTTCATTATGAGCTTCCTGAGATCACCCTTGGGAACCACAAGTCTGTCCTCAAAGAACAAGGTGTCTTTCTCATCAACACGGTAGCACTTGTATTTGGGTGTACCCTTTGCAATACCATGTTTCACTTTCTGCACCATAGCATCACTGAGCTGGGCCTCACGGATCTGATCTTCCAAGGTAGGAGCAACTTGAAGATTTGCAAGAAAGCCTTGCGGAACAACTTGGAGGTTGAGCTTCCTGAAAGACTCACAAAGCCTAGGCTGAAACGGCTTGATAAGGAGACTGTTGCAATATGCCTTTCTGCTCAAGGCATCTGCAATGACATTGGCCTTGCCAGGTGTGTATTCAATGCTTGGATCATACTCTTGGATCATCTCAACCCAACGAGTATGACGAAGGTTCAGGTTCGGCTGTGTGAAGATGTACTTCAAGCTCTTGTGATCGGTGAAGATGTCCACTTTTCTGACCAAGGTGTCTCCACGTGATCAAGGCGTGTACCACAGTTGCTAGCTCGAGATCATGTGTGGGGTAGTTCTTCTCATTTGGCTTCAATTGACGAGAAGTGTATGCCACAATCTTCTTGTCTTGCATTAGCACACCACCAAGTCCTTGAAGAGAAGCATCACAGAATACTTCGTAGGGCTTGGACTCATCTGGAGGAGTAAGAACCAGAGCAGAGATGATCTTTTCTTTGAGAGTTTTGAATGCCACATCACAATTCGGAGACCAGTTGTACTTGACATTCTTCTGCAGCAAGTTGGAAAGAGTCTTGGCAATTTTGGAGAAGTTCTCAACGAACCTTATGCAATAGCTAGCAAGACCAATGAAGCTTCGGAGTTGCTTGACGTTCTAAGGGGGTTCCCAGTTGACAATCACTTCAACTTTCTCGGGGTTGACAGCAATACCGTCAGCGGAGATAATATGGCCCAGGTATAAGACCTTATCGAGCCAGAATTCGCACTTGGAGAACTTGGCATAGAACTAATGTTCACGGAGTCTGTCGAGAACCAAACGGAGGTGCTTGGCATGATCCTCTTCATTCTTGGAGAATACCAAGATGTCATCCAGATAGACGAGCACAAATTCGTTGGTGTGGGGGTTGAATATGTAGTGCATCATCCTCGAGAAGGTGGGTGGAGCATTAGCGAGGCCAAAAGACATGACTATGTATTCATAGGAGCCGTAGCTTGTTCTGAATGCAGTCTTGTGAATATCTTCTTCACGGATACGGATCTGATGATAACCCATCCGGAGATCAAGCTTTGAGAACACTTTTGCTCCTTTGAGCTGCTCGAACAATTCATTGATGTTGGGGAGCGGATACTTGTTCTTTATTGTCTTCTTGTTCAATGGCCGGTTGTCGGGACCCCGATCCTAAGTCACACAGGTCTAGCCTGTAACACATCATATCACTTTGCGGCCTCACGCACGGTATCCCCACGGGTGCCACCTTACCTGGCCCGGGACCGTTTGCGCATTTTGGCACACGTATATGATAGTGTCACTAGCATCCATATGACAGAGAACCCGGGCCGACATGACCAGTTATAAACCAAAAGTGACACTAAATTACAAGGACAGGCATACCTGACCCAGCAACGAACGTGTCGGTCATCAACGTATGAACCCAAGTCGTAGCAAGCTACAAGGACTTAAAGGAGCAACGCGTGACATTTCCCCTAAGGGACAGACACAGGAACGAAGAAGGACACATGCCGGCCAGCCTAAGTGTTCCGGAGCAGTAGCAAGCTACCAAGGCTCAGTGGAATCACTAGGAGACATTTCCCTGTAAGATAGGCTACCAAAGGTAAACAACTAGGTGTCGGATCCCACACATAGCAATACACATTACACGTACGCATAACATGCAAGTATGTGATGTACAACATGGCATCACAACATAACTCAACAACTCATATAGATAAAGGCCCAGAAGAGCCCTCATAGCATTTATTACAATCAGAGGTCACATGACCCAACATACAGAGCATACAGGCAACGGAAGCATAACATGTCTGAGTACAGACAACTACAAATGAAAAAGGCTAAGAAGCCTGACTATCTACAAGACCCTCCTAAGGGCACAAGACCGTAGCTGAGGTAACAAACTAAACGTCGAAGTCCACGCGGAATCACTAGCGAGACTGAAGTCTCTCTGCAAAACATAAATTAAGCAAACGTGAGTACAAAGGTACTCAGCAAGACTTACATCAGAACTAACTACATATGCAACAGTATCAACAAGGGGGTAGTGGAGTTTGACTGCAGCAAGCCAGCTTTAACTCATGGCTATCCTGAACTACGACTGCAAGTAACTCTTTTGAGGTGGCGCACACGAGTCCACATATTCACCAATCAATACACCACTATGGATCCGCTCCCGTCTCCCTACGAGAAGGCCATCCATAGCACTCACGCTTATCTTGCGCATTTTAGAGTATCCACTTTCAATTGTCTATGTACCACGTAAGCATCCAAGAAGTCCATATCCGCGGACCCGGCTATTCGAATAGATCATGTTAACCCTGCAGGGGTGTACTTCTTCACACACGCTCTCGCCACTTACCGCCATGTACACGTCATGTATCTCGGCAACCTTCAAGCGGAGGCCTGGCGAGGGTGTCGGCCACGACCTGACTAACCACACAAGTCTCTCGTCCAGGTTTATCGCCTATTCGGGTTCCATCCGTGGGGAGATCCGGCCGGGGTGTCGCTCACGGCCCCAAAAGATGTGTGCAGGGTTCCCAAGCCCACCAACCGGGTGCCACTTGGTACACCGGGCCACTGCACCTAGTCTATCCCAAGCCCACCTGTACCGGGTGCCACTTGGTAGACTACTAGCACTACCTACAAACACCAGAAACTAGTTGCAACTCCTGGATAGAGATCGAGCTGATTAATAAGTCGAGAGGGGCACTTAAGCATTCCAATGCGTGGTAGTAGCTTTGTCATTGGACAACTTACACAGAACTCAGTTCTTAAGGACGGTTCCAGTGAGACAACCCACCATGTACTCCTACATGGCCTCTCACCGCTACCTTTACCAAATCGTGTTCACACACTTAGCTCTCAACGGTAGGACATGTTCACCGTATTCCAATTCATCCCCGAGGAATCAGACCTGACACAACTCTAAGCAATAGCAGGCATAACCAGAAAGCATGAATGAGTAGGCACAACATGGCTCAAACAACTCCTACTCATGCTAGTGGGTTTCAACTATTTACTGTGGCAATGACAGGTCATGCAGAGGAAAGGGGTTCAACTACCGCGGCAAAAGCAGTTCAATCGTTGTTGTCCTAATGCAATAAAAGAGAGCAGGAGCGAGAGAGTGGGATTGTATCGGGATGCTCAATGGGGGTTTGCTTGCCTGGCACTTCTGAAGATATCAATAGCTCTTCATCGGTGTCATCGAACTCATCGTCGGAACGTCGTCTACTGAGAGAGAACAAAACCGACAAACAGAGAAAGAACACAATCAATGCAATGCAACAATATGATGCATGAACATGACATGGCAATATGATGTGGTTTGGCCTAATGCAACTAGCAACCAAATTAAATGAAGTTGGTTTGAACCAAAGGTTCAAATTCAAACTCCATATGTGATTATTCAAATGCCATTTATTCAAATTGTCCTAAACAGCAACCATAAGTTGTTCTAACATGCATGAAAATGCCATAAACAGATTCCTTGGATTTTTCTGATCAATTTTCATATATAAATTATTTTCATCTGAGCTACGGTTGATTTAATATGATTTTTAGAAGTTTTGGCTATTTTCTGAAATAAATAAATCATTTTCTGATTTATTTTAAATTACAGAAAATAGTTACTGCGTCAGCACTGCGTCATCATGACGTCAGCAAGTCAACAGGGCTGGTCCAGGTCAAACCTGACCAGTGGGGCCCACTGGTCAGTGACACAACTAACTAAACTAACTTATTTAAATCTAACCTAGTTTATTTAGCCGGGCGGGGCCCATATGTCAGTGAGTCACAGGGTTAACTAATTACAAATTAGTACTAACCTAAATTAGCAGGGCACTGGGCCCACCTGTCAATGTCACATGGTCTAAACCCGGTCAAAACCAGCGCTGACTGGGTTTGACCACGAAGTGGGGCCCGCATTCAGTGGTTGTGTGGGGTTTAACTAATGGTCATTAGTTCCTAACTAAGTGCTACGTCAGCGGTCACCGGAGTTCGGCCGGCGGCGACCAAAACTGCGGCAGCAACTCGCCGGACTTGAGCTACAGGCGGCGGCTGGGCTCACGGAGACCACCAGAAGATAGCCCGCGTTCGTCCGCATCCAACAAAGCGAACGGGAGGCCTTGGGGTCGCCGGAATCGACCGCACCGGCGAGCGGGGCCGCGCCGGAGTTCGGACGTCGACGGAAAGGGTGCTACAAGGCATGGGGCGGTGAGCTAAGTGGTGCGTTCGGCTCCTGGGAGCTCGGTGAGCATGGTGACGTGCTCGTTTTCGAGCTTGCGCGTCTGTGACTACGACGGCGACAAGCTCGGCGGCGGCCGGCGACGGTGAGGAAGGGGGCGACGGCTACGGGGCGCGCGCGAAGGAAAGGACAGAGGGAAAAGCTTCAGCGGCTCACGGCGGTTCGGCTGATGCAGACGGAGGGGCCGGGGAGGCGTTGGTTGCCGTGAATCGCGGGCGAGGTCGACGGCGGCCGAAGGTTGAAGAAGACGGTGGCGAGGGCGTTCGGGGCTTCCTGGCGTCGGGCGGCTTGGCGAGGAGGAAGAGAGGGACGAGGCGAAGCTCGTGGGCACCTTGCGGGGGCGTGGGGAGGGCTGTGGTCACGGTGGAGCTCGTCGGCGGCGACGGCTTCGTTCGGTCGCCGCGTGAGAGAGAGACAGAGGAGGGAGGAGAGAGTAGCGAGTGAGGGGTGAGGTCGAGGGGGTTCCAGGGGTGCGCGTGGCGTTCGTCCAGGGCAACCAGGCGCGTCGGCAGCGGCGGGAAGCAGGAGGTGGCGCGGCGCGTGGCCGGCGCACAGCGAGCACGCTCCCCTGTCCTCCTGGCGCGAGGACAGGGATGACTGGCAGGGGAGGCCCAGGTGGGCTGGGCTGCCAGTTGGGCCGGCCAGGTAAGGCCAGGTTAGTTTCCTTCTCTCTCTGTTTTAATTTCTGTTTCTGTTTTTTTTCTAATTCTGTTATTTTGTTTTGATTTAGTTTATAGCCCAAATCATTTTAATAAATCCTAAAAATAATTGTGGGCATTAAATAAATTATTACAGAGACCCTCAACTATTTTCAGAATTGTTGGAGCATTTAAAGATATTAAAAATATTTACATGCCCCAATTTAAATACTTATTGATTTAATTCAAAGCCCAAATATTCCCTAAAAATGTTCAATATTTTTGGTTTGGATCAGAACCCTTGCCAAAATTATCACACATTGATGAAGGCATTTCTGGGTTTAATGAAAAGGATTTTTATTTGAACCTAGTTGAGTTCATTTAGTGCTAGGGTTTGATCAATCCCCATTTCAAGTTAACAAAAAATTAAACATGATGCACAGCCAACCTAGCATTAGGCGGACAGGAGCTAGGGATGTGACAACTCACCCCCACTAAAACAAGAATCTCGTCCCGAGATTCGAGCGTAGGGTAAAAATTCAAAGGGGACACAAGCTAGCACAATCTTCTCGATCCAATTTTCCTCATTGGAGATGTTGATTTATTGCATCATAATGATCTTGTCATCCTTGCGTTGAAATCTTCATCCAACCAGATGATAACGAAGTCATACTCTGTAGGAATCAATCTTTCCAAGGATCGAGGAACTCAAGATCAACTCAAGGATTGGGACGTCGAAACATCCCTTGAGCTGAGACACGGAACACACATCCAGAGGGATGGAGTGAAACAAATGATGAAGGTTCACTCAGTAGGCGATAATTCCACACTTAAGAAGATGGTGATCGATGTCATCAGACGGGGCACCTTAGCGAAGGTGACTCGTAGAGTTATTCCTTTAAGTGGCAAAAAGAATTACTTTTGATATAGAGATCATTGAAATTCCCTATACCAGCTTGGGGCGGATCACAATCGATCATTTGACAGAGTCCGAAAGAATGACATTCTCGGGCCAGAATTGATGATGTGAACTACCTTGTTGAAGACAACACAACGGATGATTTTGCTTATCATCGGAAATGAATGGGACCCATGGCAAGTGGCACATTGGCGGTGCAAGCTGGGAACAAAATACAAATGCTGGGAATGATTCTGGTAACTGGGGTGAATCCCAACAGTAGAGAGTAAATCTACTCTTGAGGGGTTATAGCATAACCAAGAACACTGTAAGCAATCCCGGATAGTGCCGGTGATAACACCTAATGCTTGTGCGTGCTCTCAAGAACTTGAGCATTCCCATATTCATCAAGGTTTTACCAATATCCGTGTCAAGGATTCTGGCAACACAACATACGACCATGATGAATAGCGATGGACGATGCAGATGCAAAGGAAGATAATACTTTCTCAGATTTCACCTTAGCGAGGCCAAGGGGCAAGATCTGGATGATCGACCGAGAGACATTTAGCACTCCGCTTCTAATGTTCTCCTTGATGTACTAGGTACCACGGTCAATGCTTAAAAGCATCAACATGGCCATCAAGTAAAAGGTCGGACTTCGGGAGCACAAAAAGTCCATAAGGAACAACTAGGAAATAAATCCTACAAAATTCTTATGGGGAAGTGGCCAACTTCTTCAAACAAGATACTACAACAATAGGTCTTCCGGTTGGGTGTGTTGGCCACTACATCCACTTTACCGGTTATCGAGAGACCAATATTATAGTTCTTGGGAAATGCACCAACCATCATATCTGCCTGAGATTCAGTTCTGATTAGTGTCAGGAAATTCCAGACTCATCGGGTCTAGAAAGAATGAATGTTTGCAACACAAATCGACGAGACGACGTTGCGAGATTCTCGGGAAATGGTCTGCGGTAGTAAGCAACAGAACATGAGCTGGTTCTGCTACAAACATGTGAACACGTTGTCCAAGACAAGCATGACCACGTAATAGTCTTATGATAAAACACTACCGAGTTCAGGTTGGGAACCATTATTAATGACATCGAAGTCTCCAAGCGTGGACGTCCAAGGAATTCACCTTAGAACATACTCCTTTATTTTGAGCAAATCAATCAGTGGCTTGGTGTGCTAGGGATACATATGGGGTGGAGGTAATTAATCTACCAAACCATAGAATACTTTGCACATATGCATGACTGATTTGGGATGATTCCAGGGGAAGCAGAACAGACTCTCTCAAATTCACGGTGGCAACTTGCATCAATTACACGTGAGTTAGGGGAAGCCACTTCTTTCATCCAAACATATACTTCACGAACGGTCATGAAGATAATGCTTATAAAAGTTTCCAACACTAGCTGGAGGTTCAACGAAATCATGGAAAAGATAAGGATGTTGTCGATGGGCTCAACAATAACTCATCCAGGTTTCCATATAGATGGAATTCCATGACAATGTGAACAAAGTGATAGCATTGGTCAGACCCAAAAGATATAATGGTGTATGCTCAAGGGAACAACCATGAGTAAGACAACATTACGAATATCGTTGGTTCTGATTTGACTTGGCGATAACCCACACTCAAATCAAAATCTAGATAAGACAATAGATCCACAAATGATCACGGGGATCAATTGAAGAAGATATCATCTATCTTCAATACACATACAAGATATCCCTTTGGAGTGAGCTATGTGGATTAAGCTTTTATCTTCCAACTCTCCAAGTTGTTGCTTAGCTTAACCAACTAGTTCAGGGGTATCCAACACTGATTCTTGGAGAAGGGATGGTTTATAAGAAAACCAACTTGATCACGGACTCAACATAGCGGTCAGGTGACAACCTGGTGATACTTCCGAGAAGATATTCGGAAAATCATGAACCACCAATATGTTACTAAGCTCGGGAACAATCTTGCTTTTCAAGGCAAGACGATATGATCAAATGAGCAAGGACTTGACAAAATCCTAACTCATCAATCAAGGAGTGCACCAGGAAAGTGGACTAGGTAGCACGATCAATCTTAGGATGATGATTCGGTAACCATCATGCTAAGAATGAGATTATCGTCCATTTAACTACAAAGCAACAGAGTTGCTAGGAGTATTGATTTCACATATCACAATTCACTTGTCGGCATTCCGGTTACAATAACACGGGGACCGAGGAATGAATAATGAGGGCGAGAGGTATTACTGTATCAAGAGTTTATAGGAGGTTGTGCAATTCTCACGACATTCTTGACATAAAGATGGTAATACTCCAAGGTAGAACAGATTAGAAGATGGCTTGACATTCTTCATCTGCGGAGTACAACTTTTTTTTTGACCCGATCCAGGATATGGATAAGGTACTGGAGTTTGTTTCTCATAGTCATTCCAGAATAGAATGGCTTGACGAACCACAAGAGTAAAAGGCATCGATGAACACGAATGCACAACTATTCCTGACTATCAATTGATAGATGAAGGTCGGAAAATAACTGAAGGGCGACAACTCGAGGAACATATAACTTTCTGAGTTGTGGATGCATAGGTTAGTATGTCGAACGAGTTCCACATATTTCTTCCGGATAACCCATGCAGAAAGGTAGGACTGGCAGAGTCACGGTATGAATGGAGTACTACTCAGGAGCACTCTGGTTGTGATCTTTTGGTTTAGAAGAACTTCTGCCATAATGGTTCATGGTATTGGAAGAACGATAACCATGGACCTTGAAGATTATCACAAGGTTACTAATATCCTAAAGGAACGAGCAAATGCTACCAACATGAAGTAAGTAGAATGAATCTGGGGTTCAGGAACCCAGGAATAGAATACCTACCAACTAAATAGCATCACGGGATGCTTTCGAGATTGACGGCCAGAATTATCGCACTTGAAATATAAAGCATTGCTAGATTACTGGGTGATCTTCTAAGACACCTAGGCCATAGTAATAAGTCCAACATATGTGTCGAGGTAACAGAATACCTCAACACAACGACTAGTGTGGTTAATCTGGCCCAAAGGAGCATTAAGAACAGGTAGGAATGATTTGCAAATGCATCAGATTGTTAAGAGACTTGGGATGACTCGGACAGCATAACTGCTGCAAATGCTCGAAAATACTTTTGAGATCCAAGCAAAAGGGTAGCATATCCACTTAACATCATCATGTCAAGGTTCTGAGACCAACAGTTGGGCAACAGAAGTAGAATAAACTGAACTGAGAGTTGAATCCACAATTAACGTGATCCTGATAAAAGAATGAGAATCCTAGTTCTTAATCCCCGTAGAATATAAGAAGGTGACTCAGATCAGAAGGTCATAGGGTAAAGGAGTAAAAAGAGCCTTACGTTCCCTTCCACAATCAATTCCCTTATATAACTAAAGAGTTTCTAGACACGACTTCGACCAGTTTGGCTTACTAATCCTACAGGCAGTCAGGCTCTGATACCAAAGCTGTCGGGACCCTGATCCTAAGTCACACAGGTCTAGCCTGTAACACATCATATCACTTTGCGGCCTCACGCACGGTATCCCCACGGGTGCCACCTTACCTGGCCCGGGACCGTTTGCGCATTTTGGCACACGTATATGATAGTGTCGCTAGCATCCATATGACAGAGAACCCGGGCCGACATGATCAGTTATAAACCAAAAGTGGCACTAAATTACAAGGACAGGCATACCTGACCCAGCAACGAACGTGTCGGTCATCAACGTATGAATCCAAGTCGTAGCAAGCTACAAGGACTTAAAGGAGCAACGCGTGACATTTCCCCTAAGGGGCAGACACAGGAACGAAGAAGGACACATGCCGGCCAGCCTAAGTGTTCCGGAGCAGTAGCAAGCTACCAAGGCTCAGTGGAATCACTAGGAGACATTTCCCTATAAGATAGGCTACCAAAGGTAAACAACTAGGTGTCGGATCCCACACATAGCAATACACATTACACGTACGCATAACATGCAAGTATGTGATGTACAACATGGCATCACAACATAACTCAACAACTCATATAGATAAAGGCCCAGAAGAGCCCTCATAGCATTTATTACAATCAGAGGTCACATGACCCAACATACAGAGCATACAGGCAACGGAAGCATAACATGTCTGAGTACAGACAACTACAAATGAAATAGGCTGAGAAGCCTGACTATCTACAAGACCCTCCTAAGGGCACAAGACCGTAGCTGAGGTAACAAGCTAAACGTCGAAGTCCACGCGGAATCACTAGCGAGACTGAAGTCTCTCTGCAAAACATAAATTAAGCAAACGTGAGTACAAAGGTACTCAGCAAGACTTACATCAAAACTAACTACATATGCAACAGTATCAACAAGGGGGTAGTGGAGTTTGACTGCAGCAAGCCAGCTTTAACTCGTGGCTATCCTGAACTACGACTGCAAGTAACTCTTTTGAGGTGGCGCACACGAGTCCACATATTCACCAATCAATACACCACTATGGATCCGGTCCCGTCTCCCTACGAGAAGGCCATCCATAGCACTCACGCTTATCTTGCGCATTTTAGAGTATCCACTTTCAATTGTCTATGTACCACATAAGCATCCAAGATGTCCATATCCGCGGACCCGGCTATTCGAATAGATCATGTTAACCCTGCAGGGGTGTACTTCTTCACACACGCTCTCGCCACTTACCGCCATGTACACGTCATGTATCTCGGCAACCTTCAAGCGGAGGCCTGGCGAGGGTGTCGGCCACGACCTGACTAACCACACAAGTCTCTCGTCCAGGTTTATCGCCTATTCGGGTTCCATCCGTGGGGAGATCCGGCCGGGGTGTCGCTCACGGCCCCAAAAGATGTGTGCAGGGTTCCCAAGCCCACCAACCGGGTGCCACTTGGTACACCGGGCCACTTCACCTAGTCTATCCCAAGCCCACCTGTACCGGGTGCCACTTGGTAGACTACTAGCACTACCTACAAACACCAGAAACTAGTTGCAACTCCTGGACAGAGATCGAGCTGATTAATAAGTCGAGAGGGGCACTTAAGCATTCCAATGCGTGGTAGTAGTTTTGTCATTGGACAACTTACACATAACTCAGTTCTTAAGGACGGATCCAGTGAGACAACCCACCATGTAGTCCTACATGGCCTCTCACCGCTACCTTTACCAAATCGTGTTCACACACTTAGCTCTCAACGGTAGGACATGTTCACCGTATTCCAATTCATCCCCGATGAATCAGACCTGACACAACTCTAAGAAATAGCAGGCATAACTAGAAAGCATGAATGAGTAGGCACAACATGGCTCAAACAACTCCTACTCATGCTAGTGGGTTTCAACTATTTACTGTGGCAATGATAGGTCATGCAGAGGAAAGGGGTTCAACTACCGCGGCAAAAGCAGTTCAATCGTTGTTGTCCTAATGCAATAAAAGAGAGCAGGAGCGAGAGAGTGGGATTGTATCGGGATGCTCAATGGGGGTTTGCTTGCCTGGCACTTCTGAAGATATCAATAGCTCTTCATCGGTGTCATCGAACTCATCGTCGGAACGTCGTCTACTGAGAGAGAACAAAACCGACAAACAGAGAAAGAACACAATCAATGCAATGCAACAATATGATGCATGAACATGACATGGCAATATGATGTGGTTTGGCCTAATGCAACTAGCAACCAAATTAAATGAAGTTGGTTTGAACCAAAGGTTCAAATTCAAACTCCATATGTGATTATTCAAATGCCATTTATTCAAATTGTCCTAAACAGCAACCATAAGTTGTTCTAACATGCATGAAAATGCCATAAACAGATTCCTTGGATTTTTCTGATCAATTTTCATATATAAATTATTTTCATCTGAGCTACGGTTGATTTAATATGATTTTTAGAAGTTTTGGCTATTTTCTGAAATAAATAAATCATTTTCTGATTTATTTTAAATTACAGAAAATAGTTACTGCGTCAGCACTGCGTCATCATGACGTCAGCAAGTCAACAGGGCTGGTCCAGGTCAAACCTGACCAGTGGGGCCCACTGGTCAGTGACACAACTAACTAAACTAACTTATTTAAATCTAACCTAGTTTATTTAGCCGGGCGGGGCCCATATGTCAGTGAGTCACAGGGTTAACTAATTACAAATTAGTACTAACCTAAATTAGCAGGGCACTGGGCCCACCTGTCAATGTCACATGGTCTAAACCCGGTCAAAACCAGCGCTGACTGGGTTTGACCACGAAGTGGGGCCCGCATTCAGTGGTTGTGTGGGGTTTAACTAATGGTCATTAGTTCCTAACTAAGTGCTACGTCAGCGGTCACCGGAGTTCGGCCGGCGGCGACCAAAACTGCGGCGGCAACTCGCCGGACTTGAGCTACAGGCGGCGGCTGGGCTCACGGAGACCACCAGAAGATAGCCCGCGTTCGTCCGCATCCAACAGAGCGAACGGGAGGCCTTGGGGTCGCCGGAATCGACCGCACCGGCGAGCGGGGCCGCGCCGGAGTTCGGACGTCGACGGAAAGGGTGCTACAAGGCATGGGGCGGTGAGCTAAGTGGTGCGTTCGGCTCCTGGGAGCTCGGTGAGCATGGTGACGTGCTCGTTTTCGAGCTTGCGCGTCTGTGACTACGACGGCGACAAGCTCGGCGGCGGCCGGCGACGGTGAGGAAGGGGGCGACGGCTACGGGGCGCGCGCGAAGGAAAGGACAGAGGGAAAAGCTTCAGCGGCTCACGGCGGTTCGGCTGATGCAGACGGAGGGGCCGGGGAGGCGTTGGTTGCCGTGAATCGCGGGTGAGGTCGACGGCGGCCGAAGGTTGAAGAAGACGGTGGCGAGGGCGTTCGGGGCTTCCTGGCGTCGGGCGGCTTGGCGAGGAGGAAGAGAGGGACGAGGCGAAGCTCGTGGGCACCTTGCGGGGGCGTGGGGAGGGCTGTGGTCACGGTGGAGCTCGTCGGCGGCGACGGCTTCGTTCGGTCGCCGCGTGAGAGAGAGACAGAGGAGGGAGGAGAGAGTAGCGAGTGAGGGGTGAGGTCGAGGGGGTTCCAGGGGTGCGCGTGGCGTTCGTCCAGGGCAACCAGGCGCGTCGGCAGCGGCGGGAAGCAGGAGGTGGCGCGGCGCGTGGCCGGCGCACAGCGAGCACGCTCCCCTGTCCTCCTGGCGCGAGGACAGGGATGACTGGCAGGGGAGGCCCAGGTGGGCTGGGCTGCCAGTTGGGCCGGCCAGGTAAGGCCAGGTTAGTTTCCTTCTCTCTCTGTTTTAATTTTTGTTTCTGTTTTTTTTCTAATTCTGTTATTTTGTTTTGATTTAGTTTATAGCCCAAATCATTTTAATAAATCCTAAAAATAATTGTGGGCATTAAATAAATTATTACAGAGACCCTCAACTATTTTCAGAATTGTTGGAGCATTTAAAGATATTAAAAATATTTACATGCCCCAATTTAAATACTTATTGATTTAATTCAAAGCCCAAATATTCCCTAAAAATGTTCAATATTTTTGGTTTGGATCAGAACCCTTGCCAAAATTATCACACATTGATGAAGGCATTTCTGGGTTTAATGAAAAGGATTTTTATTTGAACCTAGTTGAGTTCATTTAGTGCTAGGGTTTGATCAATCCCCATTTCAAGTTAACAAAAAATTAAACATGATGCACAGCCAACCTAGCATTAGGCAGACAGGAGCTAGGGATGTGACACCGGTAATCAACGCAAAGGCGCTCCGTGCCATCCTTCTTCTTGACAAATAAGACACCACGGCCCCAAGGAGAAGTGCTAGGCCTGATTAGACCCATACGCTCTTGCTCATTGAGTTGTCTCTTCAACTCCTTCAACTCTTAAGGGGAAAGCTTGTACGGACGCCGACATGCTGGCTCAGTATCGGGCTCGAGTTCAATGACGAATTCAACTTGACGATGTGCAGGCATGCCTAGAAGCTCTTCAGGGAAAACATCTTCATATTCATTGACCACCGGAATTTGAGAGATGGCATTAATCTCGCCCTTGTCATTGAGAGAGAATAGCCTGATTGTATTATCTCGAGAGGCGAAGATAATCACGTCTTCGTCAGGATGAGTAATCTTGACTTCCTTATTTGCACAATCAATGTGAGCATCATGCTTGGAGAGCCAATCCATCCCAAGAATAAGATCAATGTCGGAATTGCCGAGAATAAACGGAGAAGCCAGAAAGCGGTAATCACCCATATAAATAGATATATCCGGAGCATACAAGCTAGAATGCATCTGTTTTGCCGGAGAAGAAATTGCTAATTGCCTTGGTAAAGCCACTGTGTTCACATTATGATTGGATGCAAATGGACATGACATGAAAGAATGTGATGCACCAGAATCAAACAAGACTTTAGCAGGCTTGAGATTGACTGAAAGGTTACAAAGTATCACATCTGAAGAATTCTCTGCTTGAGCTGCATTCATCAGATTCACTCTTGCAACCTTCGGATCATGCTTGACAATAGCAGTGCTGACAGGTGGAGGAGGCGGAAGGCGCCTTTGAGTACACTTGTTGGCATAGTGACCCTTCTTGCCACACTTGTTGCAAACCACTTCTGAGAGAGGACGGTAAAAAGGAGCACTTGACTTCGAAGCTTGAAAGTGATTCTTGGACTGATTGCTTGGGTTGGGTGGGTGGGAGAAACCACGGCCACCAGAATGCTTGTTGTTGCTGTTGGGAGGTCGGATCACTGGAGGAGGTGGAAGCCAAAGCTTCTGCTGCTTTGCGACCACTTGGGAAGAAGAGGAGGAGTGAACAGCGTCTCTGATCCTCTTTTTGGAAGCTTCCATCTTGAGTTGGGCTGCCTCTTGCTTAAGTGCCATGTCATAGAATTGATCAAACTCATCAGGCTCGAACAAGGTGAGAGCTAGTTGGAGTTCATCCTTCAGACCACCACATAACTAATAAATCTTGCTCTTGGCATCTGGGATGTCTTTCTTGGCATAGTGGGCAAGGTTCTGGAACTTGACATTATATTGATAAACAGTCATTGAGCCTTGCTTCAGGTTGCGGAATTGCTCACGCATACCCTCGATGACACTTGTTGGAATGTGGTGGGAGCGAAAGTCCTTGCAGAAGTCAGCCCACGAGATTTCACGCCCTTCTCTGGAGTCTTTGTACTGCTGCCACCAATCAGCGGCTTGGTCCTTGAGTTGGAAGGCGGCAAACTTCACATAGTCCTCGGGTCTCACGTTACTGCACTCAAAATGCTTCTTGATATCTGTTATCCAGTCTTCAGCATCTAGAGGGTCCACACAATAACTGAATGCCTTTGGTTGGTTTTCCAGGAACTAGTTGAGTGTAGCAAAGTGAGGTTGGTTGAACAAATTGCCTTGGCCTTGGTTCCCATGAGCACCTTGATTTGCTTGAATGTTCTGCATCATTTGCATAAGCATTTGGGTGTTCTGGTTCGTCGCTTGCATAATTGCTCTCCAGGCCTCAGACGGAGGAGGAGGGGAAGGAGGACGATCAGGAACCTCTTCACCCTCTGGGTTAGCATTGGGAACCCTTTTAGGAGCCATCCTGAATGAGATGACAACTATTAGCCATTGATTGAGAGAAAATATATAAGCTGAATCAACGGCTAGAATTGCAACATAAGTCTTCACAATAACATTCGAACAAGATGAACGAATGTAATCCACAGTTTAATGATAACAACAATCTTCTCGAGAAGCCACTTGGGAGAACAAAAGGTAAATAAAACAACAAGGAGCAGATAGAACAAATACAAGATAAAAGCTTCGTTCGACAAATTCGTGCTGAAAGCTTATGGAACGTGTTACAAAAGGGTTTTACAATCCCCGGATCAGCATAGCCAAGGACCCTTTAAGATGCAACTCCCGATCGGAACAACGCCCATAGAACTACTTCACTCAATGTAGAACCTCGAACTCCATATCATGCATTTGTTGGAAGAATGCCTACGAACTACTAGATGAACCCACCTATTAATTTCCGAAAGTTTCCAGTTAAGCAATCAGGTGTTGGGGATACAGGGGAAGCATCGCGCACTCAACTCTAATCCTACATCCAGCTGTATCCATCCTTCAACACATAACTAGTTATTTCCGGAAACCGTCTACCTCGGACCTTCGAAACACATCTACTATACAAGCTATGGCAATACTCCCGAACTACCTCCCCAGTACTGGGTGATGTCGGGGTTATCTTGCCACTAACCGCATAGGAGAGTTTTCGATGTCGGCCGTCTTAAATATTCCAGAACTGCTGCGATATATTTGTGACGACAACAGCTCGGAGCTCAACTCCTCGGGACACTGCCACAACCCCTAAATGACAAGAGGCATCAAGAACAATGTTCTCATCACAACGACATCGGAACAATCCAAACAATACCCGCGTGATCCTAAAAAAAATTTGGTGAATTTTGAGAGTCGAAGAGACAAGAGTAATCGTCAGGAGTCCTCACCAGAGTGAAAAGAGATGAGGAGCAAAAAAATCCTACTCTCCGATATATATATATATATATATATATATATATATATATATATATATATATATATATATATATATAGGACTCAAAACATTTTTAAGTGTGTGCCTAGACTCAACCGTCAACGATTTGATCAATCAGTGGGGGCTTCTAGGTCGGAGAAGGCTCTGAATACCAACTTGTAATGCCCAGGATGGGATTATACCTCCTACGTGTCGAGGCACGACTTAAAGGTATAAGCCCATTCTAGAATGATCTCAAGTTTGGTATCTTTGCACGACTCATGTAAAAATAGAGATGAAATTGCAAAAGGATAGTTGGCTTACACTCGCCACGTCACACAATACATTACATAAGCAAATCATCATCCAAATAACATCACAGTCCGACTACGGTCGAAGATCCAAATGAAAGATACCAAATACGTAAAGCCACAAGGTTCGGATCGCCCCTAGTAGAAACCACTACTGATCATCGGGATAGCGCACATAGTATCGACTACGCTCTTCATCATACTCCCAGTACAGCTCTGTGCCGTCACCTGAGTAGTCCACCATAGTACCTGCATCTGGTGTTGTGTAGAATCTGTGAGCCACGGAGGACTCAGCAATCCCATTCCCGGGTAGTCTTGGGTGTGGAACAAGGCTGAAGAAAGATAAAAGGTTGCAGCTGCACTAACACTAGCTTACGTGTTTAGAGCAAGAAGAGAAATGCCACGAGCGTCAAAGTGATCACGAAGTGATCCTATCTAAGCACGTCAATCATAACCCCACCGTGTTCACTTCCCGAACTCCTTTTCGGAAAATGACCGTCACGGTTACTCGCGCTGGTAGTGTGTTCTGAACATGGTGTCAAGTTTTCTACAACCGGATATTAACAAATTCCCATCTGCCACATAACCGCGGGCATGGCTTTCGAAAGTTCAAAACCCTGCAGGGGTGTCCCAACTTAGCCCATTACAAGCTCACGATCTGCGAAGTCGCAACTCCAAGGTGGGAAGACCCGAGTATTCTCGGAATCCCGTGGTCAAGATATTCCGACTAAGGTAAAATTAATCCAGCAAATCCTCCCGGCGTGCCGACACCCTGACAGTAGCCGCGTGTATCTAGTCTCAGGCCACGACCGGATGGGCGATTCTACAGGTTATACCAAATACCTCGGGTTTCACCAAGGCGGCCCCGCAGAACCCCCAGTTTGGACCAACACTCATGTGGAGCACTGGCCCGGGTTGTTGATTAAGAAAAGGGTTTGCAACGCCCTATGCAAGTTTTTAGTTGTTAGGCAAATGGAGTACCAATGTTGGGACTTGCTGGAAAAGTTTTAGCGCTAAGCGGGTTATCAAGGGGGGGCCATAAACCCCAACCGTGTTAGGGACACATAATCAAGGAACATAACACCGGTTTATATGGTTCCTAGGGCGGCATGAGTGGAACAAATCACCAGGCAAGAGGCTTAGCCTTCCACCCATTACCAATATATAGATGATTTAGTTTAAGAGTTTATATAGTGTGATATCCCAACAATAACTTCGACATGAAGCAAGAATCTTCAAATCTTCTCCTGCAACTAGCAATGCTATAAGAGGGGCTGAGCGAAGCTTACGTATCCAAACAAAGGTTTGCTAGTTTGGGTGGTTAGACAGATTCATGGTTACAATAGGAGGCTGATAAACAAACATGGGCATTGAGGCAATAAGCTAAAGAGCGAGACATCTAGCAATAGGCAAAGATAGTAATGATATCTGGGTCAGGTCATCTTGCCTGTCGAGTTGTCGATGGGATCGTAATACGGCTCCTCGTACTCAACCTCGGTAGTAACCTCGTTCTCGTTCTCGGTCTCGGCTCCCGGCTCTACTCAACACAAGAACACAACGAGGCACGAGAATCAAACAAGGTGCAATGCACAATCAACATGATGCAAGTATGATGCATGTATGATGCAATACATGTCAAGGGATGAAGCACACCAGAACAACTCAAGACAACAAGTTTAAATGAGGCCGGAATCCACATTAAGTGAATCCGGTAAGTCCTCATATGCATATTATGAAATTGGTCCAGATCTGAACAAACCTTAAGTTAAAGTTGTTAAACAGCAAGTTAACATGCACCATGATGATCTACACGAAATTCTAGTCAAGTTTCATATAAAGTTTGTTTAATTCGGAGCTATTGTCTAGAAGATATGAGCAAAACAAGTTAAGCATGGCAACGGTGCAAGATGCACCCAAACATCAAGCAAACATACTCCAAACATGTAAACAAATATGATATTATGATTCTACATGAAAAATCACACAAGTTTCATATAGGGCACGCTCAAAACGGAGCAACGGTTCAACACATACACTCGAAACAAGATACCATGCAAAGCTGAAATTAACAGCCACATAGCAACTTTGGAGTAAGAAATATATACTCTACAGCACTCAAACATGGTGACAATAAGCATGGACATGAAGTAGACATATCGTATAGCAAACAACTCCATTGGAGCAACTCCATAGGAGGCATGGATCAATAGCAACAAGCTACAACATTTTGATCATGACGTTAAAACCCTGATAGTTATATTTTATAGCAACTTGGGAGCAAGAATTAAATGCGCTACAGCAACCCATATGAGCAAGTGAGGGCATGGATGGATAGACAAAAACATGTACAACAAGGAATGATCAATGGCCACCCCAAAACTAACATGGATTTGCCTAGGGCATCAAGCAAACATAGCATGAGGTTAAGACAGATTCCAGACTTAGTAGAATTTCACTAAGTATAAAACAGTTATGTTGGCATGGCATGTTTGCAAGCATGTTTAAGTCACCTCAAGGCATATCATGAAAAATGGTTTGCACCACAGAAAAGACCACATGATGGAGATTCTAAAACAAATTGGCATCTGACAAGGAGACAACCACATCAATAGCAACGAGCTCTTCAAATCAGCATCTCATAACATGTTACAAAACTTAACAACCACATGCACTTTTGCAACAGAGATTAACATGGCAATATGAACCCTAACATGCATAGTACAACAACCATCATGTAAAGCATCTCATGATGAACATTTTGACATCTCATTTGCTTCATTTGGATAAACATGCACCAAGTTATCACATCTCAAACATGGCATGAAATTAACAAGTAGCAGCAGTTTATATCAAGTAGCACTCTTTTCATGAATATTAAGACCTCTAGATTATCTCAACAAGCATGTTACAATGGAACAAAACATAGTACACATCACCACGATCATTTCGATGTGCTACATGCCCAAAACGGATCTACGAGCACAAAGTTACGGCCACGCAAAGGAGGCAAGAAAATGTTGCAGATCTGGTACTTAGTGGAATTTTATACCTCCAAAAGTCAACGCGGGACGGATTCGTGCGGGACGGGGATGGCGCGTTTGGTTGCGGGGCTTGGTGGATCTGGTCCCGATCTGGCCAGGTCGGGATGGGACGAGGACGGCGGCGGCTCCGGCGACCGGAGCCGGAGAAGACGATGGGGCCGGCGTGGCGGCTTACAAGAGCGGAGAGGCGGCCGGCGGGACGAGGCCGGCCGGAGGCGGCGGCGGTTGGGTGGCGCGGCGAGGCGGGGACGGAGGCGGCAGCGGTTACCGGCGTCGGCAAGCGTGGTGGCCGGCGGGCGCGGCGCGGAGCCGCGCCAGGGATCGGCGGCGGGCGCGGAGGAGTTCGGCCAGGGAGGCGGAGGCGGAGGGCCCGAGGCGGGCTCGCAGGCCCGTGGCGGCGGTGGAAGCGGAGGGGCCACATGGCGCACTTCGGTTGGTCCGGCGCGTCCGGGCGGACGTGTCCGGCGCCGTCCGGACGTGTCCGACGGCCGGAGGAGCTGCGGGGCGCGGGGAAAATGGAAAAAAAAGGGAAGACTAGGGTTTCGCCCGAAAATGGAGGGGTGTGGACGTTTTTATAGGCACAAGGAGCTAGGAGACTCCAAATGGGGTGCGGTTTTCGGCCACGCGATCACAATTCGACGACCGAGATGATGGGAGGGGTTGTGCTGGGTTAGTGGGCTGTTGTGGAGGGGGTCTTGGTCCTCAAAGAAGATGTTCTTTTAGCCCACTAGGTTAACCGTTGGAGTACCAAACGAACTCCAATCGCGATGAAACTTGATAGGCAGCCTACACGTAGCAAAACAACATCGCACGACAAGTCTCACATCATTCCGGAAACGTTACACGGGCACACGCGAAAGAAGGACTCGGGGATGCCACGGGCACGTGTGAGAGCGTCGAAACTCGAAACGGACAACGGGAAGACACGAGTGGGACCGGATGCAAGTGACAACACAAATGCAATGCAATGCACATGACAACATGACATGGATGAAATGCACACACGCACACGACAAAACGAAGAAACCCGAAATGAAGAAGAGCCCGGAAAGGAATTGATGAAGGCAGAGTTTATATATTGCCATATTGGGAAAGTGTTACATCTCGGGCATTACAAGGAGCACAAGCATTACAACTTCTTTACATACCCCCGTGGGGTTGGCTTCAAATCCTCGCAGGGAATACCACAAAAGGATTCCAGGGGATCCTAACTACGGCCGCTATCGTCGACGCCATCATTAACAGTGGGCCATGATGGCCCACCTCCGACCTTGCACAGATCACCGTCGGCGACGTGCTCGCGAGCCCGACGCGCTTCTGGCGCGCCGCGAGCTCGGGGGCGCGTAGCTGTCGCCGCTCTTCTCCGGAGACTCGTTGGACTCAGGAGAGCTGCTGGACCTCCAGAGGCCATCGCTGCTGCTGGATGAGTTAGTGGCAGAATCAACGGCTCGCGCGACCCCAGCCGCAGTGTCGTCCCAACGGCTCCCTCCAAGGCAGCACTCCAGGCGGCGTCCCTCCTCGTCGAACGCCTTGAAGTGCAGCACGGAGGCGCCATCGTACTCGAAGTGGATGACGAGGGCGCCTTCCACGCTGCAGACGTGGGCGACCTCGCTCCATCCGTGGGTCATGAAGACCTTGCCCGGGGAGACAACCTCAACCTCGTCCCTCATCACCAAGGCCCGGCACTCGGCGTGTCGCAACCACAGTCCAAGCGGCCCCCTCGGCGGCGTCTCCATGGCGAATAATGGTGCGAAGCGTATCCAGGATCTAGGAGGCATCGTCGCCCATAGCACGAACTCACGCGAGGAGCCTCTGCGTGCGCTCGTGGGACGATGGCGTGCACCACTACAGCGCGATCGACGCGGCTATGGAGCGGGCGGTGCTGGGCGCCGACTCCCCCTCCGTGGCCTCGTGCCCTGGCGTGCAGGGGCAGCGGGTAGCCAGGGGGAGGCCGCTCGTGCCAAGGTGTCCTCACTTCTGGCCTCACGAGGGCACCATAAGGGCGGAATGGTCTTTTCTTTGGAGGGAGTACATCCGGCTCCTCGCGAAGAGTCTTCCCCTTCTCAGCATCAGAAAATCGCCGGATCGGCGCCATGAGCAGCTCGGTCGAGCAAAGGGCAAGGAAGAAGAAGAAGCGAGAGGAACGAAGGAAGAAGATGGGCGGCGAGGACCCCACTTGTTGCCTTATTTATAGCAAGGATAATGCCAACCGCCGGCCTCCATAAATGCAGGTAATGATGATCTTTTGTGCATGCAGGGACTTGTCAAGTCGTGCAGTCGCCGAGGTTGCGTGGGTAAGTGGAGACGCCCACGTCCAATCGATCGCGACGCGCCAATCAAGGCCGCAGGCTTTTGGGACCCACGGCGCTCCGCACTTGACCCTTGTCTTCGCTGCGAAGCCAAGCCCGAGTGCACCTTGGGCCCTGGGGCTACTGTTGGTGTTCTGCGAACGGGGGTACCCAGACTTGCCTGCCTGTAGCCCAGGGCGTGGCTCATCAGGCGGCCTGGTACGGCCCAACATCTTCAGCAACCACTCAAGACCCTCGCGAGGGGCCGAGCCTCGCGAGGCGGACGACGCAAGACATCCCCTAGGGCGGCCTCACTAGGCTGGCTCATGAGAGTCGGAGATATCAAGGCAAGGGGTACCTCGCGAGGTCCTTGTGACGTGAGCGGTGACGACTAAGGTCACGCGGGCGCCAGCGGGCGTAGAGTGCCAGTTTCCTCTTTTGTGCTAAAGAAGCAGGTGCAGGCGAAGAGTCCTGAGGCATTAGGCAAAGGTTTACATATCAGTTCAACAAGACCAAGACCAGCAGGACGGCAGAGCAGAGGTCATCGCGGAGCCCACGGCGTCGTCACCACTAGAGCCTTTGGTAGGCGAAGACCACCTTTTGTCAGGATAGCCTGTACTAGCTGCCCCCCTTTCAAATTTGGTCGTTGTGGGATCCCTTCCCGCTCAATATTTGGGAAGAGGACCTTGGCCACTATAAATAGGACTACCCACCACCACTGGGATCATCTCATCTAGAGTTGATTAGATAGAAGGCCACACACCACAAGCTCACTCGAGCACAAGAACCCCTCTCCTCAGGAGGCAGTTCATTCATGTACTAGTTCTTCCTCAGCCTACAAGGCAATCCACCACACCACGCTGGATTAGGGTATTACACCACAATGGTGGCCCGGACTAGTATAAACCTTGTGTCCCTTGTTCTTCGGATCTGACGAGCTAGGCCTAGGGATCGGCGAGTAGATGAGCTAGGGAAGAAGGAGAGATCTTCGTGCGCACCTCAGAGTTCGAACCTCAAGGGTTTTGCCGGAACCCAAAATCTGACATCGGCCTTGGCAGCCGAAGACCAAGCCGGCGTAACAGGGGCCAGATATTAGCCAACCATAAAGGTCGGAGATACAAACAAATGGACCTGATCTCGGTCCCCGTCATGGGAGCCCGCCTGCATTCATTGCAAATAGGGATACACGACCCACGGCCCGCCCGCCCAATTCACGCTCTACGTGCCTCATTAGCACAACTTCGCGCCTCAAGATACCATGGGCGTCTGAGGGGCCCACATCGAACCACAACATCATGCGTTAGGCTCAACCGAACTATGAACGGCCATGCCTTCGGATGGCAACGGGTGCGGCTCCGGATACGCCCAGCATCAAGCTGCGTTAACAAGGCTACCTCTCAAGATCCCTATTCAAGGATCCCTCCGCCAGAGAACGTTTAACCACATGGTGATCCACCCCTCCTCACCCAGCAGAAGCTAAGGCACAGACGTGCATCAAGGCACAGTTGAGGCTTCGACCCACGTATCAAGGCCCTATGTAAACCTTTCTTCCGTAAAAGCTTTTTCATTTATACTTATAGTGAATGCCTCAGTAGTTCGAATTGTACGGATAGACATCTTGAGCCTATGGAAAAAGACAAACACCCATTATGGTACCTGAGCACTCACCTGCTCCACCTTTATCCCCTTTTCCGCACTTCGAATAGCCCGACACACACACTCAAATACAGATTGACTAATAGACCGAAGGGACGATATCTTTATCTACCCTATGCATCAAGTCCGGCACCGTGTTGTGGTTGTGTGTTCGGCGTCTCGGATATTGCACTATATGCATCACTTCCGAACTATGTCTTGGGTCAATAGTTGGGTCGCCCGGCTCCTCTGCTTACCTCCTTACGTTCTGCATGTTCGACTAAGAAGGTAAAGGGACAACCCCTGCGATTGTACTTATGGCTAGTCAAGTTAAGCACCTCAGGAGGAGAAAGCCGAAAACTGGCCTTCATAGTAAGCGTGAACCAATCAGCGATCCGAAGACAAGTATTAAACTCAAAAATCATTGGCGATTTCTACGTGTCACATGCAGGGTTTGTCCTAGCACAAACCATGTGATTACAAAGGCATGCCTTGGCTCCCAAGTATATCACAAAGTATTGGAGGCTAGTCATAGGCCCCCACCATCAACCTCCTATGGCTAAGTGAAAGCAATAAAGCCGCATAGTCTGATTGCCTAGTCTCTCTCATGCACTACCGCCTTCGGGTACCGAGACATCGGCTAAGAGTTACAACCCAGAGACGAAACACCCCTCGTGGTACTCACTTGGGGGCTAAAGCCGACGTCTCGTAACTTTCAGAATAAAAAAACGGACGCACATGAGTCAAAATAAAACTATCACATTTTAAAACACGCAAACGGGCCGCATTATAAAGCACAAGGTCCAGTCGATAACTTAATACACTGGGTTAATGATTACATCTTATGACCACCATCGCCCGAGCACCATCCATAACTCGCGCCAAATACTGTTCGGGGCAGCGATGCTCCTTTCCAACCAGCGGGGGACCAGTGGCCATGTCCATTGGCTTGATCCTAGGCCAATGGACCATGGTCTTTGCGAAGGCCAACCTAGCTCCTTCAAGGAATGAAGGATGCTTCACGGTATCAATCTGGGATGACGCATCATGCAGCCTCTGCACCAGGCCGAAGTAGCTGTCCAGAATAGGCTATGCGGGCTACAGCCAGACACAAAGATCCTCCAGGGCCAGCTCAGCCATCCGATGCAGCTCCATCAGATGCTGCATCTAGTCACCAAGGAGCGGAGGGTGCTCGAACGCCTGGAAATGTGACCAGAAGAACCACCGCTCAGAGTCCTCCTCCCGAATGGCATAGTGCTTCGTGATACGCCCCCAACGTATCTATAATTTTTTATTGTTCCATGCTATTATATTATCATTCCTAGATGTTTTATAATCATTTTATATCATTTTTTTGGACTAACCTATTGACATAGTGCCAAGTGCTAGTTGCTATTTTCTGCTTGTTTTTTTACATCACAGAAAATTAATATCAAACGGAGTCCAAATGCAGTGAAACTTTTTGTGGATTTTTTTGGACCAGAAGACGTCCAATGGGCTAGAGAAGCACCTGGGGGTGCCCTAAGGGGGGCACAACCCACCAGGGTGCGCCTGGGCCCCCAGGCGCGCCTAGGTGGGTTCTGCCCACCTCGGTGGCCTCCCCCACCGCCTCTTCGCTCCATAAATACACCCATACTATGAAAACCCTAGGGGAGTCGATGAAATTTTGTTCCAGCCACTGCAAGTTCCAGAACCACGAGATCCAATCTAGAGCCCTTTTTCGGCACTCCGCATCATCCTCATTGGTGCCTCTCCGATGATGCGTGAGTAGTTTACCATAGACCTACGGGTCCGTAGGCAGCAGCTAGATGGCTTCTTGTAATGCCCAGGATGGAGTTATACCTCCTACGTGTCGAGGCACGACTTAAAGGCATAAGTCCATCCTAGAATGATCTCAAGTTTGGTAATCTTTGCACATCTCATGTAAAAGAGGGCTAGTAAACTGAAAAATAGTTGGCTTACAATCGCCACGTCACAGAATAACAGTACAAGTCTCAAACACCATACAATAAGATCACTACAACCCTCTAAGGGCAAAAGCCAAATGTCAAAGTACCAAACTCAGATAAAACAACCACAGGCGGATCGAAATCCTAGTAAGAGTCTCCACTACTGATCGTCCGGGTAGCGCACGTAGTAACGACTACGCTCCTCGTCGTACTCCCAATCCAGCTCGGTGCCATCACCCGGATAGCTCACAGCTGGACCTGCATCTGGTGTGTGAAGTAACTGTGAGCCACAGAGGACTCAGCAATCCCGTTCCCGGGTAACAGAACTATCAAAGCCTTTAGGTGAGGGAAAAAGGCTGAAGAAAGAACAAGTCTGCAGCAGCAACTAGCATCTAGCTTACGCAAGTGAGAGCGAGAAGAGAAGGCATCGCGAGAAGTGATCACGAAGTGATCCTAGCTACAAGCTCACAAACATAACCCCTCCGTGTTCAACTCCCGAATCCCTATTCGGAAATTGACAGTCACGGAACACACGCTGGTAGTGTATTAGCATCATTGTGTCAAGTTATCTACAACCGGAATTAACAAGCTCCCATCTGCCACATAACCGCGGGCACGGCTTTCGAAAGTTCAAACCCTGCAGGGGTGTTCCAACTTGACCCATTACAAGCCCACGATCCGCGGAGTCGCAACTCCAAAGTGGGAAGACCCGAGTATCCTCGGAATCCCGTGCTCAAGTTAAACCGAAACTAAGGTAAGGCTAATCCAGCAAATCCTCCCGGCGTGTCGACACCCTGATCGTAGCCGCGCGTATCTAGGTCTCAGGACACGTCCGGATGAGTCATCCTAAAGGTGTATGCCAGATACCTCAGGTTGCCCCGAGGCGGCCCCGCAGTCTGCTCGTTTCGGACCAACACTCATGTGGAGCACTGGCCCGGGGTTGTTGATTAAGAAAGAGGGTTAATTACTCCCTATGCAAGTTTAGTTTGTTATTAGGCAAATAGTACCAATGTTGGGATTTGCTGGAAAAGACTTAGCACTTAGCGGTTTATCGAGGGGGTCCCATACACCCCAACCGTGTTAGGAACGCATAAACAAGGAACATAAAACCGGCTTATACGGATCCTAACGGCATGAGTGGAACAAAACACCAAGCAAAAGGCTTAGCCTTCCACCCTTGCCAATATATAGGTGATTTCAATTAAAGCATTTATATAGTGTGATATAACCCAACCAAACTTCAACATGGAGCGAGCATCTTCACTTCACCTGCAACTAGCAACGCTATAAGAAGGGCTGAGCGAAGCGTACTTAGCCAAGCAACGGTTTGCATAGGTGGGGTGGTTAAACATGGCAATTGGTTACAAGTAGGAGGCTGACAAGAAGAACATGGGCATCGAGGCAAAACTATAGATCGAGACTACTAGCAATAGGCAAAGATAGTAATGTTATCGGGGTTCGGTCATCTTGCCTGAAGAGAAGACGTTCGGAACAAAAGAAGGGTCCTCGTGCTCAAACTCGTTGGAAACCTCGTGCTCAACCTCGTTGGAAAACTCGTGCTCAACTTCCGGCTCTAAACAAGACAAACACACCAAGCACCAATCAACACGATGCAATGCGCACTCGAAAAACATGTATGCATGATGGATGCACTAGTGAAGCACATGGAGCACGTAAAACATCACTCAAGCAAAACACCTCAAAACAAGATAACAAGCTGATATTATTAATCTACACAGAAAAACACCCAAGTTTGATATAAGATTCGTTGAAATCGGAGTTACGGGCTAAAAGTTATGCCCGAAACAAGATTTGAGCGAAAACTGCAAATTACAGCAACATAGCAACTTGGGAGCTCAAAATAATTAATCTACAGCACCCAAAAAGCATGGCAAGGACTTGAACACAAACTAGATATAATGTACAGCAGCTAGGTCCAAAGTGCACCCCAAACGGAGTCACGGATCAATAGCAATGATCTTGGACATAATGAACTTTGAAATAAAATTCTGGCAGCAGAATTTTATTGAAAGTTTGGAGCAAAAGATAAACATGCTACAGCCACTCAAATGGACATGTGAGGACATGGATGGAAAGACAACAATATATACTTCATGGAACAATCAAAATCCACCCCAAAACTATCATGCTTTGTCCTACAACATCACACGATCATGGCATCGGAACGTTACAGATTTCAGACTTAGTGAAATTTCACTAAGTCCTAAAACAGCAATATCATCATAGCATCAAAAAGAGCATGTTTAAGACACCTCGAAACTAAACATGGCAAAGGGTAAGCACCTCATCAAAATACATATGACGGTGATCCCGAAACACACAAGCATGCATCATTGTGGTGAACACACCGATTACAACGAGCTCAACAAGATGGCATTTCGTAACAAGTGAAAACACAACATGTGAACATGGCACTTTGCAACGATGATAACAAGGAAACAATAAATCTACCATGCAACCTATCACACACAACACGTAGTTCGTGTCGAGACGAACACGTGGACATGTCATTTGCATCGTTTGGACAAACGAGCTAGAAGATATCACATGTCAAAGGTGGCATGAAAATAACACATAACAGCAGTTTATATCAAGATGCACTCTTGTAACAGCAAAACATGTGTCAAGAAGACCTCTAACATGCATGACTACAACAGGTAAAACGTAGAGGACAACTCCACGAACATCTGGACATGCTACACGCGCAAAACGGAGCAACAGGCACCAAACTAGAGCAGGTCAAAGATTGCATCACAGATCAGGAAAACAAAGACTTAGAGGGATTTAGGTCAACCTCAGGGATCAGATCTAGATCTGATGAACAGTAGCGGATCCGGCCCGCGAGGAACAGTGGCGGTGGCCCGGTGAACAGTGACGGCGGCCTGGTGTCTGGGCTTCGGCGCAGCGGCGGCCCACCGCGGGAGGAGGCGAAGGGGCCCAGGACGGCGGCGGCCCAGTGAGGCGGGGCCCGGCCGGCGCGGGGCGCGAACGGTGGCGTGGGCCGGCCCGTCGAGCACTGCGGTGCGGCGGCTGCGCGGCGGCGTACGGCCCGCTCGGGCGGCCAAGTGGTCCCGCGGGACGGGAGTGACGAGGCGAGCGGCGCGCTCGCTCGGGCGAGGCCCAGCCGAGCGACGAGCTGGCTGCGGTCGCAGGGGACGGCCCGGTCGGTCGACGAGGCCGACGCGGGAGCGGTGGGCGTGACTGTGGCGGTTCCTTCGAGGAACCCGGTCGGTCGGCGGCGCGCTGGAAGGATCCAGTGGATCCCCTCGGGATCTGAGATCTCTGCGGAGTGGTTTTGGATCTGAACGAAAAAGGGGAAAAAAAACGAAATGGTGGAGAAGGGGAAGAAGAAGGGGAAACCACAATAGGCTAGGGGGCCTATATGTAGCAGTTTTAGACTAGGGTTTGGAGGCTAGGTGTGTTTAGGAGCCCTCCGATCGTGATCCAACGGATCCGATCGCGGGGATGAAATAAAAGGGCCTAGACGGAGATAAAAGAAGGCAGTAGGGGTATTTCCGGGACACGAAGTGAAGGCACATCGGACCCACACGGACAACGGAGGGAAAAGTCAACGGAATCCAAACGAGACGAGATTTGAGAGGCGGGTTGCACACAACAAAACAACAACACACAACACAACCTCGCGGCACACCGGTAACGAAAAACGCCCGAACAACAAAGTAGGCCTACGGGACGTCACGGACACGTGAGGGAGCTCCGGAACACGAAACGGACAACGGGAAGGAACACACGGAACCGGATGCAACCCACAACACAGATGCAATGCAATGCACATGTCTACATGATATGAATGAATGCCACACACTCACACAACAAAACGACGAAAACCCGAAAGACAAAGAACCCGAAATGGAAATAGATGAAGCCGGAGATTTATTATATACCCAAAAGGGAAAGTATTACATCCGGGGCATTACAAACTCTCCTCTACTACAAAAAGATCTCGTCCCGAGATCTAGGACTGGAAAAAGGAAGGGTACTCGGAACGAAGATGATCTTCTCGTTCCCAGGTAGCTTCTCGGTCGGTGTGATGTGACCACTTGACTTTCAGAAACTTGATGGACTTGTTGCGAGTCTTGCATTCGGTTTCTTCGAGAATTGCAACTGGATGCTCTCGGTAGGAAAGGTCTTGTTGAAGATCAATCTCCTCAAACGGAATCATGCGCTCAGGTGCCTTGAAGCATTTGCGAAGCTGAGACACATGGAAGACATCATGAACATTTGCAAAGTTGGAAGGGAGCTCGAGCTGATAGGCTAGATCGCCTCTTTTGCCAAGAATCTTGAAAGGCCCGACGTATCTAGGAGCAAGCTTTCCTTTGATACCGAATCTTTGGGTTCCTTTCATCGGAGAAACTCGGAGATAGACATGATCACCGATGTCGAAAACCAAATCACGATGCTTTCCGTCATAGTAGCTCTTCTGACGCGACTGAGCGGCCTTGAGATTCTCACGTATGACTTTGCACATTTCTTCGGCTTCAGAGATCAAATCATTGCCAAGAAGTTGGCGTTCGCCTGTTTCAGACCAGTTGAGAGGGGTACGGCACTTTCTGCCATAGAGAATTTCAAACGGTGCTTTGCCTGCACTTGCTTGAAAGCTGTTGTTGTAAGAGAATTCGGCAAATGGAAGACAGTCTTCCCATTTCATACCGAAGGAGATGACACAGGCTCTGAGCATATCTTCAAGGATCTGATTCACACGCTCGACTTGACCACTAGTCTGAGGGTGAAAGGCAGTGCTGAACCTGATCTTCGTGCCCATGGCGGACTGAAAGGAGTCCCAGAACCTTGATGTGAACAAGCTGCCACGGTCTGAGGATATCACTTGAGGAATGCCATGTAGGGACACAATTCTGGAAGTGTACAGCTCTGCAAGTTGAGCTGCATTGATTGATTCTTTGACTGGAAGAAAGTGAGCAACTTTGGTAAGCTTGTCAATCACCACAAAGATGGCATCATTGCCTCGCTTGGATTTAGGAAAACCAGTGACGAAGTCCATTTCAATGTGGTCGAACTTCCACTCGGGAATAGGAAGAGGTTGGAGAAGACCGGCTGGACGTTGATGTTCTGCTTTCACTCTTCTGCATACATCACATTCATTCACGAATTGGGCAATTTCCCTTTTCATGCGTGTCCACCAGTAAGATTGCTTGAGATCTTGATACATCTTGGAACTGCCAGGATGAATGGAAAGGAGAGAGTCATGAGCTTCTTCCATTATGAGCTTCCTGAGATCACCTTTGGGAACAACGAGTCTGTCCTCAAAGAACAAGGTATCTCTCTCATCAACACGGAAGCACTTATATTTTGGAGTGCCCTTTGCAATCCCATGTTTCACCTTCTTCACCATGGTATCACTGAGCTGGGCCTCACGGACTTGATCTTCCAAGGTAGGAGCAATCTGGAGATTTGCAAGAAAACCCTGCGGAACAACCTGAAGGTTGAGCTTCCTGAAAGCTTCACAAAGCTCAGGCTGGTGTGGCTTGATAAGAAGACTGTTGCAATATGCCTTTCTGCTCAAAGCATCTGCAATCACATTCGCCTTGCCTGGAGTGTACTCAATGCTGGGGTTGTACTCTTGGATCATCTCGACCCAACGAGTCTGGCGGAGGTTCAGATGCGGCTGTGTGAAGATGTACTTCAAGCTCTTGTGATCAGTGAAGATGTCGACCTTTCTGCCCAACAACAGATGTCTCCACGTAATCAGAGCATGTACCACAGCTGCTAGCTCGAGGTCATGTGTGGGATAGTTCTTCTCAGCTGGCTTTAGCTGACGTGAAGTGTAAGCCACAATTCTCTTTTCTTGCATAAGCACAACACCAAGACCTTGAAGAGAAGTGTCACAGAACACTTCATAGGGCTTGGATTCATCTGGAGGAATCAGAACTGGAGCAGAAACAAGCTTCTCTTTGAGGGTTTTGAAAGCCACTTCACACTCGGGAGACCAAAAGTATTTGACATTCTTCTGAAGGAGGTTGGAAAGAGGCTTGGCAATCTTGGAGAAGTTCTCCACAAACCTTCTGCAATAGCTGGCAAGACCCAGAAAACTGCGGAGCTGCTTGACGTTCTGAGGAGCTTCCCAGTTGACAATTGCTTCAACTTTCTCGGGATTAACCGCAATACCGTCAGCTGAGATAATGTGGCCCAGGTACAAAACCTTATCGAGCCAAAACTCGCACTTGGAGAACTTGGCATAGAATTTATGCTCTCGGAGTCGATCAAGAACCAGACGCAAGTGCTTTTCGTGATCTTCTTCATTCTTGGAAAACACCAGAATATCATCCAGATACACAAGCACGAATTCGCCAGTATAGGGGTTGAAGATGTAATGCATCATCCTTGAAAAGGTAGGAGGAGCATTGGCGAGACCGAAGGACATGACGGTATACTCATATGAACCGTAACTCGTTCTGAAAGCCGTCTTGGGAATGTCTTCTTCGCGAATGCGAATTTGATGATAGCCCATTCGGAGGTCAAGCTTAGAGAACACTTTAGCTCCTTTGAGCTGCTCAAAGAGTTCGTTGATGTTGGGGAGCGGATATTTGTTCTTAATCGTCTTCTTGTTCAACGGCCGGTAGTCAACACAGAGACGCTCCGTGCCATCTTCCTTCTTGACAAATAAGACACCACAGCCCCACGGAGATGTACTAGGCCGAATGAGACCCATACGCTCCTGTTCATCCAACTGTTTCTTCAATTCCTTCAATTCATCTGAAGAGAGCTTGTATGGACGCCGGCAAACAGGTTCGGTGCCCGGCTCGAGTTCAATGACAAACTCCACCTGACGGTGTGGAGGCATGCCTGGAAGTTCTTCTGGAAAGACGTCTTGATATTCATTCACCACTGGAATTTGCTCTATGGCATTAATTTCACCCTTATCATTAAGAGAGAAAAGCCGAATAGTATTATCCCTGGAGGCGAAGATAATCACATCTTCATCAGAATGAGTCAATTTGACTTCCTTTTGAGCACAATCAATGTGAGCATCGTGCTGAGAAAGCCAATCCATTCCGAGAATGAGGTCGATGTCAGAATGACCAAGAATCACCGGTTTAGCCAGAAAACGATAATCTCCCATGCGAATAGAAACATCCGGAGCAAATATGTTGGAAGACATGCACTTGCCCGGAGAAATTACTTGCAACCTCTAAGGCAGACTTTGGATGCCAATATTATGCTTGGATGCAAATGGTTGAGACATGAAAGAGCATGATGCACCCGAATCAAATAACACTTTAGCAGGTATAGAGTTCACTGGAAGGTTACCCAAAATGACATCAGAAGAAGCCTCCGCTTGTGCTGCATTCATCAGATTGACCCTGGCAGCCTTTGGATCATGCTTGACCATAGCGGTACCGACAGGAGGAGGCGGAGGAAGACGCTTCGGATTCGGACATCTGTTTGCATAATGACCCTTCTGGCCACACTTGTTGCACACCACTTCAGAGAGAGGACGGAAATGAGAGCCACTGGACTTGGAGCCTTGAGACTGAAACTGCTTCTTCGACTGGTTGCTTGGGTTGGGTGGGTGGGAGAAACCACGACCACTAGAGTTCTTGTTGTTGGAGTTGTTGAAGTTGCTGGAGTTGTTGTATGGAGCTCGAATCATTGGAGGAGGAGGAAGCCAGAATTTCTGTTGTTTTGCAGCCAACTGAGACGATGAGGTAGAGTGAACAGCATCTCGAATTCTCTTCTTAGAAGCCTCCATCTTGAGCTGAGCTGCTTCTTGTTTCAAAGCCATATTATAGAACTTATCGAATTCGTCTGGCTCGAACAGAGTGAGAGCAAGCTGAAGTTCATCTTTGAGACCTCCACGGAACTGATAGATTTTGCTCTTTGCATCAGGAATGTCTTGCTTTGCATAACGAGCGAGGTTTTGGAACTTGACATTATACTGATAGACTGTCATGGAGCCCTGCTTGAGGTTGCGGAATTGCTCACGCATACCCTCGATAACACTTGTAGGAATGTGATGCGAGCGGAAATCCCTGCAGAAGTTCTCCCACGAGATCACTTGACCCGGCCTTGAGTCTTTGTACTGCTGCCACCAATCAGCTGCTTGATCTTTCAGTTGGAAGGCTGCAAACTTCACATAGTCATCTTCTTTCACGTTACTTCACTCAAAATGCTTCTTGATATCAGTCAGCCAATCCTCAGCATCAAGAGGGTCGACACAGTAACTGAAAGCTTTAGGATTGTTGGCCAAGAACTGGTTGAGGGTAGCATGGTGCTGCTGGAAGAAGTTGCCTTGGTTCATTGGAACGCCCTGATTAGCTTGATTAGCTTGATTAGCTTGCATCATCTGCATCATCTGCATCATCAACTGAGTGTTCTGAGCAGTAGTCTGCATAATTGCTCTCCAAGCCTCAGGCGGAGGAGGAGGTGAAGGAGGATGCTCTGGGACCTCTTCCACCTCTGGGTTGGCATTCGGAACCTTTTTCGGAGCCATCCTGTAAGAGATGACCACGAATCAGCAATTGATTGACAAAAGGAATAAGCTGAATCAATGGAATGAATTGCAACAAGTCTTCACAATAATCATTCGAACAATAAGAACGAATGAAATCATCCGAACAAGAGGAACGAATGAATTTCTTAGTTAAATGATAACATCAGTCTTCACGAGAAGCCACATAGGGATCAAAAGGATAAAATAATAAAAAACAACAAGGTACGGAAAGGAACAAACACAAGAGAGGAGTTTCGTTCTAACATCTTTGTGCTGAAAGCATATGAACGCGTTACGAAAAGGTTTTGCAATCCCCGGATCAGCATAGCCAAGGACCCTTTAAGATGCAACTCCTGATAGTAACCTCGGTCATATAACACCTTCACTCAATGTCGAACCCCGAACTCACTAACCTGCATTCGTTGGAAGAATGCCTACGATCTACTGGATAAAACCCACCTATAGTTTTCCGAAAGATTCCAGTTATGCAATCAGGTGTTGGGGATACACGGGAAGCACCGCGCAATCAACTCTAACCTACATCCAGGTGTATCCATCCTTCAACACATAACCAGTCTTTCTCGGAAACTGTGTACCTCGGACCTTCGAAAAGCATCCACTATAACAAGCTATGGCAATACTCCCGAACTACCTCCCCAGTACTGGGTGATGTCGGGGTTATCTTGCCACTGGCCGTATAGGGGAGATTTTCGATGTCGGCCGTCTTAAGTATTTAGTACTGTCGCGATATGCTTGTTACAACGATACCCCGAAGCTCAACTCCTCGGTAACAGGAGGCATCGAGAACAATATCCTTGTCACAAGAACATCGAAACAATCCCAGAATACTCGCGGGATTCCTAAAAAAAAATTTGTGCAAATTTTGAAGATAGGAGAGACAAGAGTAGACGTCAGGAGTCCTCACCAGAGAGAAAGGGGATGAGAAGCAAAGAAATCCTACTCTCCGATATAATATAGGACTCAAAAGTTTTCAGTGTGTGCCTAGACTCAACCGTCAACGGTTCGATCAAACAGTGGGGGCTCCTAGGTCGGAGAATGCTCTGAATACCAACTTGTAATGCCCAGGATGGAGTTATACCTCCTACGTGTCGAGGCACGACTTAAAGGCATAAGTCCATCCTAGAATGATCTCAAGTTTGGTAATCTTTGCACATCTCATGTAAAAGAGGGATAGTAAACTGAAAAATAGTTGGCTTACAATCGCCACGTCACAGAATAACAGTACAAGTCTCAAACACCATACAATAAGATCACTACAACCCTCTAAGGGCAAAAGCCAAATGTCAAAGTACCAAACTCAGATAAAACAACCACAGGCGGATCGAAATCCTAGTAAGAGTCTCCACTACTGATCGTCCGGGTAGCGCACGTAGTAACGACTACGCTCCTCGTCGTACTCCCAATCCAGCTCGGTGCCATCACCCGGATAGCTCACAGCTGGACCTGCATCTGGTGTGTGAAGTAACTGTGAGCCACAGAGGACTCAGCAATCCCGTTCCCGGGTAACAGAACTATCAAAGCCTTTAGGTGAGGGAAAAAGGCTGAAGAAAGAACAAGTCTGCAGCAGCAACTAGCATCTAGCTTACGCAAGTGAGAGCGAGAAGAGAAGGCATCGCGAGAAGTGATCACGAAGTGATCCTAGCTACAAGCTCACAAACATAACCCCTCCGTGTTCAACTCCCGAATCCCTATTCGGAAATTGACAGTCACGGAACACACGCTGGTAGTGTATTAGCATCATTGTGTCAAGTTATCTACAACCGGAATTAACAAGCTCCCATCTGCCACATAACCGCGGGCACGGCTATCGAAAGTTCAAACCCTGCAGGGGTGTTCCAACTTGACCCATTACAAGCCCACGATCCGCGGAGTCGCAACTCCAAAGTGGGAAGACCCGAGTATCCTCGGAATCCCGTGCTCAAGTTAAACCGAAACTAAGGTAAGGCTAATCCAGCAAATCCTCCCGGCGTGTCGACACCCTGATCGTAGCCGCGCGTATCTAGGTCTCAGGACACGTCCGGATGAGTCATCCTACAGGTGTATGCCAGATACCTCAGGTTGCCCCGAGGCAGCCCCGCAGTCTGCTCGTTTCGGACCAACACTCATGTGGAGCACTGGCCCGGGGTTGTTGATTAAGAAAGAGGGTTAATTACTCCCTATGCAAGTTTAGTTTGTTATTAGGCAAATAGTACCAATGTTGGGATTTGCTGGAAAAGACTTAGCACTTAGCGGTTTATCGAGGGGGTCCCATACACCCCAACCGTGTTAGGAACGCATAAACAAGGAACATAAAACCGGCTTATACGGATCCTAACGGCATGAGTGGAACAAAACACCAAGCAAAAGGCTTAGCCTTCCACCCTTGCCAATATATAGGTGATTTCAATTAAAGCATTTATATAGTGTGATATAACCCAACCAAACTTCAACATGGAGCGAGCATCTTCACTTCACCTGCAACTAGCAACGCTATAAGAAGGGCTGAGCGAAGCGTACTTAGCCAAGCAACGGTTTGCATAGGTGGGGTGGTTAAACATGGCAATTGGTTACAAGTAGGAGGCTGACAAGAAGAACATGGGCATCGAGGCAAAACTATAGATCGAGACTACTAGCAATAGGCAAAGATAGTAATGTTATCGGGGTTCGGTCATCTTGCCTGAAGAGAAGACGTTCGGAACAAAAGAAGGGTCCTCGTGCTCAAACTCGTTGGAAACCTCGTGCTCAACCTCGTTGGAAAACTCGTGCTCAACTTCCGGCTCTAAACAAGACAAACACACCAAGCACCAATCAACACGATGCAATGCGCACTCGAAAAACATGTATGCATGATGGATGCACTAGTGAAGCACATGGAGCACGTAAAACATCACTCAAGCAAAACACCTCAAAACAAGATAACAAGCTGATATTATTAATCTACACAGAAAAACACCCAAGTTTGATATAAGATTCGTTGAAATCGGAGTTACGGGCTAAAAGTTATGCCCGAAACAAGATTTGAGCGAAAACTGCAAATTACAGCAACATAGCAACTTGGGAGCTCAAAATAATTAATCTACAGCACCCAAAAAGCATGGCAAGGACTTGAACACAAACTAGATATAATGTACAGCAGCTAGGTCCAAAGTGCACCCCAAACGGAGTCACGGATCAATAGCAATGATCTTGGACATAATGAACTTTGAAATAAAATTCTGGCAGCAGAATTTTATTGAAAGTTTGGAGCAAAAGATAAACATGCTACAGCCACTCAAATGGACATGTGAGGACATGGATGGAAAGACAACAATATATACTTCATGGAACAATCAAAATCCACCCCAAAACTATCATGCTTTGTCCTACAACATCACACGATCATGGCATCGGAACGTTACAGATTTCAGACTTAGTGAAATTTCACTAAGTCCTAAAACAGCAATATCATCATAGCATCAAAAAGAGCATGTTTAAGACACCTCGAAACTAAACATGGCAAAGGGTAAGCACCTCATCAAAATACATATGACGGTGATCCCGAAACACACAAGCATGCATCATTGTGGTGAACACACCGATTACAACGAGCTCAACAAGATGGCATTTCGTAACAAGTGAAAACACAACATGTGAACATGGCACTTTGCAACGATGATAACAAGGAAACAATAAATCTACCATGCAACCTATCACACACAACACGTAGTTCGTGTCGAGACGAACACATGGACATGTCATTTGCATCGTTTGGACAAACGAGCTAGAAGATATCACATGTCAAAGGTGGCATGAAAATAACACATAACAGCAGTTTATATCAAGATGCACTCTTGTAACAGCAAAACATGTGTCAAGAAGACCTCTAACATGCATGACTACAACAGGTAAAACGTAGAGGACAACTCCACGAACATCTAGACATGCTACACGCGCAAAACGGAGCAACAGGCACCAAACTAGAGCAGGTCAAAGATTGCATCACAGATCAGGAAAACAAAGACTTAGAGGGATTTAGGTCAACCTCAGGGATCAGATCTAGATCTGATGAACAGTAGCGGATCCGGCCCGCGAGGAACAGTGGCGGCGGCCCGGTGAACAGTGACGGCGGCCTGGTGTCTGGGCTTCGGCGCAGTGGCGGCCCACCGCGGGAGGAGGCGAAGGGGCCCAGGACGGCGGCGGCCCGGTGAGGCGGGGCCCGGCCGGCGCGGGGCGCGAACGGTGGCGTGGGCCGGCCCGTCGAGCACTGCGGTGCGGCGGCTGCGCGGCGGCGTACGGCCCGCTCGGGCGGCCAAGTGGTCCCGCGGGCCGGGAGTGACGAGGCGAGCGGCGCGCTCGCTCGGGCGAGGCCTAGCCGAGCGACGAGCTGGCTGCGGTCGCAGGGGACGGCCCGGTCGGTCGACGAGGCCGACGCGGGAGCGGTGGGCGTGACTGTGGCGGTTCCTTCGAGGAACCCGGTCGGTCGGCGGCGCGCTGGAAGGATCCAGTGGATCCCCTCGGGATCTGAGATCTCTGCGGAGTGGTTTTGGATCTGAACGAAAAAGGGGGAAAAAAACGAAATGGTGGAGAAGGGGAAGAAGAAGGGGAAACCACAATAGGCTAGGGGGCCTATATGTAGCAGTTTTAGACTAGGGTTTGGAGGCTAGGTGTGTTTAGGAGCCCTCCGATCGTGATCCAACGGATCCGATCGCGGGGATGAAATAAAAGGGCCTAGACGGAGATAAAAGAAGGCAGTAGGGGTATTTCCGGGACACGAAGTGAAGGCACATCGGACCCACACTGACAACGGAGGGAAAAGTCAACGGAGTCCAAACGAGACGAGATTTGAGAGGCGGGTTGCACACAACAAAACAACAACACACAACACAACCTCGCGGCACACCGGTAACGAAAAACGCCCGAACAACAAAGTAGGCCTACGGGACGTCACGGACACGTGAGGGAGCTCCGGAACACGAAACGGACAACGGGAAGGAACACACGGAACCGGATGCAACCCACAACACAGATGCAATGCAATGCACATGTCTACATGATATGAATGAATGCCACACACTCACACAACAAAACGACGAAAACCCGAAAGACAAAGAACCCGAAATGGAAATAGATGAAGCCGGAGATTTATTATATACCCAAAAGGGAAAGTATTACATCCGGGGCATTACACTTCTTCTCTCTTTGTATCTCAATACAATGGTCTCTTGGACATCTATTTAATGTAATGACTTTTTATGATGTGTTTGTTGGGATCCAATAAATTGTGAGTTTATGATTAGATTTGCCTTGATTTAATATCCATTCTTGATTATTATAGCCTCATATTTCTTCTCCAATATTTTGGTTTTGTTTGGCCAACTTGATCTATTTATCTTGCAATGGAAAGAGGTGCTTTGTAATGGGTTCGATCTTGTGGTGTCCTTTCCCAATGATAGAAGGGGCAGCAAGGCATGCATGTATTGTTGCCATTAAGGATAAAAATATGGGGTATATTCCTACATGAATAGATCTTGTCTACATCATGTAATCGTTCTCATTGCATTACTCTATTTTTCCATGAACTTAATACACTAGATGCCAGTTGGATAGCGGTCGATGTGTTGAGTAATAGTAGTAGATGCACGCACGAGTCAGTCTACTAATCTTGGACATGATGCCTATATAAATGATCATTGTCTTGGATATCATCATAATTATTTGCTTTTCTATCAATTGCCCAACAGTAATTTGTCTACCCACCGTATGCTATTTTCTCGAGAGAAGCCACTAGTGAAATCTACGGCCCCTGGATCTATTTTCCAATCATATACTTTCAGATCTATATTGACAATTGCCTTTTTCTTTATTTACCATTTTTATTTCTAGATCTATATTATCAAAAACCCAAAAATACCTTGCTGCATTTTATTTGCTTTTATTTGCATCTTTCAATCTACTACAATTTTATCCTATCCTTACGTCACTTTTTGGCATCATTACTCGGAAGGGATTGACAACCCCTTTAATGCGTCGGGTTGCAAGTATTTTTTTCTTTGTGTGCAGGTACCATTTGCATAATGTTGCTTGGTTTTCCTACTGGTTCGATAACCTTGGTCTCATCACTGAGGGAAATACCTTACCGTTGATGTGTTGCATCAACCCTTATTCATTGGGGAAATACCGATGCATCTCAAGCGACATCAATGGAACTTTCTAGCGCCATTGCCGGGGAGACATCATCAACATCTATCTGGTTCCTAATCACAAATCTCATCTCCTTGCAATTTACATTATTTGCCATTTGCCTCTCGTTTTCATCTCCCCCACAATTTGTCGTGTTTATTCATTCTCTTTTTCGTTCGCCGTTTCTTGCCGGATCTATTCACGTTCTTGCTTTCTAGTCATAATGGCTAGCATGACTACTCCTCCTTTGTCAGCAGATTTTTAATTTTTATACTTCAAACGAAAGATAAGGAGAAAATTTGAAAGATGCAACCTAAAGGGAGATGATACGTCTCCAACTTATCTATAATTTTTGATTGCTCCATGCTATTATTCATGATGTTTCGGATGTTTAATGGGCTTTGTTATACACTTTTATATTATTTTTGGGACTAACCTACTAACCCAAAGGCCCAGTCCAGATTGTTGTTTTTTTGCCTATTTCAGGGTTTTACAGAAAAGGAATATCAAACGGAGTCCAAACGGAATGAAACTTCTGGAGAGATATTTTTGGAGCAAAATACGGACGGGAGACTTGAGAACCACGGAGTAGGGCTGACGTGGCGTCCACGAGGGTGGGGGGCGCCCCCCCCCCTATAGGGCGCGCCCCCCTACCTCGTGGGCACCCCGTCTGGCCCCCGGTGCCCTCCTTCCAGCTATATATATCTACGTACTCCGAAACCATCAGAACAACAGAGAAAACCCTAGTTCCACCGTCGCAACCTTCTGTTCCCATGAGATCCCATCTTGGGGCATGTTCCGGAGCTCCGCCGGAGGGGGGGTCTACCACGGAGTGCTTCTACGTACATCATCATCATCGCCTCACCATGAGTTGTGAGTAGTTTACCACAGACCTTCGGGTCCATAGCTAATATCTAGATGGCCTCTTCTCTCTCTTTGGATCTCAATACCAAGTTCTCCTCGGTCTTCGAGGAGATCTATTCGATGTAATCTCTTTTTGTGGTGTGTTTGTCGAGATCCGATGAATTGTGGGTTTATGATCAAGATTATCTTTGAGAAATATTTGGTTCTTTTCTGAACTTATTTGGCTCTTTTCTGAACTCTTTATGTATGATTATAATATCCTTGCAAGTCTCTTCGAATTATTGGTTTGGTTTGGCCTACTAGATCTATAGTTCTTGCAATGGGAGAAGTGCTTGGCTTTGGGTTCAATCTTGCGGTGTCCTTTCCCAGTGACAGTAGGGGCAGCAAGGCATGTATTGTATTGTTGCCATCGAGGATAAAAATATGGGGTTTATATCACTATGTTTGAGTTTATCCCTCTACATCATGTCATCTTGCTTAAGGCGTTACTCTGTTCTTATGAACTTAATACTCTAGATGCATGTTGGATAGCGGTCGATGTGTGGAGTAATAGTAGTAGATGCAGAATCGTTTTTGGTTTACTTCTCTCGGACGTGATGCCTATATATAATGATCATGCCTAGATAGTCTCATAATTATTCGCTTTTCTATCAATTGCTCGACAGTAATTTGTTTACCCGCCGTAGAATATCGCTATCATGAGAGAAGCCAGTAGAGAAAACTATGGCCCCCGGGTCTATTCTCACTAATCAATCTACAATCTACTTTACTTTTCCTGTTTTAATTTATGTTCTTATAACCAAAAATACCAAAAATATCAAACTATCATCTCTACCAGATCTCACTTTCGTAAGTGACCGTAAAGGGATTGACAACCCCTTATCGTGTTGGCTGCATAGTTCTTATTTGTTTGTGCAGGTGCGAGGGACTCGCGCATGGTCTCCTACTGGATTGATACCTTGGTTCTCAAAAACTGAGGGAAATACTTACGCTACTGTGCCGCATCTTCCTCTTCAAGGGAATACAACGCAAGCTCGAGAAGTAGCAGGAGACACAAAGATTTTGCTTCGTAATTTTTATATAGGATTGGCTTTGCATCATAGATAACTCTTAGATTTTTCCACTAAAGGGAATTTTATTGAGCTTGATGCTAATGTTGCCTATGAAATTTGAGAAGGAACTTTGGGGGTTCCACCACAAAAGAAAGGGTTTTCTTTCACCCCAGAGGGAGTTCAAATTTTGGACAAACTTTATGATTTGCACAATCATATGGTTGTATTGCAAAAATATAATGAACCTATCAAACAACTCAATGGTAGTATCAATCGATTGAACACTTTGATTTCCCTTTGCAATAAACGGTTGAATATTTTAGATCTCAAGATGGTTTCTTTTCCGCAAAAATTAGGGAAGCGCAAAGAGCCTCCCGGATTTGAAAAAGCGCTTACTAAAGCGGCACAGACCAAGGATGACAACACTTGAGATCTTGGTATTATGCCTAGCTAAGGGCGTAAAATGATAGCGCTTGTTGGTAGACAACCCAACTTGTATCTTTTAGCTTTTTGGTTTTATTGTTTTTTTCAATAAAATACCCAATATAACCTCTGGTTTGATGTGTTTTTTGTGGTTTAAATAAATGCTCGTGCCAAGCAAATCTTTTGGGATGATTTGGCTGATAGTTGATTTGATCGCGTTGGAAATTAAGAAACTTTTACGTCCAGAGTTAGAATTTATGATGATTACGGGAGTGTGATAAAATCTAGAATTTTTTTGGAGTTATCAATATACAAAATTTCCACGTTGTCCTAATTTTCCAGAATTTTCAGAGCTAAAGAAGTATGGTCAAAATTTGCATCTTTACTGATTGTTCTGTTTTTGACAGATTCTTTTTTCATTGTGTTATATGCTTGTTTTGATGATTCTACGGTTTCTTTTAAAGAGTTTTTGCCATAGAAAATTTATAATACAGTATATATAATAAAATTACAAAATAAGAATTGGTTTGCTATAGTACTTAGAGTAAAGATTGGTTTTGTTATATTAACGGGTCTCATGAAGTTTTGTTGAGTTTTATGTGGTTGAAGTTTTCAAGTTTTGGGAGAGATCATGATGGATGAAGGAATAAGGAGCAGCAAAAGGCTAAGCTTGGGTATGCCCGAGGCACCACAAGATAATATTCAAGAATTATCAAGCAACTAAGCTTGGGGATGCCTTTTACTTGAGACTATATTTTTATTCATCATATATTATGAGTTTTGCTTGGAGCGTCGTGTATGATATGAGTCTTTGCTTGTTTTATTTTTAATTTTTAATAAGTGTCCTTGCTGTACACACCTATTTGAGAGAGCCAAATTATGATATGCTTGCTCCTATGCTTGCTCCTATGCTTCACCTATTTTTTTTAGAGCTATGGAATTGCTCTAGTGCTTCACTTATATCTTTTTGAGCACGGTGTGCTTTGCTATCTTTGAAGAAATTCTCTCATGCTTCACTTAGATTAATTTGAGAGAAAGAAATATGATTCTCATGTTCTTCACTTATATTTGTTTAAGCTTATCAAAAGCAACATACAAAACTAGTCCCAAAGTGATAGATATCCAAGGGGGATATAATAAAAACTTTCATGAAGATCATTGGACATAATAAACTTGATTCTTTGTAATAGTTTTGAGATATGATGATAGTGATATGTGAGCCATGTTAATGAGTAATTATGTCTTAGTAAGAATATTTATGTTAAGATTTGTGCTTCCCTATGCAAGAACGAAAGTTAATAGTCATGCAATGAAATTACATCCTACTGATGTCTACTACACAACCTTCTTCTGTAGACTCGTGTTGGGCCTCCAAGCGTAGAGTTTTGCAGGACAGTAGCAATTTTCCCTCAAGTGGATGACCTAAGGTTTATCAATCTGTGGGAGGCATGGGATGAAGATGGTCTCTCTCAAACAACCATGCAACCAAATAACAAAGAGTCTCATGTGTCCCCAACAGACCCAATACAATGGTAAATTGTATAGGTGCACTAGTTCGGCGAAGAGATGGTGATACAAGTGTAATAGGGATGGTAGATATAGGTTTTTGTAATCTGGAAATATAAAAAAACAGTAAGGTAACTAATGATAAAAGTGGGCACAAACGGTATTGCAATGCTTAAAAACAAGGCCTAGGGTTCATACTTTCACTAGTGCAAGTTCTCTCAACAACGATAACATAATTAGATAATATAACAATCCCTCAACATGCAGCAAAGAGTCACTCCAAAGTTACTAATAGCAAAGAAAAAACAAAGAGATTATTGTAGGGTACGAAACCACCTCAAAGTTATTCTTTCTGATCGATCTATTGGGCTATTCCTATAAGTGTCACAAACATCCCTAGAGTTCGTACTAAAATAACACCTTAAGACACACATCAACCAAAACCCTAATGTCACCTAGATACTCCAATGTCACCACAAGCATTGTTAAGGAAATCGTTAACTGGTAGTTGCTCGGTTGGTTGGTGAGTAGGGGATTAATAAGCTAATATGCAAGTTAATCGACCATTTAACCAATTAATCGGATGATTTATCAATTTATCGATTACTCAGCGACCCTATGAGTAGGGGTTAATCGGTAAGTTAACTGGTTAATCGGACAAATTCCTGAAGAGGGACCACAAGTATCCACGGGTTTGATTATACGATATGCATCACACAATCTCAGATTCATCTATTCAAACCAACACAAAGAACTTCAAAGAGTGCCCCAAAGTTTCTACCGGAGAGTCAAGATGAAAACGTGTGCCAACACCTATGCATAAGTTCACAAGGTCACTTAACCCGCAAGTAGATAACCAAAACATACATCCAGTGGATCACGTGAATATCCCATTGTCACCACAGATAAGCACATGCAAAACATACATCAAGTGTTCTCAAATCCTTAAAGACTCAATCCGATAAGATAACTTCAAAGGGAAAACTCAATCCATTACAAGAAGTTAGAGGGGGAGAAACATCATAAGATCCAACTATAATAGAAAAGCTCGCGGTACATCAAGATTGTGCCAAATCAAGAACACAAGAGAGAGAGAGAGAGAGAGAGGGAGAGAGAGAGAGAGAGAGAGAGAGAGAGAGAGAGAGAGATCAAGCACATAGCTACTGCTACATACCCTCATCCCCGAGGGTGAACTACACCTCCTCGTCATGGACACCGCCGGGATGATGAAGATGGCCACCGGTGATGGTTTCCACCTTCGGCAGGGTGTCGGAATGGGCTCCCGATTGGTTTTTCGTGGCTACAGAGGCTTGTAGTCGCAATCTTGGTTTATTTTTAGGGTTCTAGTATTTATAGGAATTTTTGGCGTCAAGGACAAGTCAGGGGGACCCACGAGGCGGCCACAAGGTAGGGGGCGCGACCTAGGGAACCCTCAGTGGTGGCCTCGTGGCTCTTCTGGTCCACCTCCGGCGCTCCGTAGGCTTATTTTGGTCCATAAAAAATCATCGTAAATTTTCATTCCGTTTGGACTCCGTTTGATATTCCTTTTCTGCGAAACTCAAAAACAAGGAAAACACATAAACTAGCATTGGGCTCTTGGTTAATAGGTTAGTCCTAAATGCATATAAAACAACCAAGATAGATAATATAATAGGATGGAACAATCAAAAATTATAGATACGTTGGAGACATATCAAGCATTCCCAAGCTTAATTCATGTTCGTCCTCGAGTAGATAAATGATAAAAACAGAATTTTTCATGTGGAATGCTACCCAACATATTTATCAATGTAATTCTTCTTTAAAGTGGTATGAAAGTTCAGATCCATAAGTTTCAAGCAAAAGTTTATGTTGACATGAGTACAACAATATTCTAAGCATACTAGATAGTAAATCATCAAGCTTCAAAAATAACATGGCTAAAGAAAGTTGTCCCTACAAAATCATATAGTCTTATTATGCTCCCTCCTCTCAACACATGGTGATCATGCCCAACCTCAGTGTCAGCCAAGTATTTGGTTCATACTTTTTAACGCGCTTCAGCCTTTTCAATATTTCACGCAATATATGAGCGTGAGCCATGGATATAGCACTATGGGTGGAATAGGAGGTGGTAATAGACAAAAGTGGGGAGAAAGTCTCACATCAACTTGGCAAATCAATGGACTATGGAGATGTCCATAAATTGATATCAATGTGAGCGAGTAGGGATTGCCATGTAACGGATGCACCAGAGCTATAAGTGTATGAAAGCTCAAAAAGAAAACTAGTGGGTGTGCATCAACTTGCTTGCTCATGAAGACCTCGGGCATTTGAGGAAGCCCATCGTTGGAATATACACGCCAAGTTCTATAATGGAAATTCCCACTAGTATATGAAAGTGAAAGTATTGGAGACTCTCTATCATGAAGAACATGGTGCTACTCTGGAGCACAAGTGCGGAAAAAGATAGTAACATTTTCCCTTCTCTCTTTTTCTCTTTTTTTTTTATTTTAGGCTCTTTGGCCTCTTTTTTGGTGGGCTTATTTGGCCTCTTTTGTTTAATTGGGCTTCATTGGCCTCTTTTATTTTTGATAACCTAACATGGGACAATGTTCTAATAATGATGATCATCACACTTTTATTTACTTACAACTCGATATTACAACTCGATGCTAGAAGAAAGATATGACATCTATATGAATGCCTCTGGTGGTGTACCGGGATGTGCAATGACCAAGAGTGACCTGTATAAAAAATATGAACAATGGACTTGCCACAAATACTATGTCAACTACATGATCATGCAAAGCAATATGACAATGATGAAGTATGTCATAATAAACGGACGGTGGAGTTACATGGCAATATATTTCGGAATGGCTATGGAAATTCCATAATAGGTAGGTATGGTGGCTGTTTTGAGGAATGTATAAGGAGGGTTTTATGCAAGGGAAAAAGTTGCGCGGCACTAGAGTGGCTAGAAAGGTGGAAGGGTGAGAGTGCATATAATCCATGGACTCAACATCAGTCATAAAGAACTAACATACTTATTGCAAAAGATTTATTAGCCCTCGAAGCAAAATACTACTATGCATGCCCCTAGGGGGAGGTTGGTAGGAGTTAACCATCGCGCGCCCCCAACCTTCACACAAAGGTGATCAATTAAGACACAAGCATTCTGTTTTGGTTGCACTTTTTGTATACCATATGTGCATGCTTCAGGAATCACGAACCTTAACACAATTATTTTCTCTACCCTACTATTTACTACTAGCATGATTCTAATATTACCATCCTCATATCTCAAAACGATCACAATTGTCATATGGAGGTTTTTATTATACCTACTTTGGATGTCTATCATATTAGGACTAAATTCATAACCCAAGCTAATTACCATGTTGTTTTAGAGACTCTCAAAATAATAGAAGTGAAGCATGAGAGTTCATCGATTTCTATAAAATAAAACCACTGCCATGCTCTAAAAAGATATAAGTGAAGTACTAGAGCAACTGAAATACTACTCCAAAAGATATAAGTGAAGATCAATGGGTAGTCAAATAATTAACTAGATATGAGAAGACCCTCTATGATTTAATAATTTCAGATCTTAAGTACTTTATTCAAATAGCAAGCAAAACGAAATAAAATGACATTTCAAGGATAGCATATATCATGTGAAGAAGCAAGAACTTAGGCTCAACCGATACTAACCGATAATTGTTGATGAAGAAAGGTGGGATGCCTACCGGGGCATCCCCAAGCTTAGATGCTTGAGACTTCTTGAAATATTATATTGTGATGCCTTGGGCATCCCCAACCTTGAGCTTTTGTGTCTCCTTGATTCCTCTCATGTCGCGGTTTTCCTAAATCTCAAAAACTTCATCCACACAAAACTCAACAAGAACTCGTGAGATAAGTTTGTATAAATCAAATCAAAACCTTAACATTCTCTACTGTAGCAAATCACTAAAATTATAATTTGACATTTCATACTAAATACCTATACATATTTAATTCTCATATCCTCAAATGGAATCATTAAACATGCAAACATATGCAAACAATGCAAACATAGCAGCAATCTATCTAAACAGGACAGTCTGTAAAGAGTGGAATTGTTCTCATACTTCCCTAGCTCTAAAAATTCTGAAAAATTAGCACCTTACATAGAACTTATTAATTCTAACTTTGTAAAAATTTCAAGATTTTATTACGTTCTGACTATCCAGAAGAATTCAAAAAATGATAGAAAACATTCTGTTTTCAAACAGCAACATATATACTTGCAAAATAAGCATGGTAATGGCTATACTTGTCTTTTTATTGAAACAAAAGTTACTAAAATTTATTCTAAATAACAGAAAGCAAATCTAAACAAAAGAAAATGACGCTCCAAGCAAAACACATATCATGTGGTGAATAAAAATATAGCCTCAAGTAAAGTTACCGATAGACGAAGACGAAAGAGGGGATGCCTTCTGGGGCATCCCCAAGCTTAGACTCTTGGTTGTCCTTGAATATTACCTTGGGGTGCCTTGGGAATACCCAAGCTTAGGCCCTTGCCACTCCTTATTCCATAGTCCATCAAATATTTACCCAAAACTTGAAAACTTCACAACACAAAACTCAACAGAAAATCTTATGAGCTCTGTTAGTATAAGAAAGCAAATCACCACTTAGGTACTGTTGTGAACTCATTCTAAATTCATATTGGCGTTATATTTACTGTATTACAACTTCTCCATGGTTCATACCCTCCAATGCTACTCATGGATTCATCAAAATAAGCAAACAACACAAGAAAAACAGAATGTGTTAAAAACAGAACAGTCTGTAGTAATCTGAAAACTTTGCATACTTATGGAACTCTAAAAATTCTGATAAATTAGTACAACATAGGAAATTTGTATATCAATCATGTGTAAAAATTTCAGCTAATTATCACGTTCCAATGATTTATTGAATTTTTTGCATTGGACGCAAAACTTTCTGTTTTTGCACAGAATCAAGTCAACTATCAACCACACTATCCCAAAGGCTTTACTTGGTACTTTATTGAAACAAAAGTTATAAAACATGATTACTACAGTAGTTTAATCATGTGAACACAAAAACAATAGGTAAAACTATTGGGTTGTCTCCCAACAAGCGCTTTTCTTTAATGCCTTTTTAGCTAGGCATGAAGATTTCGATGATGCTCACATAGAAGTAAATAATTGTACGCAAAAGGAGCATCATGAATCATATTGCAAGCACATTTAAGTCTAACCCACTTCCTATGCATACGGATTTTGTGAGCAAACAATTTATGGAAGCAAGAATCAACTAGCAAAGGAAGGCAAAACAAGCAATACTTCAAAACTTTCGACACATAGAGAGGAAACTTGATATTATTGCAATAGGTAGAAACGTATGTGACGGTGTCATTGACTAGGGGGGTACTCACCACATCGTCTCCCGACCAGCTGGATCGAGCCGAGGACCCCCATGGCGGTTCATTCATGGGCCACTTTGGGCAGCCCATGCCGCATACAAGGAGGTTTCCACAAGACTTGGCGCCCAAGATAAGGACTCTCCTAAACCCTAGGCCTCCGGTGTGTTATATAAACCAAGGCCAGGCTAGTCAATAGAACATTGATATTCATTAGATCAATCTCGTGGTAGACACATGTACTCTGTACTATACCTCATATGAATATATTCAAAAGCAGGACGTAGGGTTTTACCTCCATCAAGAGGGCCCAAACCTGGGTAAAATCCCGTGTCCATGTTACCATCGTTCCAAGACGCCTAGCTTAGGACCCCTACTACGAGATACGCTGGATATTGAACTGGCGGTATGTTCCTCTCTCATAACAATTTTCAGGGACATCATGAATGAATTCAACGATATAGATATCACATACAACATTCTTTTCATGATCCACAAGCATAGAAATGTTACTACTCCCAACATAAGCAAATTTATTCTCATGAATAGTAGTAGGAGCATCATATGAAACTTGAATACAATAAATTGTTTCCACATTAAAAGAGTAATGTTCAGTAAAAGGATATTCAAAATAGTGACAATAATTATCACTACTTCTTATAAGATAAGTATCATGAAAATAATCATCATAAATAGGATGCATGCTTTCATCACAATAAATTTGTTCCTCAAAGCTTGGGGGACTAAAAATATCATCTTCATCAAACATAGCATCCCCAAGCTTGTGGCTTTGCGTATCATTAGCATCATGGATATTCAAATAATTCATACTAACAACATTGCAATCATGCTCATCATTCAAATATTTAGTGCCAAACGTTTTATTAACTTCTTCTTCTAACACTTTGGCACAATTTTCCTTTCCATCATTTTCACGAAAGACATTAAAAAGATGAAGCATATGAGGCAACCTCAATTCCATTTTTTGTAGTTTTCTTTTATAGACTAGACTAGTGATAAAACAAGAAACTAAAAGATTCGATTGCAAGATCTAAAGATATACCTTCAAGCACTCACCTCCCCGACAACGGCGCCAGAAAAGAGCTTGATGTCTACTACACAACCTTCTTCTTGTAGACTCGTGTGGGCCTCCAAGCGCATAGTTTTGTAGGATAGTAGCAATTTTCCCTAAAGTGGATGATCTAAGGTTTATCAATCCGTGGGAGGCGTACGATGAAGATGGTCTCTCTCAAACAACCCTACAACCAAATAACAAAGAGTCTCTTGTGTCCCCAACACACCCAATACAATGGTAAATTGTATAGGTGCACTAGTTCGGCAAAGAGATGGTGAATTAAGTGTAATAAGGATGGTAGATCTAGGTTTTTGTAATCTGAAAATACAAAAAAAAAACAGCAAGGTAACTAATGATAAAATTGAGCACAAACCGTATTGCAATGCTTAAAAACAAGGCCTATGATTCATACTTTCACTAGTGCAAGTTCTCTCAACAACGATAACATGATTAGATCATATAACAATCCCTCAACATGCAACAAAGAGTCACTCCACGGTCACTAACAGCGGAGAACAAACGAAGAGATTATTGTAGGGTATGAAACCACCTCAAAGTTATTCTTTCTGATCGATCCATTGGGCTATTCCTATAAGTGTCACAAACAGTCCTAGAGTTCGTACTAAAATAGCACCTTAAGACACACATCAACCAAAACCCTAATGTCACATAGGTACTCCAATATCACCACAAGTATCCACGTGTTTGATTGTACGATATGCATCACACAATCTAAGATTCATCTATTCAAACCAACACAAAGATCTTCAAAGAGTGCCCCCAAAGTTTCTACCGGAGAGTCAAGACGAAAACATGTGCCAACCCCTATGCATAAGTTCACAAGGTCACTGAATCCGCAAGTTGATCACCAAAACATACATCAAGTGGATCACATGAATATCCCATTGTCACCACACATAAGCACATGCAAGACATACATTAAGTGTTCTCAAACCCTTAAAGACACAATCCGATAAGATAACTTCAAAGGAAATACTCAATCCATTACAAGAAGGTAGAGGGGGGGAAACATCATAAGATCCAACTATAATAGCAAAGCTCGCGGTACATCAAGATCATGCCAAATCAAGAACACAAGAGAGAGAGAGAGAGAGAGAGAGAGAGAGAGAGAGAGAGAGAGAGAGAAAGACATAGCTACTGGTACATACCCTCAGCCCCGAGGGTGAACTACTCCCTCCTCGTCATGGAGAATGCCGGGATGATGAAGATAGCCACTGGTGATGGTTTCCCCCTCCGGCAGGGTGCCGGAACGGGCTCCCGATTGGTTTTTCGTGACTACAGAGGCTTGCGGTAGCGAAATTCCCGGTCTAGGTTTATTTTCGGGGTTTTGAGTATTTATAGGAATTTTTGGCATTGAGGACAAGTCAGGGGGACCCATGAGGTGGCCACAAGGTAGGGGGCTCCCTAGGGGCCTCGTGGCTCTTCTAGTCCACCCCCGGCGCTCCGTTGGCTTCTTTTGGTCCATAAAAAATCGCCGTAAATTTTCGTTCCATTTGGACTCCATTTGATATTCCTTTTCTGCGAAACTCAAAAATAAGGAAAACAACATAAACTGGCACTGGGCTCTGAGTCAATAGCTTAGCCCCAAAAATCATACAAAATAGCATATAAATGCATATAAAACATCCAAGATAGATAATATAATTGCATGGAACAATAAAAATTATAGATACATTGGAGACGTATCACCTACTTGTGTTGCATTAGTCGGTGTTAGTTATGTTTAATGTTCTATTATGATGGTTTTCGTTCCTTGGTTGGTCGCTTCTCAATCTCTTGCTAGCCTCCACCTCGTACTAATTAGAAATACTACTTGTGCATCAAAATCCTAAAACCCAAGTTATGCCAAATGAGTCCACCATACCTACCTAGATGCGGTATTTCCTTGCCGTTCTAAGCAAATTTGTATGCGGCAACTCTAATTTCAAAATAAATTTCTCTTTTGTGTACCCATACCGCTCATGAAGTGGCGAGGGGTGGCTAATATTTTTCATGCTAGATGTGTTATTCTCAATATGAGTGTTTATTCACTTGTCATTGCACGAGAGTATGGCGGTAATAGGGATTCCCAGTCCCGAAATGAAAAAAAAATTACGGTGTCAAATAATGAATTCCTTGGAAAGTGTTGGTATGGAGGGCAACCATGGATACGGCTATCCATGGCTTGTGAAAGTTTGGTGGAAAAGGAATAAACTTTATTTTATGTATGGGAACCGCCTATGGTATATCTAGCATGGAAAGTGTTGGGAACTCTAAGTCGTTCTTGTTGACGAGAAAAGCATGCCACCCAAAATTTATCTCTCAATTTAAGCTTTGAGCTCTGGCACCTCTACAACTCCCTACTTCCTTCTGCGAAGGGCCTATCTTTTACTTTATGCTATTTTTATTTTTATTTTGAGTCTCCTTCTTCTCTTATAAAGCACCAACTACGGAACACTATTATCACACTTGAGCATTGGATGTAGCTAATATTTGGATGTGTTGCATAAATGGATCAATGATTGAGCATGGTGGGCTAGGGATAACTTGCTTTAGTATTGATATTTTGAAAGACATGGTTGTTTGTTGATATGCTTGAGTATTGAAGTCCTCATGTCAAAACTAGACTTTTGCTTTGAACCATATAAAAGTCCAAATGACCATGCTATAGAGAAAAGAATATGGATGAACATGATTGTGGGGACCCCGACTCATAAGTCGTGATCACCGAATGCACGTGTACAGTGATCCCAGAGATCAATGCTCACTGAACACACAGAAGCTGAATAACAAGAGTCTTACATCCATACATATCGTATTACATAAATAGGACCATAATGGTCAAGTCTTGAGTATATCATCGCAGCCGAAAATCTTCAAAGACAACTGGGACCCATGCCATCTGCCTTAACCCTACAGGCATTCTGACTGGGAAGCGTCCTAGCTCGCATGCTCGTCACCAAGAAATCTTCATCATAACCTATTCTCTCACGCCTGGCCAATAAAATAACCAGTGGCAAGCCAATGAGTACTTTGAATGTACTCGCAAGCAACCCAAGTGTGATAAAAGAATAATTATGCAAGGCTCTACTGCTAGGTTGGCAGTTTTGCGGAAAGCTAGTTTTTCATATGCAAGTATGATCAACATGTAACAAGGGCATGCATGTGTCTGTAACAAGTATCAGGAGGTCACAGACATCAATATTGAGAAAGAGTTGTAATCAACTCATGCACAAGCTCATTGAGACTTTCTCACAATCACATCAACAATATCTCTGAACCAGGTTGTTTCCTCACACACACACACCAGGTTTCGCAAACATTGGACGTAGCCCAAGAGCGGTTACCCAACTATCCATGACCGTGGACACGGCTATTCGAATAGTTTTACACTCTGCAGAGGTTGCACACTTTACCCACAAGATCCGGGGAACTTCCGTGTCATCCACGACCCGCGGTACCTCAGGTACCCGGGGTAAGCACCCGGTCATTATCTTTCCTTAGACGACACTAACATAGAGTCCACTCGTTGGCACACGGCCCTCGGGTACAAACAATAGATCACGGGACTTGCCCTAATTTCAATGTCACGCGTACCCGAAGGGACCAACGGTGTGTCCGGTGCCCTGTAAAAACAGTCATGGCCGTCTATCCAAGCACGACCCCGTCCTAGGAAAGACCTCAAGTCTTCCCGTCACTAGTAATGCGGGCACCATGCTAGTATCGACCTAAGTAATCAATAAAGCCCCGTCCCATAAGGGGTAGTGTGGTTGCACATGTAAGGTTGGAATAACGGTCGCAACTTAAACCAATCCGTTTTTCAAAACAACACACACAGTTTCCTCGGTACACCACTTCGTCATCAAGTGGTTACCCATCTCACCATCTCCCTCGGGCATAAATGGCACCCGACGGGGTTTTCGAAAAGTCTTTTGAAAGTATCCTGCTATCGTCACCATGCATATACACGTCCCATTTGCGTAGCCACTATTAGAGCAACCTAACTACTCCCACCCACACAACCCTCATAGGAAAGTAGGGTCATGTTGATGCAAGTTTCAATAGTATAGTAACAGGGGTAGCAACCAAAGTGGTTTCCACCTCAACATGATTCCGATGCATTGAATATAAAGGTGCTATGAGACATGCATAAAAAGGTTTCCTGAACATGGTCAAAGGGCTGCTTGCCTTATTCTTCAGAGTCTTCAAATCTTCTGGTCCATCTCCGAATACTCCGTTTATTACGTCAACTAATGATGGAAACAATCATAATAAGCAACACAATCAAAGCAAAATAAAAGTGCTCTAAAAAATAGGAGTTGGACTTTTCTAGGATACCTCTGGTCATATTAGAAATGACCAAGGTGGATTCATAGGTATTGGATCAATGGGTGATTTGAAACATTCCAATACGATGGAACCAAAGGGTTTATGGATTTGGAAGAAGTATACAGAAATATTTCCTTGAATGATGAGCAAAGGTACCCATCATCAAGTCGTGATTTTAGAAGCATTTAGGAGTTGGTTTCACTGGATTTGGATTTGAAATGAATTTCCTAGGATTTTGCAAAGCTGATAAATATAAAGAAATGGCTCAATATTTGGTGGGGTACAGAAACTATTATTAAAAATGTTCCAAAACTAAGTTTGGACATGACAAGCATCTAGGAACTTGAATCACTGCATTTGGATCAAGATTGAGCTCTCTGTGATTTTCTAAAGTTAATCACAGAAAGTGGAAAATGGGCATTTGATAAATATGTGTGAAGGAAAAGTCTCTGGAATAATGTGCATGTTGCACCATGTGATAGAGCATGATTTATGGAGCCATAGGAAATTTGAATCATGCAATTTGGAGTTCATATGAATATTCTAGGCATTTTTGAAGTTGACAGAAAAAAGAAAAAGGAAAAGAATAAGGGTTCAACCTTATGCAGCGCACAAGGCGAGGGATGGCTGCACAACGACTGGGCCGGCCCATCAATTCGGCCGCGCACAGGAGGGGGGGGTGTGACGTCGGAGGCGCCCCCTTGGTGTGCGCCTTCGCGCTGGAAAGGCGCCTCCCAGCCGCCCCGCCTCCACTTATCCTACGTGGCGGTGGGCGAGGCCGCTGACCTGCGGGGCCCGGCCGCAGGTTGCTCGTCGCCCCCGGTCTTCTTCTCCGGCCCGACGCCGGGCGGGGGAAAGCTTCGGCCACCGGCGCAGCCGTGGCCTGGGGATGCGGGAGGGCCGGCCGAGGTGTCCAGGAGCTCCGGCTCCCCTCCCCGCATCCGAGGGTGGCTGCGAGCCTGCCCAAGGAGGGCCACAACCTCGCCTCCACAGGGAGGCCGCGGCGGCCGCGGGGTCTCCGGCGGCACCACGCCAGGGGGGGCTCCCAGGCCAAGGGGAGGACCGGCCCGTCCCTGGAGATTCCCTGAGGAAGGCTTGGACCTCGAAACGAAGAAGGGGAAGGAGGGAGTGGCCAAGGCGCCCGATCCCGAGCGGCGATCGGCGGCGGCACTCCAGCTATGGAGGGAGCAGGGGCGCATGAGAGGAAGAGGGGAGATGTCTGGGAGGTGTACGGGAGAGAGGAGGATCCAGAAGAGGCGAATGGCGCTCGGGGGGAGCCCTTTTATAGCTGCGGCCGCGGTGCACCGTGAGCGTCGTCCATGGACGCGCTCGGGCGTGCTTGTGGAGAGAGGAGGAGGGCCGGGGAGGATAAGGACGACCGTCTGCAGGTCGTGGACGTCGAGGGCACCTCGGTGGACACGCCCACTCTGCCCAAGGCCGCCTGGAAGCCTCGGGAGGGCCGAGCTAGAGTGCCTTGGTGCACTGTAGCGTGCTCCAGAGCGCGTCTTTGGCCGGCATGCTCATGTCTTGCTTTCCAGGCCGTGTCCCCCAGTGCCCAGTAGTGTCCAGTAGTGCTAGGGAGTAGTAAACAATGGCGTGGAGGTCTTGGATGCTCTGGGGAACCACTGGGATGAGGAGGGAGGTGAGGAAGAGGGTGAAACCTGCTGTCCAGCAGTGAAAATTGGGGTTTTACCCCCTCCAATAATTGAGCTGAGGCCAAGGGAATGTTGCTGGGGGTAGATGATGATCAGAATAGGCTGTGGTAAGAATTTGGGGTAAAGGAAAATAGTAAAAGGGGTCCAAACACTTGTTTTGGTAAATGAACAGAAGGTGTTTGATCAGTGTTTGGTCAAGCAAATGACATCCACTTGACATGGGACTTAACAGGATCAAATGTCACATATAATTAGGCCCCTACACCAAATTTGAGCTCATTTGGGCAAAGTGGCCAATGCAACTTTGGTGAACCCTAGAAATCAACAGAAATGGTTTCACCATGTTTGAGTCAAGCAATTCATCTCCCCTTGATGCATCACTTGGTGTAGCATCATCATTTGGGGTATTGATCATGCCCACAAAGTTTGAGGCTCCAGAGAAAAAGTTGACAATGTAAAGTTGTTCAAATTTGAATTTGAACAGAAGGGGTTTTGGGGTGATCTGATCAAGTTGCTCTATTCCAAATCTTGTGCCATTTGGTCTAGATGCCTTATTAGGCCATTCTAGCATGTGCACCAAATTTGAGAGCATTTGGACAAGTTTGGCAATGTAGAGTTGCTCAAACTTCAAATATGGACAGAATGGTTTTGAAGGGGTTTGAGGATGTTTCCTTGATCTTCAAGGCATGAGGCTTTGCAAGATCATCAAATATGTCATATATGACATGATAGAATTTCCCTGGAATTTTTGGAGAATATTTCCTTTGTAAATATTTCAAAAGCTTGAAATATCCAGAAAGGGTTTTGGAAGGATTTGTCCAATATTTTGAACATGACCATGTGTTGAAACTCTTATATATGGACAATATATGTCCTATGAGTCTCCCTGAATTTTGGCAAATATTTTTGAAATGATTAAATAATTTTTCCCTATTAAAGACCATTTCTGGCCTTAAGAAAAAGCTTTTAAATAAAATATAAAAATAACTTTTAAAATTATACTTTTCTGGTTTCTGGAAGTCATATATCTAATAGGATTCAAATAAACTTTTTGAAAGATTTTTCACACCCTAATTAAGGTACTTGCAGTGCAAACCTCAATTCAGGGGGTTTTGGAAAAGTAATTTTAGAAAATACCATTTGGCCAAAATATTTTTATAAGAAAATTTTATACTGGTCTATACACATGGCATGATCATTGGAAAAAGGTTTTGGGTCAAGGAGATGAAGTATAAGAGTTGGAGGATTTATTTGATTTTTAGAGCACTAGCAACAACAGACAAAAGTCAAGTCAAGCAAAGTCAAAAACACTCAAAAGTTTTTGCAAATCCAAATCTTGAAAATTAGCTTAAGCAATGTGACATGAAAATCAGGGTGTGACAGACCTACCCCCCTTACAAGAATCTCGTCCCCGAGATTCCCAGACTAGGCGTGGAAAGAAAGGCGGAGTCTTGGATACGGGGCAGTCTTCACTTCTCCTTGTTGGTTCTGCTTCCGAGTGGTGCTCCTTGGAATCTTGAAGTGCTTGATGGTATGGCTTCTTGCTTGATACATTCCTTGATGGAGGTTGTTGAGGGGTCTCTTGCATAGGTTAGGTTGGGTTAGCTGTCAAAGGCTCGGTGATCGATGTCCTTGTGGGCATCGGGCTAGCTAGGAGGTAAGAAGTACTTCCAGAGTGGGGGCTCGTGGAAGATTTGGTGCACGGAGGGTATCTCAGGTGGTAGATCTAGCTGGGGAGCCGTTTACCACATGTCTTGCAGTGATCTCAAAGTGTCCAATGAACCTTGGTGCGGGCTTCCCCTTGACGTGGAAACGCTTGGTTCCCTTCATAGGGGTTACCCGCAGGTACACGTGGTCCCCGATATGGAAACTCATGTTCCGACGGTGAGTGTCAGCATAGCTCTTTTGCCTTGACTTGACTGCCTTCAAACGTTCTCTGACTAGTTGGACTTGCTCTGCTGCTGCGCGGAGAGTATCCGGTCCAAAGACTAGTCCCACTCCAGTCTCTGACCAGTTGAGGGGTGTGTGGCATCTGCGTCCGTACAACACCTCAAATGGTGCCATCTGAAGGCTCGACTGGTAATTGTTGTTATAGGAGAACTCGGCAAAATGGGAGACAATCCTCCCACTTGGCTCCATATGCCAAGACACAGGCTCGGAGTCATGACTTCGAGAATTTGATTGACTCGTTCAGTCTGACCTCCGGTCTGGGGGTGGAAAGCCGTGCTGAAAGATATCTTGGTTCCCAAGGCTTCTCGGAACTTCTTCCAGAACCTTGAGGTGAACTGGGTTCCTCGATCTGACACAACTTTTTGGGAATGGCGTGAAGACTTACGATTCGGTCGATGTAGAGAGCTGCCAGCCGGTTGCCATCATAAGGGGTCTTGACAGGAATGAAATGGGCCACCTTGGTCAAATGATCGACTATGACTCAAACAGAGTCATGTCCTCTATCCGACCTTGGTAAACCAGTGACGAAGTTCATTCCGTTTTTATCCCACTTCCACTCAGAAGCCTTGAGTGGTTGAAGCAATCCAGCGGGTCGCTGATTTTCAGCTTGACCCTTTGGCACACATCACACCTTGCAACATAGGTTGCAAAATCTCTCTTTTCATCAAGTGCCACCAGAATCGTGCCTTCAAGTCTTGATACAACTTGGTGTGAGCGTTCCTTCGACACGAAAATGCTCGGCTCCTTTGAGAGGAGTGGTTGCAGATACGCCCGGTCTTCGACGTGGAAGTTTTCTTCTTGATGACGGTGGTCGGTGTAGATCTTCCTTCTTGACAGGGTGGTCTTCAAACGTCTTCTATCCAGCTGTCCGTCGCTTCTTCATCTCCGGGAAGACAAGTAGGCCATCAAATAATGATGTTACCCAACTTGTCCAAATACTCCGTGAGGTCTAAGGGGTACGCAAGGTAAGCTGGGGTATTGGTGGTGGTCTCCGCTGAGTATCTGCAGAGGCCTTCCTGACTTAGAGCCAAGGCCCGTGGTCGGAATCTAACCAGGGTGTGGCTCGGTGGGGCTTAAGGGTTTCAAGGATTCTAGTGAGTGAGTGAACTTATATCATCTTATCCTTAAGCACAGTTTCTGAGATGCCAATAGCTCTATCTAGTACTCCGAACGGAAAAGCGGCCTCTCGCATAGACCAACTTTAATCACCACTCATGCCATGCATATCATCATGATTCTCAAGAGACGGTCTCATAAAATTGCACTAGTCTACGATCCCCAAATCCATACGTATGCCTACCTCTAAAATCCAAAGGTAGATCATACATGCTGCTGAGCTTAAATTAAACTCCATAATCCAAGCACTCAACCTAATCTTGCAAGGCTCACGATAATGCATCTCTATTCTAAGGAAACACGTCGTATGCCACTCCAAGATTTTGTTTCCTTCCTATAGATCAACTCCGATAGCCCGGTAATTACCATCAATCACCACATAATCCAATAATCCTACAAATCCGATGTCTACGGTGTTCCACAAGATCTCAAATCTCTATAATACCCAAACAATGGGAAGGACTACGCATAATTATAGTATGTCCACCAAATTCTCATCATCCGGGTCAGTAAACTCCAAGATTACGACTATATAGATCCCTAAATCAACTCCGACAAATAATCCAATCTCCTAGGTTATTGACCACCGAGAAGCATGATATCATAATCAGGATCATAGGCCTAAATCCAATCTTACTCCGAATCATGCAGACATATCCAACATTATACCAACCAGAATCTCCTACATAAATCCAAATCTCATGTCCAACGGGCACTCCTACATACTTCCCATAGTCATGATCCACCAATATGAAAACCTCACAATCCATCAAGGTCTCAGATAGTTCCTCGAAGTCACTGATACAAACCACCAAGTCATCTGTCCAATATCCTCGAACTGGTCTATCTATGGCATCGTCAGACCTTGTGCTATGTTAGGATGAAAATGTGCTCACTCATCGTGTCCAGTAGCTCCTTTACGAACCCAGTGTTGTGCAAGGTTGCAAAGGCTTAACAGGTTCTCTTGCTTTACCATGGGGTTAGGCACATGGTTAAGGATTCGTGCTGGAGTGTCTCGGGAAGTCTCAAAGGGTCTAGGAATGGGGTTACTGGTTTGGAGGGTTAAACATAACTCTACGGGGTTGCAATAGATCGTGGAGGTTGTAGCAGAAGTCTTCAGTGCCAGTTGGCTGTCGAGGTAGAATCCTTGGTGCACCTTGTCTTGCGGGTCTTCAATTGGGGAGAGAGAGAATAGAGGGAAGAAGCAGCGTAGAGGAGGGAGGGAAATGCCTAAAGGGGGTTCTATAGTGCAGGTGCAACAAACAGGTGCAAAAAGGTCGAAACAAAAGAAACAAGGCAAGGAAGGTGATATAGCCATGCACTTGTTGCCTGGGGCAAAAGCGCGACTTATATCAAAACGCAAACGAATAAAAGCAAACAACACACAATCATGGTCCTATTCGAACCATCATAAGGACTCGACTGCGCATAGGGGGTACACGACTCATCCTACCCTAGGGGTTCTCGGACTCTGTGTCGTGACTTGTGCCTCGTGCAGTCTTCTGAGCTTCCTCGGATGTTGCTATGCCCCTTGTAGTTGCTTGATGAATGATCCGGGTTGATCCTGAAGAATCTTCAACATCTTCTCGCCTGAGGAGGGGATGGGGTGAAGGTGCCTCCTTGTAGCTGGCGTTGACTTGGTCTTCTCTTGTCTCTTTAATCATGACGATCCCTTGTGCCTTCTGGGGCGTCGAGGGTACCGGGTAGGCAATCCATATGTAATGATAATAACAAGGCATAATAGAGGTCCAACATGTCGATTTCGTTGATGAAAACATCGACACCAAGAGCGGGGGATGAAGAGAACCGTTTTCCTGCTCACTATAGTGAGGCGGACCAAATGGCAAGGTTCTCATCCACCGGTGGTTGCCGATACAACAACGGTAGTGACAGGATTACTCTATTAGTGATGCATATCATGACTTTTGCATAACCTATACCCTGGTCATTTATAGGCCAAAGTTGCACCATCTTGGGACACTGTCAAGGGTACCACCATCTTCTGGGTCTTCATGTCCTCATCCATCGAGGATGTAGTTTCTGTTGGTACCGTCTTGTCGTGGTGTCACCAATCTTGCGTGCAAAAGTGGTGGGTGAGTGTTCGGCAAGGTGCACTCCACGAGGATTATAGAAAATCCAGTGGTCAGGGGCATAAGGGTTCTAGCGACCAAGGTTTTGAAGAGGAAGAGATCAAGTATAGGCTAGTTTTCGAAAAACTGAGAAGGGAAGAGAAGTATAGATAGTTTTGAAAACTACTAATAGTTTTGGAAATAGTTTTACCCTAACTAACGACCATGCTAACTAAGGCTTCCTACAGTCAGGATGGCTCTGATACCAGCTCTGTGGGGACCCCGACTCATAAGTCGTGATCACCGAATGCACGTGTACAGTGATCCCAGAGATCAATGCTCACTGAACACACAGAAGCTGAATAACAAGAGTCTTACATCCATACATACCGTATTACATAAATAGGACCATAATGGTCAAGTCTTGAGTATATCATCGCAGCGGAAAATCTTCAAAGACAACTGGGACCCATGCCATCTGCCTTAACCCTACAGGCATTCTGACTGGGAAGCGTCCTAGCTCGCATGCTCGTCACCAAGAAATGTTCATCATAACCTGTTCTCTCACGCCTGGCCAATAAAATAACCAGTGGCAAGCCAATGAGTACTTTGAATGTACTCGCAAGCAACCCAAGTGTGATAATAGAATAATTATGCAAGGCTCTACTGCTAGGTTGGCGGTTTTGCGGAAAGCTAGTTTTTCATATGCAAGTATGATCAACATGTAACAAGGGCATGCATGTGTCTGTAACAAGTATCAGGAGGTCACAGACATCAATATTGAGAAAGAGTTGTAATCAACTCATGCACAAGCTCATTGAGACTTTCTCACAATCACATCAACAATATCTCTGAACCAGGTTGTTTCCTCACACACACACACCAGGTTTCGCAAACATTGGACGTAGCCCAAGAGCGGTTACCCAACTGTCCATGACCGTGGACACGGCTATTCGAATAGTTTTACACTCTGCAGAGGTTGCACACTTTACCCACAAGATCCGGGGAACTTCCGTGTCATCCACGACCCGCGGTACCTCAGGTACCCGGGGTAAGCACCCGGTCATTATCTTTCCTTAGACGACACTAACATAGAGTCCACTCGTTGGCACACGGCCCTCGGGTACAAACAATAGATCACGGGACTTGCCCTAATTTCAATGTCACGCGTACCCGAAGGGACCAATGGTGTGTCCGGTGCCCTGTAAAAACAGTCATGGCCGTCTATCCAAGCACGACCCCGTCCCGGGAAAGACCTCAAGTCTTCCCGTCACTAGTAATGCCGGCACCATGCTAGTATCGACCTAAGTAATCAATAAAGCCCCGTCCCATAAGGGATAGTGTGGTTGCACATGTAAGGTTGGAATAACGGTCGCAACTTAAACCAATCCATTTTTCAAAACAACACACACACTTTCCTCGGTACACCACTTCGTCATCAAGTGGTTACCCATCTCACCATCTCCCTCGGGCATAAATGGCACCCGACGGGGTTTTCGAAAAGTCTTTTGAAAGTATCCTGCTATCGTCACCCTGCATATACCCGTCCCATTTGCGTAGCCACTATTAGAGCAACCTAACTACTCCCACCCACACAACCCTCATAGGAAAGTAGGGTCATGTTGATGCAAGTTTCAACAGTATAGTAACAGGGGTAGCAACCAAAGTGGTTTCCACCTCAACATGATTCCGATGCATTGAATATAAAGGTGCTATGAGACATGCATAAAAAGGTTTCCTGAACATGGTCAAAGGGCTGCTTGCCTTATTCTTCAGAGTTTTCAAATCTTCTGGTCCATCTCCGAATACTCCGTTTATTATGTCAACTAACGATGGAAACAATCATAATAAGCAACACAATCAAAGCAAAATAAAAGTGCTCTAAAAAATAGGAGTTGGACTTTTCTAGGATACCTCTGGTCATATTAGAAATGACCAAGGTGGTTTCATAGGTATTGGATCAATGGGTGATTTGAAACATTCCAATATGATGGAACCAAAGGGTTTATGGATTTGGAAGAAGTATACAGAAATATTTCCTTGAATGATGAGCAAAGGTACCCATCATCAAGTCATGATTTTAGAAGCATTTAGGAGTTGGTTTCACTGGATTTGGATTTGAAATGAATTTCCTAGGATTTTGCAAAGCTGATAAATATAAAGAAATGGCTCAATATTTGGTGGGTTACAGAAACTATTATTAAAAATGTTCCAAAACTAAGCTTGGACATGACAAGCATCTAGGAACTTGAATCACTGCATTTGGATCAAGATTGAGCTCTCTGTGATTTTCTAAAGTTAATCACAAAAAGTGGAAAATGGGCATTTGATAAATATGTGTGAAGGAAAAGTCTCTGGAATAATGTGCATGTTGCACCATGTGATAGAGCATGATTTATGGAGACATAGGAAATTTGAATCATGCAATTTGGAGTTCATATGAATATTCTAGGCATTTTTTAAGTTGACAGAAAAAAGAAAAAGGAAAAGAATAAGGGTTCAACCTTATGCAGCGCACAAGGCGAGGGATGGCTGCACAACGACTGGGCCGGCCCATCAATTCGGCCGCGCACAGGAGGGGGGTGTGACGTCGGAGGCGCCCCCTTGGAGTGCCCCTTCGCGCTGGAAAGGCGCCTCCCAGCCGCCCCGCCTCCACTTATCCTACGTGGCGGTGGGCGAGGCCGCTGACCTGCGGGGCCCGGCCGTAGGTTGCTCGTCGCCCCCGGTCTTCTTCTCCGGCCCGACGCCGGGCGGGGGAAAGCTTCGGCCGCCGGCGCAGCCATGGCCTGGGGATGCGGGAGGGCCGGCCGAGGTGTCCAGGAGCTCCGGCTCCCCTCCCCGCACCCGAGGGTGGCTGCGAGCCTGCCCAAGGAGGGCAATAACCTCGCCTCCACAGGGAGGCCGCGGCGGCCGCGGGGTCTCCGGCGGCACCACGCCAGGAGGGGCTCCCAGGCCAAGGGGAGGACCGGCCCGTCCTTGGAGATTCCCTGAGGAAGGCTTGGACCTCGAAACGAAGAAGGGGAAGGAGGGAGTGGCCGAGGCGCCCGATCCCGAGCGGCGATCGGCGGCGGCACTCCGGCTATGGAGGGAGCTGAAAGCACATTTGCTCTCCGGGTGGTTTTGGTAATTAATGACAACATACTTTGTGGTTGGACTAATGCTTTTATCAAGTATGTTTCAGGAAATCCAATCACATTGGTATGGCAAGATGACTAAAGAAGTGGACCCCTCAAATGCTAAGGCAAGCATTGGCAAAAGCTCAAGACTCCATTTCTGGTTTAGTGATCAAAGATCACATTGAGTCCATAGGAAAAGCCAATACTATTAAAAGGGGATGAGGTTGTGTTGATGATCTGGTTGCTCAGGTGCTTAGTGATTTAGCTCCTTCAACTATCAGCACCTTTCACTACCAAACACACTCATAAGTAATCTCGGACAAACCGATTCTTCCAACTCAGTCCCACCGAGATGAACCACTTCTGCCATATTCCAAACCCTAGAAAAATTGGTCACACCGAGTTTGAGATCGGTCTCACCGAAACTGAACTGCCAACCTTCTATAATCATTTCACATCATTTCGGAATAACCGAGTTTGTATTATCGGTCTCACCGAAATGGGCAAGCTTCTGTCTTGGCTCAAATCGGTCTCACCGGTAATCCATTTTCGGTCTAACCGATTCTGGCATGTTCCTGCTCTTTCTCAAATCGGTCCAACCGAGTTTTCTTTCTCGGTCTCACCGAAATCTCCAACGTTCATATCAGATACACTTTCGGTCCCACCGAGATGGTATTTTCGGTCCCACCGAAAATCCCAACGTTCACTATATTTGAACTTTCGGTCTGGCCGAGTTTTCACTTCGGTCTCACCGAGATTGGTCAAATGTGTGTGTAATGGTTGGATTTTGTGTGGAGGCTATATATACCCCTCCACCCCCTCTTCATTCGTGAGGAGAGCCATCAGAAAGTACCACCACTTCTACCATACACTTTCTGAGAAGTGAACCACCTACCCTTGTGTTGAGATCAAGTCATTCCATTCCTACCATATGAAACTTGATTTCTAGCCTTCCCAAGTTGCTTTCCACTCAAACCTTTCTTCCACCACAGCTATATCAGTGAGGAGAGTTGAGTGTTGGGAAGATTATCATTTGAAGCACAAGAGCAAGGAGTTCATCATCATCAACACCGTCTATTACCTTTTGGGGGGTGGTGCCTCCTAGATTGGTTAGGTGTCGCTTGGGAGCCTCCGTCTTCGAGATGTGGAGTTGAACCAAGAAGTTTGTAAGGGCAAGGAGATCGCCTACTTCGTGAAGATCTACCCCGAGTAAGGCTAGTCCTCCGTGGGCGTAGGCCATGATGGAATAGACAAGGTTGCTTCTTCGTGGACCCTTCGTGGGTGGAGCCCTCCGTGGACTCGCGCAGCCGTTACCCTCCGTGGGTTGAAGTCTCCATCAACGTGGATGTACGATAGCACCACCTATCGGAACCACGACAAAAATCTCCGTGTCACCAAACTGCGTTTGATCTTCTCCACCTCTCTTTACTATATATGCAATTTACTTTCCGCTGCCCATACTCTAGAATTGCATGTGTAGTGTGTTACTTGATATAATCTTAATTGTGAAACTGCCCAAAACTTTGCATAATCAAAAGGCAGATTTTTTTATTGTCAAGTAGTCTAATCACCCCCCCCCTCTAGACCTACTTCTTCGATCCTACAATTGGTATCAGAGCTTTGGTCTCCATTGCTTTGGTTTACACACCATTGGAGGAAGATGGACGTGTCTACGGATGGGAGTGTTAGCCATAGAGTGCCTGTTCTTAATGGAAGGTTTTATAACTCTTGGAGGTCTGAAATGCTTAGTATCTTTAAAATGTACAATTTGTGCAAATATGTTGAGACCCCCTATGTGCCTCCTGTTGATCCTTTGCACCCTACCATGGATGAAGAGCTTGATTTGCTTCGTAACCTTAGAACTGTAAATCTTATCATTAGAGGGTTACCCGATGACTTGCTTAATCTTGTTACAAACTTTGAGTGTGCCTATGCTATGTGGAAATTCTTGGAAGAACTTTATCCGGACTACTCGTTGAGAAGTCTTGATGAAATTCTACACAAGACTATTGAATTTGATAAGTTGCACCCCAATGATCCTAACTTTGATAAAAGCTTCTTTGAGCTTCGTGATCTTATGAAAAAGAAGGGTGATCCCGGTCTTATCAATATTATCATTAGAAATGCTCTTGCATTGCATTCCGAAGATTATTGTTCCATTGACCAAACTAATGCAAGTACTTATCAAATTGACCTAGGTGTTGATGATGAACAATCTATGGGTCAATATGATGATGAGCATGAGCATGATGATGATTACTCCGATTCGGACACCGAACTAGACAAGGTCATGAAGAGTCTCAATCTTATGGCAAATTTGAGAGACTACATGTCTGGCGGAAAAGAGTGGATTCTTGATAGTGGATGCACCGATCACATGACCGGAGACAAAGACATGTTTCGAGAGCTTGCAAAGAACGATGGTCCACGCAAGTATGTGACTTTTGGAGACAACTCCAAGGGTAAGGTACTTGGCCTTGGTAAGGTGGCCATATCTCATGATAGCTCTATTCAAAATGTCATGCTTGTAGAATCTCTTGGATACAATTTACTTTCCGTGTCTAGATTAGCTGACTTTGGATTCAATGTGCTATTCACCAAAGTAGATTGCCAAGTCTTTCGTCGTGATAATCAAAACATGGCTTTTACTGGTATTCGTAGAGGTGATCTATATATTGTTGATTTCACTAAGAAAGCCCAACCTAGAGCTTGTTTCATTGCTAAATCCTCTAAAGGTTGGTTGTGGCATAGAAGGCTAGGACATGTTGGTATGCGTAACCTAGACAAGCTAATCAAAGGTGATCATATTCTTGGTGTTAAAGATGTTTTCTTTGACAAAGATAGACTTTGTAGTGCTTGTCAAGCAGGAAAACAAGTTGGTGGAAGTCATCCCGTGAAAAACATCATGACCACTAGGAGACCGCTTGAGCTTCTTCACATGGATCTCTTCGGTCCCAATGCTTACAAAAGCCTTGGTGGTAACTCCTTTGGTCTAGTTATAGTTGATGATTATTCCAGATTTACGTGGGTATTTTTCCTTGATGATAAATCGCAGGTTCAGAGAATCTTCAAGACCTTTGCCAAAAAGGCCCAAAATCAATTTGAGATGAAGATCAAGAAAGTTCGGAGTGACAATGGAACGGAGTTCAAGAACGCCAATGTAGACTCTTTTCTCGATGAGGAAGGAATTCTACATGAGTTCTCGGCTACGTACACTCCTCAACAAAATGGAGTTGTTGAGAGGAAGAACCGAACGCTCATTGAGATGGCAAGAACGATGCTTGATGAATACAAGACACCGAAACACTTTTGGGGAGAAGCAGTCGAGACAGCTTGTCATGCTATCAACAGGCTTTATCTTCATAAGCTTCTCGGCAAGACATCATACGAGCTCCTCACCGGTAACAAACCCCAAGTGGGATACTTTCGTGTCTTTGGTTCAAAATGCTATATCCTTGATAAGCATCGCCGGTCTAAAGTTGCTCCTAAATCTCATGAAGGCTTTCTTCTTGGTTATGGATCAAACTCCCACACCTACCGTGTCTACAATAATTTCACCCGAAAGGTTGAAGAGACGGTAGATGTGAAGTTTGATGAATCTAATGGCTCGCAAGTAGAGCAAATGCCTATTGATGTAGGAGACAAGGACCCATCGGAAGCAATCCAAGATTTATCTATTGGAAAGATTCGTCCCATGGAAGTGAAGGAGAGTACCTCATCTACATATGTGGAGCCACCTACCTCACGGCGAGATGAACCTCAAGGCAACATGGAGGCCTCCACAAGTGGAACTCACCAAGATGAGGAAATGCAACAAGAAGATCCACCACAACCTCCTTCTCCACCACCTCAAGACAACACCAACAATGAAGAAGAAGAAGAGGAAGATGAAGATGATGAGGAAGTTGAGCCACAACATCAACAAAAGCTATCTCGAGTCCGAGCAAGAGTCAAAAAGAATCATCCCGTGGAACAAATGATGAACGACATCAACTCCGGGAGAATTACTCGCTCTAAAACTCGCTTAGCTAACTTTTGTGAGCATTACTCATTTATCTCTAGTATTGAACCTATGAAGGTAGAGGAAGCACTTGAAGACCCGGATTGGGTGAACGCTATGCACGAAGAACTACACAACTTCGAGAGGAACAAGGTGTGGACTTTGGTAGAGAAGCCCAACGATGATCAAAACATCATTGGAACCAAATGGGTGTTTCGGAACAAGCAAGATGAAGATGGACAAGTCATCCGCAACAAGGCTCGTCTCGTAGCTCAAGGTTACACACAAGTCAAAGGTATGGACTATGGTGAGACTTATGCCCCCGTTGCTAGACAAGAATCCATTCGCATTCTTCTTGCTTATGCCAATCACCATGATATTACTCTCTATCAAATGGACATCAAAAGTGCTTTCCTAAATGGTGAAATTGAGGAGGAAGTATTTGTAAAACAACCTCCCGGTTTTGTGAATCGCAAAAAGCCTAATCATGTTTACAAGCTGCACAAAGCTCTTTATGGTCTTAAACAAGCACCTAGAGCTTGGTACAAATGCTTAACTAGTTTTCTTCTTGAAAAAGGCTTTGAAATTGGAAAGATAGACTCAACGCTGTTCACGAAAAGGGTTAATGGTGAACTATTTGTGTGCCAAATATATGTTGATGATATTATCTTTGGTTCAACTAACCCCCATTTTAGCAAGAAGTTTGGACAGCTCATGTCGGAGAAGTATGAAATGTCCATGATGTGTGAACTCAAATTCTTCCTTGGGTTGCAAATCAAGCAATCTAAGGAGGGTACTTTTGTCTCACAAACAAAGTACACCAAGGATCTCTTCAAGAAGTTCAACATGCAAGAAAGCAAAGGTATGAGTACCCCCATGCCTACTAGTGGACATAATGACTTGACAAAAGATGGAGAACCCGTTGATCAAAGGGTTTACCGTTCTATGATTGGTTCTCTACTATATCTTTGTGCTTCTCGTCCTGACATAATGTTGAGTGTATGCATGTGTGCGCGATATCAAGCAGCCCCTAAAGAATGTCATCTTAAAGCTGTTAAAAGGATAGTGAGATACTTGATACACACACCAAACTTTGGCATTTGGTATCCTAAGAGAGCTTCTTTCGATCTTGTTGGCTATTCCGACTCGGACTATGCCGGTGACAAGGTTGATAGAAAGTCAACTTCGGGTACGTGTCAATTCCTTGGTCGATCCCTTGTATCTTGGTCTTCCAAGAAACAAAATTCGGTATCATTATCCACTGCCGAAGCAGAATATATTGCTGCTGGTTCGTGTTGTGCTCAATTGCTATGGATGACACAAACGCTTAAAGATTATGGGATACATGTGAGACGTGTTCCCTTGCTTTGTGACAATGAGAGTGCAATCAAGATTGGACACAATCCTGTGCAACACTCTCGAACAAAGCATATTGAAGTTCGTCACCATTTTATTCGTGATCATATTGCCAAGGGTGATATTAATCTTAAGCATGTTCGTACTGACAAACAACTTGCTGATATCTTTACAAAACCTCTTGATGAGAAAGTGTTTTGTCGCTTAAGGAGTGAGTTGAACATCATTGATGCTTCAAACTTGGAGTGAGAACTCCATTGATGCATGCAAGGCATGAGCCCTCTTGACTAATCCTTGCTATTTCTCTTATGATGATGATCATATGTCTTGGACACATTTGCCTCCTTGTATTGCATCTAACTCTTTGCAGGTACTTGGATGATCTACATTCCACAAGATTACCACACACTCAAATCATGAGTAATCTTGTCATTAACCAAGTATCTAGCCCTTTGGGATGTTGAGTTCAAGGAACAAAATTCCACATATCCTTTTTGACACCTTATACATCTAGTATTTCACTCTTGTCATCTTGGATATCCTCGAGTATTTCCTTGCTTGCCTAACCCATGTAGGAAGATGAACTACACAAGTACAAATGGCGCTCCAACTTCACATTTAATGAGCACCTACATCAAGCTTACCTACATGAGTAAAGCAACAACAAGCCCAAGGTATGTTCTTCACATCTTTGAGGAGCTTTGCTCAAAGTCATGAGTACAAGCAACTTCATAAGATGTGATCACATCAAATGCTTAATTGAAAAATGGCAATCCCATTTTGAGCTTAAACGATGAGTATGACCTATGATCAAATGTCCTCATTTGACTCCTAAGTCAATATACTCAAACATAGGTGACTTTGTTGCCGACCTTTATCTAGATAAAGTACATATGCTTTTGGAGTTTTTCTGTTTTCTCTTATGTTCTCTCTTTGAGTTTTCCCAACAAAAAAAAACCTTTATCTAGAATTCTTTCTATTTCTTTTCTTATGTTTCTTTGTGAATATCCTTCTGGCTCTGATCAATTCCTTGAAAATCTTTTACAAATTCATTGCAAATCTTTTGAAACTTCCCTCGCAGAGTGAGCTGAATTATTTCTGTATTTCCTTGGAATAGACTCGGCGTCACCGATTTATCTTCCAGGATATCAACTTCTGCAGCTCCACTCAAATTTAAATCTTAAAGGGGAGAAGACTCAAATTGGTTCTCTGGATGTTCTTATTTGCCCTGTTGTGATTCTTAAGGATCCCATTTCTTTCTTTCTTTCTTTCTTTCTTTCCATCTTTCCTGTCCTACCTAGTTTGCTGTCCTTTTCGGCACTTGATGTCAAAGGGGGAGAGAACTTAGGGGGAGTAGGGGGAGTAGAGGGAGAAGAGAAGACTTAAGGGAAGAAGAAAAGCAATCTTATCTTAAGGGGGAGAGAATCACATCAAAGCTTTGTCGTGTTTTACATGGACATTACAATTGGCATCTTTCTTTTGATTTTGCTTTTTCCATCACACCCCTTGTTCTCACAATTGGTATCTTATGAAATCTTTTAGTTTAGGGGAGAAGACTTAGAGGAATCGTCAATTGATATCCTATGAAAAGCAAAATCTCTCAGAACTCATTGAAAATCTTTTAGCTTCGGAGACATGTTTGCTGATTCAAGCCTGTGCTCAATATGAGACACTCTTTATACATGTCCTCCCTGGCTTGGTACTCTTGATGTTCTTGCAATTGGTTGAAGGAATACTCTTGTGTTATCTAACCTTGTTTTCTCAAGTTTATCCCTTCAGGTACAATGCCAAGGAACCTCAAGGTAAGTATATGCATCTTGCAGAGTGTGCATGATGGTGACTTGCTTGTAAATACTTGTTTGCAAGAAATCACCATGCACATATGCATTATCACTCACTTCCTTTTCTTCTGCTCTGATGCATATAGCCAAGCTGCATGTAGCACATCTTGCTTATCTCTCTTGTGTGCTTGTGGTAGTCCAAAACCATAATCTATGAAAATCTTGCACACTTGTAGGGGGAGCCTGTGTACTACATGCTTGTCAAAGCTTTCATGATAATCCTGTCTTTCTTTCAATAAGCTTTGATGTTTTGTTTAGTATAATTTCAGTGTGTTGCCATCAATTACCAAAAAGGGGGAGATTGAAAGCACATTTGCTCTCCGGGTGGTTTTGGTAATTAATGACAACATACTTTGTGGTTGGACTAATGCTTTTATCAAGTATGTTTCAGGAAATCCAATCACATTGGTATGGCAAGATGACTAAAGAAGTGGACCCCTCAAATGCTAAGGCAAGCATTGGCAAAAGCTCAAGACTCCATTTCTGGTTTAGTGATCAAAGATCACATTGAGTCCATGGGAAAAGCCAATACTATTAAAAGGGGATGAGGTTGTGTTGATGATCTGGTTGCTCAAGTGCTTAGTGATTTAGCTCCTTCAACTATCAGCACCTTTCACTACCAAACACACTCATAAGTAATCTCGGACAAACCGATTCTTCCAACTCAGTCCCACCGAGATGAACCACTTCTGCCATATTCCAAACCATAGAAAAATCGGTCACACCGAGTTTGAGATCGGTCTCACCGAAACTGAACTGCCAACCTTCTGTAATCATTTCACATCATTTCGGAATAACCGAGTTTGTATTATCGGTCTCACCGAAATGGGCAAGCTTCTGTCTTGGCTCAAATCGGTCTCACCGATAATCCATTTTCGGTCTAACCGATTCTGGCATGTTCCTGCTCTTTCTCAAATCGGTCCAACCGAGTTTTCTTTCTCGGTCTCACCAAAATCTCCAACGTTCATATCAGATACACTTTCGGTCCCACCGAGATGGTATTTTCGGTCCCACCGAAAATCCCAACGTTCACTATATTTGAACTTTCGGTCTGACCGAGTTTTCACTTCGGTCTCACCGAGATTGGTCAAATGTGTGTGTAACGGTTGGATTTTGTGTGGAGGCTATATATACCCCTCCACCCCCTCTTCATTCGTGAGGAGAGCCATCAGAAAGTACCACCACTTCTACCATACACTTTCTGAGAAGTGAACCACCTACCCTTGTGTTGAGATCAAGTCATTCCATTCCTACCATATGAAACTTGATTTCTAGCCTTCCCAAGTTGCTTTCCACTCAAACCTTTCTTCCACCACAGCTATATCAGTGAGGAGAGTTGAGTGTTGGGAAGATTATCATTTGAAGCACAAGAGCAAGGAGTTCATCATCATCAACACCGTCTATTACCTTTTGGGGAGTGGTGCCTCCTAGATTGGTTAGGTGTCGCTTGGGAGCCTCCGTCTTCGAGATGTGGAGTTGAACCAAGAAGTTTGTAAGGGCAAGGAGATCGCCTACTTCGTGAAGATCTACCCCGAGTAAGGCTAGTCCTCCGTGGGCGTAGGCCATGATGGAATAGACAAGGTTGCTTCTTCGTGGACCCTTCGTGGGTGGAGCCCTCCGTGGACTCGCGCAGCCGTTACCCTCCGTGGGTTGAAGTCTCCATCAACGTGGATGTACGATAGCACCACCTATCGGAACCACGACAAAAATCTCCGTGTCACCAAACTGCGTTTGATCTTCTCCACCTCTCTTTACTATATATGCAATTTACTTTCCGCTGCCCATACTCTAGAATTGCATGTGTAGTGTGTTACTTGATATAATCTTAATTGTGAAACTGCCCAAAACTTTGCATAATCAAAAGGCAGATTTTTTTATTGTCAAGTAGTCTAATCACCCCCCCCCTCTAGACCTACTTCTTCGATCCTACAGGACCAGGGGCGCATGAGAGGAAGAGGGGAGATGTCTGGGAGGTGTACGGGAGAGAGGAGGATCCAGAAGAGGCGAATGGCGCTCGGGGGGAGCCCTTTTATAGCTGCGGCCGCGGTGCACCGTGAGCGTCGTCCATGGACGCGCTCGGGCGTGCTTGTGGAGAGAGGAGGAGGGCCGGGGAGGATAAGGCCGACTGTCCTGCAGGTCGTGGACGTCGAGGGCACCTCGGTGGACACGCCCACTCTGCCCAAGGCCGCCTGGAAGCCTCGGGAGGGCCGAGCTACAGTTCCTTGGTGCACTGTAGCGTGCTCTAGAGCGCGTCTTTGGCCGGCATGCTCATGTATTGCTTTCTAGGCCGTGTCCCCCAGTGCCCAGTAGTGTCCAGTAGTGCTAGGGAGTAGTAAACAATGGCGTGGAGGTCTTGGATGCTCTGGGGAACCACTGGGATGAGGAGGGAGGTGAGGAAGAGGGTGAAACCTGCTGTCCAGCAGTGAAAATTGGGGTTTTACCCCCTCCAATAATTGAGCTGAGGCCAAGGGAATGTTGCTGGGGGTAGATGATGATCAGAATAGGCTGTGGTAAGAATTTGGGGTAAAGGAAAATAGTAAAAGGGGTCCAAACACTTGTTTTGGTAAATGAACAGAAGGTGTTTGATCAGTGTTTGGTCAAGCAAATGACATCCACTTGACATGGGACTTAACAGGATCAAATGTCACATATAATTAGGCCCCTACACCAAATTTGAGCTCATTTGGGCAAAGTGGCCAATGCAACTTTGGTGAACCCTAGAAATCAACAGAAATGGTTTCACCATGTTTGAGTCAAGCAATTCATCTCCCCTTGATGCACCACTTGGTTTAGCATCATCATTTGGGGTATTGGTCATGCCCACAAAGTTTGAGGCTCCAGATAAAAAGTTGACAATGTAAAGTTGTTCAAATTTGAATTTGAACAGAAGGGGTTTTGGGGTGATCTGATCAAGTTGCTCTATTCCAAATCTTGTGCCATTTGGTCTAGATTCCTTATTAGGCCATTCTAGCATGTGCACAAAATTTGAGAGCATTTGGACAAGTTTGGCAATGTAGAGTTGCTCAAACTTCAAATATGGATAGAATGGTTTTGAAGGGGTTTGAGGATGTTTCCTTGATCTTCAAGGCATGAGGCTTTGCAAGATCATCAAATATGTAATATATGACATGATAGAATTTCCCTGGAATTTTTGGAGAATATTTCCTTTGTAAATATTTCAAAAGCTTGAAATATCCAGAAAGGGTTTTGGAAGGATTTGTCCAATATTTTGAACATGACCATGTGTTGAAACTCTTATATATGGACAATATATGTCCTATGAGTCTCCCTGAATTTTGGCAAATATTTTTGAAATGATTAAATAATTTTTCCCTATTAAAGACCATTTCTGGCCTTAAGAAAAAGCTTTTAAATAAAATATAAAAATAACTTTTAAAATTATACTTTTGTGGTTTCTGTAAGTCCTATATCTAATAGGATTCAAATAAACTTTTTGAAAGATTTTTCACACCCTAATTAAGGTACTTGCAGTGCAAACCTCAATTCAGGGGTTTTTGGAAAACTAATTTTAGAAAATACCATTTGGCCAAAATATTTTTATAAGAAAATTTTATACTGGTCTATACACATGGCATGATCATTGGAAAAAGGTTTTGGGTCAAGGAGATGAAGTATAAGAGTTGGAGGATTTATTTGATTTTTAGAGCACTAGCAACAGCAGACAAAAGTCAAATCAAGCAAAGTCAAAAACACTCAAAAGTTTTTGCAAATACAAATATTGAAAATTAGCTTAAGCAATGTGACATGAAAATCAGGGTGTGACAATGATAGGCAGCATTCCCCATCAAAAATTATGTTTTTATCATTTACCTACTCGAGGACGAGCATGAATTAAGCTTGGGGATGCTAATACGTCTCCAATCTATCTATAATTTTTTATTGTTCCATGATGTTATATTATCATTCTTGGATGTTTTACAATCATTTTATATCATTTTTTGGGACTAACCTATTGACATAGTGCCAAGTACCAGTTGTTATTTCCCCTTGTTTTTACATCGCATAAAATCAATATCAAACGGAGTCCAAATGCAACGAAACTTTTTGTGGATTTTTTGGACCAGAAGACATCCAATGGGCCAGAAAAGCACCTAGGGGGTGCCCCAAGGGGGCACAACCCACCAGGGTAGACCTGGGCCCCTAGGCGCGCCTAGGTGGGTTGTGCCTGAAGGAAATATGCTCTAGAGGCAATAATAAAGTTGTTATTTATATTTGCTTATATCATGATAAATGTTTATTATTCATGCTAGAATTGTATTAACCGGAAACTTAGTACATGTGTGAATACATAGACAAAACAGAGTGTCCCTAGTATGCCTCTACCAGACTAGCTCGCTGATCAAAGATGGTTATGTTTCCTAACCATAGACATGTGTTGTCATTTGATGAACGGGATCACATCATTAGGAGAATGGTGTGATGGAGAAGACCCATCCGTTAGCTTAGCATTATGATCGTTTAGTTTTATTGCTATTGCATTCTTCATGACTTATACATGTTCCTATGACTATGATATTATGCAACTCCCTAATACCGGAGGAACACCTTGTGTGCTATCAAACGTCACAACATAACTAGGTGGTTATAAAGATGCTCCACAGGTGTCTCCGAAGGTGTTTGTGGTGTTGGCATAGATCGAGAATAGGATTTGTCAGTCCGAGTGTCGGAGAGGTATCTCTGGGCCCTCTCGGTAATACACATCATAATAAGCCTTGCAAGCAAATGACTAATGAGTTAGTCATGAGATGATGTATTACGGAACGAGTAATAAGACTTGCCGGTAACAAGATTGAACTAGGTATGATGATACCGACGATCGAATCTCGGGCAAATAACATACCGATGACAAAGGGAACAACATATGTTGTTATGCGGTTTGACCGATAAAGATCTTCGTAGAATATGTCGGAGCCAATATGACCACCCAGGTTCCGCTATTGGTTATTGACCGGAGATGTGTCTCGGTCATGTCTACATAGTTCTCGAACCCGTAGGGTCCGCACGCTCAACGTTCGATGACGATTTGAACTATGAGTTATGTGATTTGATGACCAACGTTTGTTCGGAGTCCCGTATGAGATCACGGACATGACGAACAGACTCGAAATGGTCGAGACGTAAAGATCAATATATTGGAAGGCTATATTCGGACATCGGAAAGGTTCCGAGTGATTCGGGTATTTTTCGGAGTACCGGAGAGTTACGGGAATTCGTATTGGGCCTTAATGGGCCATGCGGGAAAGGAGAGAAAGGCCTCAAGGGTGGCCATGCCCCTTCCCCATGGACTGGTCCGAATTGGACTAGGGAAAGGGGGCGCCCCCTTACTTCCTTCTCCTTCTCCCTTCCCCTTTTCCTATTCCATGTGGGAGGAGGAATCCTACTAGGGAGTCCTAGGAGGACTCCACACTTGGCGCGCCCCGTCTAGGGCCGGCCTCCTCCTCCTCCCTCTTTTATACACATGGGCAGGGGGCACCCGAAAGGCACTCCAAGATTTGTCTTAGCCATGTGCGGTGCCCCTCTCCACAGTTACACACCTCGGTCATATCGTTGCAGTGCTTAGGCGAAGCCCTGCGCCGGTAGCTTCATCATCACCGTCACCACGTCGTCGTGTTGACGAAACCCTCCCATGACGCTCAACTGGATCAAGAGCTCGTGGGACGTCATCGAGCTGAACGTGTGCTGAACGCGGAGGTGCCGTACGTTCGGTGCTTGCATTAGTTGGATCGCGAAGACGTTCGACTACATCAACCGAGTCACTAGACGCTTCCGCTTTCGGTCTACGAGGGTACATAGACACACTCTCCCCACTCATTGCTATGCTTCTAGTAGATAGATCTTGTGTGATCGTAGGATTTTTTTTGAAATACTACGTTCCCCAAAAGTGGCATCATGAGCCAGGTCTATGCGTAGATGATATGCACGAGTAGAACACAATGAGTTGTGGGCGATAATAGTCATACTGCTTACCAGCATGTCATACTTTGATTCAGCGGTATTGTTGGATGAAGAGGCCCGGACCGACATTACGGGTATGCTTACGCGAGACTGGTTCTACCGACATGCTTCGCACACAGGTGGCTGGCGGGTGTCAGTTTCTCCAACTGTAGTTGAATCGAGTGCGGCTACACCCGGTCCTTGTGAAAGTTAAAACAGCACATACTTGACAAAATATCTTTGTGGTTTTTGTATGCGTAAGTAAGAACGGTTCTTGCTAAGCCCGTAGCAGCCACGTAAAACTTGCAACAACAAAGTAGAGGACGTCTAACTTGTTTTTGCAGGGCATGTTGTGATGTGATATGGTCAAGACGTGATGAGTTATATGTTATTATATGAGATGATCATGTTTTGTAAATTATCGGCAACCGGCAGGAGCCTTATGGTTGTCTCTTTATTGTATGAATTGTGAAGGCCATGTAATTGCTTTACTTCATCACTATGAGTGAGCGATAGTAGTAGTAGCAATCGTTGGCGAGACGACCACGACGCTACGATAAAGATCATGGTGTCAAACCGGTGACGATGGAGATCATGACGATGCTTTGGAGATGGAGATCAAAAGCACAAGATGATGATGGTCATATCATGTCACATATTTTGATTGCATGTGATGTTTATCTTATTATGCTTCCTATTTTGCTTAGTACGGCGGTAGCATTATAAGATGATCCCTTACAAAATTTCAAGGTACAAGTGTTCTCCCTGAGTATGCACCGTTGCGAAAGTTCGTCGTGCCGAGACACCACGTCATGATCAGGTGTGATAAGCTCTATGTTCAAATACAACGGGTGTAAGACAGTTTTACACATGTAGAATACTCGGGTTAAACTTGACGAGCCTAGCATGTACATACATGGCCTCGGAACACTGGAGACTGAAAGGTCGAGCGTGAATTATATAGTAGATATGATCACCATAATATGTTCACCATTGAAAACTACTCCATCTCACGTGATGATCGGACATGGTTTAGTTGGTTTGGATCACGTGATCATTTAGATGACTAGAGGGATGTCTATCTAAGTGGGAGTTCTTTAGTAATATGATTAATTGAACTTTAATTTATCATGAACTTAGTCCTGATAGTATTTGCAAATTATGTTGTAGATCAATAGCTCGCGTTATAGCTCCCCTATGTTTTTGATATGTTCCTAGAGAAAACTAAATTGAAAGATGTTAGTAGCAATGATGCGGACTAGGTCCGTGATCTGAGCATTATCCTCATTGCTGCACAGAAGTATTATGTCCTTGATGCGCTGCTAGGTGACAGATCTATTGCAGGAGCAGATGCAAACGTTATTTATGTTTGGCAAAGCTCAATATGATGTCTACTTAATAGTTTAGTGCACCATGCTTTACGGCTTAGAACCGGGACTTCAAAAACGTTTTTTAACGCCACTGGGCATATAATATGTTCCAAGAATTGAAATTAGTATTTCATACTCATGCCCGTGTCGAGGGGTATGAGACCTCTGACAGTACTTTGCCTACAAGATGGAGGAGAATAGCTCAGCCAGTGAGCATGTGCTCAAATTGTCTGGGTACTACAATTGCTTGAATCAAGTGGGAGTTAATCTTCCAGATAAGATAGTAATTGACAAAGTTCTCTAGTCACTATCACCAAGTTAGTAGAACTTCGTGATGAACTATAATATGCAAGGGATGACGAAAGTAATTCCTGAGCTCTTCGCGATGCTGAAATCGGCGAAGGTAGAAATCAAGAAAGAGCATCAAGTGTTGATGGTTAACAAGACCACTTGTTTCAAGTAAAGGGCAAAAGGATAGAAGGGGAACTTCTAGAAGAATGACAAGCAAGTTGTCACTCCCGTGAAGAAACCCAAAGCTAAACTCAAGCCTGAAACTAAGTGCTTCTACTGCAAAGGAAATGGTCACCGGAAGTGGAACTGCCCTAGATACTTGGCGGATAAGAAGGATGGCAAAGCGAACAAAGGTATATTTGATATACAGATTATTGATGTGTACTTTACTAGTGTTCATAGCAACCCGTGGGTATTTGATACCGGTTCAGTTGCTAAAATTAGTAACTCAAAACGAGAGTTGCAGAATGAAAAGAGACTAGTTAAAGGTGAAGTGATGATGTGTGTTGGAAGTGGTTCCAAGATTGATATGATCATGATCGCACACTCCCTATACTTTCGGGATTAGTGTAGAACCTAAATAAATGTTATTTGGCATTTGCGTTGAGCATGAATATGATTTGATCATGTTTGTTGCAATACGGTTATTCATTTAAAGTCATAGAATAATTGTTGTTCTATTTACATGAATAAAACCTTTGATGGTCATACATCCAATGAAAATAGTTTGTTGGATATCGATCATAGTAATACACATATTCATAATATTGAAGCCAAAATATGCAAAGTTGATAATGATAGTGCAACTTATTTATGGCACCGCCGTTTAGGTCATATTGGTGTAAAGCGCATGAAGAAACGCCATGCTGATGGGCTTTTGGAATCACCTGATTATGAATCACTTGGTGCTTGCGAACCATACCACATGGGCAAGATGACTAAAACTCCGTTCTCCGGAACAATAGAGCGAGCAACTGATTTGTTGGAAATCATACATACTGATGTATGTGGACCGATGAGTGTTGAGGCTCGCGGCGGGTATCGTTATTTTCTGACCTTCGCCGATGATTTGAGAAGATATGGGTATATCTACTTAATGAAACACAAGTTTGAAACATCTGAAAAGTTCAGAGAATTTCAGAGTGAAGTAGAGAATCATCGTAACAAGAAAATAAAGTTTCTACGATCTGATCGTGGAGGCAAATATTTGACTTACGAGTTTGGTCTTCATTTGAAACAATGTGGAATAGTTTCACAGCTCACGCCACCCGGAACACCACAACGTCATGGTGTGTCCGAACGTCGTAACCGCATTTTATTAGATATGGTGCGATCTATGATGTCTCTTACCGATTTACCACTATCGTTTTGGGTTATGCATTGGAGACAGATGCATTCACGTTAAATAAGGGCACCATCTAAATTCGTTGAGACGACGCCTTATGAACTGTGGTTTTGCAACAAACCAAAGTTGTTGTTTCTTAAAGTTTGGGGCTGCGATGCTTATGTGAAAAAGCTTCAACCTGATAAGCTCGAACTCAAGTCTGAGAAATGTGTCTTCATAGGATACCCAAAGGAAATTGTTGGTTACACCTTCTAACACAGATCCGAAGGTAGGATATTCGTTGCTAAGAATGGATCCTTTCTAGAGAAGGAGTTTTTCTCGAAAGAAGTGAGTGGGAGGAAAGTAGAACTTGATGAGGTAATTGTACCTTCTCCCGAATTGGAAAGTAGTACATCACAGAAACTAGTTCCAGTGATTCCTACACTAATTAGCGAGGAAGCTAATGATGATGATCATGAAACTTCGGATCAAGTTACTACTGAACCTCGTAGGTCAACCAGAGTACGTTCCGCACCAGACTTGAACGGCAACCCAATTCTGGAAGTCATGTTACTAGACCATGATGAACCTACGAACTATGAGGAAGCGATGATGAGCCTAGATTCCGCAAAATGGCTTCAGGCCATGAAATCTGAGATGGGATCCATGTATGAGAACAAAGTGTGGACTTTGGTTGACTTGCCCGATGATCGGCAAGCAAATTGAAAATAAATGGATCTTCAAGAGGAAGACTGACGCCGATGGTAATGTTACTGTCTACAAAACTCGACTTGTTGCGAAAGGTTTTTGACAAGTTCAAGGTGTTGACTACGATGAGATTTTCTCACTCGTAGCGATGCTTAAGTCTGTCTGAATCATGTTAGCAATTGCCGCATTTTATGAAATCTGGCAAATGGATAACAAAACTACGTTCTTTAATGGATTTATTAAAGAATAGTTGTATATGATGCAACCAGAAGGTTTTGTCAATCCTAAAGGTGATAACAAAATGTGCAAGCTCCAGCGATCCATCTACGGAGTGGTGCAAGCATCTCGGAGTTGGAATATACGCTTTGATAAGTTGATCAAAGCATATAGTTTTATACAGACTTGCGGTGAAGCTTGTATTTACAAGAAAGTGTTTGGGAGCACTACAGCCTTTCTGATAAGTATATGTGAATGAAATATTGACGATCGGAAATGATGTAGAATTTTCTGGAAAGCATAAAGGAGTGTTTGAAATGAGTTTTTCAAAGAAAGACCTCGGTGAAGCTGCTTACATATTGAGCATCAAGATCTTTAGAGATAGATTAAGACGCTTGATAAGTTTTTTCAATGAGTACATACCTTGACAAGTTTTTGAAGTAGTTCAAAATGGAATAGTCAAAGCAAGAGTTCTTGCCTGTGTTACAAGGTGTGGAGTTGAGTAAGACTCAAAGCCTGACCACAGCAAAAATAGAGAGAGAATGAAAGTCATTCCCTGTGCCTCGGTCATAGGTTCTATAAAGTATGTCATGTTGTATACCAGACCTATTGTATGCCCTGCCCTGAGTTTGGCAAGGGAGTACAATTTTGATCTCGGAGTAGATCACTCGACAGTGGTCAAAATTATCCTTAGAGGACTAAGGAAATATTTCTCGGTTATGTAGGTAATAAAGAGTTCGTCGTGAAGAGTTACGTCAATGCAAGCTTTGACACCGATCTGGGTGACTCTGAGTCTCAATATGGATACATATTGAAAGTCGGAGCATTTAGCTAGAGTAGCTCCATGCAGAGCATTGTAGACATAGAAATTTGCGAAATACATACGGATCTGAATGTAACAGGCCCGCTGACTAAACTTCTCTCACGAAGCAACACATGATCACACCTTAGTACTCTTTGGGTGTTAATCGCATGGCGAAGTGAACTAGATTACTGACTCTAGTAAACCCTTTGGTTGTTGGTCACATGGCGATGTGAACTATGGGTGTTATTCACATAACGATGTGAACTATTGGTATTAAATCACATGTCGATGTGAACTAGATTATTGAATCTAGTGCAAGTGGGAGACTGAAGGAAATATGCTCTAGGCAATAATAAAGTTGTTATTTATATTTCTTTATATCATGATAAATGTTTATTATTCATGCTAGAATTGCATTAACTGGAAACTTAGTACATGCGTGAATACATAGACAAAACATAGTGTCCCTAGTATGCCTCTACCAGACTAGCTCGTTGATCAAAGATGGTTATGTTTCCTAAACATAGACATGTGTTGTCATTTGATGAACAAGATCACATCATTAGGAGAATGGTGTGATGGATAAGACCCATCCGTTAGCTTAGCATTATGATCGTTTAGTTTTATTGCTATTGCTTTCTTCATGACTTATACATGTTCCTATGACTATGAGATTATGCAACTCCTGAATACTGGAGGAACACCTTGTGTGCTATCAAACATCACAACGTAACCGGGTGATTATAAAGATGCTCTATAGGTGTCCCCGAAGGTGTTTGTGATGTTGGCATAGATCGAGAATAGGATTTGTCACTCCGAGTGTCGGAGAGGTATCTCTGGGCCCTCTCGGTAATACACATCATAATAAGCCTTGCAAGCAAATGACTAATGAGTTAGTCACGAGATGATGTATTATGGAATGAGTAAAGAGACTTTCCGGTAACGAGATTGAACTAGGTATGATGATACCCACGATCGAATCTCGGGAAAATAACATACCGATGACAAAGGAAACAACGTATGTTGTTATGCAGTTTGACCGATAAAGATCTTCGTAGAATATGTAGGAGCCAATATGAGAATCCAGGTTCCGCTAGTGGTTATTGACCAGAGATGTGTCTCGGTCATGTCTACATAGTTCTCGAACCCGTAGGGTCCGCACGCTTAACGTTCGATGATGATTTATACTATGAGTTATGCGATTTGATGACCGACGTTTGTTCAGAGTCCCAGATGAGATCATGGACATGATGAACAGTCTCGAAATGGTCGGGACGTAAAGATCGATATATTGGTAGGCTATATTCGGACATCGGAAAGGTTCCGAGTGATTCGGGTATTTTTCGGACTACCCCAGAGTTACAGGAATTCGGATTGGGCCTTAATGGGCCATACGGGAAAGGAGAGAAAGGCCTCAAGGGTGGCCTCGCCCCTTCCCCATGGACTAGTCCGAATTGGACAAGGGAAAGAGGGCACCCCCTTCCTTCATTCTCCTTCTCCCTTCCCCTTTTCCTATTCCATGTGGGAGGAGGAATCCTACTAGGGAGTCCTAGTAGGACTCCACACTTGGCGCGCCCCCTCTAGGGTGGGCCTCCTCCTCCTCCCTCTTTTATATACGTGGGTAGGGGGCACCCCGAAGGCACTCCAAGATTTGTCTTAGCTGTGTGCGGTGCCCCTCTCCACAGTTACACACCTCGGTCATATTGTTGCAGTGCTTAGGTGAAGCCCTGCGCCGGTAGCTTCATCATCATCGTCACCACGCCATCGTGCTGACGAAACTCTCCCGTGACGCTCAACTGGATCAAGAGCTCGTGGGACGTCATCGAGCTGAACGTGTGCTGAACACGGAGGTGCCGTACGTTCGGTGCTTGGATCGTTTGGATCGCGAAGATGTTCGACTACATCAACCGCGTCACTAGACGCTTTCGCCTTCGGTCTACGAGGGTACGTAGACACACTCTACCCACTTGTTGCTATGCTTCTAGTAGATAGATCTTGCGTAATTGTAGGATTTCTTTTTGAAATACTACGTTCCCCAACAGTGCCCACCTCGGTGGCCTCCCGCACCGCCTCTTCGCTCTATAAATACCCCCATACTCAGAAAACCCTAGGGGAGTCGACGAAATTTTGTTCGAGCCGACGCAAATTCCAGAACCATGATATCCAATCTAGAGCCCTTTTTCGGCACTCCACCGGAGGGGAGCACAATCACGGAGGGGTTCATCATCCTCATTTGTGCCTCTCTGATGATGCGTGAGTAGTTTACCACAGACCTACGAGTCTGTAGGAAGTAGCTAGATGGCTTCTTCTCTCTTTGTATCTCAATACAATGTTCTCTTGGAGATCTATTTGATGTAATGAGTTTTTGTGTTGTGTTTGTTGGGACCCGATGAATTTTGCATTTATGATCAGATTTGCCTTGATTTAATACCCATTCTTGATTATTATAGCCTTGTATTTCTTCTCTGATATTTTGGTTTTGTTTGGCCAACTTGATTTATTTATCTTGCAATGGGAAGAGGTGCTTTGTAATGGGTTCGATCTTGCGGTGTCCTTTCCCAATGACCGAAGTGGCAGCAAGGCACACATGTATCATTGCTAATAATGATAAAAAGATGGGGTCTATTCCTACATGAATAGATCTTGTCTAAATCATGTCATCGTTCTTATTGCATTACTCCGTTTTTCCATGAACTTAATACACTAGATGCATGCTAGATAGTGATACGTCCATTTTGAATCATGCTTTTATGTTGATATTTATTGTACTATGGGCTGTTATTACATGTTATGTCACAGTACTTATTCCTTTTCTCTCTTATTTTACAATGTTTACATGAAGAGGGAGAATGCCGGCAGTTGGAATTCTGGGCTGGAAAAGAAGCAAACTCTGGAAACCTATTCTGCACAACTCAAAAAGCTCTGAAACTCCACGGGACACCGTTTCAGAAAATAAAAAAAATATCTGGCGAAAGAGAATCACCAGGGGGGCCACCATATGGCCCCCCGATGCCCATCTTCTCCTATGTGAGGTGTTTTGACCTGGAAAAATCAGAATGAGGCTTTTGGGACCAGACGCCGCCGTCTTGAGGCGGAACCTTGGCGGAAACCAATCTAGGGCTCCGACAGAGCTGTTCTGACGGGGATACTTCCCTTTGGGAGGGGAATCGTCACCGCCGTCATCACCAACAACTCTCCCATCTTGGGGAGGGTTATCTTCATCAACATCTTCACCAGCACCATCTCCTCTCAAACCCTAGTTCATCTCTTGTATCCAATCTTTGTACCCAAACCTCAGATTGGTACATGTGGGTTGCTAGTAGTGTTGATTACTCCTTGTAGTTGATGCTAGTTGGTTTACTTGGCGGAAGATCATATGTTCAGATCCCTTATGCATATTAATACATCTCTGATCATGAACAATATTATGTCTTGTGAGTAGTTATTTTTGTTCCTGAGGACATGGGAGAAGTCTTGCTATAAGTAGTCATGTGAATTTGGTATTCGTTCGATATTTTGATGAGATGTATGTTGTCTCTCCTCTAGTGGTGTCATGTGAACGTTAACTACATGACACTTCATCATTATTTGGGCCTAGAGGAAGGCATTGGGAAGTAATAAGTAGATGATGGGTTGCTAGAGTGACAGAAGCTTAAACCCTAGTTTATGCTTGCTTCGTAAGGGGCTGATTTGGATCCATATGTTTCATGCTATGGTTAGGTTTACCTTAATACTTCTTTTGTAGTTGCGGATGCTTGCATTAGAGGTTAATCATAAGTGGGAGGCTTGTCCAAGTAAGGACAGCACCCAAGCACTAGTCCACCCACATACCAAATTATCAAAGTACCGAACATGAATCAGATGATCATGATGAAAACTAGCTTAACGATAATTCCCATGTGTCCCCGGGAGCGCTTTCCTTCATATAAGAGTTTGTCCAGGCTTGTCCTTTGCTAAAAAAAGGATTAGGCCATCTTGCTGCACCTCATTTACTTTTACCTTTTGTCACTTGCTACCAATTACCTTATCACAAAACTATATGTTACCGCTAATTTCAGTGCTTGCAAAAAATACCTTACTGAAAACTGCCTATCATTTCCTTCTGCTCCTCGTTGGGTTCAAAACTCTTACCTATTGAAAGGACTACGATAGATCCCCTACACTTGTGGGTCATCAGATAGCGGTCGATGTGTGAAGTAATAGTAGTAGATGCGGGCAGGAGTCGGTCTACTAATCTTGGACGTGAAGCCTATATACATGATCATTGTCTTGGCTATCGTCATAATTATTTTCTTTTCCATCAATTGCCCAACAGTAATTTGTCTACCCACCTTATGTTATTTTCTCAAGAGAAGCCACTATTGAAATCTATGGCCATCGAGTCTATTTTCCAATCACATACTTTTAGATCTATATTGCCAATTGCCTTTTTTATTTTCAGATGTATATTATCAAAAACCCAAAAATACATTGCTGCATTTTATTTGCATCTTTCAATCTACTACAATTTTATCCTATCCTTGCGTCACTTTTTCGCATCGTTACTCGGAAGGGATTAACAACCCCTTTAACGCGTCGGGTTGCAAGTATTTGTTCTTTGTGTGCAAGTACCATTTACATAGTGTTTCTAGGTTCTCCTACTGGTTCATAACTTTGGTCTCATCACTACAGGAAATACCTTACCGTTGTTGTGCTGCATCATCCCTTATTCTTTGGGGAAATACCAACGCATCTCAAGCGACATCACTCCGCCGCGGTCGCCGCACTCTTCGGAAGCTCGGGGAAAACGCCTACAGAGTGCTAGACCCACGTCAGCAAGGTGAACCTGTTGCCGCCAAAATCACTCTGTAGTAAGTACTTCTTAGCATCGGTGATTTGCTTCACTTGGCGTAGCTCCTACCGGACACCCCGCACTTTGGTTTTGTCCTCTTGGAGCCCTTTGTCCACCTTGGACAGCTCAGTGGACTACTCTTTTTGCTTTTGCTCAAGGGCCTCACATTTAGTGACGGCATCCTTGAGCTCCACCTGCACTTCGGCCACTCGAGCCACATGCTTCTTGCCGACGACCTTCGCAATCTCAACTTCTGCCACCGCCTTCTTGGCATCTGATTTATTTTTGGTGGCCTCGTCCTCGGCCTTCTTCACCGCACTCTTGACGCCCCCGACCTCAACGGCGGTAGCTGCAGTCATAAAAAATCATGTGCTCAGTACACAATCCAGAACGTAGGTGTCCAACGATGTTATTATGGCTTTTGATAGGGGCTTACCTTGCGCCTCACCAAGCCGTTTGTTGACGAGGTCAAGCTCTTCGTCGGACCGTTTCAGCTTCCGATTCATCTCCTCCAGGGCAGCGGCATTAGAAGCTGCAGCCAAGGATGACGCTCATGATATCAAATCAGCCAGGACAATCTAAATACTGGCATGTGGATATTCGACCCTCTATAAGGTTTTTGCAAATCCTTACAGAGTCTCTGGAGCTGCTACATATATATGGCCTGCTTAAACTCTGGCCAAAAAAGTTAAACCCGCTCTACGGGAAAAAGAGAATTACTTGACTCACCTCGAAGCCTATCAAAAGGCCTGGGATGGGTCGTTCAGTTCGGCATCGATGGACCGAACTCCTAGCAGAACCGCACCCATAAGGGAGCGGTGCTCATCGACGATTATGGAGTTGTTCACCAACTCTGCCATCGCGTCCGGCCAGTCCGCAGCCGCCTGGTTGTTGGTGTTTGGTGCGGGTGGAGGGACCTCAACCCCACCTTCGTTGGAAGGCGGGACCGGCACCTCTGCGGGACTTGGGGGCTCAGGTGCGGCGGCCAAAGAGGGTCCGAACTGTCCAGACTCCCCTCTAGTATTCGCCAGGAGGGACACATCCTCCTGGGCTTGGGTGGCCAAGGCATCTGTCTTGGCCATGGTTGCGTCAACCCCTCCCCCATATTCGGACGGGGAGGGGTCCTTCGAGACAACACTACCTCGGTCTCTTCGGGGACCAAGGAAGGTGCGGCGCGCGACGCTGACTCACTGTCTGCCAACTCTGTGGGTGGAGAGGTCCCCTTTGAGGTCTGCTCAGCGGGGTAGCCATGCGATGGGCTGAAATATCACATGACCCACTTTTGTTAGTGAAAGACTAGTAAAAACAAAATGAGAAATGCTAAAGTTCATACCTTGTGGCGGTGGGCTTGACCGAGCAGTCCTTCCCCGGGACCTCTTCAGATGCCATGGACTCCTCATCAGTGTCCGAGCTGTCGGGCAGGAGCAACTTGGGCATGCACTACCTCCCCGGGGCGCGAGAATGTTGTTTCTCTTTGACATCTTCGGATGCCTCCCTCTTCTTGGAGTGGGAGGAGGCACTTTCTTCCTCGTCTTTGTATTCCTACCCGTCTTGGGCAGAGGGGGCCGCGGTGTCTCCGGCCTTCGTGTCCGGACGGTCTCTTGATAACCCACAAGTATAGGGGATCGTTTGTAGCCTTCTTTGATAAATAAGAGTGTCGAACCCAATGAGGAGCTAAAGGCAGAACAAATATTCCCTCAAGTTCTATCGACCACCAGTACAACTCTACGCACACTTGAAGTTTGATTTACCGAAAACAAGTATGAAACTATTTTGTAGGTGTGATGCTAGAACTACTTTGCGAGAATAAAACTAGAAGTGCTCTCCAAGATAATAAAAGTGGATAGCTTTTGTCAACAACAAAGTTATTTGTCCCTAGGAAATCGATAACAAGTACGAGTAATCATTCTTGCAATTTTATATGAGGGAGAGGCATGAGCTAACATACTTTCTCTACTTGGATCATATGCACTTATGATTGGACCCTTAGCAAGCATCTGCAACTACTAAAGATCATTAAGGTTGTCAAACCCAACCATAGCATTAACTATTAAGTCCTATTTACTCCCATACGTCATACCCCACTTACTCGGGTTCAAGCTTCTGTCACTCTCGCAACCCACCATAAGCGAACATGAACATATTGCAAGTTTGCAACACCCTACAGTGGGGGGGGGGCTCACATTTGAGCGAGAATGGAGGGCACCGTAGGATAACACCATAAATAAAATATAGAATCATACCAACCAAGATCACAATTAACCTACAGGACAAAACGAATCTACTCAAACATCATAGGATAACCATAGATCATTGGGAAATAATATAGGGAGTTGAGCACCATGTTTAAGTAGAGATTACGGGGGGGAGAGGTGTTACACCACTACAATGAGGGGGAGAGTTGGTGTTGACAGTAGCAAGATTGTTGATGTAGATCACTGTCCCGATCGTTGCCCCGGCGGCACTCCGGCACCACTGGAAGCAAGGGGGAGAGAGCCCCCTCCTTCTTATTCTTCCTTGGCCTCCTCCCTAGGAGGGAGGAGGGTTCCCCCTTTGGTCCATGGCCTCCATGGCTGTGTAGGGGCGAGATCCCCTCCGAGATTGGATTTGTCTCTCTGTCCTCTTCTGTTTCGTGTCGCCCAGATCTGGCCTTCACCGTTTCTTAAATTTCCGGAGATCCGTAACTCCTATTGCGCTGAACTTTTAACACGATTGTTTTCCATAAACTAGCTTTCTTGCGCCAGAAGAAGGGCCCCAACCGACGTTCTAGGTGAGCACAACCCATCACGGCGCGCCGGGCACCCCCTAGTGCGCCCAGGTGTCTTGTGGGCTGTGTGGGCCTCTGTTTGCGTTGATTCCAAGTCCCAAAAATCACATATGTTCCAAAATAATTCTCCATAAATTTTTATCGTGTTTGGACTTCGTTTGATATGGATTTTGTGTGAAACAAACAACATGCAAAAAACAGGAACTGGCACTTGGCACTGGATCAGTAAGTTAGTCCAATAAATCATATAAATTGTTGCCAAACATATGTGTATAATATTGGCATGAAATAATCAAAAATTATAGATATGACGGAGACGTATCATCTCTCAGACGGAGACCTCCCCTGGCCTCCGGCAGATACTTCTTTTTCTTATTCTTGTTCTTCTTCCTTCTCTCCTTCTTTTCTGGCACCTTGTAAGGCGCCACGAACAGCAGCCCCTCTAGTTGGGCTGGTCAAGGTTCTTCGGGCAGCGCAGCCGCACAGCTGATCTTCCTGGCCTTCTCGAGCCAGCCATGTGAAGGAAACACAAAAGGGACTTAGACCCAACCTTGGATAGAACGAGCACCCAAATACACGTTAGGCAAAGGGTTAATTACCTTCTTCGGGGAGTTTGCGGCCTCAAAGCCGATGTCTTCTTCCTTGGCCGACCACTCCTTCTGGGGCTTGAACAGCAAACCCCACACCTTGTCGTAGGTGGTGTCGAAGAGATATTCCATGATGGCCGGGTCTTTGGGCTTGTAGGTCCACATCGGGCTCGCCCTCTGTTGACAGGGGAGGAGGCGGCGATGTAGCATGATTTGGACCACGTTGGTCAGTTTGGCGCCGGTCACCATCACATCGGAAACGCGTGTCTGCAGTTTCCTCACCTCGTTAGTGGATCCCCTATCAAGACCTTTCTTGGTCCATGAGGTCAATCTCGTTGGGGGTCCGGACCTGAACTCGGGGGCTACCGGCCAGGCCGCATCCCGTGGCTCCGTTATGTAGAACCACTCCTTCTGCCACACTTTGATAGTGTCAATGAATGATCCCTCCGGCCATTGGACTCTGGTGAGCTTGCTGATCATCGCTCCCCCACAGTCCGCCTGGGCACCGCCGACCACCTTCGACTTGACATTGAACACCTTCAGCCACATGCTGAAGTGTGGCTAGACCCGCAGAAGGGCCTTGCAAACGATGATGAAGGTGGAGATGCGGAGGAGGAAATTGTAGGCTAGATCGTGAAAATCCAGTTCGTAGAAGAACATCAATCCCCGCACGAAGGAATGTAGCGGGAATTCCAACCCCCAGATGAAATGGGGAAGGAAAACCACCTTCTCGCGTGGCTGGGCGTGGGGACGACCTGGCCCTTCCCAGGGGCTCGTTGAGCGACGTCGGCCGATAGGTAGCTAGCTCGCTTCAGCTCTTCGATGTCATTGTTCGTCATGATGGATGCCTCCCACTTGTCGTTTGTACCAGATCCGGCCATGGCCATGGTTAGGAGGAGGCTAGGGAGGGAATCTCTGTATAGGAGTAAGGCAGGGCGCTGGAGCTCTTGAGATTGGGAAAGTCACAGCGAGAGTTCTAAGATGGTGTAGGCTGGTAACTGCAGCTATTCCCTTTTTTATGGACCGCAGAGAGGTTAAGCTTCCTTTTCCCATGCCGCAGACCTCTCCACTTCCTGATATACACGCGACGTTATGCGCGACTAGGGGAATCGAAATCATTGATCAAATCCCCCAAAAAGCAGGGCACGATCTCTGCCTTGATGAGACGTGCCAATAGAAGGGCGACCTCGATCCGTGTATAGAGAACTTTCGACCATTTGGTGTTATGACCGGACGCGACCCTTCGCCACAAAGTTGTCAGACGAAGGCACTGTTCACACTTGAGCACCTTGTCCTTCAAGGTTAAGTAAAATCGATGCATCAGATTCTGGATACTATTCGACTCCGAGCGTGCACGGGACTAGACGGAGAACTCGCCTTGCAAGCCAAAGACCGTTGGGTATGCGGATGCCGGACACCATCCTCGGCATTGGAGGCTAGTTCGAGGGCTACTGAGGAGTCCTGGATTAGGGGGTCCTCAGGCTGCCGACCTATAGCTTATGGGTCGGACTAAAAGGCTATTGTGGAGCCAAGCTGGAGCGTAACCTGTGATCAGATAGGAGATCTTAGAAGCTCTGGCGTGTCGTCCAAGTCGAGATCAAGCATGGTCTTTCCTTCATTGTGACCGGCCTTGTGTAACCCTAACCCTATCGGTGTCTATATAAGTCGAAGGGTTTAGGCTTTAGGGCTAGAGCAACATCCAACACCCCATCCACCTAGGGTTTAGCTCGCCTGATCTCGAGGTAGATCGACTCTGTGACCATATCATACACATCGAATACAATCAAGCAGGACGTAGGGTTTTACGTCCTAAAGAGGGCCCGAAGCTGGGTAAACATTGTGTCATTCGTACCTTGTTCCCCATAGATCCTAGATCCACAGCTCATGACCCCCTACCCGAGATCCACCAGTTTTGACATTGACGCTTCCATTCTGTTGCTTGAAGAGTTTGTAGTTTGAATCATTAGACTCATCAGAAACAACAGTAATGGGAGTATCATATCCTGACAGAGTTGCTGGTTTGAGTGTTTTGCTTTTAGCAAGAACCCAACTCGTTTGAGGATATTATCCGGGGGTCTAGTAGGTTCCATCAACATTGAGTTTTGTTTCGAAGCCCAATCCTTCTTTTCGATGATTTTTGTGCGGTATTGACTTCTTGAGCATATCATAGAGTGTTTGATGCGCTTTGAGGCTCTTAAGCATCCCTGTCTCAAGCAAGTTCTTTAATCTGCAATTTTCATCAGAAATAGCAACAAGTTCCTTGGTATAGGGGTTAGAGATATCATTCATGGTAGTTGCAATATTCTTGACGTTAGCAGTAGAAGTTTCAGCATGAGCATGTTCAGATTGCTCGGTGAAGAGAGAAGCTTTTTCCTTCGCTAGCTCGTTATGAGCCTCTTGGTAAGTCTCCAATGTATCTATACTTTTTTTTATTTTTCCATGCTATTATATTATCAACTTTCGTTGTTTTATATGCATTAATATGCTATTTTATATTATTTTTGGGACTAACTTATTAACCCAGTGCCCAGTGTCAGCTTCTGTTTTTCCTTGTTTTTGGCTTTCGCGGAAAAGGAATATCAAACGGAGTCCAAACGGAAGAAAACTTTACAATGATTTTTCTTGGACCAAAAAACACATACGAGACTTGGAGAGGGGCCAGAAGAGCCATGACGAGACGACGAGACGTAGGGGCGCGCCCTAGGGGGCGCCCTGGGTTTGTGGGCCCCTCGGGACTCCCTTCCACCGCCTCTAAGCTCTATAAATACCCAAATATTCTAGAAACCCTAGAGGAATCACCAAAAATACTTCTCCACTGCTGTAAGTTTCTGTTCCTGTGAGATCCCATCTTGGGGCCTTTTCCGGTACTCCGCTGGAGGGGGGTTCAATCACGGAGGACATCTACATCAACCTTGTTGCCCCTTCGATGATGCGTGAGTAGTTTACCACAGACCTACGGGTCCATAGCTAGTATCTAGATGGCTTCTTCTCTCTCTTTGATCTCCAATACAATGTTCTCCTCGATGTTCTTGGAGATTTTGATGTAATCTTCTTTTGCGGTGTGTTTGTTGAGATCTGATGAATTGTGGATTTATGATCAGATCATCTATGAATATTATTCGAGTCTTCTCTGAACTCTTTTATGCATGATTAAGATAGCTATGTATTTCTCTTTCATCTATTGATTTGGTTTGGTTTTTCTTGCAATAGGAGAGGTGCTTTGTGATGGGTTCAATCTTGCGGTTGTTGGGGAACGTTGCATGGGAAACAAAAAAAATCCTACGAACATCCAAGATCAATCTAGGAGATGCACATCTACGAGAGGAGAGTTGGATCAACATACCCTTGTAGATCGCTAAGGAGAAGCATTCAAGAACGCGGTTGATGTAGTGGTACGTCTTCACGATCCAATCACGAATTGTCCCGCGAACTCCGATCTAGCACCGAACGAACGGCACCTCCGCATTCAGCACACGTACAGCTTGATGATGCCTTCACCTCCTCGATCCAGCGAGTGATGGTGAAGTAGTAGCTCGAGTCCTTCGGCAGCACGACGGCGTGGTGGCGGTGGTGGTGGAGGAATTGCGAGCTTCGCTAAGCACTACACGTATGAGGAGAAGAGCTACAGGAGAGGAGGGGCAGCGCCAAGGCGTATTGGGGTGCAGCTGCCCTCTCTCTACCTCTCTATATATAGGGGGAGGGGGAGAGGGGGGGCCCCTAGGAGATCCCATCTAGGGACAGCGGCCACTAGAGGGAAACCCTAGATGGGTTTTCCCCCTTAGGAGGCTTGGCCCCCAAGCCAAAGGGGTGGGAACCCTAGGGTGGCGCCCCCACCTCCTCTGGCAACGTGGGAAGGGGTGAGGGGGCGCACAACCCCTTAGTGGGCTGGTTTGCCCCCTCCCCTTGGCCCATGAGGCCCCCCGACACTTGCCGGGGCCCCCGAAACCCCTTTCGGTCATGCTGGCCATCACCTCGTACCCCCGAAACACTTCCGGCCTCCAATACCCTTCATCCAATATATCAATCTTCACCTCCTGACTATTCCGGAGTTCCTCATCATGTTTGGGATCTCATCCGGGACTCCGAACAACCTTCGGTAACCATCATAATGGCTCAACTATACTAATATTGTCACCAAACGTTAAGTGTGTAGACCCTGCGGGTTCGAGAACTATGCAGACATGACCGAGACACCTCTACGGTCAATAGCCAATAGCGGGACCTGGATGCCCATATTGGTTCCCACATATTATACGAAGATCTTACCAGTTGAACCTTGATATCAAGGATTCAGATAATCCTGTATGTAGTTCTCTTTGTCTATCGGTATGTTACTTGCCCGAGATTCGATCATCGGTATCTCTATACCTAGTTCAATCTCTTTACCGTCAAGTATCTTTACTAGTTCCGTAATACAAGATCCCACAACTAACTCGTTAGTCACATTGGTTGCAAGCTTCTTGTGATGTTGTATTACTGAGAGGGCCCAAAGATACCTCTCCGTCTCACGGAGTGACAAATCGCAGTCTTGATCCATGCCAACTCAACAGACACCCTCGGAGATACCTGTAGAGCACCTTTATAGTCACCCAGTTATGTTGCGACGTTTTGTACACACAAGGTACTCCTCCGGTGTCAGTTAGTTGCATGATCTCATGGTCATCAGAACATATACTTGACTTGCAGAAAACGATAGCAATAAATTTGACACGATCATATGCTACGTTCATAGTTTGGGTCTCGTCCATCACATCATTGTCCTAATGATGTGACCTTGTTATCAAATGACAACTCATGTCAATGGCTAGGAAACCATAGCCATATTTGATCAATGAGCTAGTCCGGTAGAGGCTGACTAGGGACATATTTTCATCTATGCATCCACACATGTATTTGAGTTCCTAATCAATACAATTATAGCATGGATAATAAACGATTATCATGAACAAAGAAATATGATCATAACCAATTTAGTATTGCCTCTAGGGCATATTTCCAACAGTCTCCCACTTGCACTACAGTCAATAATCTAATATTACATGGTAATGAATCTAACACCCATGCAGTCCTGATGTCGATCATGTTTTGCCCGTGGAAGAGGATTAGTCAACGGATCTGCAACATTCAGATCTGTGTGTGCTTTGCAAATGTTTATGTCCTCCTCCTTGATCGAATCGCAGATGGAATTGAAGCGTTGCTTTATGTGTCTGGTCCTCTTGTGAAACATTGGTTCCTTGGCTAGAGCAATGGCACCAGTGTTGTCACAGAACAGAGTCATTGGGTCCAGTGCACTAGGCACAACTCCAAGATCTTTCATGAACTGCTTCATCCAGACAGCTTCCTTCGATGCCTCTGAGGCAGCTATGTACTCTGCTTCGCATGTAGAATCAGCTACCATGCTTTGCTTGGAACTGCACCAGCTTACCGCTCCCCCATTAAGAATATATACGTATCTGGTTTGAGTCTTAGAGTCATCTGGATCCGTGTCAAAGCTTGCATCGACGTAACCCTTTACGATGAGCTCTTGATCACCTCCATAAACGAGAAACATTTCCTTAGTCCTTTTCAGGTACTTAAGGATATTCTTGACCGTTGTCCAGTGCTCCATTCCAAGATTACTTTGAAACCTTTCTGCCATACTTATGGCAAGGCTGACATCTGGTCTTGTGCACAGCATTGCATACATGATAGAGCCTATGGCTGAAGCATAGGGGATGACACTCATCTTTTCTCTATCCTCTGTAGTCGCTGGGCATTGAGTCTTACTCAACTTCACACCTTGCAAAACAGGCATGAACCCCTTCTTGGACTGATCCATTTTGAACTTCTTCAAAATCTTATCAAGATATGTGCTTTGTGAAAGTCCTATTAAGCGTCTCGATCTATCTCTATAGATTTTGATGCCCAATATGAAAGCAGCTTCTCCTAGGTCCTTCACTGAAAAAACTCTTGTTCAAATATTCCTTCACGTTTTCCAAAAGTTCGATATTGTTTCCAATCAGCAATATGTCATCCACATATAATATTAGAAACATGATAGAGATCCCACTCACTTTCTTGTAAATACAAGCATCTCCGAAAACTTGTATAAACCCAAACGCTTTGATCACCTCATCAAAGCAAAGATTCCAACTCCGAGATGCTTGCACCAGTACATAAATGGATCGCTAGAGTTTGCACACTTTGTCAGCATTCTCTAGATTGACAAAAACCTTCTGGTTGCATCATATACAGCTCGTCCTTAAGGAAACCATTAACGAACGTTGTTTTGACATCCATCTGTCAGATTTCATAATAAAAAAATACAGGTATTGCCAACATGATTCTGACACACTTAAGCATCGCCACGGGTGAGAAAGTCTCATTGTAGTCAACTCCTTGAACTTGTGAAAACCCCTTTGCCACAAGTCGAGCTTTTTGGATGGTGAAATTACCGTCCGCGTCCATCTTCTTCTTGAAGATCCATTTATTCTGAATGGCCTTTCGCCCTTCAGGTAATACTTCCAAAGTCCATACTTTGTTTTCATACATGGATCCCATCTCGGATTTCATGGCCTCTAACCATTTGTCGGAATCCGGGCCCACCATCGCTTCTCCATAGCTCGTAGGTTCATCGTTGTCCAACAACATGACCTCTAAGATAGGGTTACCGTACCACTCAGGAGCAGAACGTATCCTTGTCGACCTACGAGGTTCAATACTAACTTGATCTGAAAGTTCATGATCACCATCATTAATTTTATCTTCAACTGATGTAGGTGACATAGAAACTTCTCTCTGCACCGTGCTACTATCTAGTTGAAGTGAAGGTTCAACAACCTCATCAAGTTCTATCTTCCTCCCACTCAATTCTTTCGAGAGAAACTCTTTCTCGGGAAAGGACCCGTTCTTAGCGACAAACACTTTGCCCTCGGATCTAAGATACAAGGTACACCCAGCCGTCTCCTTTGGGTATCCTATGAAGATGCATTTGTCCACTTTGGGTTCGAGCTTTTCTGGCTGAAGCCTTTTGACATAAGCATCGCAGCCCCAGACCTTAAGAAACGACAACTTCGGTTTCTTGCCAAACCATAGTTCATACGGTGTCGTGTCTACAGACTTAGATGGCGCCCTATTTAAAGTGAATGCAGTTGTCTCTAATGCATAACCCGAAAACGATAGTGGTAGATCGGCAAGAGACATCATAGAACACACCATATCCAATAAGGTACGATTACGACGTTCGGACACACCATTATGCTGTGGTGTTCCAGGTGGCGTCAACGGTGAAACAATTCCACATTTTCTTAAGTGATTGCCAAACTCATAACTCAGATATTCTCCCCCTCGACCAGATCGTAGGAATTTAATCTTATTGTTACGATGATTCTCGAGTTCACTCTGAAATTGCTTGAACTTTTCAAACGTTTCAGACTTATGCTTCATTAAGTAAATATACCCGTATCTACTCAAATCATCGGTGAAGGTGAGGAAATAACGATATCCACCACGCGCATCAATACTCATCGAACCGCACACATTAGTATGTATGATTTCCAACAAGTCACTTGCCCGTTCCATTCTTCTGGAAAACAGGGGTTTTGTCATCTTGCCCATGAGGCATGGTTCGGATGTGTCAAGTGATTCAAAATCAAGAGACTCCAAAAGTTCATCAGCATAGAGTTTCTTCATGCGCTTTACACTAATATGACCTAGGCGACAGTGCCACAAGAAAGTGGTCCTATCATTATCAACTCTACATCTTTTGGCATCAACGTTATGTACATATGTATCATCACTATCGAGATTCAATAAGAATAAACCCCTCACAATGGGTGCATGACCATAAAAGATATTACCCATATAAATAGAATAACCGTTATTCTCTGATTTAAATGAGTAACTGTCTGGCATTAAACAACATCCAGATATAATGTTCATGCTCAACCCAGGCATTAAATAATAATTATTCAGGTCTATAACTAATCCCGATGGTAATCGAAGAGCGAGCGTGCCGACGGAGATCACATCAGCCTTGGAACCATTTCCCACACGCATCATCACTTCGTCCTTCGCCAACCTCCGTCTATTCCGCAGTTCCAGTTTAGAGTTGCAAATGTGAGCAACAGCACCGGTATCAAATACCCCATGCACTAAAACGAGAGTTGGTTAGGTACACATCAATAACATGTATATCATATATACCTTTGTTGGCCCCCTTCTTGTCAGCCAGATACTTGGGGCAATTCCGCTTCCAGTGGCCAGTTCCCTTGCAATAGAAGCACACAGTTTCTGGCTTGGGTCCAGCCTTGGGTTTCTTCACGGGAGGAGCAACTGCTTTGCCACCTTTCGTGAAGTTTCCCTTCTTTCCCTTGCTCTTCTTGAACCTAGTTGTTTTATTGACCATCAACACTTGATGCTCCTTTTGGATGTCTGACTCAGCGACTTTCAGCATCGCGAACAGCTCGGAGACTGACCTATTCATCCCTTGCATGTTATAGTTCAACACAAAGCTCTTGTAGCTAGGTGGCAGCGATTGAAGAACTCTGTCAGTGATCGCCTCAGGTGGGAGCTCAACTCCCAACTCAGCCAGACGGTTGTAGTACCCATACATTCTGAGTATGTGCTCACTGACAGAAGTGTTCTCCTCCATTTTACAGGTGTGGAACTTATCGGAGGTCTCATACTTCTCGATCCGGGCATTTTTCACAAAAACAAACTTCAACTCCTGGAACATCTCATATGCTCCGTGGCGTTCAACACACCTTTGAAGTCCCAGCTCTAAGCCATATAACATGGCGCACTGAACTATTGAGTAGTCATCAACACGCGACTGCCAGACGTTCATAACGTCCACAAACGCGAGAGCGGGTGGCGTACCAAGCGGTGCATCAAGGACATAAACCTTTTGGGCAGCTGTGAGGATAATCCTCAGATTACGGGCCCAACCCACAAAGTTACTTCCATCATCTTTCAGCTTAATTTCTCTAGGAACGCATTGAAATTCAGGGGAGCTACTACGCGAGGCATTGATCTACAACATAAATTTGCAAAGACAACTTAGACTATTGTTCATGATAAATGAGTTCAATTAATCTTATTACTTAAGAACTCCCACTCAAATCAACATCCCTCCGGTTGTCCGAGTGTAACACGATCCAAATTCACCAACCCAAGTCCGATCATCACGTGAGACGAGGTGGTTTCAATGGTGAACATCTCCATGTTGATCAAATCTACTATATGACTCGTGTTCGACCTTTCGGTCTCTTGTGCTCCGAGGCCATGTCTGTACATGCTAGGCTCGTCAAGTTTAACCCAAGTGTTCCGCATGTGCAAAACTGGTTTGCACCCGTTGTATGCGAACGTAGAGTCTATCACACCAGATCATCACGTGGTGCTTCGAAATGACGAACTTTCGCAACGGTGCACACTTGGGGAGAACACAGTTTTATCTTGAAATTTTAGTGAGGGATCACCTTATAATGCTATCGTCGTCCTAAGCAAAATAAGATGCATAAAAGGATTAACATCACATGCAAATCATAAGTGACATGATATGGCCATCATCTTGTGCTTTTGATCTCCATCTCCAAAGCACCGACATGATCTCCATTATCACTGGCATGACACCATGATCTCCATCATCGTGCTGCCATCGGGGTTGTCATGGCAACCATGCTTCTACTACTATTGCTACCGCTTAGAGATGAAGTAAAGCATTACAAAGCGTTTAACGATTGACACGTGGGACATACACTAATTAAAGACAACCCTATGGCTGATGTCGGTTGCCGTATTCATCGACATGCAAGTCGTGATAAACTATTGCAAAACATGATCATCTCATACATCAAATATATCTCATCATGTCTTTTGCCATATCATATCACAACATACCCTGCAAAAACAAGTTAGACGTCCTCGAATTTGTTGTTGCATGTTTTACGTGGCTGCTAAGGGTAAGCAAGAACGATTCTTACCTACGCAAAGCCACAATGGTGATATGCAAATTGCTATTCAACCTTATACAAGGACCGCCTTCGTCGAATCTGATCCAACTAAAGTGGGAGACACAGACACCCGCCAGCCATCTTTATGCAACAAGTTGCATGTTTGTCGATGGAACCGGTCTCATGTACGTGGACATGTAAGGTTGGTCCGAGCCGCTTCATCCCACAATATCGCTGAAAGAAAATAAGACTAGGGAAGGAAGCAATCTGAATATCAACACCCACAAACTCCTTTGTGTTCTACTCGTGATGTCATCTACGCATAGACCTAGCTCATGATGCCACTGTTGTGGAACGTTGCATGGGAAACAAAAAAATCCTACGAACACCCAAGATCAATATAGGAGATGCACATCTACGAGAGGAGAGTTGGATCCACATACCCTTGTAGATCGCTAAGCAGAAGCGTTCAAGAACGCGGTTGATGTAGTGGTACGTCTTCGCGATCCAATCACGAATCGTCTCGCGAACTCCGAGCTAGCGCCGAACGGACGGCACCTCCGCGTTCAACACATGTACGGCTTGATGACGCCTTCACCTCCTTGATCCAGCAAGCGATGGTGAAGTAGTATCTTGAGTACTCCGGCAACACGACGGCGTGGTGGAGGAATTGCGGTAGAGCTTCGCTAAGCACTACGCGTATGAGAAGAAGAGCTACGGGAGAGGAGGGGCAGCGCCAAGGCGTATTGGGGTGCGACTGCCCTCTCTCTACCTCTCTATATAAAGGGGGAAGGGGGAGAGGAGGGCGCCCCTAGGAGATCCCATCTAGGGCCCACGACCACTAGAGGGAAACCCTAGATGGGTTTCCCCCCTTAGGAGGCTTGGACCCCAAGCCAAAGGGGTGGGAACCCTAGGGTGGCGCCCCCACCTCCTCCAGCAACGTGGGAAGCGGTGAGGGGGGCATACAACCCCTTAGTGGGCTGGTTTTCCCCCTCCCCTTGGCCCATGAGGCCCCCGACACTTGTCGGGGCCCCCAAAACCCCTTTCGGTCATGCTGGCCATCACCTGTGTAATGCCCAGGATGGAGTTATACCTCCTACGGGTCGAGGCCCGACTTAAAGGCATAAGTCCATCCTAGAATGATCTCAAGTTTGGTAATCTTTGCACAACTCATGTAAAAGAGGGATGGTAAACTTAAAAAAAATAGTCGGCTTACAATCGCCACGTCACAGAATAACAGTACAAGTCTCAAACATCATACAAAGATCACTACAACCCTCTAAGGGCAAAAACCAAATGTCAAAGTACCAAACTCGGATAAATAAACAACCACAGGCGGATCGAATCCTAGTAAGAGTCTCCACTACTGATCGTCCGGGTAGCGCACGTAGTAGCGACTACGTTCTTCATCGTACTCCCAATCCAGCTCGGTGCCATCACCTGGATAGCTTACAGCTGGACCTGCATCTGGTGTGTGAAGTAACTGTGAGCCACAGAGGACTCAGCAATCCCGTTCCCGGGTAACAGAACTATTTAAGCCTTTAGGTGAGGGAAAGGCTGGAGAAAGGAAAGAGGTGAAGGAACAACAAAGAGTCTGCAGCAGCAGCTAGCACTAACTTACGCAAGAGAGAGCGAGAAGAGAAGGCATTCGGCGAGAAGTGATCACTAAGTGATCCTAGCTACAAGCTCACAAACATAACCCCTCCGTGTTCAACTCCCGAGTCCCTATTCGGAAATTGACAGTCACGGAACTCACGCTGGTAGTGTATTAGTATCATTGTGTCAAGTTATCTACAACCGGAATTAACAAGCTCCCATCTGCCACATAACCGCGGGCACGGCTTTCGAAAGTTCAAAACCCTGCAGGGGTGTTCCAACTTGACCCATTACAAGCCCACGATCCGCGGAGTCGCAACTCCAAAGTGGGAAGACCCGAGTATTCTCGGAATCCCGTGCTCAAGTTAAACCGACTAAGGTAAGGCTAATCCAGCAAATCCTCCCGGCGTGCCGACACCCTGATAGTAGCCGCGCGTATCTCGTCTCAGGCCACGACCGGATGGGTGATGCTACGGGTTTTTACCAAACCTTGAGTTTCCTCGAGGTGGCCCCGCAGGACCCCCGTTTCGGACCAACACTCATGTGGAGCACTGGCCCGGGGTTGTTGATTAAGAAAGAGGGTTAATTACTCCCTTATGCATGTTTAGTTGGTTATTAGGCAAATAGTACCAATGTTGGGATTTTCTGGAAAAGACTTAGCACATAGCGGTTTATCGAGGGGGTCCCATACACCCCAACCGTGTTAGGAACGCATAATCAAGGAACATAAATCCGGCTTATACGGATCCTAACGGCATGAGTGGAACAAAACACCAAGCAAAAGGCTTAGCCTTCCACCCTTGCCAATATATATGTGATTTCAGTTTAAGCATTTATATAGTGTGATATAACCCAACCAAACTTCAACATGGAGCAAGCATCTTCACTTCACCTGCAACTAGCAACGCTATAAGAAGGGCTGAGCGAAGCGTACTTAGCCAAGCAACGGTTTGCATAGGTAGGGTGGTTAAACATGGCAATTGGTTACAAGTAGGAGGCTGACAAGAAGAACATGGGCATCGAGGCAAAACTATAGATCGAGACTACTAGCAATAGACAAAGATAGTAATGTTATCGGGGTTCGGTCATCTTGCCTGAAGAGAAGAAGTTCGGATCAAAAGAAGGGTCCTCTTGCTCAAACTCGTTGGAAACCTCGTGATCAACCTCGTTGGAAAACTCGTGCTCAACTTCCGGGTCTAAACAAGACAAACACACCAAGCACCAATCAACACGATGCAATGCGCACTCGAAAAACATGTATGCATGAAGGATGCACTAGTGATGCACATGGAGCACGTAAAACATCACTCAAGCAAAACACCTCAAAACAGGATAACAACCTGATATTATTAATCTACACAGAAAATCACCCAAGTTTGATATAAAGATCGCTAAAATCGGAGTTACGGGCTAAAAGTTATGCCCGAAACAAGATTTGAGCGAAAACTGCAAATTACAGCAACATGGCATCTTGGGAGCACAAAATAATTAATCTACAGCACCCAAAAAGCATGGCAAAGGACTTGAACACAACTAGATATAATGTACAGCAAGTAGGTCCAAAGTGCACCCCCAACGGAGTCACGGATCACTAGCAATGATCTTGGACATATTGAACTTTGAAATAAAATTCTGGCAGCAGAATTTTATTGAAAGTTTGGAGCAAAAGATAAGCATGCTACAGCACCTCAAATGGACATGTGAGGACATGGATGGAAAGACAACAATATATACTTCATGGAACAAACAAAATCCACCCCAAAACTATCATGCTTTGTCCTACAACATCACACGAACATGGCATCGGAACGTTACAGATTTCAGACTTAGTGAAATTTCACTAAGTCCTAAAACAGCAACATCATCATAGCATCAAAAAGAGCATGTTTAAGACACATCTAAACTAAACATGGCAAAGGGTAAGCACCTCATCAAAATACATATGACGGTGATCCCGAAACACACAAGCATGCATCAATGTGGTGATCACACCGATTACAACGAGCTCAACAACATGGCATTTCATAACAAGTGAAAACACAACATATGAACATGGCATCTTGCAAGGATGATAACAAGGAAACAATACATCTACCATGCAACCTATCACACCCAACACGTAGTTCGTGGCAAGACGAACACGTGGACATGTCATTTGCTTCGTTTGGACAAACGAGCTAAAAGATATCACATGTCAAAGGTGGCACAAAAATAACACACCACAGCAGTTTATATCATCATACACTCTTGCAACAGCAAAACAAGCCCCTAGATGAACTCTAACATGCATGACTACAACAGGTAAAACGTAGAGGGCAACTCCACGAACATCTGGACATATCACACGCTCAAAACGGAGCAACAGGTAAAAAGTTACAGCAGGTCAAAGTAGGCATCTCAGATTAACAGATCAGGGACTTAGGGAAAAAAAAACAACCTCAGAGATCTGATGAACAGTGACGGGCCGGGGAAGCTACAGTGGCAGCGGTGGCAACTGGGCCCAGATCTGGCGGGGTGCGGCGGCGCGGCCCAGAAGCTGGATCCGGCCCGGAGGAAAAAGGCGGCGGCGGTTGCCGCGGGAGTGGGCCGGCGGCTGCGCGGTGGCCCACGGGGCGCTGGCGGCTTGCGACGGGATGGCGGCTGGGCCTCAAGCCGCCCGGCCCAGGCGGGCGCGGAGGTGGAGGCCTCCGGCTGGCGACGGCGAAGGGGGTACGGCCCGGTGGAGCCGAGGCCCTGCTCGTCCGGTCGCTGGAGGCGGCGATCTGGTCCCCTGGACCGGCCCGATGACGAGGCGAGCTGGCGACGCGGCCTGGCTCGGTCGCCCGACCCGGCCGACGCGATCCTGGCGCCAAGTGGCGATGCGGGCGCGGTGGAAGGCTGGCGCCGTTGACTTCGGCGCGGCGCTGCAGCCGCGGCGGCGGATCGGCGATCTGATTTTTGAACAGTGCGGCGGATCTGAGAAACAAAAGGAAAAAAAAAGAGAGGAGAAGGGGAAGAAGAAGGGGATGCTCCAAATAGACCTAGGGGTCTATAAATAGCAGATTTAGACTAGGGTTAGGAGATAGGGGTGTTTAGGAGCCCTCCGATCGGGATCCAACGGACCCGATCGCGGGGACGATTTAAAAGGACCAGACGGAGATAACAGACTGCGGTAAGGGTGTTTCCGGGACACGAAGTAAGGGCACTTCGGACCCACACGGACAACGGAGGGAAAAGTCAACGGAGTCCAAACGAGACGAGATTTGAGAGGCGGGTTGCACACAACAAAACAACAACACACACAACAACCTCGCGGCACACCGGTAACGAAAAACGCCCGAACAACAAAGAAGGCCTACGGGACGTCACGAACACGTGAGGGAGCTCCGGAACACGAAACGGACAACGGGAAGAAACGCCACGAACCGGATGCAACCCACAACACAAACAAAATGCAATGCACATGTCTACATGATATGAATGAATGCCACACACTCACACAACAAAACGACGAAAGCCCGAAAGACAAAGAACCCGAAATGGAAATAGAAGAAGCCGGAGATTTATTATAAGCCCAAAAGGGAAAGTATTACATCCGGGGCATTACAACCTGGTACCCCCGGAACACTTCCGGACTCCAATACCCTTCATCCAATATATCGATCTTCACCTCTGGACTATTCGGAAGTTCCTCGTCATGTCTGGGATCTCATCCGGGACTCCGAACAACCTTCGGTAACAACCATAATGACTCAACTATACTAATATTGTCACCAAACGTTAAGTGTGTAGACCCTGCGGGTTCGAGAACTATGCAGACATGGTCAAGACACCTCTACGGTCAATAACCAATAGCAGGACCTGGATGCCCATATTGGTTCCCACATATTCTACGAAGATCTAACCGGTTGAACCTCAATGTCAAGGATTCAGACAATCCCGTATGTAGTTCATTTTGTCTATCGGTAGGTTACTTGCCCGAGATTCGATCGTCGGTATCTCCATACCTAGTTCAATCTCTTTACCGACAAGTCTCTTTACTCATTCTGTAATACAAGATCCCGCAACTAACTCGTTAGTCACATTGCTTGCAAGCTTCTTGTGATGTTGTATTATCGAGAGGGCCCAGAGATACCTCTCGGTCTCACGGAGTGAAAAATTCCAGTCTTGGTCCATGCCAACTCAATAGACACCCTCGGAGATACCAGTACAGCACCTTTATAGTCACCCAGTTACGTTGTGATGTTTGGTACACACAAGGTACTCCTCCGATGTCAGTGAGTTGCATGATCTCATGGTCATAGGAACATATACCTGACATGCAGAAAATGATAGCAATAAACTTGACATGATCATATTGAAAGTGCAGTATATCGACTAGAGGGGGGTGAATAGGTGATTTTTATGAAATGCTTCAAAACATGGTAGTTTCGAAGACAAATGATAAACTCAATCCTATTAGTATGCAGCGGAAAGTGGACTACACTAGATAAGCCATAGTCATGTATTCAATGAAGTGAAAGCACGAAGACTAACAGCAGCTAGGCAGTAGGGATCATGATGGAAGAAGTAATGAAGCCAATCACACTAGTAGATACTCAGTGAAGTCAATCAGATAAGGCAAGCATGCAATGACTTCACAACGAATAGCAGTAAGTAAAGGAAGGGAAGGATAGAACCAGTAGCTCGGGGAAGATAGTGATTTGTTAGACCAGTTCCAGTTGCTGTGACAACTGTATGTCTGGTTAGGGAGGCTGAGATTTAACTCATAAGACCGCGTCTTCACCTTGTTCCCCTTGAGCTAAGGACACCTAGTCCTCACCCAATCACTCTGGTAAGTCTTCAAGGTAGACTTCCAAACCTTCACAGGCTTCGTTCACCGGCGATCCACAATGACTCTTGGATGCTCAGAACGACGCCTAACCGGCTGGAGGAAACACAGTCCTCAAGTGTAATAAGTCTTCAGGTCACACAGACAGAAAGACTTCAGTGATGCCTAACACTCTTTGGCTCTGGGTGTTTGGGCTTTGTCCTCGCAAGGATTTCTCTCTCAAATGCTTCGGAGGTGGGTTGCTCTCAAACGACAAAAGCCGTGCAATAACTCTGAGCAGCCACCAATTTATGGTGTAGGGGGTGGGCTATTTATAGCCACTGGGCAACCCGGCCTGATTTGTCTGAAGTGACCCTGGGTCACTAAGGAACTGACACGTGTTCCAACGGTCAGATTTCAAACGCACGCGGCAACTTTACTTGAGCTACAAGTAAAGCTGACTCATCCGACTCTGGATAAGATTTGCTCTCATAGTCTTTGCTCGAAGACATAGGATTTGGTTGAGCATCACTTCAGTCATTCTGACTTTGTTCACTTGGACCCCACTTAACAGTACGGTGGTTCCTATGACTCAACAAAGAAGAAAAGGAAACAACAAAACATCTACGTCTTCGCTTTCCATAGTCTTCACACAATGTCTTCTCATGTCATAGTCTTCAGTATGATTATCTTCATATACCACCACTGATATCAATGTCTTCATACATTTTTAGGGGTCATCTCCGGTAGGTAAACCGAATCAATGAGGGACTACTACCTGTGTTATCCTGCAATTGTCACAAACACATTAGTCCCTCAACCAGGTTTGTCGTCAATACTCCAAAACCACTAGGGGTGGCACTAGATGCACTTACAATCTCCCCCTTTTTGGTGATTAATGACAAACTGGTTGAAGTTTTCAACGGGGATAAAGATATGTGAAATTGTAAAGGATAAAGGTATTGTCTTCGTAAGTAGCAAAGGCTCCTCCTGAAGATGTGCATATAGTTGATTTGCCTTTGAATGCAAATGCACATGGCAGGTTGTACTTGTGGAGATCCTCTTCAACTTATGAAGACCATTCATCATGCACAATTGGTATGTCAAAGATAATGACATGCATAATGAAAAATGGACGTCTGCAATAATGACTAAGTGCGGAATATAAGATAGCAGATGCGGAATTTATCATCGCATTACAGAGTAGCATAAAAACGTAGCAGACGACCATCAGTTTAAGTGTTACAACTCAAAGAACCAAATGTAGCAAAATGAGAGTTGTAAACACTAGGCAAATTATAAAGCACCCGCCCATATGGACCCGCTTGAAGACTATCAACTCATATGCTTCTCCCCCTTTCGTCAGTAAGGACCAAAAAGGTTTAAAGACATAGAGCCTCTACTCGTTCCCAGTTGGAGCAGGAGAGGATGCAGGGTCGACGTTGGTGTTTGGCAGTGCAGAGGTAGTTGGTGCAGTGTCGATGCGCGCTGAAGTGGGAGGTGGTGAAGTAGCATCATCTTGATCATCGATCACCCTGGCGTCAATTGTTGCAGCGGAGGAGTATTCAGAATCTTCAAGAGATGGAGTTTGACGCATAACAGCAGTCCTTGGAGGAGTGTGGCCAAACTTGAATCTCTCTGTGAAGCCATCGTCTTCAAGATCCGCTTCAGCACTCAGCAAGGTCAAACTCTTCCAAGACCTCCGACAGGTTTCATGAGCAACAAAGGCATTCTTGGTGGCAAGATTGTGAATGCGATTGACGTCCACCAAGAGGCTTTGCATCTGATGCTTTAACCAGAGGTGATGCTTGTCATGTTTCTGATGAAGGGCAACCAGAAGATCTCGGTTATTCAGGACACGAGATCGCTTCTGAGGCCTTTGAGCGATGGTGCTCTCAGTGGCTTCGGTTTCAGCGTGTCGAGGTAGACGAGTACGGCCAACCAGAGGATAAATGTGTGAGACTGCTGGAACTCCTTCAATCTGCTGAGTGAAGCTCTGGTGATCAGCGTTGTGAAGACTAACTGACTCTTTGGCAGGCTCTTGGTAGATAGCTTCAGCTGACATATCAACCTCAGGCAAGAAGATTTGATGGTTGCGAGCAGAGGGCTGATAGGTGACAGCTGAATGCAACTTGATGAGGTGCATAATCCAAGGGGCATAGAATTTCAGACCAAATAGATCAGCTCCAGACATAGCCATTTGCCTAATGAAGAAATCTTGAGCATTGAAGCTGATGCCATTGAAGATATAGAAGACCAAAGTCTTCATAGTGCCTTTGTAATGCCCCGGATGTTATACTTTCCCTTTTGGGCAATATATATTATCTCCGGCTTCATCAATTCCATTTTGGGTTCTTCGTCTTTTGGGTTTTCGCCGTTCTGTCGTGTTGTGTGTGTGGCATCCATTCATATCATGTAGTCATGTGCATCGCATTGCTTTTGTGTTGTCGGTTGCATTCGGTTCCACGTGTTCCTTCTCGTTGTCCGTTTCGCGTTCCGGAGCTCCCTCACGTGTCCGTGGCGTCCCGTAGGCCTACTTTGGTGTTTGGCCGTGTAACGTTACCGGTTTGGCGCGAGACTTGTCGTGTGTTGTTGTTTTGGTGTGTGTAACCCGCCTGTCAAATCTCGTCGCGTTTGGAGTCCGTTTGCTACCCCAACAGTTATACTCGTGGGCTCAAAGTGCCTCCACTTTGAGGCCCAAGACACCCCTCCAACAGCCCACCAAACCAGCCCAAACCCCTCCCTTCATCTAGGCCATCCAATTCTGATTGTGTGGCCGAAAACCACACCTCATTTGGACAACCCTAGCTCCTTGTGCCTATATATTTGTCCACCTTCCTCAAATTTTGCCCCAAAACAAGGAAACCCTAGCCCCCATCTTCTTCCTCCAGCCACCGCCACCTCGCCGGAGACTTCGCCGGAATCTCGCCGGAATCTTCTTCTCCGCCACCTCCTCATCACCGCCGGCCGGACCTTCTCCACCGCCGCCTCCTCGCCATCACCGCCGGCCGAGGGCCCCGCCTCCTACCTTACCCCGTTGCCAGCCGCCGCCACTCCCGACGGTCCCGTCGATCTCATCGGGCACCCCAGGCTCGAGGAGCCAAGCCGCCGCCGCCGCGTCGCCTGGATCGGATCGATCCCGATCGGGTCAACGCCAGGCCACGAGCGCTCCCAGCCGGCGCCTTCGGTCCCAGCCCAGACGCCGCTCGCCTCCACGAGGCCCAGCGGCCTCGTTCCCCCGCCGGCCCGAGGACCCCTCCGAGCCCCGAGGCTCTAGCCTCCCAAGCCGGCCCGCGCCAGTCGCCTCCTCCCGTCGCGAGCAGATCCGCCCGCCTGGGTCGGCGAAGCGCCTCCTCGGCCCAGCCGCCATCTTCCGCCAGGCCACGCCGCCTCCTCCTTCGCGGGCCGCGCCGCCCCAGGGCCCAGCAGCTCCACCGCCGCCCCGAGGCCGAAGCCCACTCCGCCGAGCCGGGCCGCCTCTCCAGCCGATCCACACCGCCGCAGATCCCGCCCGCTCCTTTTCCAGATCTGAGAGGTTGACCTCTAGATCCACTTAGTCCCTGTGTTATTTTTGTGTGCTGATGCTATATTGTTATGATGATATCTTTTTGTGTGGTGCTCCGATTTGAGTGAATGAGGTGTCCAGACGTTCGTGGAGACATGTACTACATTTCATTCCATTATGCCATGCATATTTGAGATCATCTAGATGCCTATAATTCTGTTGCAAGAGTGCATCGTGATAAAAACTGCTGTTAGTGTCGTTTTTCATGCCACCTTTGTATAGTGATAACTTGGTGCTCGTTTATCCGAATGATGCAAATGATATGTCCACGTGTTCGTCTTGTCATGCTCTACATGATGATTGCTTAGACTTGCATGATAGATTTAATCTTGCCATGTTTATCTCCGTTGCAAAGTGCTATGTGGCTGTTAAGTTTTTAAGCTTGTTATGAAATGCCAACTTGAGGAGCTCATTGCTATCGTTGTGATTGTCCCCATGATGCATGCTTAGGTGTTTTGGAATCACCATCATGTGTACTTTGTTGTGGTGCTTACCACTTGCCATGCTTAGTTTTGAGGTGACTTGAAATTTCTCTCAAAGATGCCATGATGAAACTGCTGTTTTAACACTTAGTGAAATTTCACGAAGTCTGGAATCTGTAATTTCCAGATGCCATGTTTGCTTGATGTTCTAGGCCAATCCATGTTAGTTTTGGGGTGACTCTTGGTGATTCCTTGTAGTATATATTGTTGGCTATCCATTCATGCTCTCACATGCATATTTGAGTGGCTGTAGCATATTTAACTTTTGCTCCCAAGTTGCAATAAAATACTGCTGTCAGGATTTTGTTGTCAAGTTCAATATGTCCAAGCTTGTTGCTATTGATCCGTGGCTCCTTTGGGGGTGCACCAATGGACTTATTTGCTGTAGGATATGTCTAGTTTATGTCCATACTTTTTGACATGATGTTTGAGTGCTGTAGCTTAATTAATTCTTGCCCCGAAGTTGCTATGTTGCTGTAATTTTCAGCTTTCGCATGTTTATTGTTCTGTGTGTAACTTTTAGCTCGTAGCTCCGATTGCAGCAAGTCTTATATGAAACTTGATTGATTTTTCGTGTAGATTCATAATATCCTATTGTTTTCATGTTTTGAAGTATTTTGCTTGAGTGCATTTTTCCATGCTCTTTGTGCTCCCTTAGTGCATAAGTCATGCATCCATCATTTTTGTGTGCGCATTGCATCTTGTTGATTCGTGCCTTGTGTGGTTGTGTTGATTAGAGCCGGGAGCTGAGACCGAGTACGAGTTCGAGCACGAGGTTACTACCGAGGTTGAGCACGAGGACCCCTCTTACGATCCGATCGACAACTCTTCAGGCAAGATGACCGAACCCGGATACCATTACTATTTTTGCCTATTGCTAGAAGTCTCGATCTATAGTTTTGCCTCGATGCCCATGTCTTTCATGTCAGCCTCCTACTTGTAACCATGATCATGTCTAACCACCCTACCTATGCAAACCAATGATTGGCTATACGTAGGCTTCGCTCAGCCCCTCTTATAGCGTTGCTAGTTGCAGGTGAAGTTGAAGATGCTTGCTTCATGTTGAAGTTTGTTGGGTTATATCACACTATATAAATGCTTAAATGAAATCATCTATATATTGGCAATGGGTGGAAGGCTAAGCCTTTTGCTTGGTGATTTGTTCCACTCATGCCGCTAGGAACCGTATAAACCGGTGTTATGTTCCTTGATTATGCGTTCCTCACACGGTTGGGGTTATGGGGCCCCCTCGATAAACCGCTAAGTGCTAATTCTTTTCCAGCAAGTCCCAACATTGGTACTATTTGCCTAATAACTAATTAAACTTGCATAGCGAGTAATTAACCCTCTTTCTTAATCAACAACCCGGGCCAGTGCTCCACATGAGTGTTGGTCCAAACTGGGGGTTACGCGGGGCCACCTCGAGGGAACTCAAGGTTTGGTAAAAACCTGTGGGATCACCCATCCGGTCATGGCCTGAGACGAGATACGCGCGGCTACTATCAGGGTGTCGGCACGCCGGGAGGATTTGCTGGATTAGCCTTACCTTAGTTCGGAGTACCTTGAGCACGAGATTCTGAGAATACTCGAGTCTTCCCACCTTGGAGTTGCGACTCCGCGGATCGTGGGCTTGTCATGGGCCAAGTTGGAACACCCCTGCAGGGTTATGAACTTTCGAAAGCCGTGCCCGCGGTTATGTGGCAGATGGGAGCTTGTTAATATCCGGTTGTAGAAAACTTGACACCATGTTTCAATACACTACCAGCGTGTGTACCGTGACTGTCATTTTCCGAAAGGGTTTTGGGAGATGAACACGGTGGGGTTATGTTTGACTTGATTAGTTTAGGATCACTTCATGATCATCTCTCGACCGAGGCACCCTCTCTTCTCGCTCTCATTCACGTAAGCTAGGCCAGTGCTGCTGCAACCACTTATTCTTATTCTTTCTTCAGCCTTGTTCCACACCCAAGGCTTAGATAGTCATGTTACCCGGGAACGGGATTGCTGAGTCCTCTGTGGCTCACAGTTACTTCACCACACCAGATGCAGGTCCGATGGTGAGCTATCCAGGTGATGGCACCGAGCTAGACTGGAAGTACGACGAGGAGCATAGCCGTTACTATGTTCGTTATCCTCATGATCAGTAGTGGAACTTCTACTAGGATTCGATCTAGATCTGTGGATTTAAATTATGTTTGGTATCTTGTCATTTGGATTTTACCCTTAGATGGGCTGTGATGTTCATTTGTATGATGATTGAAACATGTAATGTATTTGTGTGACGTGGCGAGTGTAAGCCAACTATTTTATGTTTTCCATCCCCATTTTTACATGAGTTGTGCAAAGATACCAAACTTGCGATCATTCCAGCATGGGGTTATGTCTCTAAGTCGTGCCTCGACACGTAGGAGATATAGTCCCATCCTGGGCATTACAGCCTTCAATCTTGGCTGATGAAGAATATCCTTTGGCGGGCCATAGAGTATGCCTGATGATATGATAGATGGTGCGCAGCAGGTACTCTAGGTCTTCAACAAAGAATTTCTTAGGATATTCAGCATCACTTGGCAGAGGCTTCATCATGCTTAGCATTTGGCTCATGTTGGGCTGGCGCTTCTGAAATATACTCTCCAAGGCTTCAGTGTGCAATTGACAGCCAGCTTCGTACAGATCTCCTGGAGTGGGCAGGCCAGTAAGCTCAATGAGATCAAAGGCTTTAGCTTCATGGTGGACATTGCCTGTCATCCACTCAAGGACCCATGTCTTCGGATCCCTGCTGTAGCCTCGAATGTGGAGGGTTGCATAGAATTGCAGAAGCAGCTCTTCATTCCAATGCTCTTTGTCTGTTACAAAATTGAGCAGGCTAGCATCACGGAAGCAGTCAATAGCTTCCTCCAGGCAAGGCAGACCAGCAATAGCTTCGGTGTCAAGATGCATATGAGGGAAAATGTGCCCTTGATCATAGAGTACTCTTGAGTAGTAGCTGCGCTGCTGATGGCTCCAGAACCTATCTGATGATATTCTTGGCTTGGAATATGGGTTCTTGGCGTTGTCAAAAAAGGTGTTGTGCGCAGTGAAGCTATTGGCATTGAATGACCCTGAAGAGGTTGCAATACCAGGAAATCTTGGCAATCTTGGCTTAGGCTTCTGAACTTGGGGCCTGTGCTCAACATGATGATCAAACTGAGGACCAGCAGCACGTGGTCTAGTGGTAGGTGGTGGAATCAGAATGGGCCACCTGACAGTAACAAGATGATCATCCTTGTTGTATGTTTGCTCAATGGTATGGGGCCTTGGAGGCGGGACAGGAGTAGAGGCATTGTCTTCAAGCTGCAGATTTGCTTCAAGTGCAGCATCGGCTTCAGGCGCAGCACTGGCTTCAGGCGCAACACTGGCTTCAAGAGCAGTCACTTCAGGCGCAGTCACTTCAGGCGCCACTGTGTCTTCTGGTGCCACATTAGCTTCAGCCATGATCACGTCATTGGCTTCAGTGTTGGTGGTGGCAGCCCCGGAATTTGTAGCCTCCACTTCAGGAGCTGGAGGGTCAGACACGTTCTCCTCGAGAACAGGGGGTGTGGTAGTACGTTCCTCTTCAACTTGGGGTTGTTCTTCAACTTGGGGTGGTTCTTCTTCGGCTGATGCAGCCGGAATATCTTCAGTCGCTTTGGCTTCAGATTCTGAGAAGTTCACAGTAGGAGCAGCATCAGGTACAGATGGTTGCTCTACTCCTTCTGGAACACTTGGGGCGACGACTTGAGGCCTTGGTCCTTTGCAAAGCCTGCGGAAAGCTGGCGACGCCTGAGGGGGTGGAGGTTGTTGGGCCTCAAAGTCTTCATCTTCAAGCACCGAACTGATGTCTTGAGTTGCCTGAGGTGTGGCTGGTGTACCCTGTGGGTGATCAGCCCACGAGTCATCCTGTGCAATTGGTGTCAATGGACGGCCAATGCTGATGCGTTCGCTGTTCGTAAGAACAGGCGAAGATCCAATGTTGTACTCGATCTGAGGAAGGACTTCATCATCTTCAACATTGTCATGAGGACCAATGTCTTCAACTGCGGTGGGGTCAACAGCTGGAATGTCTTCAGCCTCTGTGGGAGCAGGCTCATGAACAGTCATTCGACGTTCTCTCTGGGCAGATGCAGGGCGAGCAACTGAGATAGGCTCGACAAAGATAGGCTCTTTGGAAGCAGCCTTATCCTTCTTGGTCTTGCGCTTCTTGGTGGGTGGAGCTTCATCAGTAGATTGCTTGCGCTTGCGAGCTTCAGCTTCAGCCACCTTTGTCTTCTTGAGCTTTGAAGCAGTTGGGGTTGCCTTAGGCTTCGTGCCAGTCATGCTAGTAGGGAAGACTATGCGAGGCATTTCCTGCCCAGATTCTTCAGCTGCGGGCACATGTTGCTTCTTCTTCTTCTTGACAGCCATCCGTGGGTCAATGCCAGGACGCCCAAGGGCCTTGCGCTTTTCAGCTTCATTGAACGCTTGAACGCATTTGGCAGCCAAGTCCCTGATTCTCTCACGAGAACCTTTAGCTTCATCACGCCGCTAGCGAAAGGCTTCCTTGAGCTCATGCATCATAACTTTGAAGTTTTGAATCTCTTGAACGCTGAGCTTGTCCACATGCTTCTTGAACTGAGCCTTTTCATAGTCTATCTTTTGCTTCAGCTCAACAATTCTCTGAGCCAGAGCCAGCTCATAAGCAATGGTGCCATGGAAGGAGATGCTGAGGCCAACTGGAAGTTGAAGATCGTCGAAGCTCAGGTTGGGTGTGTCAAACCATTCATCAATGAAGTTATTGAGCACTTCAACGTCAAAGAGCAGCAAATCGTTGAATATTTCAGCATCTTGCTTGCTCTTGATCAATAGCTCCAGAGCATCATCACCAAGATCTTCATCACTGGAGAGATCAAGGGCATCATTGGCAGTCTTCAGAACAGCATCAGGAGTGAGAGTTGGACTGGGGTTGCGTGATGGCTTCCTCTTCAGCTGTCTGCTCTTGGAGATACGAGAGTGTTCCTCAGATTGCACACTTGGTGCAGGTGGAGCAGTGGCCAAAGGCTTCACTCTAGAAGCAATTGGAGGAGTGGTCTTCGAAGCCTTTGATTTCTTCTTCTTGGGCTTCGGCGTTGCAGGTGCTTCTTCAGAATCAGCATCTGCCGCAGGCTGATCCACATCCGCCCCTTGAACCCTGATGTGACTGATGAGGCCTTCTAAGTTGTAGAAGGGCCCAACCAGATTTGGTTCAGCTTCGCACGTGCCATCAGCGCGGGGCGCAGAGGGGCCAGGATTGAAGTCTAATCCCCAAAGCTTCTTGTTCTCTTCGGCCGAGTTCTTGGCATATTGAAGATTTCACTTGAACAGATTGTCATCGCGACACCAGAGCAGAGAGCTAGGATCAGCATCAGCAGGCTGAGGCCCTCTAACCATGCAAGGATAGAAGCCTTGAGCAATGGCTTCAGCACGAGTCTTGGGGGGGAGATTTTTATATGTGATATCTCCCCATGGATGCTTGATGGCGTTCTTCTCAGCATACTCTTGGGTCACGAACCTGTACTTGAACCACTATTCAGCCCAGTATCTTCGAATCCATTGGATTCGTGTCTTCCTCTGATTGTAATCCTCGTCTGGATCAGTCTTGTATATCTCAGTGAGATCAGGAGGCAAATCAATGGAGGTGTTGCCACGGCGTTGTCTGCCACCCTTTCTAACTGTCTTGTCAGTTGCCATTTGCTTCAACCTGAAGGGCTTCAAACTGAATGGCTTCAAAATAGGCAAATGCTTTGGTCTGCTGGTCAGACAGGAACTGTCTTCAGGGGAGTGAATGTGACGCTGCAAAAATTCTGCAAATGAATGCAGACTATGAGAACCAAGGGATTCTCCCACGGACATGTACCTATGACAGCATTAGAGATGCGAGGGAAGGGGAAGAGGTCATAAGCATTCTCAGAAGTTTTGAAGATTAAAACAGTTTTGAAGACTTTGACCTTAGAGCGCGAAGACATTCATTCATGAGAGTTGGTTCCAGATTTGTACGAATCCACGAATAGGTACAAGTGAGGAATCTAACTATGGTTGAAGCATATGTGAATGTACTAGGCAAGATATGAGATTCAGAAAGGATAGATCTATATTTCTAAGTAGGCAGAAACTTCTTGTGGTAAAATAGATGAGTCTTTATGGATCTAGAAGATGGTAAAAAGCAAGTTTTATTTACCACACGATGAACTGCTTAGACGGAGAGGAGTTGCATGCCTAGCAGTTCGGTCTTCCGTGCCCTAACTTGGCGACGGAGGAGAGCTACGGCGACGACGGAGTAGAAGATGTCCGCGGCCGGCGTGAGGATGGCGTCGACGAGGTTGCGGCAGCGAAGCGCTTCGTCACCGGTGTCGTCGAAAGCTAGCGGAGGCGCTAGGGTTGGTTGAGGTGGAGATGTGGTAGAAGAGCTTTTGACCGTGATGGGACGTGCATTTATAGGCATGGGAAACGGCACAGCGCAATTACGCAGGTGCCCCTGACGGTTCACGTACGAGTGACACATGGCGGTCATGTAACGCATTGGGAGTTGTCCCACGATCCCATGTTCACCACGACTGTCGGAGTGGTCGTTCTGGCTTCTCCGAGTTTCAGGCATAAAGGATGGAGCATTAAAATCAGATTTAAAGTTTGTCTCCGTATCTTCTGCTAACAAGGACGCAGAGAAGATATTCGACAGTTTTAACAGAATGCATATGATTTGGACAGACAGAATGTGAGATGATAAAGCATACAGAGGTTAGGGTCCGATCACATTCACTTAGTCCAAAAGATTCAAATATGAAGACATAGCTATAAGTGAATGATGTTGAGGACAGAACACAACTCTATATATATATGTCCTATTTGAAGATAAACCAAGTCCAAAGACTTTGCAAATGTAATGCCACAAGAAACACTTCAAACAAGAATTTGGTGGTGGCGTTACCCATCGTATAGGAAGTATTAGACCCAGACACGGCGCACAATTATCGTGGCGCTCCGAAGTCAAATTCCATGTTAATGTATTCACACTTAGAATGTAAGTCTTCATTGATTGAAGATATACTTTACTTCGTGCGTTGCACAACTAAGTCATCAATATGCATAAGTGTTAGGATGTGTGCCTGATTACAGGACATTTGAGGATTCTAAGATATTTAGCTCACACCGCAACTTGCAAAACCTTTTCTCATCCAAGGGCTTTGTGAAGATATCTGCCAGTTGCTCTTCAGTGTTGACGTGCATGGTATCAATATCTTCCTTCATAACATGATCTCTGAGAAAGTGATGACGAATTTCAATGTGCTTTGTCTTCGAGTGCTGAACTGGGTTGTTGGCAATCTTGATGGCGCTTTCATTATCACAGTAGAGTGGCACATGCTTCAGATGGACTCCATAGTCCTTGAGTGTTTGCTTCATCCAGAGAAGTTGAACGCAGCAAGATCCAGCAGCAACGTATTCAGATTCAGCAGTGGAGAGTGATACACAGTTCTGCTTATTTGAAGACCAACAGACAAGTGATCGTCCTAGAAAGTGACATGTGCCTAATGTGGACTTGCGATCAACTTTGTCACCAGCATAATCAGCATCTGAAAATCCTACTAGATCAAACTCTGAGCCCTTTGGATACCATAATCCCAGTGTTGGGTTGTAAGCCAAATATCGAAGTATTCGCTTCACAGCTAAGTGATGCGACTCCTTTGGTGCCGCTTGATATCGGGCACACATGCAAACACTAAGCATAATATCTGGCCTATATGCACATAAATAAAGTAAAGAACCAATCATGGAGTGGTATACCTGTTGATCAAACTCTTTACCATTGGCGTCGGGACCTAGATGATGTTTGGCAGGCATTGGCGTCGAGTACCCTTTGCAGTCTTGCATTCCAAACTTTTTCAGGCAATCTTTAACGTACTTCTCTCGAGATATGAAGATGACGTTGATTTGCTGACGAATTTGAAGACCGAGGAAGAACTTCAGCTCACCCATCATGGACATTTGATATTGCTCTTGCATCATGTGACCAAACTCATCACTGTATTTCTTGTCCGTGCAGCCGAAGATAATGTCGTCCACATAGATTTGACAGACAATTAGCTCATCATCATATGTCTTCGTGAAGAGTGTGGGGTCTAGGGATCCAGGTTTGAAGCCTTTGCTCTTCAGGAAGTCTTTGAGTGTGTCATACCAAGCATGAGGCGCTTGTTTGAGGCCATACAGTGCCTTGTTGAGCTTGTATACCATATCAGGACGTTTTGGGTCTTCAAAGCCAGGTGGTTGTGCAACATACACTTCTTCTTCAATCCTTCCATTGAGAAAGGCACTTTTTACATCCATTTGATATAGAAGTATGTTGTGATGATTTGCAGAGGCTAGCAGTATACGAATAGCTTCAAGTCTAGCCACAGGAGCAAATGTTTCATCGAAGTCAATCCCTTCAACTTGAGTGTATCCTTGAGCAACGAGACGAGCCTTGTTTCTGACCACTTGACCATGCTCATCTTGTTTGTTGCGATAGATCCATTTTGTGCCTGTTATGTTGTGCTTGCGAGGGTCAGGACGCTTGACAAGTTCCCACACATTGTTCATCTCAAACTGTTGAAGCTCTTCTTGCATTGCTTGAATCCATTCGGGTTCCATAAAAGCTTCAGCAACTTTCATGGGTTCAGATATTGAGACAAAAGCAAAGTGCCCACAGAAATTTGCAAGCTGTGTTGCTCTTGAGCGAGTCAGTGGACCAGGAGCATTTATGCTATCAATTATCTTTTCAACTTGTACTTCATTTGCAACACGAGGATGAGCTGGACGAAGATTTTGCTCTTGCTGTACATTGTCATCAGCAGGAGTGTTGTCTTCAGGCTGAGCATTGTCGTCAGGTTGATTTGGAGCAGAGATGATGAGTTCCTCGTCAGGTGTGCTTCAGAAGGCATGATCTCACCAGTTCCCATTAGCTTGATGGATTCATTTGCTGAAGCCTCATCTAGCACATTTGGTAGGGACTCTCTTTGTGAACCATTTGTCTCATCAAATCGCACATCCACAGTTTCAACAGTTTTATAAAGAAAGATGTTGAAGACTCTGTAGGAGTGTGAATCCTTTCCATATCCGAGCATGAAGCCTTCATGTGCTTTGGGTGCAAATTTTGACTTGTGATGAGGATCCTTGATCCAGCACTTAGCTCCAAATACTCTGAAGTAACTTATGTTAGGCTTCTTTCCAGTGAGGAGCTCATAGGATGTTTTCTTCAGAAGCTTGTGAAGATAAACACGGTTGATGATATGGCATGCAGTATCAATAGCTTCGGGCCAGAACCTTCTTGGTGTTTTGTATTCATCGAGCATTGTTCGAGCCATCTCAATTAGAGTTCTGTTCTTGCGCTCAACGATCCCATTTTGTTGAGGTGTATACGGGGCTGAGAATTCATGAGTGATTACCATTTCATCCAGATAAAGATCAAGGCCAGTGTTCTTGAATTCAGTGCCATTGTCACTGATATGCTTGATCTTGATGCCATAGTTGTTCATGGCACGGTTGGCGAAGCGTCTGAAGACATCTTGCACTTCAATCTTGTAGAGTATTATGTGCACCCATGTGTATCTTGAATAATCATCAATAATGACGAAGCCATAGAGACAGGCTGTGGTAGAGAATGTGGAGTAGTGAGTAGGGCCAAATAAGTCCATGTGAAGCAGCTCGAAGGGTTTGGACGTCGTCATGATTGTCTTCGAGGGGTGCTTGGCTCTAGTCATCTTCCCAGCTTCACAGGCACCACATAGATGATCTTTCTTGAACTTGACTTCCTCGATGCCTATGACATGCTTCTTCTTTGCGAGAGTGTGCAAGTTCCTCATGCCAGCATGTCCTAGCCTCCGATGCCAGAGCCAGCACTCTGAAGCTTTTGCTAGAAGACATACGGCCATTTGCGGTCCAGCTGAGAAATCTACCATATACATATCACCTTTTCTGTATCCTTCAAATAATAAAGACTTGTCAGATTCCATTAGTAGAAGGCAACGAAATTTACCAAATATCACAATCATGTTTAAGTCATAAAGCATTGAGACAGACATTAAGTTGAAGCCAAGAGATTCAACAAGCATGACTTTATCCATGTGCTGATCTCTTGAGATTGCAACTCTACCTAGACCCAACACTTTGCTTTTACCAGTATCAGCAAATGTGATGTGACTCTTGTTAGATGGACGTAAGGTTGAGTCCATGAGAAGATTTCGATCACCAGTCATATGATTTGTGCATCTGCTATCCATAATCCATTCTGAAGACTTTGGTGTCACTCCCTACAAAGCAGTTAGGAGGATAGGCTTCACCAAAAGCCATTATGAAGCATAAACATTTGATGCATAAGTGGATTATGAAAGCTTAAATGAAAGTTAGGACTGATAAGATGTTCAGCAAGTGATTTATGAATAGTATGAGCAGTAAGTCATTTTGGGCATTTGATCTTGTGCCCTACAAGTGTTTTAGGTCCCCAGCAATAGCATCAGAAGCCTTTGATTATCGGCTGGAGACCTTTCCCTGCAAGAGAAAGTTAGTTCTTCTTAACCACCCACATTTTCAGGGGTGGTTTAGAAGCAATGAGTCTAAGAGTAGCATCTAAATTTTTTGGCATTGGAGCCCTATCAAATAGTCTTGCAGGAGGAGAATAATACTCATAAGAATAGGCAGAAAAATTCTTTGATTTATGAATATAGCGGTTTGAAGAAACACGCTCATATTCATGGATCTGGGTATGGTTTCCCTGCAAAACATCCGCGTTAGGGTGACTCAGATGAGTCCTTTGTCTGTATGAAGCCTTAGGACCATATGAAGCCTTTGGTCTGGGGTTTGTCTTTATCCCAGGAGGTGTCATGATAGTGTTTGTTGGAAGCTTCTCAAGACAACCTTTGGGTACCCAGATCTTCTTCATAGGTGGCCCGTTCCTGCAGTTAGTACCAATGTACCTGGCAAACACTTCACCATTTTGATTCTTAAACAGTTTATAGTTTGCATCAAAGGATTCATCAACGATAACAGGATTGGCACAAGTGAAGCCAGATAAGGTAGATGGATCCACTGAAGGTTCCTTTGCAGCAACCCATGTGGTTTTGGGATACTGCTCAGGCTTCCAGTATGAACCATCAACATTCATTTTCCTATCGAACCCAACACCCTCTTTCCTAGGGTTTCGGTTCAGTATCTGCTTTTTGAGGACATCACATAGAGTCTGATGCCCTTTGAGGCTTTTGTACATCCCTGTTTCAAGCAAAGTCTTCAACCTAGCATTTTCATCAGCAATAGTAGTGGTTTCTCAGCAGAGGGGTTAGTTACCACATCAGTAGTTGAAGACATTGCAACAGTAGCAGTAGTAGAACATTCAGCAACAGATGTAGCATTATCACGTTAAATGCATTTTAGACATGGTGGTTCAAACACTTCGTGAGTGGAGCTGATCAGTTGCGCGCGGAGTGACTCATTTTCCTTTTGAAGATCTTCATGAGCCGCTTTCAATTTCTCAAGTTCTCGTTTCCTTTGAATGTAATCGTGGGAAAGCTTTTCATGAGTTTTTGAGAGCGATTCATAAAGACCTTCAAGTTCCTTGTACTTAACATGAAGATTTTTTATGTCTTCAATTAAGGACTGAGAACGGGTCATTTCCGCATCCAACAGGAAATCGCTTTTGTCTAACAGTTTTTGAATATGTTCCATGGCTTTCTGCTATTCAGTGGAAATTTTAGCAAGTGTTTTGTAGCTAGGTTTTGATTCACAATCAGAGTCATCTTCCCTAGATGTTTGAAAGTAAGCATCGCGTGATTTTACCTTGGCACCGCGTGCCATGAAGCAGAACGTGGGAGCAGAGTCGTCGTCCTCATCATCATTGTTGGGGACGGGGCCATTGTCTTTAGTGTTGAAGATGGACTTGCCCACGTAGGCAGTGGCTAAAGCCAGACTAGCAGCACCAGAATCAGACTCCTCCTCTGACTCCACCTCCGCCTCTTCAGAAGCAGACTCTTCCTCAGAATCCATCTCCTTGCCAACAAATGTGCGAGCCTTGCCAGATGAATTCTTCTTGTGTGATGAATACTTTGATGAAGACTTAGAATAAGACTTTGAGTATTTCTTCTTTTTCTTGTCATCAGAATCATATTCCTTGCTCTTCTTCTTCTTCTTCTCATTGTCCCACTGAGGACACTCAGAGATGTAGTGACCAGGTTTCTTGCACTTATGACATGTTTTCTTCTTGTAGTCATGAGTAGAAGCTTCATCATTTCTTGAGCTAGATCGTGAAGACCTTCTGAAGCCTTTCTTCCTAGTGAATTTCTGGAACTTCTTCACAAGCATGGCAAGCTCCTTTCCAATGTCTTCAGGATCATCAGAACTGTAGTCAGATTCTTCTTCAGATGAAGAGACAGCTTTTGCCTTTAAGGCGCGAGATCGGCCATAGTTGGGACCATAGATGTCACGTTTCTCAGATAGCTGGAACTCATGTGTGTTGAGCCACTCAAGTATATCAGACGGATTGAGAGTCTTGAAGTCAGGGCGTTCTTGAATCATCAGGGCAAGGATATCAAATGAGCCGTCGAGTGATCTCAGGAGAGTCTTGACGATTTCATGCTTGGTAATCTCAGTGGCGCCAAGTGCTTGAAGCTCATTTGTGATGTCAGTGAGACGATCAAATGTGTGCTGGATATTCTCATTGTCATGTCTCTTGAAGCAATTGAAAAGATTGCGAAGGACACTGATCCTTTGATCTCTCTGGGTAGAGACTCTGTCATTGACCTTTGAGAGCCAGTCCCAAACTTCCTTTGACGTGTCCAGAGCACTTACACGACCATACTGTCCTTTGGTTAGATGACCACAGATGATGTTCTTGGCCGTTGAATCCAATTGAACGAGCCTCTGGACATCAGCAGGGGTGATGCCTTCACCAGTCTTGGGAACGCCGTTCTTGACGACAAACCAGAGGTCCACGTCAATAGCTTCAAGGTGCATGCGCATCTTGTTCTTCCAGTAGGGATATTCGGTGCCATCGAAGACGGGGCACGCAGCGGAGACTTTGATTATCCCTGCAATCGACATAGCTAAAACTCCAGGTGGTTAAACCGAATCACACAGAACAAGGGAGTACCTTGCTCTGATACCAATTGAAAGTGCAGTATATCGACTAGAGGGGGGGTGAATAGGCGATTTTTATGAAATGCTTCAAAACATGGTAGTTTCGAAGACAAATGATAAACTCAATCCTATTAGTATGCAGCGGAAAGTGGACTACACTAGATAAGCCATAGTCATGTATTCAATGAAGTGAAAGCACGAAGACTAACAGCAGCTAGGCAGTAGGGATCATGATGGAAGAAGTAATGAAGCCAATCACACTAGTAGATACTCAGTGAAGTCAATCAGATAAGGCAAGCATGCAATGACTTCACAATGAATAGCAGTAAGTAAAGGAAGGGAAGGATAGAACCAGTAGCTCGGGGAAGACAGTGATTTGTTAGACCAGTTCCAGTTGCTGTGACAACTGTACATCTGGTTAGGGAGGCTGAGATTTAACTCAGAAGACCGCGTCTTCACCTTGTTCCCCTTGAGCTAAAGACACCTAGTCCTCGCCCAATCACTAAGGTAAGTCTTCAAGATAGACTTCCAAACCTTCACAGACTTCGTTCACCGGCGATCCACAATGACTCTTGGATGCTCAGAACGCGACGCCTAACCGGCTGGAGGAAACATAGTCCTCAAGTGTAATAAGTCTTCAGGTCACACAAACAGAAAGACTTCAGTGATGCCTAACACTCTTTGGCTCTGGGTGTTTGGGCTTTGTCCTCGCCAGGATTTCTCTCTCAAATGCTTCGGAGGTGGGTTGCTCTCAAACGACCAAAGCCGTGCAATAACTCTGAGCAGCCACCAATTTATGGTGTAGGGGGTGGGCTATTTATAGCCACTGGGCAACCCGACCTGATTTGTCCGAAGTGACCCTGGGTCACTAAGGAACTGACACGTGTTCCAACGGTCAGATTTCAAACACACACGACAACTTTACTTGAGCTACAAGTAAAGCTGACTCATCCGACTCTGGATAATATTTGCTCTCATAGTCTTCGCTCGAAGACATAGGATTTGGTTGAGCATCACTTCAATCATTCTGACTTTGTTCACTTGGACCCCACTTAACAGTACGGTGGTTCCTATGACTCAACAAAGAAGAAAAGGAAACAACGAAACATCTACGTCTTCGCTTTCCATAGTCTTCACACAATGTCTTCTCATGTCATAGTCTTCAGTATGATTATCTTCATATACCACCACTGATATCAATGTCTTCATACATTTTTAGGGGTCATCTCCGGTAGGTAAACCGAATCAATGAGGGACTACTACCTGTGTTATCCTGCAATTCTCACAAACACATTAGTCCCTCAACCAGGTTTGTCGTCAATACTCCAAAACCACTAGGGGTGGCACTAGATGCACTTACACATATGCTATTCATAGTTTGGGCCTCGTCCATCACATCATTCTCCTAATGATGTGACCTTGTTATCAAATGACAACTCATGTCAATTGCTAGGAAACCATAGCCATATTTGATCAACGAGCTAGTCCGGTAGAGGCTGGCTAGGGACATATTATCGTCTATGCATCCACACATGTATTTGAGTTTCCAATCAATACAATTATAGCATGGGTAATAAACGATTATCATGAACAAAGAAATATGATAATAACCAATTTAGTATTGCCTCTAAGGCATATTTCCAACAACGCTGTCCTCACCCAGTGACAGAAGGGGTAGCAAGTCACGTATTGTGTTGTTACCATTAAGGATAACAAGATGGGGTTTACATCATATTGCTTGAGTTTGTCCCCCTACATCATGTCATCTTGCTTAAGGTGTTACTCTGTTTTTATAACTTAATACTCTAGATGCATGTTGGATAACGGTCGATGGGTGGAGTAATAGTAGTAGATGCAGGCAGGAGTCGGTCTACTTGTCATGGACGTGATGCTTATATTCATGATCATTGCCTTGGATGTCATCATAACTTTGTGATTTTCTATCAATTGCTCAACCGTAATTTGTTTACCCGCCGTATGCTTTCTTCGAGAGAGAAGCCTCTAGTGAAACCTATGACCCCGGGTCTATTTTCCATCATATATTTTCAGATATATAAAACCCAAAACCCAAAAATACTTTGCTGCAATTATTTTATGTTTACTTTATTTTGCCTTTTACTTTATTTTAAATCTATATCTATCAGATCTCACTCTTGCAAGTGACCGTGAAGGGATTGACAACCCCTTTCCGCATTGTGTGCAAGTGTTTGTTAATTTGTGAAGGTGCATAGATTGGGGACTTGCTTGTGCCTCCTACTGGATTGATACCTTGGTTCTCAACTGACGGAAATACTTATCTCAACTTTGCTGCATCACCCTTTCCTCTTCAAGGTAAAAAATCAACGCAAGCTCAAGAAGTAGCGGGAAGAATTTCTCGCGCCGTTGTCGGGGTGGTTCTACATCAAGCCTTGTAACATCCCAAATTTTCAATTTGGAATGTTATACATAGATCATACTGCATTCATATTTCTTTGCATTTTATGTGTGGCGATCCTCGAAAATTCTAAGCAACTCAAGGACCTACGGAGAGAGTTGGGAATTCTACCATTTTCTTATTTGAGTTTACTCGAATACCGGTACGAGGATAGCGTTGGTTTTAATTATTTTTCTCTCCTAAAAATATTCCTAAATGAAATATATGAGCGGAGATAATATGACTTCTCCAAAATAACAGAAATATTGGAGGAAAAATGTTAAAATCACTTTTTGTATTTTTTTGGATTTATTTGTGATTTTATTTGCATAGAAAAAATACGCGTTTTTCAAAATTGCATTTAGGTTCGGGAAAAATGTTCACTTTGTCCTAAATTTTATTAGAGGATGGTGAAAATCTATTTCGGGATTTTTGGAGTCCATTTAGTATTTCTTTCGTTAGTTTTCGTACATCGGGACTCGTTTTTTTTAAAGGGGGGGAACCGCCTTTGGGCCGTACCCGACTAGGACTCTCCTAGCCGGGCCTTTAAAGCCCGAGGCCCGACCGCCGCCAGCCCCCTCGCCCCTCCTCGCCCCGAAACCCTAGCCCGACCACGCCGCCGCCGCCGCCGCCCGCGCCAGCCCCGCCGCCGCACGCCGCCCCGCTCCACGGTAGGCGCCGGAGCCGTCGTCGCCGGAGTTCGTCGAGGTAGCCACCGTTTTTTTTAACCGATCGGTTCTTTTTCGTAAAACCCTAGATCTGTTTTTTTTAGATCGGTTCGGTTTTCTTTTTTCTGGTTTAGCTGTTTAGCGAGCGTTCGCCCGTTCGTTCATTTTAAAGAACGAATTTGTAGTTTAGTTTCAGTTAACGAACGTTCGTTCGTTAATCTGCTCGTCAGTTTTCTTTTTCGGGGTATTTATCCGCGATTATTTCGATCGCGATTTCTGCCCTGATCTTGCTTTTCGTTTTTCTTTTCGCTCGAGAGTCGGAATCAGGTGATTCAAAATCCCAGATCTTCGTCTCGACGCCCTCTTTCTGTTTAACCAACTTGAACAAAGTTTTGCTACTGTAAAAGTTGACCCTAGATCAATCTAGTAGACAAATCTCGTTTCTTTTGCAGTTTGAGTTTCTTTGCTTCGTTCGATTTGATTCTTTTTGCAAACCGGAGTTCTTAAGTTGACCTTTCTGGTTAGATCTTCTTGTTTTGAGTTTTGTTTGTGCATCATTGCTTGATTACTTATGTATGCTATTGTTTGCTTGCGATAGAATACCCGAACTGTGAAGCGTGCTACTACGAGTCTCTAGGTTTTGCGAATCATCAGCAAGGCAAGTAACACTTTGATCATACCCCTTTATTACCCAGTTTTTATGCATTAGATCAAACCCTCACACACTGCATGTGCATTATTTTCAAACCCTTTGGAGTTACTTCTACGCTATGCTTAGGTTATCATTCTATGCTCGTAGACGTGGTTTGGGTTTGAGTGAAATCCATGACAGATGTGAGTTGTTAATTAATGGTTCAACATAAGGTGGCAACTTGAATACACATCTGGGTGGATTGGTTCCAGGGCACCTGGAGAATCCAGTGTTGTCCTAGGAAATCCCGGGGTTCCTTGTGATTGTCCTATGGAATGCCACCCAGGCTCAAAGGGATCATAAAACTATTCATGCTAGAAACTTCCGTGTGCAGCCACAATGCCATTACGGGCTCTAGCATAGTATGAGTAAGTTGTGTGAGCTCTTTCAGTGGTGGACTAGCAGATGTGGGGGAAAGTAGGTGTACCGGTCCACCCGAGGTAAAGAGTAAATGCTTCCGAAAGACTGTGTCTCGGTCATCCGTTTCTCAAACACCATGCAGTGCGAGAAAATCCAACGGAGGAGATCGAGTCTTGTGGGAAAAGTGCACAAACCTCTGTAGAGTGTACAAACTGATCATGATTAGCCGTGTCCCCGGTTATGGACAATCTTGAGTATCTGGTACTTGAATTATTGGTTGATCTCATCACTCTAAAGTAAATTTGTTGGGTTAATGATTACTTTTAATTGGGATTGAGTTGGAGGTACCTTCTCAGTGATGTTTCAACTACCATGATAGTTAAAATAAATTTTATTCCTTTGTTGTAGGGAAAAATTGGCTTTACGCAAAAACTTTAACCTTAGAGCCTCCACCAGCCAAATATGCATATAGTGTTAGCCTTTATTCTCTTACTTGCATTCTGATGTGTTATCTTGCCAGCATATTCCACGTGCTGACCCGTTTCGGGCTACAACATGTTACGTTGTAGACTTTTTAGACGAGGAGTAAGACGTCCTAGGCCGTTTGTCATGCACTCAGCTATGCCGTTGGAGTTGATGAACTCACTTATCTTCCAAGCCTTCCGCTGTTATTTTGTTAGATGGCCTTAAGCCATAGACTTTTGTAATAAGTTCTCTTTGGAGACACTCGATGTAATAAGTGTGTGATTGCCACTGTTATAAATCCTTCAAGTACTGTGTGTGTCAGCATTATCGATCCAGGGATGACACAGAACACAGAGACTTCGGTCCATTCGGATCGTGGTCGCTACAAGATGGTATCAGAGCACACGCTGAATGTAGGACACGACCACTAAGATAAACCCTAGGTCACCCTTCTCTACTCATTTCTGACTCCTCTCCATTTTCTACTTCTTTAGGATGGTGGACCCAAGGAACAAGTTCACTCAACCCGATGAAGACACACCTTTTGGACGACACTTGAAGGAAGTCACTAGGTACCAGAACATAGGAATACCAAGCTTTACCGGGACCTACACAGCCACTTTACCAGAAGAGCAGCGATGGAGCATTCAAGTTCAAATTCCGGGAGAACCTTCGCATCATCCACTGAGCCGATAGAGTTTTCTTTTGATGCACCAACCTGGAGCCTAAGCAAGAGTATGGCAGCCCACATCATTATGGGAAGGATTGGAGAAGTCTACAAGCAGGAGCTGAAGAACGCCATCTACCAGATTTGTGGACGCCAAGATGAGCGATGGGAGATGATCAGCACCCGGAAGGACAGGTCCATTGCAGCGTTCATCCAGGAGTTAAACCAGCACATTCGTCGACAGGAGCACCAGATGTGCGCAGGGATGATAGATTTGAAGAAGGCACTAACCAGAAATTTGGAGCTAGAAGAAGAACTCAAGTCTACACGCGACGGATACGAGGAGGAGATGTTGATACTTGTGGAGAAGAATGATGATTTGACAAGGAAGCTAGGAGTATTCATGGGAGATCCGGCACCAGGAAGAGAAGAAGAGGAAGAAGAACCCAAGGAGATTCGTTCTGAAGATATCATCATCATCGACGACACGGATTCAGACCCCGATGATAGTGATGACGAAGACTATGAAGTTGAAGCTGGAGCAGACATCATGGAATCTTCCACCGATCAAAATTTCTAGATGACCACCCTATGACTAGTAGTTTTCCCCACAAAGTAGTATTTAGAGCACTTTTTTAACGTTAGTTAGATCTTTGTAAGACCTTGCTTGAAATTGATTGGTGTGATATGATTGTGTTTGTCTCATGTGCATATGGGTAGTGAGTTTCCCTTAGACCTCATTTCTATTCTAATCTCTTCCCTCTACACCCATCAGATGCCTCTGAGACGTGAACCCGAATTTCAGTTTCCCCCTGAGCTCACTTAGTTGATCCAGCAGCAGAAAACTTTGATGCAACTTCTTGTCCAGAACACTCAGAACAACCAGAACAACAACAACCCTCCACCACCACCACCCGTGAACAACCTGACACGTTTCTTAAGGTTGCAACCACCTGTGTTTGCAAGCAGCATTGAATCAATAGTTGCTAATGACTGGCTGCACAAGATTGGTAGGGATTTGACCACCGCCAATTGCTCGGATGCTGAGAAGGTGCGATTTGCCGCACATCAGTTGTCTCGACCAGCCGCAGCATGGTGGGAGAATTACACAGCCACTTTCCCTATAGCAAATGTTACTTGGGAGCAGTTCCAGCAAGCTTTTCGCACTGCCCATGTCTCAACTGGAGCTATGAGCATGAAGAAGCAGGAGTTTCGCAATTTGCGCCAAGGAAATCGTATTGTGGCTCGGTACGTAGATGAGTTTAGTACCTTATCTCGTTATGCCCCATATGATGTGGCCACAGATGCCGCTAAGCAGGAGAGATTTATGGAAGGGCTAAATGATGAGATGAGCGTACAGTTGATCGTGGCAACTTTCAACAACTACCAGGAGTTGGTAGATAAGGCTCTCATGATTGAAGGGAAGCAGCAGCAGATTGAGAGTCGCAAGAGGAAGTATGGACAAGGAAGGAATAACTCTGGAGCCCAGCAGAAGCCCCGATTCACTCCGAATTAGGGAGGATACACCCATAACCATGGAAGCCACACCCACACTGGAGGAAGTTCTCACAACCACAATGGCTCCAAGAATGGGAATGGGAATGGAGTAAACAATAATCAGAACCGCTCTACTCCATCCACACCCGCTAAGAGGGATTTGAGCCACGTCACATGTTTCAAGTGCGGGAAGAATGGACACTATGCCATGGAGTGCCCTGAAGCTAAGAATGGGAACGGCAATGGAAGCGCTGGGAAGAAGCCCAGCCCATTCAATAAAGGACAAGTGAACCACGTGACCGTGGAGGAGTGTCGAAGATATTGACCATGGGTACCCTCGGCGCCTACCCTTGGTATTTTAAGACAAATAACAGCCGCTTGGTCTACCGCGGCCGTTTGCTCCTCGAGTCGTCTCCTAGGGTGGCTTGCCCTAGGAGCCGGCTGCCAGCAGGCAGCAGGGACCCAACAAGCGGCAACACCAAGCACCACCAGCCAGCAGACGACCCCGCACTCCACCCTCACGGAACACGCTGAGGTGGGTCCCAGCGTGGCGGGGGCCATGGCTACAGGAGAACATGTCCTTAGAATATCTATAAGGACGTGGCTACAGTGACCATGTACTTTGGGAATATCTCCTAAGCGGCGGGACGCTGTAGCCACGAAGCTCGTGACCAAGCAGTGGTCAGAGGAGGCCACGATCCCACTACCCACAAACAGCGAGGCCAGCAGGCGGCTGGCCCCCTCGGTCAGCGAGCAAGCTCAAGAACAAACCGCCTCTGGCAGGCGGCCGGGGGACACGGCCGTCTGGTAGCAGACGGCACACCCCACCCTAGAAGTCCGAGCCTCATCAAGATGACGGGACGGGATGAGGCGGCAGCGTACGGCGAGGGACGATGGCACTATGGTCATCTCCTCCCCAACGAGGTTGTCATCAGCAAAAGCACCCCCACAGTGAAAGGCAATCACGAGGGGCCCGCAGGCGGCGAGCCCCAGCAGACAGGCGGCGAGGCCGGCACCAGAAGACACTGATGGCTGGGGGCCACGACGTTGAAGTTACCATTGTACCCCTGCGGGGTAGGCCTATATAAACCCCGCAGGGTCCTCCATGTTGAGGGCTGGAGAGTTGGCTATTAGAAGTTCACAGGACAAGAACCCTAGATAGGATGGAGAGGAGGTGAGCTAGCCTTGTTCATCTTCTTCCCTTAGACATCACAGCTCAAGGAGCAATCCTGTAGCTACTCTAGTGCTATCAGTGATGACGCGGAGTCCCCGCAGAGCAGGACTAGGTGTGTTATCTCCCCGGAGAGCCCCGAACCTGGGTAAGATTCGTAGGCGTCCTAAGTATCGCCTTATCCCGCTTCCCGAGCCCGGCGACGTTCTTTTGACCCCATGCATGATAATCCATCCTTTGGCATATGTCGTCCCAAAACCCCGACATTTGGCGCCCACCGTGGGGCTAGGTGCACCGTCGTCCGGAGACATGCTCTGGACGGAAACCTTGTTCCTTCCTGGCGAGAGTAGCCAGCCCAGCACGCCCGCTGGCGTGGAGACCGGGATGCTTCGCAGCGGTGAGGCTGCAAGCGCCGTGAGCGGGCTCGCCGATCTGCTCGGCGCCGCCCGCATCCACGACGAACCTTCTCCGGCGGCCGAGCCAGTGGCGCCGGAGAGCTTCCTCGTCGAGCTCCTCGACAAGCTCCACCTCGTCGATGAGCGCGCCTCTGACGTGGAGTCAGTGGGCTCTTCTGACCCACCAATAGACATGATCGTCGACCCAGACGACTCCTTCCCCGAGCACGTGGAGATCGTCAATGATCCTCTTCCCATTCTTCCGATCTGTGGCACCGTCGGCATCGTCACGCAGGTGCTCGTCACCGACCACGGCGAACCATCGTGCCGGAAGGGTCCAGACCCGCTCGAGGCCGCTCTGCAGCACCTCGCCGCCCTTGTCGCGGCGGGGGCAGACGGCGTAGAGTTGGAGGCACTCCGCGTCTCGCTCCTCGACAGCGCCAACAAACTGGCCGCCTCCCGACGCCTCACTGAAGCTTACCGTCGCGAAATGGACCGTGCCATCTGTGGCACGCCGGCTGCTGGCGAGCCTAGCCGAGCCGGCACTGTCCGTGATCGCGGCGGGCTGCTAGCGGACATGCTGGGAGCCCCGCGGCCTGTGTACCTCACTCCATCGGAGAACCTAAGGGCTGCCCAGGCGGCAGTCGATGAGATGGGCCACTTGGAGGGAGACGAGCTCCGTTGCATTACCCAGCGTGCCCGCCAGCTCCTCGACGCAGCAGGAGGCCCGTTGCCGGGTATCAGAGGTGGCTGCGCACGCCAACAACCGCCCTCTTCGGCGGGAGCAGGGAGCCATGTCCCGCTCTCCAACAGTCGGCACCACCAATCGGCGAGACTCAGAGCCTGCTGCCAGCCGCAGCCGGCAGACTCGCTTCACCATCGAGCGCAACGAAGACGGTCGCCCAAGGGCCGTAGAACGACGAGGGGAGCAGCCACCTCCTCCCAGGCGGGAGAGGCGCGTGTATCCTCCGCTCGTTGACCACCCCTCTCTGGCAGGCCGCTTGGGCCGCCGCGAGGGGGTCGGGGAGAACGACGCCCGCCACCGCCTGGACCGTCTGGCTCGCTGCTAGGTGGCTTCTCACCCCTCGTTGGTTACCCCAAGTGGAAGGTTTGAGATGCAGTGTAGCAGAAGTTTTCCCTTGGTAATACCAAGGATCAATTTCCCAGAGACTCCCAGTTTCAACAAGAAGGTGTCAACTGCTAACGGCGTCGGGTATTAGCAATCAACGTGGACCTGCACACAGATACAAATAACTTTGCTCCCAACGAGTACAGAGAGGTTGTCAATCCCTTCGGCCTTGTAGTTTGCAAAGGATCAAACGCAAGTGATAATAGTGATAGGTATAATTGCAATAGTAAGTAAATAGCGGAAAAATAAATAGCGGATGTGATCAATGATGGTAATATGGACCGGAGTCTCATGATGTTCACTAGTGATGTCTCTCTCCCAAAAGACGATAAAACAGCTATGTGAGGTAAACGAATTACAGCTGGGCAATTGACAGGACCATGTGCGCAAACCAATGCTGATTACATTGCAAGAAAGGTTGAGGTTCAAAGCATGGGCGGTACGCCAAAGTAAGTAGACCGAAATCCATCAATATCTACTACTAATCATCCACCTTGAGATATCTATCCAGAACATCTCGCTGGTATTAAGTTGCGAACCCCACCCATAGTGTAAACTCAAAGCAACAGACAACTGCATTAAAAGAACTTTGCGTAAAGTAAACAATCCTTGCACCCGCGGGCACAAGCACCGTTGTTTTCCCCCTTGTGGCAACAGCACATCCCCTAGACTCATGTTTCTATCAATCAAACTAGTCATCGAGGGGCATGAACCCACAATCAAGCATAACGTTGCCTCTTGGAGTCACTACCTACTACTTTGCCAAAGCAATAAATAACAACGGAGAACATGCAAGAATTACTTACGAACATAAACATAAAAGAGGTGAATCAAATATATTACTCAAACACAATCTGAACATAATCTCATAATCCATCGGATCCCAGCAAACTCATCATAGCAACAGCATAAGGATTACATATGTGCCTCGATCATGTAGGGCAGCTCACGAGGACTAATTAGTGAAGCACAAGAACGGGAGGAGAACATCACATAGCTACTGGTCATGGACCCATGGTCCAAGGGAGACTACTCACAACTCATCTGGGAGGCGTCCATGGTGGTGGAGAAGCTCCCGGTGGTGATCCTCCCCTCCGGCAGGGTGCCGGGAAGAGTTCTCCTGGTGCTCCCGATCTTGGAAGCGGCGGCGACGGCGGAACAGAGATGGGATCGCGAAAAAGAGTTCCTGTTTCGAGGGTTTCGGGAGACGCTTTAAATATATGCCAAAGGGGGCATCGGAGGAGCCTCGGGGGGCCCAGGCGCGCCGCCAGGGCGCCTGGAGCCCTGGTGCCCCCCCC
>LR738713.1:359978423-360048238 GCA_902687465.1 Secale cereale
CGGCTGTCCTTCGGGCGCACGGTAGTTTCTGGAACGCTGATTTTTTATATAATTTTTCTGGATTTTTCCTGGCAGTTCTCGTAACGTGAAAACCTGAAATACAAAAACAGCCGAAAACAGAAACTGGCACTGGGGTGCACTGAGTTAATAGGTTAGTCCAAATATGATCAAAAGTGTATGGAAGTGTATAAATATCATAGCAATATCACCCAAAAGAGGCATGGAGCAAGCAGAAATTATAGATACGTTTTGGACGTATCACTCGCTCCCAGGCGGTTGAAGAAGAAGATGACCTCGGTCCGGCCTGCTTCGGCCCTCGCATCCGCAACGAGCCTTTTCCCAAGGGCTTCTCGCTCCCCAGAGACACCCCCAAGTACAACGGATCGGTGAAACCAGAGGACTGGCTGGTGGACTACTCCACGGCTGTCAGCATCATCACAGGCAATAGACGTGTTGCGGTGAAGTACGTACCCCTCATGCTCTAGGGCACGGCTCGGACATGGCTGAACAGCCTCAAGCCCAACAGCATCAACGGCTGGTTATACTTCACCGACGCCTTCACTCGCAACTTCACCAGCACCTACAAGCGCCCTCCCAAGCCGCGTCAGCTCTCCCTGTGTGTCCAAGGCCCGGACGAGTCGGCTCGTGACTATCTGACGCGTTGGGTGGAGCTGCGGAACTCTTGTGAGGGAGTGCACGAGGTACAAGCCATTGAGTATTTCACGGCCGGGTGCAGAGAAGGCACCTTGCTCAAGCACCGGCTCCTGTGCGACGAGCCGGCCACGTTGGATGAGCTGCTAAGCATAGCGGAGAAGTACGCTACCGCTGACTCCTCCATGAAGATCGAGCTGCAAGTAGATGCTTCTGGCAAGATGACCCCTCCAACTCCCAAGACGCCGGCAGGAGAGTCCAGCCGGCGCCAGCAGACCAATGACCAGAAACGCAAGGCCAAGGCGCCGGCTGCCAGCAGCCGGCTGGTGGCAGCGGTCGACGGACAACATCCAGAAGCTCAAGCAGGGCCCAAGCGCCAGAAGGGCGGCAAACCGGTGTGGCAGCCGGCCTTCTCCTTTGATCAAGGCTTGGACGCCCCCTGCAAGTTCCACAGCGGCGCAAAGCCCTCCAACCACACCACACGAAAGTGTCACTGGCTCACAAGGATTGCGAGGGAAGAAGCTCTGCCCCCGCCGCCTGCCGAACAGCCAGCTCCGCCTCCTAATCCGCCGCCTGCTCGCCCTGGCGGCCAGGTCCAGGATGAGTTCCCAGAAGAAAATGGAGCCTATGTTGTCTTCACCAGCCAAACGGATGATAGGCACAGCCGGCGCCAGCAGCGTAGAGAAGTCAACACTGTCGCCGTCAAAAGGCCGGAGTTTATGCACTGGTCTGAAAGGCCTGTTAGCTGGAGCCGAGAGGATCACCCGGCTGTCATGCCGTCTCCAGGGGCCTATGCCTTGGTCCTGGACGCTACCCTCTCCACTGACAGGCGGTCCTGCCGTTTCTCCCGGGTCCTTGTGGACGGCGGCAGCAACATCAACATCATGTATCGAGACACCATGGAGAAGTTGGGCATCAAAGAGAAGCAGCTTCAGCCTACCAGGACCGTGTTCCATGGCATTGTGCCAGGCCTCTCTTGTTCACCAATCGACAAGACCAGGGTCGATGTCCTGTTTGGTGACAAGACGCATTTCCGGAGGGAGCCGGTCTGGTTTGAAGTGGTGAACCTAAAAAGCCACTATCACTTGATCTTGGGCCGGCCTGCTCTTGCAAAGTTCATGGCAGTCCCCCATAATGCCTACCTCAAGATGAAGATGCCTGGTCCCAAGGGAATAATCACCATAACCGGGGACTACGATAAGTCCATTGCATGTGCAACGGCCAGCAGTCGCCTGGCAGAAACCCTTGTTGTGGCTGAGGAGAAGCGCCGTCTGGAGCGGCTGGTGGCAATAGCTGGCGAGCAGTCGGCCATACCAGCCGATCCCAAGGAGGCAGAGCCACAAGGCTTGTTCCAGCCCTCCAAGGACACAAAGAAGATCGCCTTGGACGCATCTCACCCGGAGCGATTTGCTGTCATAGGGTCAAGCCTAGACAGCAAATAGGAAAGCGAGCTCCTCGATTTCCTCCGTGAGAATCGGGACATCTTCGCGTGGTCCCCCAAGGACATGCCTGGTGTTCCGACGGAATTCGCCGAGCACAAGCTGCACGTGAGAGAAGACGCAAAGCCTGTCAGGCAGCCGCTGCGCCGCCTGTCAGAAGAGAAGATAAGAGTCGTTGGGGAGAAGGTCGCTCGCCTGCTAGCAGCCGGCTTCATCATGGAAGTCTTTTATCCCGAGTGGCTGGCGAATCCAGTCCTGATGCTGAAGAAGAACAACAAATGGCGCATGTGCATTGATTACACCAGCCTGAACAAAGCTTGCCCCAAAGATCTGTTTGCTCTGCCACGAATAGATCAAGTGATTGACTCCACGGCCGGATGCGAGCTGCTGTCTTTCCTTGATGCCTATTCGGGGTACCACCAAATCAAGCTTGATCCAGCCGACCGTCTGAAGACTGCCTTCCTCACGCCGTTTGGGGCCTTCTGCTACCTGACCATGACGTTCAGCTTGAGAAATGCCGGCGCCACCTTCTAGCGTTGCATGCAGAAGTGTCTCCTCAAGCAGCTTGGCAGGAATGCCCATGTTTACGTGGATGATATTGTGGTGAAGATGGAGAAGAGAGGAACCCTTTTGGAGGATCTCCAAGAAACATTTGAGAATCTGTGCCGCTTTCGATTAAGCTAAACCAGGAGAAATGCGTCTTCGGAGTACCAGCAGGCCAGCTCCTTGGCTTCCTGGTATCCGAACGTGGCATTGAGTGCAACCTTGCGAAGATCAAAGCCATTGAGAGGATGGAGCGACCGACCCGTGTGCGAGATGTCGAGAGATTCACGGGGTGCCTGGCATCTCTCAGCCACTTCATCAGCCGGCTGGGAGAAAAAGCACTCCCCCTGTACCAATTGATGAAGAAAACCACTTGCTTCGAGTGGAATGACCACGCGGATGAAGCCTTCCAGCAGCTCAAGCGACTGCTGTCCACCCCGCCTGTCCTGGCGGCGCCAGCAGACGAGGAACCCATGTTCCTTTACATAGCCGCCACCAGCCGGGTGGTCAGCACTGTCATCGTGGTCGAGCACCCAGAAGATGGCAGAGCCTTGCCCGTCCAGCGGCCCGTCTACTACTTGAGTGAAGTGCTATCAGCGTCCAAGCAGAATTACCCCCATTACCAGAAGATGTGCTACGGCGTGTACTTCACCGTCAAGAAACTCAAGCGGTACTTCCAAGAGCATTCTGTCACGGTCGTCTGCATGGCCCTGCTTGCTGAAATCATGGGGAACAGAGATGCCTCAGGAAGAGTGGCCAAGTGGGCCATCAAGCTGGCCTCCTTCACCATCTTCAACCAGCTGCGCACCACCATCAAGTCGCAAGCATTGGCCGACTTCCTCGTCGATTGGGCCGAAACCCAGTACCTGCCGCCTGTGCCAGACTCAACCCATTGGCGGAGGCACTTTGACGGTTCAAAGATGTGCACCGGCCTGGGAGTCGGCGTCGTCCTCACCTCCCCCAAAGGCGATAAGCTCAAGTACACCCTGCAGATCCACTTTGCCGCCTCCAACAATGTGGCAGAATATGAGGCACTTATCCACGGGCTCCGGATGGCCAAGGAGATTGGCATCCGCCGAGTGCTGTGCTACGGTGACTCGGACTTGGTTGTCCAGCTGTCGTCTGGGGATTGGGACGCCAAGGATGCAAATATGGCAAGCTACCGCTTCCTCGTCCAGCAGATCAACGGACACTTTGATGGCTGCGAGTTCCTCCATGTGCCACGAGCTGATAACATGCAAGCGGACACCTTGGCACGAATTGGTTCCACCCGCCAAGCAATACCAGCCGGCGTATCTCTCCAGTGCCTGCGCAAACCATCTATCAAGCCTTCACCAGAGTCGGAGTCAATCTTCATACCAGCCGACCCCGGGGCAGACGGCCTCGCGGTTTCAGCTGCTGGCCAAAAGACTACCCCGGCAGGCGGCCACGACACTCCAACTCTAACAATTGGATCACCCACAGCCGCTCCAGCTCCTGGCCCGGGGACTGCTCCAACAGACGGCCAGGAGGCGCCGGCTCCAGCAGACAGCTCGGGGACTTCGGAGACACAGCAGGCGGCTCAGCCCAGCCCTCCACCTCCCAGCCCAACCACCCTGGTCTCTCTGGCCGAAGCAACTGGAGTCTCAGCGTCGTCTTGGGCACAGCCAATCCTCACATTCCTGCTCAAAGGAGTGCTGCCAGCAGAAGAAACCTTGGCACGACAAGTTCAACATCGAGCCTCAGCTTATACCATTGTCAACAAAGAGCTCGTCAGAAGGAGTGCCACGGGCGTCTTCCAGCGCTGTGTAGAAGCAACAAAAGGGCTGGCCATCCTGAAGGACATTCACCAAGGGAAGTGCGGCCACCACGCGGCCTCAAGGTCTCTCGTAGCCAAAGCTTTCCGCCACGGTTTCTTCTGGCTGACTGCTTTGGACGATGCCAAAGATTTGGTGAAGAAGTGCAATGGCTGCCAACGCTTCAGCTCCAAGCAATATTTGCCGGCTTCTGCACTCAAGACTATTCCGATCACTTGGCCATTTGCCGTCTGAGGTCTGGATATGGTAGGACCTATCAAGACTACCAGAGGAGGCCTGACACACTTACTTGTGGCAATAGATAAATTCACCAAGTGAATCGAAGCCAAGCCAATCAAGAAACTCAATGGCCCAACTGATGTGACATTCATTGCAGACATCACAGTCCCGTATGGTATACCGCACAGCATCATCACCGACAACGGCACAAATTTTGCCAAAGGCGCACTTGCCCGTTTCTGTGCAACTCAGGGCATCCGGCTGGACCTAGCGTCCGTTGCCCACCCACAGTCTAACAGCCAAGTCGAGCGCGCCAACGGCCTTATCCTATCTGGCATCAAGCCCCGGCTGGTCGAACCTTTGGAGCGGTCGGCCGGCTGCTGGATCGAAGAACTGCCGTCTGTCCTATGAAGCCTCAGAACCACTCCAAACAAATCCACCGACTTCACACCTTTCTTCCTCATCTACGGGGCCGAGGCCATCATCCCAACAGACGTTGAGTTTGACTCACCTTGCGTCACCATGTACACGGAAGCTGAAGCCAAAGAAGCACGCGAAGACGGTGTGGACTTGCTAGAGGAGGCCCGGCTGGTAGCACCCAGCCGCTCCGCCATCTACAGCGGGGTCTCCTCCGCTATCACAGCCGGCGAGTGAAGCCACGCTTCTTCTGCGAGGGAGACCTTGTGCTCCGGCTGATCCAGCGAACAACCAGCCAGCACAAGCTCTCGGCTCCTTGGAAAGGACCGTTCATTGTCAGCAAGGTACTGGGCAACGACGCCTACTACCTCATCGACGCCCAGAAGCCAAGAGCGCACAAGAGAGACGACTCAGGCAAGGAGTCAGAGCGCCCATGGAATGCAAACCTTCTTCGTCGCTTTTATAGCTGAAAGACAGTATGTGTCATGCTATCTAAGTTATTTTGAGAATCAGTGGGAGCCCCGAGAGATTCTCGGGGACTGCCCAAGCCTTTATCTATATGATAAGAATTATGCCTGTGAATGATTGTTGTTCACTCCTTCGTCCGGCACCGGAGCCTACCAGACGGCCCGGGGACTGGCTGCCTGGCCCTATGTCTAGAGAACTCTCCTTAAAAAGTCAGACAAGTAATGTGATGGCACCCAAACCCTCTCCTGCATCAAGTCACATACTCGCAGAACGCGGCTGTCCGGCAGGCAGGAGCCAAAGGCAAGAAGTGGTGCCCACATGAAAAATGGCTAAGGAAAAAAGACATAGGGCCAGCCGGCCCTTAAGATTAACTGCTGGCTACCGAGCAGCCGGCCAGCCGGTTCTAGGCTTGGCCAGACCGTCTTCCAGAGGGCGAGATACTTGCCCACCCCGAAAACAGCCAAGTCCCTGACCCAGTCACAGAACCACGGAGTGGCCATCTAGCTGGCAGGGCGGCAGTACAAAGGGTTGGCAAGGAGAAAATCGCCACGAGGAACTAGGGCAAGGCTAATCCTAGGACTCGGCACAATTGCATAAAAACAATGCTGCATTAAAAAGAATATTTACATCCAAAAGGCCTTAAGAGCCGCCTCGTAGCAATAACTTACTAAATACACCCAGCGGGTGGAATTGTTCGAATTAACCTTGCGAGTCTTACAGAAAGGCAGACAATACAAATGGAAATCCTAAGGAGCAGCAGGCTGGGTAGGTGGCACGACGGAGTCGGCTTCTGGGGAGGCCGCCTGGCGGGTCACGGTCTGGCCGTCTCCTGCAGCAGGCGGAGCCATCACTCCTGGCCCGCTTGTTGAGGACTGGTCCGGCTGGCGACTGCCTGCTGGGTCCGCCTCCTAGGAGCTGGTCTCCTCGTCGTTGCCTTCCACGTCCTCATCGCCTTCGCTGGAGGCGATCTCCTCGTCCGGCTCTTCCGACGCCGCCAAGTCCAGCCCGAAGTTACCAGGCGGCACTACGTGGCCCCTGTCATCCAGCTCCGGGATGAAGAGGAAGGTGTCGGCGTATTCGGCGAGGGCGGCAGCCCGCTGGACGAGTTCCCTCTGATCTGCAGCCACCTCCGGCTGGGCCTCCGCGCGGAACGTCTCCAGCTGCTCAAGGCTCAGGCCTGGGTACCAACTCTTGGCAAATTCCAAGGCGGTCCGTGCGCCAGCCCTTGCCGCGGAGCCCTTCCAGGCCTCGAAGCGCTGGTCGGCCGCCTCCAGCCAGGCGTCCGTCCGGCTGGGGTGTGAAGCATTAGCACACCTGGCCAGAGGGCAGCCAGGACTTGGGCGCCAGCACGCTTCAGACGGCGGAGAAGACGGCAGACTGGTAGAAGACGCACCCGTATGGCGAGAAGCTCCTCGGGCGGGGTCCTGGGCATGTTGGGTGCGATTTTTCGGCCCGCCTGGCGCCTCGCAGCACGCTCGGCCTCGATGGCCTGGGTGGCGGCCACAGAGTAGCCCGGGAAAAATTCTGCCAAGACTAGAACAAGTATTAGAAGAAAAGCAAGACGGCTGCTGCAAAGAATGAAAACAGAACGAGAAGGCAGATGTCTCACTGTCGACCATGTCTCCAATGGCTATGTAGCCGTCTTGGAGAGCCGCCTCCTTCTCAGCCCAATTCGAGCGCTCAATCTCGAATTCGGCCCGCAGAAGGGACTCGGCGTCAGACATTTTGCCGAGCTCGGCCTTATGGGCCGCCACCTGGTCCGCCAACTCCTTGGCCAGGTGATCGCGGTCTTGGGCGGCGAGGGCACGATCCTGCTCCTTTGCGGCCAGCTCTGTCTGGGCCTCGCCCAGCTGGCTGCGGAAGCTGGCTGCGGCCGCTGGCAGGGGAGAAAGAAAAAGAACAAAGGTCAGCAGCATAAGACATAACCTTGGAGTTTCAAGCCGCATGCTCAGCAGCCGGCTCGGAACTCGGGGACTACACCCAGCGGGTGCGCTGACATGCCCCCGCAAGGAGAAGAAGAGACACTCACCTCGGCTGTTTGCCTGGGCAGTCTGCAGCTGCGCCAGCTCCTGGCGATGCGCGTTGTAGGAGGCCACGCGGAGGTTGTGGTACTCCTGCAACAAGAAGCAAGATCAGATCTGGGTGAACACTTTGGAGTTCCAAGCCGCCTGCTCAGCAGCCGGCTCGGAACTCGGGGACTACACCCAGTGGGTGTGCTGACGCGCCCCCACGGAAAAATTGAAGGAATAAAAACAGAGGAAAATAAAAACACACTTAACCGAACGGAGGACCGCGTGGCAATGAACTCCTGCATCGACGTCTGCACGACGCTGCCCAGGGAGTTCATGCGATCCAAGACATCCCGCGATGCGACGAGCCACGCGCTGCCTCCTCCGAATCTTCAGCTCGACGGCGCCGCGCTAGTCGCCTCATTTTCCGGCGTGAATGAGTTGGCCCCACCGACCTCCACCTGCTGGGGCATAGAAACCGCCCTCGAAAGGCGCCGGCGGGCTGGGCCTCGGGGGGCCAGTTGCTGTTGGGGATCGTAGCAGAAAATCAAAAATTTTCCTACGCGTCACCAAGATCTATCTATGGAGTAATATAGCAACGAGCATAAAGGAGAGTAGATCTACATACCCTTGTAGATCGCAATGCGGAAGCGTTACAAGAACGCGGATGAAGGAGTCGTACTCGTTGCGATTCAGATCGCGGTTGATTCCGATCTAAGCGCCGAACAATGGCGCCTCCGCGTTCAACACACGTGCAGCCCGATGACGTCTCCCACGCCTTGATCCAGCAAGGAGAGAGGGAGAGGTTGGGGAAGACTCCATCCAACAGCAGCACGACGGCGTGGTGGTGGTGGAGGAGCGCGGGACTCCAGCAGGGCTTCGCCAAGCGCTGCAAGAGATGAGGAGGGAGAGAGGTAGGGCTGCGCCATGCGACAGAGGTCAGAACGTGTTCTGTGCAGCCCCAAACCTCACATATATATAGGGGGAAGGGAGGGCTGCGCCCCCTTTAGGGTTTCCCACCCCTATGGGTGTGGCCAGCCCTAGATCCCATCTAGGGGGGCGGCCAAGGGGGAGAGAGGGGGAGGCGCACCACTATGTGGGCCTTAGGCCCATCTGAGCCTAGGGTTTCTCCCCCTTTCCTTCTCTCTTTGCCTTGGGCCTGGTTAGGGGGGCGCACCAGCCCACCTGGGGCTGGTCCCCTCCCACACTTGGCCCAAGCAGCCTTCTGGGGTCGGTGGCCCCACCCGGTGGACCCCCGGGACCCTCCCGGTGGTCCCGGTACGCTACTTTTCCGGTGACCAAAATGGGACTTCCCATATATGAATCTTTACCTCCGGACCATTCCGGAACTCCTCGTGACGTCCGGGATCTCATCCGGGACTCCGAACAACATTCGGTAACCGCGTACATACTTTCCCTATAACCCTAGCGTCATCGAACCTTAAGTGTGTAGACCCTACGGGCTCAGGAACCATGTAGACATGACCGAGACAACTCTTCGGTCAATAACCAACAGCGGGATCTGGATACCCATGTTGGCTCCCACATGTTCCACGATGATATCATCGGATGAACCACGATGTCAAGGATTCAATCAATCCCGTATACGATTCCCTTTGTCTATCGGTATAACACTTGCCCGAGATTCGATCGTCGGTATACCGATACCTTGCTCAATCTCGTTACCGGCAAGTCTCTTTACTCGTTCCATAACACATCATCCCGTGATCAACTCCTTGATCACATATTGTGCACATTATGATGATATCCTACCGAGTGGGCCCAGAGATACCTCTCCGTCATACGGAGTGACAAATCCCAGTCTCGATTCGTGCCAACCCAACAGACACTTTCAGAGATACATGTAGTGCACCTTTATAGCCACCCAGTTACATTGTGACGTTTGGTACACCCAAAGCATTCCTACGGTATCCGGGAGTTGCACAATCTCATGGTCTAAGGAAAAGATACTTGACATATAGAAAAGCTTTAGCATACGAACTACACGATCTGTGCTAGGCTTAGGATTGGGTCTTGTCCATCACATCATTCTCCTAATGATGTGATCCCGTTATCAACGACATCCAATGTCCATGGTCAGGAAACTGTAACCATCTATTGATCAACGAGCTAGTCATCTAGAGGCTTACTAGGGACATGGTGTTTGTCTATGTATCCACACATGTATCTGAGTTTCCTATCAATACAATTCTAGCATGGATAATAAACAATTATCATGAACAAGGAAATATAATAATAACCAATTTATTATTGCCTCTAGGGCATATTTCCAACAGTCTCCCACTTGCACTAGAGTCAATAATCTAGTTCACATCGCCATGTGATTAACACTCATAGGTCACATCGCCATGTGACTAACATCCAAAGAGTTCACTAGAGTCAGTAATCTAGTTCACATCAATATGTGATTAACACTCAATGAGTTCTGGGTTTGATCATGTTATGCTCGTGAGAGAGGTTGTAGTCAACGGGTCTGCAACATTCAGATCCCTATGTACTTCGCAAAACTTTATGTCATATCGTAGATGCTGCTACCACGTTCCACTTGGAGCTATTCCAAACTGTTGCTCCATTATACGTATCCGGTATCTCCACTTAGAGTTACCCGGATAGGTGCTAAGCTTGCATCGACGTAACTGTTTACGTCGAACTCTTTATCACCTCCATAACCGAGAAACATTTCCTTATTCCTCTAAGGATAATTTTGACCACTATCTAGTGATCCACTCCTGGATCACCTTTGTACCCTCTTGCCAGACATGTGGCAAGGCACACATCAGGTGCGGTACTCATCATGGCATACCGTATAGAGCCTATGACAAAAGCATAGGGGACGACCTTCGTCCTTCCTCTTCCTTCTGCCGTGGTCAAGTTTTGAGTCTTACTCAACTTCACACCTTATAACTCAGGTAAGAATTCCTTCTTTAACTGACCTATTTTGAACTCCTTCAAAATAATGTCAAAGGTGTGTGTTCCTTTTGAAAGTATCATCACGTGTCTTGATCTATCTCTATAGATCTTGATGCCCAATTATGTAAGCAGCTTTATCCAGGTCTTCCTTTGAAAAACTCCTTTCAAACAACCCTTTACGCTTTCCAGAAATTCAACATCATTTCGGATCAACCATATGTCATTCACATATACTTATCAGAAATGTTGTAGTGCTCCCACTCACTTTATTGTAAATACAAGTTTCTAACAAACTTTGTATACCCAAAAACTTTGATCACTCCATCAAAGCATATATTCCGACACCGAGTTGCTTGCTCCAGTCCATGGAAGGATCGCTGAAGCTAGCATACCTTTTAGCATCCTTAGGATCGACAAAACCTTTCTGATTGTATCACATACAACCTTTCCTTAAGAAAACTGGTAAGGAAACTTGTTTTGTCATCCATCTGCCAGATTTCATAAATGCAACTAATGCTAACATGATTCCGACGGACTTAAGCATCGCTACGGGTGAGAAAATCTCATCGTAGTCAACTCCTTGAACTTGTGGAAAACTCTTCGCCACAAGTCGAGCTTCATAGACGGTGACATTACCGTCCACGTCCGTCTTAGTCTTAAAAATCCATTTGTCTCAATGGCTTGCCGATCATAGGGCAAGTCCACCAAAGTCCATACTTTGTTTTGATACATGGATCCTATCTCGGATTTATCGGCTTCTAACCATTTGTCGGAATATGGGCCCACCATCGCTTCTCCATAGTTCGTAGGTTCATTGTTGTCCAACAACATGACATCTAAGACAGGATCACCGTACCACTCAGGAGTAGTACTTTATCCTTGTCGACCTACGAGGTTTGATAGCAACTTGATCCGAAACTTCATGATCACTATCATTAGTTTCCTCTTCAACAGTCGTAGGTTCCACAGAAACATCTTTCTGTGTTGCACTACTCTCCGGTTGAAGTGAGGGTTCGACAACCTCATCAAGTTCTATCTTCCTCCCACTCAAATCTTTCGAGAGAAACTCCTTCTCGAGAAAGGACCCGTTCTTAGCGACAAACATTTTTGTCCTTGGATCTGAGATAGAAGGTATACCCAACTGTTACCAGTGGGTATCCCATGAAGATGTATTTGTCCGCTTTGGGTTCGAGCTTTTTCTGGCTGAAGCCGTAAGCATCGCAGCCCCAAACATTGAGAAATGACAACTTTGGTTTCTTGCCAAACCTTAGTTCATACGGCGTTGTCTCAACGGACTTAGATGGTGCCCTATATAAAGTGAATACAGCTGTCTCTAATGCATAACCTCAAAATAATAGCGGCAGATCGGTAAGATACATCATAGATCGCACCATATCTCATAAGGTTCGATTACGATGTCCGGACACACCATTACGCTATGGTATTCCAGGTGGCTTCAACTGTGAAACATTTCCACAATGTCTTAAGTGATTGCCAAACTCATAATTCAGAAAATATCCCCTTGATCAGATCGTGGGAACATGATCTTCTTGTTATGATGATTCTTAATCTTCACTCTGAAATTGTTTGAACCTTTCAAACGTTTCAGACTTTTGCTTCATTAAGTAAATATACCATATCTACTCAAATCGTCAGTGAAGATGAGAAAATAACGATATCCACCACACGCCTTAATTCTCATTGGATCACATACATCAGCATGTATGATTTCCAACAAGTCACTTGCCCGTTTCATTGTACCTGAAAACGGGATCTCAGTCATCCTGCCCATGAGGCATGGCTCGCATGTGTCAAGAGATTCAAAATCAAGTGACTCCAAACATCCATCAGTATGGAGTTTCTTCATGCATTTTATGCCAAAATGACCTAAGCGGCAGTGCCACAAGAAAGTGTTACTATCATTATTAACTCTACATCTTTTGGCATTAATATTATCATCATGTGTATTACTATGATCGAGATTCAACAAACCATTGGGTGCATGACCATAAAGGTATTATTCATGTAAACAGAATAACCATTATTCTCTGACTTAAATGAATAACCGTATTGCAATGAACATGATCTAATCATATTCATGCTCAACGTAGACACCCGATAACATTTATCTAAGTTCAACACTAATCTTGAAAATAGAGGGAGTGTGCGATGGTGATCTTATCAACCTTGGAAACACTTCCAATACACATCGTCACCTCCCCCTTAGCTAGTCTCTGTTCAGTCCGTAGCTTTTGCTTCAAGTCACTAATAATAGCAACTGAACCGGTATCCAATACCCAGGTGCTACAAGGAGTACTAGTAAGGTACACATCAATAACAATATACTTTGTTGAAGTTTCCAGCTATCATATCTACCATGTATTTGGGGTAGTTCCGCTATCATGTGACCGTTCCCCTTACAATAGAAGCACTTAGTCTCGAGGTTTGGGTTTAACCATGGGTTCCTTCATCAGAGCGACAACTTGTTTGCCATCCACGAAGTTTCCCTTCTAGCCCTTGCCCTTTTGAAACCAGTGGTCTTGTTAAACCATCAACACTTGATGCTTCTTCTTGATTTCTACTTTTTGCGGTCTTAAGAACCGCTAATAGCTTCGGGATCATCTCCATCCTTTGCATGTCATAGTTCATCACGAAGTTCTAGTAACTTGGTGATAGTGTCTAGAGAATTCCGTCAACCACTATCTCATCTGGAAGATTAACTCCCACTTGGTTCAAGTGATTTTAGCACCCAGACATTCTGAGCACATGCTCACTAGTTGAGCCATTCTCCTCCATCTTTTTGGAAAAAGAACTTGTCAGAGGTCTCATACCTCTCAACTCGGGCATGAGCCTGAAATCCCAATTTCAGCTCTTAGAACATCTCATATGTTCTATGGCGTTCAAAACATCATTGGAATCCCGATTCTAAGCCATAAAGAATGGTGCACTAAACTATCAAGTAGTCATCAGGACGTCTCTGTAAGGTGTTCACAACATCAACAGACAACGTTGTAGGGGTTTGCACATCGAGCGGTGCATCAAAGACGTAAGCTTTCTGTGCAGCAGTGAGGACACTCCTCGGACTACGGACCCAGTCCGCATCATTGCTTACATTATCTTTCAACTTAGTCTTTCTCTAGGATCGTATTAAACAGGGAGCTACAACGCAGTTATTGGTCTATAACATAATTTGCGAAGACAACTTAGACTATTGTTCATGACAATGAAGTTCATCTAATGAACTCCCACTTAGATAGACATCTCTCTAGTCATCTAAGTGATACATGATCCGAATCGACTAGGCCATGTCCGATCATCACGTGAGACGGACTAGTCATCAACGGTGAACATCTTCATGTTGATCGTATCTTCTATACGACTCATGTTCGACCTTTCGGTCTTCCGTGTTCCGAGGCCATGTCTGTACATGCTAGGCTCGTCAAGTCAACCCTAAGTGTATCGCGTGTGTAAATCTGGCTTACACCCGTTGTGTGCGAACGTTAGAACCTATCACACCCGATCATCACGTGGTGCTTCGGAACAACGAACCTTAGCAACGGTGCACAGTTAGGGGGAACACAATTCTTGAAATTTTAGTGAGAGATCATCTTATTCACTACCGTCGTTCTAAGCAAATAAGATGTAAAACATGATAAACATCACATGCAATCAAATAGTGACATGATATGGCCAATATCATTTTGCTCCTTTTGATCTTCATCTTCGGGGCTCCATGATCATCATTGTCACCGGCATGACACCATGATCTCCATCATCGTGTCTTCATGAAGTCGTCTCGCCAAACATTACTTCTACTACTATGGCTAACGTTTAGCAATAAAGTAAAGTAATTACATGGCGTTATTCAGTGACACGCAGGTCATACAATAAATAAGACAACTCCTATGGCTCCTGCCGGTTGTCATTCTCATCGACATGCAAGTCGTGATTCCTATTACAAGAACATGATCAATCTCATACATCACATATATATCATTCATCACATCCTTTTGGCCATATCACATCACACGGCACATGCTGCAAGAACAAGTTAGACGTCCTCTAATTGTTGTTGCAAGTTTTTACGTGGCTGCTATAGGTTTCTAGCAAGAACGTTTCTTACCTACGCCAAAACCACAACGTGATATGCCAATTTCTATTTACCCTTCATAAGGGCCCTTTTCATCGAATCCGATCCGACTAAAGTGGGAGAGACAGACACCCGCTAGCCACCTTATGCAACTAGTGCATGTCAGTCGGTGGAACATGTCTCACATAAGAGTACGTGTAAGGTCGGTCCGGGCCACTTCATCCCACGATGCCGTCGAATCAAGATAAGACTAGTAACGGCAAGAGAATTGACATGATCTACGCCCACAACTACTTTGTGTTCTACTCGTGCAAGATACTACGCATAGACCTAGCTCGTGATGCCACTGTTGGGGATCGTAGCAGAAAATCAAAAATTTTCCTACGCGTCACCAAGATCTATCTATGGAGTAATCTAGCAACGAGCATAAAGGAGAGTGGATCTACATACCCTTGTAGATCGCAATGCGGAAGCGTTACAAGAACGCGGATGAAGGAGTCGTAGTCGTTGCGATTCAGATCGCGGTTGATTCCGATCTAAGCGCCGAACAACGGCGCCTCCGCGTTCAACACACGTGCAGCCCGATGACGTCTCCCACGCCTTGATCCAGCAAGGAGAAAGGGAGAGGTTGGGGAAGACTCCATCCAACAGCAGCACGACGGCGTGGTGGTGGTGGAGGAGCGCGGGACTCCAGCAGGGCTTCGCCAAGCGCTGCAAGAGATGAGGAGGGAGAGAGGTAGGGCTGCGCCATGCGACAGAGGTCAGAACGTGTTCTGTGCAGCCCCAAACCTCACATATATATAGGGGGAAGGGAGGGCTGCGCCCCCTTTAGGGTTTCCCACCCCTAGGGGTGCGGCCAGCCCTAGATCCCATCTAGGGGGGCGGCCAAGGGGGAGAGAGGGGGAGGCGCACCACTATGTGGGCCTTAGGCCCATCTGAGCCTAGGGTTTCTCCCCCTTTCCTTCTCTCTTTGCCTTGGGCCTGGTTAGGGGGGCTGAAAGCACATTTGCTCCCTGGGTGGTTTTGGTAATTAATGACAACATACTCTGTGGTTGGACTAATGCTTTTATCAAGTATGTTTCAGGAAATCCAATCACATTGGTATGGCGAAAGGACTGAAGAAGTGGACCCCTCAAAATGCTAAGGCAAGCATTGGCAAAAGCTCAAGACTCCATTTTTGGTTTAGTGATCCAAGATCACATTGAGTCCATAGGAAAAGCCAATACTATTAAAAGGGGATGAGGTTGTGTTGATGATCTGGTTGCTCAAGTGCTTAGTGATATATCTCCTTCAACTATCAGCAACTTTCACTACAATACACACTCATAAGTAATCTCGGACAAACCGATTTTCCAAACTCAGTCCCACCGAGATGAACCACCTCAGCCATAAGCCAAACCCTAGAAAAATCGGTCAATCCGAGTTTGAGATCGGTCTCACCGAAACACGGGCTGCCAACCTTCTGTAACCGTTTGTCATCATTTCGGAATAACCGAGTTGATAATTTCGGTCTCACCGAAACTGGCAAGTTCCTGTCTTGACTCAAATCGGACAAACCGAGATGGTATTTTCGGTCCCACCGAAAACCCCAACGTTCACTATATTTGAACTTTCGGTCTGACCGAGTTTCCACTTCAGTCTCACCGAGATTGCTCAATTATGTGTGTAACGGTTGGATTTTGTGTGGAGGCTATATATACCCCTCCACCCCCTCTTCATTCGTGGAGAGAGCCATCAGAAAGAACTACCACTCCTACCTTACACTTTCTGAGAAGAGAACTACCTACCCTTGTGTTGAGATCAAGTTGCTCCATTCCTACCATATGAAACTTGATTTCTAACCTTCCCAAGTTGCTTTCCACTCAATCCTTTCTTCCACCACAGCCATATCAGTGAGGAGAGTTGAGTGTTGGGGAGATTATCATTTAAAGCACAAGAGCAAGGAGTTCATCATCATCTACAACATCTATTACCTTTTGGAGGGTGGTGCCTCCTAGATTGGTTAGGTGTCGCTTGGGAGCCTCCGTCATTGAGATGTGGAGTTGAACCAAGAAGTTTGTAAGGGCAAGGAGATCGCCTACTTCGTGAAGATCTACCCCGAGTAAGGCTAGCCCTCCGTGGGCGTAGGCCATGATGGAATAGACAAGGTTGCTTCTTCGTGGACCCTTCGTGGGTGGAGCCCTCCGTGGACTCGCGCAGCCGTTACCCTCCGTGGGTTGAAGTCTCCATCAACGTGGATGTACGATAGCACTACCTATCGGAACCACGGGAAAAATCATTGCGTCTCCAAATTGCGTTTGATCTTCTCCACCTCTCTTTACTACATGTGCAATTTACTTTCCGCTGCTTATACTCTAGAATTGCATGTGTAGGGTGATACTTGACTTGATCTTAATTGTGAAACTACCTAAAACTGTTCTTTGTCAAAGGCAGAATTTTTATATTTACAAGTAGTCTAATCACCCCCCCCCCTCTAAACATACTTTCGATCCTACAAGTGGTATCAGAGCTTTGGTCTCCATTGTTTTGGTTTACATTGCATTGGACTCCATAAGCTTGGTTTCACAACCTAGGAGAGTATGGCGTCTAGTGAGGGTAATTATCGTAGAGGTCCTTACTTTGATGGTACAAATTTTGCTAGTTGGAAGCATAAAATGAAAATGCATATTCTTGGTCATAACCCAGCCGCATGGGGCATTATTTGTGTTGGTATGCAAGGTGAATTCTTCGAGGAAGGAAAAGTTCCGGATCGCGAAGCTACACCGGAAGAGTTGCGGATGTTGCAAAACAATGCTCAAGCTTGTGACATTCTCTTCAATGCCTTGTGTCCCGAGGAGTTCAACAAAATCAGCCGTCTTGAGAATGCTAAAGAGATTTGGGATACTTTGGTTGAAATGCACGAAGGTACTGAATCTGTGACGGAATCAAAGCTAGATATTCTTCAAGGTCAACTTGACAAGTTCAAGATGAAGGATGGTGAAGGAGTCGCTGAAATATACTCTAGGCTTGCTCTCATCACAAATGAGATTGCCGGCTTAGGAAGCGAAGAAATGACCGACCGATTCATCATTAAGAAGATTCTCAGAGCTTTGGATGGAAAATATGACACCGTGTGCACTTTGATCCAAATGATGCCAAACTACAAGACTCTCAAGCCAACTGAAGTCATTGGAAGAATTGTTGCTCATGAGATGACACTTAAGGATAAGGAAGAGCTTCACAACAAGTCAAGTGGTGCTTACAAAGCTACAAGTGATGCTCCCACAACCTCAAGTGACAAGTTAATTTCCAATGAAGAGATAAGCCTAATGGTTAAGAACTTCAACAAGTTCTACAAGAATAGAGGCAAAGAAAGAAGCTCAAAGTCTAGATCATATGATGAAAAGAGATCTTCTAGTCGTGATCGAAACTGCTACAATTGTGGAAGACCCGGACACTACTCAAATGAGTGTACGGCACCCCACAAGAGAAGAGAAGAATCTCCAAGAAGAAGATCAAGAGATGAGTCACCTCGGAGAGAGAGAAGGAGTAGAGATGATCGTTATGAACGAAGACCCTCTCGGAGAAGCAAGGATTCGGAGAGGAAAGACAAGTCATCAAGGAGCTACACAAGAAGAAGACATCAAGCTCATGTAGGTGAATGGGTCTCCGGCTCCGACTCCGACAATCAATCCGATGGAAGCTATCACTCCGACTCCGACTACAGTCAAGATGAAGGTGTTGCCGGTCTTGCTCTCGTATCCTCCAACTCCAACTCCTACGACTTATTTGATTCACCAAATGAGGGAATTGGAAGATGCTTCATGGCTAAAGGCCCCAAGGTATCACACCCTGAATTCATTGACTTCAATAGTGATGAGGATGACTTGCTTGGTGAAGATGAGCTATTGCATGATAAATCTAGTGAGCTTAGTAACGATGAAAATGCTAGTAGTCTTTATAGTCGAGAAGAGTCAAATGACAATGCTATGAAGGAGATTGAGCGTCTAACTAAAGAACTAAACACTCTTAAGTTAGCTCATGAAACAACTCAAGAAGATCATAGAGAGCTCCTAAGATCTCATGAGAAGCTACGCTTCGAGAAGCTCACTCTAGAGCAAGAACATGAGTTTCTAAAAGCGATCAATGACGATCTTCGAAAGAAGAGTTCTTCATATCTTGCCAAACGACTTCTCTTGTCTAATTTCTTGCCACCTATTAAGACTAAGCATGACAAGCATAAGAAAAATTCTTCCTCTAGTAGTAACAATAACCATGTTAAATCTAATATTGTTGCTTCTAGTAGTTCTCTTGATTCCACTAACAATGTTTCAAGCTAAGTTACACTTGAGCAAGAAAATAGCTTATTGAAGGAAATCATAGAGAAAGGTGTCTACAAGAGTCTTGCCGGAAGCAAGAACTTTGAGGAAATTGTTCGCAAACAAGGAAGGCACCGGAAGAATCAAGGGATTGGTTTTGAGCGAAAGTTCAACGCCGAAGGTGTTGAGTGGGAAGAAGGTCAATACCCTACTCCACAGTTTGTTTCTCAAAAGGAGAAGTACGATCCTACTTCTTCCAATGTGGAACAAGCTCAAGATGACCTTCCACCACAAGACCACAAGCTAAAAGCCAAGGACAAGCTTCAAGAGGAGATTGATGCATTCATTGAAGCACCTCAAGCCATGGTCAAGTGGGTTCCCAAGGACACGTCAAGTTCTACTTCGTCAAGCCCAACTACAACCCCAAGGATTCCCATCAAGATGATGTGGATCCCAAAGAAGAAGAAATAGAAGGTTCTTGAGGGTGACTCCGCCAACATACTTCACTCACATTCATTTTGGCAACTTGTGCAATCAACTTCCACATCATGCACTAGTTCATGGAGTCACAAACCCTCTTGTTGGTAAGTCAAGGGACAAGGTAATCATTGCTTTCATGGACATCATCTATTGTGAACTTCAATCTATGTCCATGGATATCCTTGTTTGTTCCTTGTGGGACTAACCCATGTAGGTACTGAAAGTGCCCTAATCCAAAGGATAGCTCCCAACTCTTGATGATCTACATCAACATTGAGCATCCACATCTTCAACATCTACATGAAGTCTTCTACGACAACCCAAGGTTAGTTTGACCCTTTAAAAGGGGTTCTCACATCTAGGGGGAGCTTTGCTCTAAAAATTGAGCTAAAGCATCTTCAAATGATGTGAACACATCAATGCTTTATGTAAAAGTGGTAACCCCACTTGTGCTTAAATGATGAGTATGACCTATGATCAAATGTCCTCATTTGATTCCTAAGTCAATATACTCAAACATAGGTGATCTTGTCGCCGACCTTTATCTAGATGAAGTACATATGCTTTTGGAGTCTTTCTGTTTTCTCTTATGTTCTCTCATTGAGTTTTCCTTTAAACAAAAAAAAACTTCATCTAGGAATCTTTTTCATTTCTATTCTTATGTTTCTTTGAATATCCTTCTGGCTCTGATCAATTCCCCGAAAATCTTTTACAAATTCATTGCAAATTTTTTTGAAACATTCCTCGCAAAGTGAGCTGAATTATCTCTGTATTTCCTTGGAATTAAACTCGGCGTCACCGATTTATTTATTTCAGTCTAACCGAAAAGGGTCTACCCTAACTCAATTCGGTGTCACTGATTTATTTCCTCCAGGATATCATCTCCTGCAGCTCCACTCATTGTTTCTCTATGCATGTTCTTATTTGCCCTGTTGTGATTCTTAAGGATCCCACCTCTTTCTTTCCATCTTTCCTAACCTTCCTAGTTTGCTGTCCTTTTCGGCACTTGATGTCAAAGGGGGAGAAGACTTAGGGGGAGTAGGGGAGAAGAGAAGACTTAGGAGGAGAAGAAAAGCAATCTTATCTTAAGGGGGAGAGAATCACATCAAAGCTTTGTCGTGTCTTACATTGGACATCATTCTCTTTTGGCATCATTCTTTTGATTTTGCTTTTTCCATCACACCCCTTGTTCTGAGAGAACTCAAAGGGAGAGGAATCTTCACAATTGATATCTTATGGAAAGCAAAATCTCTCAGAGTTCATTGAAAATCTTTTAGTTTCGGAGACATGTTTGCTGATTCAAGCTTGTGCTCAATATGAGACACTCTTTATACATGTCCTCCCTGGCTTGGTACTCTTGATGTTCTTGCAGTTGGTTGAAGGAATACTCTTGTGTTATCTAACCTTGTTTTCCCAAGTTTATCCCTTCAGGTACAATGTCAAGGAACATTAAGGTAAGTATATGCACCTTGCAGAATGTGCATGATGGTGACTTGCTTGTGAATACTTGTTTGCAAGAAATCACCATGCACATATGCATTATCACTCACTTCTTTTCATCTGCTCTGATGCATATAGCCAAGCTGCATGTAGCACATCTTGCTTATCTCTCTTGTGTGCTTGTGGTAGTCCAAAACCAAAATCTATGAAAAACTTGCACACTTGTAGGGGGAGCCTGTGTACTACATGCTTGTCAAAGCTTTCGTGATAATTCTGTCTTTCTTTCAATAAGCTTTGATGTCTTGTTTAGTGTGATTTTAGTGTGTTGCCATCAATTACCAAAAAGGGGGAGATTGAAAGCACATTTGCTCCCTGGGTGGTTTTGGTAATTAATGACAACATACTCTGTGGTTGGACTAATGCTTTTATCAAGTATGTTTCAGGAAATCCAATCACATTGGTATGGCAAAAGGACTGAAGAAGTGGACCCCTCAAAATGCTAAGGCAAGCATTGGCAAAAGCTCAAGACTCCATTTTTGGTTTAGTGATCCAAGATCACATTGAGTCCATAGGAAAAGCCAATACTATTAAAAGGAGATGAGGTTGTGTTGATGATCTGGTTGCTCAAGTGCTTAGTGATATATCTCCTTCAACTATCAGCAACTTTCACTACAATACACACTCATAAGTAATCTCGGACAAACCGATTTTCCAAACTCAGTCCCACCGAGATGAACCACCTCAGCCATAAGCCAAACCCTAGAAAAATCGGTCAATCCGAGTTTGAGATCGGTCTCACCGAAACACGGGCTGCCAACCTTCTGTAACCGTTTGTCATCATTTCGGAATAACCGGGTTGATAGTTTCGGTCTCACCGAAACTGGCAAGTTCCTGTCTTGACTCAAATCGGACAAACCGAGATGGTATTTTCGGTCCAACCGAAAACCCCAACGTTCACTATATTTGAACTTTCGGTTTGACCGAGTTTCCACTTCGGTCTCACCGAGATTGCTCAATTATGTGTGTAACGGTTGGATTTTGTGTGGAGGCTATATATACCCCTCCACCCCCTCTTCATTCGTGGAGAGAGCCATCAGAAAGAACTACCACTCCTACCTTACACTTTCTGAGAAGAGAACTACCTACCCTTGTGTTGAGATCAAGTTGCTCCATTCCTACCATATGAAACTTGATTTCTAACCTTCCCAAGTTGCTTTCCACTCAATCCTTTCTTCCACCACAGCCATATCAGTGAGGAGAGTTGAGTGTTGGGGAGATTATCATTTGAAGCACAAGAGCAAGGAGTTCATCATCATCTACAACATCTATTACCTTTTGGAGGGTGGTGCCTCCTAGATTGGTTAGGTGTCGCTTGGGAGCCTCCGTCATTGAGATGTGGAGTTGAACCAAGAAGTTTGTAAGGGCAAGGAGATCGCCTACTTCGTGAAGATCTACCCCGAGTAAGGCTAGCCCTCCGTGGGCGTAGGCCATGATGGAATAGACAAGGTTACTTCTTCGTGGACCCTTCGTGGGTGGAGCCCTCCGTGGACTCGCGCAGCCGTTACCCTCCGTGGGTTGAAGTCTCCATCAACGTGGATGTACGATAGCACTACCTATCGGAACCACGGGAAAAATCATTGCGTCTCCAAATTGCGTTTGATCTTCTCCACCTCTCTTTACTACATGTGCAATTTACTTTCCGCTGCTTATACTCTAGAATTGCATGTGTAGGGTGATACTTGACTTGATCTTAATTGTGAAACTACCTAAAACTGTTCTTTGTCAAAGGCAGAATTTTTATATTTACAAGTAGTCTAATCACCCCCCCCCTCTAGACATACTTTCGATCCTACAGGGGCGCACCAGCCCACCTGGGGCTGGTCCCCTCCCACACTTGGCCCACGCAGCCTTCTGGGGTCGGTGGCCCCACCCGGTGGACCCCCGGGACCCTCCCGGTGGTCCCGGTACGCTACTTTTCCAGTGACCAAAACGGGACTTCCCATATATGAATATTTACCTTCGGACCATTCCGGAACTCCTCGTGACGTTCGGGATCTCATCCGGGACTCCGAACAACATTCGGTAACCGCGTACATACTTTCCCTATAACCCTAGCGTCATCGAACCTTAAGTGTGTAGACCCTACGGGCTCGGGAACCATGTAGACATGACCGAGACAACTCTCCGGCCAATAACCAACAGCGGGATCTGGATACCCATGTTGGCTCCCACATGTTCCACGATGATATCATCGGATGAACCACGATGTCAAGGATTCAATCAATCCCGTATACGATTCCCTTTGTCTATCGGTATAACACTTGCCCGAGATTCGATCGTCGGTATACCGATACCTTGCTCAATCTCGTTACCGGCAAGTCTCTTTACTCGTTCCGTAACACATCATCCCGTGATCAACTCCTTGATCACATATTGTGCACATTATGATGATGTCCTACCGAGTGGGCCCAGAGATACCTCTCCGTCATACGGAGTGACAAATCCCAGTCTCGATTCGTGCCAACCCAACAGACACTTTCAGAGATACCTGTAGTGCACCTTTATAGCCACCCAGTTACGTTGTGATGTTTGGTACACCCAAAGCATTCCTACGGTATCCGGGAGTTGCACAATCTCATGGTCTAAGGAAAAGATACTTGACATATAGAAAAGCTTTAGCATACGAACTACACGATCTGTGCTAGGCTTAGGATTGGGTCTTTTCCATCACATCATTCTCCTACTGATGTGATCTCGTTATCAACGATATCCAATGTCCATGGTCAGGAAACCGTAACCATCTATTGATCAACGAGCTAGTCATCTAGAGGCTTACTAGGGACATGGTGTTTGTCTATGTATCCACACATGTATCTGAGTTTCCTATCAATACAATTCTAGCATGGATAATAAACAATTATCATGAACAAGGAAATATAATAATAACCAATTTATTATTGCCTCTAGGGCATATTTCCAACAGTTGCGGGTCAACCACCAGCGTGCCCCCAACCGGCGGCACCTCCGTCCGCACCGGCCGGCTGCCCGGCTCCCCAGCAGGCGGCGCGGGGGGTGGTGGTGGTGTCTCCAAGAAGACGCATTCGTCACCTCCATCGCTTGGAGCCGGCTGCTCGTCAGCAGCCGGCGCCTGGGCAGACGGCTCCTGAGACCTTGGCGTCGGGCGGTCGACGTGGCCCGCTGACTGCTGGGGGCCCTTCCCCCGCTCTCGGACGCGGGCGGTGTCTGCCTCGGCCTTCTTGGCGGCTTCGGCCTCCGCCTGGGCGGCGGCCTCGCGCTCCGCGCATGCCTCGCGGGTGTTCCTCTCTGTCGACTCCTGGAGCGCGACAGCAGGATCCACGCGGGGGGTACGGAAGGGTGATACGTCCAAAACGTATCTATAATTTTTGCTTACTCCATGCCTTTTTTCTGTGATATTGCTATGATATTTATGCACTTCCATACACTTTTGATCATATTTGGACTAACCTACTAATGGTTGCAAAAGTGCACAATCTTCTTGTTTTACACTTTATTGTGTAGGAATTACTTGGAAATTGACAAAAACGCAAAAGGAGTCGTATTGGAGTAGGACTCTGACTTTCCTGAAATCTGTCTGAGAATGTTTTTTAAAGATGACCACGTTCCGGCCTGAAGACGACGTCAAACGGAAAAAGTCTAGTTGCTAAAGTTGTGGGGAATTTTGAGACCATGCTTCTGGATATAAAATTCTTCCAAATCGGAGTCCGGACGGCCGTGTAAAGCCCGTTTTACTGAGGCCCAAAATCTGATGACGGGAATCCGAGAGTCTATATAAAGAGAGAAACCCTAGGTCACCAAGGGCCACGAATTTTCCTCCTCCCGAGCCGCCGTCTTGGAGGGGAGGACCAGCACCATTGCAGCACCATCCACAAGGAAGAAGGGGGGCCATGGAGCCGCTGCCCCCTAGGGCCGCCGCCGCCGCCTCCGTGGCTGCCGCCGGCCATCTCCTCCTCGCGGGGCTGCGCCTCTCCATCAACACCATCATCAACCTCCTCCTCACCATGTCCATGTGTGAGTAGTCTTCTCCGGGGCCGAGGGCTCGTACGTGTAGCTATGTGGTTATCTCTCTCTCCCATGATGTGATCTTCGTTGTGACCATAGGCTATGTTAATCTAGGGTGATCCCATGATATTTCCCCTTCCTCTATGTATTGGATTGATGTACTCACTTGTCTTTATCTAGTATAATCCCCGAGACCAAGGTGACAGCGGTCTATTGGACATGGATTAGAAAAATATTTTCATGAGTGATTTCCTCTCTTGTGTGTTGATTGAAGATTGAGAGTCTCTTGGTGCTTGTCTTTGACTATCCTTTAGATATGTTGTGGTGATTGTGGAACTCTCTTTGGATGGCCGCGGTGACATTGGGAAATCCTTAGATTGAGAACTACGAACTTTGAGGTGTGCTTTTGTAGCCCTACATAATTCTCGTCCTCTCTTGACCACAGAGGAATGACCTCCGGGTGCGTCTCCATTGCATGTTTTATGGGAAATATCATGTGATTCGATTATGTTAATGTTGTTGGGAGTTGCCTCTAGTGAAAGTATGATCCCTAGGCCTTGTTTCCACCATTGCAATATCATTTGTGCTCACGTTTACCACTTGTTTGCTTGCTGCACTTGTTATTACAGATTTATATTACTTTGTTTTGCCATCCATATCACTTGCCATTTAACATCTCTTCGCCGAACTAGTGCACCTATAACTCTAACAAGTGTATTAGGTGTGTTGGGGACACAAAAGACTTCTTGTATCTTAGTTGCAAGGTTGCTTGAGAGAGACCATCTTCAACCTCTACTTCCCTGAGTTCGATAAACCTTAGGTCATCCACTTGAGGGAAATTGCTGCTGTCCTACAAACCTCTGCGCTTGGAGGCCCAACATAGTCTACAAGAGTAGAAGCGTGTGTAGACATCAAGCTATTTCTGGCGCCTTTGCCGGGGAAGTGAGTGCTTGAAGGTATATCTTTAGATCTTGCAATTAAATCTTTTTGTTTCTTGTTTTTATTTCACTAGTTATGTTTATGGAAAACCGCATTCTTAGTTCGTTGCTTGTGGGAAGACGCCCCACACCTGTGGTGGTTGCTCCTCCTCCTACTGAAATTGTGCCCTATAAAATACCGGCTGGTATTATCGGTTATATTTTGGCTAATCGTTATGCAGGAGACAGACATCCCGATGAACACTTGCTATATCTGTCACAACTATGTTCATTATTTAAGCTTTCAGGTGTATCAAGGGAGTTTGTCATGAGGAAATTGTTCGCCGTATCACTTATAAATAAAGCTTCAGATTGGTATAAGCTTCTCGATAACTCGCACTTGCTTGATTGGCAAGAGCTTATGTCTCTCTTTTATACTAAGTTTTATCCTCTTCATGAAATTCATCGAGACAGAAACTATATCTATAACTTTAGGTCTCGTGACGGAGAGAGCGTAGCTCAAGCTTGGGGGGGACTGAAAACGTTAATGCTAAAATGTCCTAACCATGGGCTCCCCAAAGATGCTTATGTGGAGAGTAAGAGTACCTTTTTGCATGTGGATCATGGTAACAATTCTTTATGTGATGCTTATATTGTTGAGTTTATTCGTGATCCCACTGAAAATTATTATGAGAAGGGAACATATGCTTGTAGATATTTCAATAATATTAAGTTCCCTCTCTTTATGTTGAAGGTTTTGAAGCTGCACTTGTTTTGTCTTCCTATGCTTATTGCTTTGTGCTTCAATGAATTATTCCATTGCAATATTCCTATGCATAGGAAGCATGTTAGGCTTAAATGTATTTGTTATTTGCTTCTTGATGCTCTCTTTTGTTCTTCAACTCTATTCCTACGAGAGCATCATTAAAGTCTTAAGCCAATCTTTATGGCTATAAAGAAAGAGCTCTAAGGAGACAACCCTTGTTATCTTTGCTTTCAGTTTTAGTGGTCTTGATGTTTGTTACTACTGTAGCAACATCATTGTATCTTTATTTTTCAGCTTTGTGCCAAGTTTAGCCTCTGATTGCAAGAAAGTTCAAAAGTTGTGACGTGCTGTCCAGGAAACAGATTCTGTCCTAGGACAGAAAAAAATCGTATAAAATCACCAGATCATCTTTTTGGTCTGAATTTTTTCGACAGCGTGCTCTATACAATTGGCTTTCGGGCGTCTGTTCTGAGTTTTTTATTTGAGTTGCAGAAGTGCCCCGAAAAAATCATTTACTACATGTTGGTCTGTTTTTCACAGATTCTGTCCTGTTTTGTCTTTCCTTCGTTTTGCAAACCTTGAGCTTGCTTTTTCTTTGCAAAAACCTTTTGGCAATCTTGAGAAACAGTAGACCTTCAAGAATATCCTTATTTCCAGCAAGGAAAAATTATTTTATTAAGGGTACTAACCTCGCTAATCAGATTATGATGAGTTATGTATGAAGGGAGTTTTCAAGTGTGCGAGGGAAGATGATAAAAAGATTCAGGAGTGTCAAACGCTCAAGCTTGGGGATGCCCCCGTGCACCCCCAAGAAATATTCAAGAAGACTCAAGCGTCTAAGCTTGGGGATGCCCCCGTGCATCCCCTTCTCCATCAACAATTATCAGTTCGTCTTTCGTTCCACTATATTTTTATCACTTCATGTGTTATGTGCTATGCTTGGAGCGTCTTGCTTTTAGTTTTCCTTTTTAGTTTTCTTTAGCTTTGCTTGCTGTTCATAACGAGTTGGAACTCAGCTTTCTTTGTGTGGGAGAGAAACACGCTCCACTTCAACCTAGAACATAACATAGAATTTTCATGTCTATCCTTGCTGTGTGTGTTCTTTGTCTTTCAATAGCTACTATCATGTTCAGCTCTTAGTTTTCATGCTTATCTTTTTAAAGAGCTTTTGTTTAGTTGGTCACTGGAACTCTCTTTGTTATCATGCTTATCTTGTTAAGAGAGTTGGCTTCTGTTGCACTGGTTGATATGTCTATGATAAAAATGTTATGTGCATAATGGTGCTTAGTAGTTCATGTTTTCTTATGGTTAGTCTCAAATAGCTGGGGGGTTCTTAATGTGTTATTGAAGTACCAACATGATTTGTTTGCCTATGATGTGGTATGGTTTAGTGATATCTTCCTTCAAGAATTTATTTTGATTGACTTGGCGTATGCTCACGCATATTTAAGACTGTAAAGAAAGTCTATCAAGCCTTGATGATCTTTAATTTCTGAGTAGCGATATAACTTCCATGCCTGATTCAATGTTGCTTTGTCGCTCTGCATGATTATGACCGTCATTGCTCTTTTAGTTGGTCGCTCCCAGTCTTTTGCTAACCTTCGCCTGTACTAAGCAGACTGACTGCTTGTGCATCCAAAATCCTTTAAACCAGTTATGTCATATGAGTCCACCATACCTTCCTATACATGGTATTTACCTGCCATTCCTAACGAAGACTTTCATGTACCATCTCGAAATTATTCAAAAAAGCATTTCTATTTTGTGCCTCTGTTTTAGCTCATGAGGAAGTAGTAGTTAATTCATGATCTTTTTAAGTTGGACAAGCTTCACCCCGGGATTGCATGTCTAATGTGCAAACCCATAATACGAGATTGAACTGGCATAGAGTGCGCCCGGCTCATTAAAAAATATACAACAAACAAACCCTCCTTCATGCTTTGTTCATGAGAAATCGGAAAACTTTGGCAGTGATAAACAAAGGAGATTAAGAGGATGTGATCGTCCTCATTCGGGAGACGTTCCTCGAAACTTGTCCAGCTCAAGAAGTAATTGAGTTATCTGCTAGCATTCGTTGACGAAATATGCATATTCTAAAAAATAATTATTACCTCTGTTTTTAAAACCAAGAGCTCTGGTACATGTTTAGTTTTTGTTTCCGACCACGGGTTTTCAACCTTGCCATCAAAAGCCACGGTTCGAGAGTCTCCACCTTCTTTCTTTTAAGCACCAACTATTGAGAGCATGATTGTCATTCTGAGTGTAATGTGCATTGTCCCAAAGTACCATTGTCTTTTGCATGATTATGATATCGTTTATTCTGAAATCATTGTATCTAGTCGTCACTTAAACCTTGGAGGTGCCCCTGCATTTATGTTTTGCTTCACTAAAGGGGGCAAGCGAAATACCACTTTATCATATTTGCACACCATGCTCATTGCAAATCTATTGAGTGTTTCAGTATCATATTGTAAAACTTTCAGTTCTTTGTGATTTTCTCATGAGGCAACTTAATTACTACAGATTCATTGTCTCAGTAAGCACTTGTCATGTGACTGTAAAAAGTTATTATATGGTTAATAGCATGTCACCACAGAAATTATGCTTGTTATCATTTACCTACTCGAGGACGAGCAGGAATTAAGCTTTGCGATGTCGATACGTCCAAAACGTATCTATAATTTCTGCTTACTCCATGCCTTTTTTGTGTGATATTGCTATGATATTTATGCATTTCCATACACTTTTGATCATATTTGGACTAACCTACTAATGGTTGCAAAAGTGCACAATGTTCTTGTTTCACACTTTATTGTGTAGGAATTACTTGGAAATTGACAAAAACGCAAAAGGAGTCGTATTGGAGTAGGACTCTGACTTTCCTGAAATCTGTCTGAGAACGTTTTTTAAAGATGGTCACGTTCCGGCCCGAAGACGACGTCAAACGGAAAAAGTCTAGTTGCGAAAGTTGTGGGGAATTTCGAGGCGATGATTCTGGATATAAAATTTGTCCAAATCGAAGTCCGGACGGCCGAGTAAAGCCCGTTTTACTCAGGCCCAAAATCTGATGACGGGAATCCGAGAGTCTATATAAAGAGAGAAACCCTAGGTCACCAAGGGCCACGAATTTTCCTCCTCCCGAGCCGCCGTCTTGGAGGGGAGGACCAGCACCATTGCAGCACCATCCACAAGGAATAAGGGGGGCCAAGGAGCCACTGCCCCCTAGGGCCGCCGCCGCCACCGCCGCCTCCGTGGCTGCCGCCGGCCATCTCCTCCTCGCGGGGCTGCACCTCTCCATCAACACCATCATCAACCTCCTCCTCACCATGTCCATGTGTGAGTAGTCTTCTCCGGGGCCGAGGGCTCGTACGTGTAGCTATGTGGTTATCTCTCTCTCCCATGATGTGATCTTCGTTGTGATCATAGGCTATGTTAATCTAGGGTGATCCCATGATATTTCCCCTTCCTCTATGTATTGGATTGATGTACTCACTTGTCTTTATCTAGTATAATCCCCGAGACCAAGGTGACAGCGGTCTATTGGACATGGATTAGAAAAATATTTTCATGAGTGATTTCCTCCCTTGTGTGTTGATTGAAGATTGAGAGTCTCTTGGTGCTTATCTTTGACTATCCTTTAGATATGTTGTGGTGATTGTGGAACTCTCTTTGGATGGCCGCGGTGACACTGGGAAATCCTTAGATTGAGAACTACGAACTTTGAGGTGTGCTTTTGTAGCCCTACATAATTCTCGTCCTCTCTTGACCACATAGGAATGACCTCCGGGTGCGTCTCCATTGCATGTTTTATGGGAAATGTCATGTGATCCGATTATGTTAATGTTGTTGGGAGTTGCCTCTAGTGAAAGTATGATCCCTAGGCCTTGTTTCCACCATTGCAATACCATTTGTGCTCACGTTTACCACTTGTTTGCTTGCTGCACTTGTTATTACAGATTTATATTACTTTGTTTTGCCATCCATATCACTTGCCATTTAACATCTCTTCGCCGAACTAGTGCACCTATACATCTAACAAGTGTATTAGGTGTGTTGGGGACACAAGAGACTTCTTGTATCTTAGTTGCAGGGTTGCTTGAGAGAGACCATCTTCAACCTCTACTTCCCTGAGTTCGATAAACCTTAGGTCATCCACTTGAGGGAAATTGATGCTGTCCTACAAACCTCTGCGCTTGGAGGCCCAACATAGTCTACAAGAGTAGAAGCATGTGTAGACATCAGAGGGGCGTCTGGGCCTCCTACCACGAAGCCCGCTGGCACCCGCGAGAGGGAAAGCGGCGCGCTGAAGGGACGTCCAGAGAAAACAAAGAATCAAGAAAGAATCAGCCGTGAAAGAAGAACAAGACGCAAAGAAAGAATGAAGAATACTTACCTAGACACGACTGGCCTAGCCTTGGGCTTCTTCGGCATGTTTGCCGTGGCGGCTGCCTCCTGACGCCTCATGGCGGCAGTCGACAGCCGAAGCTTCTTGGGCGGGGTGTTGGGGAACGTTGCATGGGAAACAAAAATTTTCCTACCGTTCACCAAGATCAATCTAGTAGATGCAACTACGAGGGGAGAGTGTGATCTACGTACCCTTGTAGATCGCTAAGCGGAAGCGTTATGAACGCGGATGATGGAGTCGTACTCGTCGCGATTCAGATCGCCGAAGACCTAGCACCGAAGCAACGGTGCCTCTGCGTTCTTCACACGTACGGCTCGGGGACGTCTCCTCCTTCTTGATCCAGCAAGGGGTGGAGGAGAGGTTGATGGAGAACCGGCAGCACGACGGCGTGGTGGTGATGGTGGAGAAGAACTCCAGCAGGGCTTCGCCTAAGCACCGCGGGAGAAGAAGATGTAACGGGAGAGGGAGGGCAGCACCGAGGCACAAACTGTGTTGGCTGCCCTCCCTTTGCCCCACTATATATAGGGGGGGTGGAGAGGTGAGGGCGCCCTAGGGTTTCCCCCTAGGGGCCGGCGGCCAGGGCAAGGGGAGGGGGCGGCGACCAGGGCAGGGGGGCGGCCAGGCCCTAGGGTTTCCCCCCCTAGGTGCCTTGCCCCCCAAGGCCAAGGGGTGCGGCCAGCCCTAGGGGGTCCCACCCCCTTAGCCGCATGAGGAGAGGGCCCAGGGGGGGCGCACAGCCCCCTGAGGGCTGTGGTGTTCCCCCTTGTGGCCCACTAGGCCCAGAACCACTTCCGGACCCCCCGAAACCCCTTCCGGTACTCCGCCGATTTCCCGATGCTCCCCGGAACACTTCCGGTACTCCGAAACCTTTCATCCTATATATCAATCTTCGTCTCCGGACCATTCCGGAGACCCTCGTCATGTCCGGGATCTCATCCGGGACTCCGAACAACCTTCGGTAACCATACACATTTCTCACTAACAACCCTAGCGTCACCGAACGTTAAGTGTGTAGACCCTGCGGGTTCGGAAACCATGTAGACATGACCGAGACACTCCCAGGTCAATAACCAATAGTGGGATCTGGATACCCATATTGGTTCCTACATGTTTCTCGATGATCTCATCGGATGAACCACGATGTCAAGGATTCAGGCAATCCCGTATACAGTTCCCTTTGTCTCGTCGGTATGTTACTTGCCCGAGATTCGATCGTCGGTATCTCTATACCTAGTTCAATCTCGTTACCGGCAAGTCTCTTTACTCGTTACCGTAATACATAATCCCGTGACCAACTACTTAGTCACTTTGAGCTCATTGAGATGACGTATTACCGAGTGGGCCCGGAGATACCTCTCCGTCATACGGAGTGACAAATCCCAGTCTCGATCTATGTCAACTCAACAGACACCCTCGGAGATACCTGTAGAGTACCTTTATAGTCACCCAGTTACGTTGCGACGTTTGGCACACACAAAGCACTCCTACGGTGTCAGTGAGTTACATGATCTCATGGTCATAGGAACTTATACTTGACATGCAGAAAAATATAGCGATAACTGACACGATCAAAAGCTATGTTAACGTTTGGGTCTCGTCCATCACATCATTCTCCTAATGATGTGATCCCGTTATCAAATGACAACTCATGTCTATGACCTGGAAACCGCGGTCATCTTTGATCAACGAGCTAGTCCTGTAGAGGCTCACTAGGGACACAAAGTCTGTCTATTCATCCACACGTGTATCTGAGTTTCCAATCAATACAATTATAGCATGGATAATAAACGATTATCATGAACAAGGAAATATAATAATAACTTTTTTATTATTGCCTCTAGGGCATATTTCCAACAGTCTCCCACTTGCACTAGAGTCAATAATCTAGCATTACAAGGTAATGAATCTAACACCCATAGAGTCTTGGTGTTGATCATGCTTAGCCCGTGGAAGAGGCTTAGTCAACGGATCTGCAACATTCAAATCCGTGTGTACTTTGCAAATGTTTATGTCCTCCTCCTTGACCGAATCGCGGATGGAATTGAAGCGTCGCTTTATGTGTCTGGTCCTCTTGTGAAACCTTGGTTCCTTGGCTAGAGCAATGGCACCAGTGTTGTCACAGAACAGAGTCATTGGGTTCAGTGCACTAGGCACAACTCCAAGATCTGTCATGAACTCCTTCATCCAGACACCTTCCTTCGCCGCCTCCGAGGCAGCTATATACTCCGCTTCACATGTAGAATCAGCTACCACGCTCTGCTTGGAACTGCACCAGCTTACCGCTCCCCCGTTGAGAATATATACGTATCCGGTTTGTGACTTAGAGTCATCCGGATCTGTGTCAAAGCTTGCATTGACGTAACCCTTTACGACGAGCTCTTGATCACCTCCATAAACGAGAAACATATCCTTAGTCCTTTTCAGGTACTTTAGGATATTCTTGACCGCTGTCCAGTGATCCATACCAGGATTACTCTGAAACCTTCCGGCCATACTTATGGCAAGGCTGACATCTGGTCTTGTGCACAGCATTGCATACATGATAGAGCCTATGGCTGAAGCATAGGGGACGACACTCATCTTTTCTCTGTCATCCGCAGTCACTGGGCATTGAGTCTTACTCAACTTCGTACCTTGCAATACCGGCAAGAACCCCTTCTTGGATTGATCCATTTTGAACTTCTTCAAAACTTTATCAAGGTATGTGCTTTGTGAAAGTCCTATCAAGCGTCTTGATCTATCTCTATAGATCTTGATGCCCAATATGAAAGCAGCTTCACCGAGATCTTTCATCGAAAAACTCTTGTTCAAATACCCCTTCACGCTATCCAAAAATTCTATATTGTTTCCAATCAGCAATATGTCATCTACATATAATATTAGAAACGCTATAGAGCTCCCACTCACTTTCTTGTAAATACAAGCTTCATTGTAAACTTGTATAAACCCAAACGCTTTGATCACCTCATCAAAGCGAAGATTCCAACTCCGAGATGCTTGCACCAGCCCATAAATGGAACGCTGGAGCTTGCATACTTTGTCAGCATTCTCTGGATCGACAAAACCCTCTGGTTGCATCATATACAACTCTTCCTTAAGAAAACCGTTAAGGAACGCTGTTTTGACATCCATCTGCCAAATTTCATAATCGAAATATGCAGCTATTGCTAACATGATTCGGACGGATTTAAGCATCGCTACGGGTGAGAAAGTCTCATCGTAGTCAATCCCTTGAACTTGTGAAAAACCCTTTGCCACAAGTCGAGCTTTATACACGGTGACATTACCGTCAGCGTCCGTCTTCCTCTTAAAAATCCATTTATTCTGAATGGCCTTCCGCCCTTCAGGTAATACTTCCAAAGTCCATACTTTGTTTTCATACATGGATCCCATCTCGGATTTCATGGCCTCTAACCATTTGTCGGAATCCGGGCCCACCATCGCTTCTCCATAGCTCGTAGGTTCACCGTTGTCTAACAACATGACCTCCAAGACAGGGTTACCATACCACTCAGGTGCAGTGCGTACCCTTGTCGACCTACGAGGTTCGGTAGTAACTTGATCAGAAGATCCTTGATCATCATCATTGGCTTCCTCTTCAACCTCTGCAGGCTCCACAAAAACATCTTTCTGCGTTGCGCTACTCTCTGGTTGAAGCAGAGGTTCAATAACCTCATCAAGTTCTACCTTCCTCCCACTCAATTCTTTCGAGAGAAACTCTTTCTCGAGAAAGGACCCGTTCTTAGCGACAAACACTTTGCCCTCGGATCTGAGATAGAAGGTGTACCCAACAGTTTCTTTTGGGTATCCTATGAAGACACATTTGTCCGCTTTGGGTTCGAGCTTTTCTGGCTGAAGCCTTTTGACATAAGCATCGCAACCCCAAACCTTGAGAAAAGACAACTTAGGTTTCTTACCAAACCACAGTTCATACGGTGTTGTCTCAACGGACTTAGATGGAGCCCTATTTAAAGTGAATGCAGCTGTCTCTAACGCATATCCCCAAAACGATAGTGGCAAATCGGCAAGAGACATCATAGAACGTACCATATCTAATAGGGTTCGATTACGACGTTCGGACACACCATTACGCTGTGGTGTTCCAGGTGGCGTCAACTGTGAAACAATTCCACATTTTCTTAAGTGATCACCAAACGCATAACTCAGATATTCTCCCCCTCGATCAGATCGTAGGAACTTGATCTTCTTGTTACGATGATTTTCAACTTCACTCTGAAATTGCTTGAACTTTTCAAAAGTTTCAGACTTATGCTTCATCAAGTAAATATACCCATATCTACTTAAGTCGTCAGTGAAGGTGAGAAAATAACGATATCCACCGCGCGCCGTTACACTCATCGGACCGCACACATCAGTATGTATGATTTCCAATAAGTCATTTGCCCGTTCCATTGTCCCTGAAAACGGGGTCCTTGTCATCTTGCCCATGAGGCACGGCTCGCACGTGTCAAGTGATTCAAAATCAAGAGACTCCAAAAGTCCATCAGCATGGAGCTTCCTCATGCGTTTCACGCCGATATGACCCAGACGGCAGTGCCACAAGAAAGTGGTATTATCATTATCAACTCTACATCTTTTGGCATCAATGTTATGAACATGTGTATCATCACTATCGAGATTCAATAAACCCCTAACTTCGGGTGCATGACCATAAAAGATATTACTCATATAAATAGAACAACCATTATTCTCTGACTTAAATGAGTAACCGTCTCGCAATAAACAAGATCCAGATATAATGTTCATGCTTAACGCAGGCACTAAATAACAATTATTCAGGTTCATAACTAATCCCGATGGTAATCGAAGAGCGAGCGTGCCGACGGCGATCACATCAACCTTGGAACCATTTCCCACGTGCATCGTCACTTCGTCCTTCGCCAGCCTCCGTTTATTCCGCAGTTCCTGTTTAGAGTTGCAAATGTGAGCAACCGAACCGGTATCAAATACCCAGGCACTACAACGAGAGTTGGTAAGGTACACATCAATAACATGTATATCACATATACCTTTGTTGTTGTTGGCCCCCTTCTTGTCCGCCAGATACTTGGGGCAGTTCCGCTTCCAGTGGCCATTCCCCTTGCAATAGAAACACTCAGTCTCTGGCTTGGGCCCAGCCTTGGGTTTCTTCACTGGATTAGCAACTGCTTTGCCACCCTTCTTAGAGTTACCCTTCTTGCCCTTGCCATTCTTCTTGAAACTGGTGGTCTTATTGACCATCAACACTTGATACTCCTTCTGGATGTCTGCCTCAGCGACTTTCAGCATCGAAAACAGCTCGGCGATGGTCTTGTTCATCCCTTGCATGTTATACTGCTGCACGAAGCTCTTGTAGCTTGGATGGAGTGACTGGAGAATTCTGTCAATGATAGCCTCATCCGGGAACACAAGTCCCAGATCAGCTATGCGGGTATAGTACCCAGACATCTTCAGCAAGTGCTCACTGACAGACGAATTCTCCTCCATCTTGCAAGCGAAGAATTCATCGGTGGTCTCATACCTCTCGATCTTAGCATTCTTCTCAAAGATGAACTTCAACTCCGTGTACATCTCATATGCACCATGACGTTCAAAACGCCTTTGAAGTCCTCCTTCCAAGCCGTACAACATGGCACACTGTACTATCGAATAGTCATCCGAACGCGTCTGCCAGACGTTCATATCGTCCGCAGAGGCTCCAGGAGCGGGGGGTTGACCTAGCGGTGCATTTAGGACATAAACCTTTTGGGCAGCTGTGAGGATGATCCTCAGATTGCGGAGCCAGTCCACAAAGTTGCTCCCGTCATCTTTCAGTTTAGCTTTCTCTAGGAACGCATTAAAATTCAGGGGAGCTACTGCGCGAGCCATCTACAACCAAAATTTGCAAAGACATTTTAGACTATTGTTCATGATAAGTGAGTTATTACCTAATCAAATTAATTATAACTCCCACTCAAATTGACATCCCTCCGGTCATTCGAGCGTGACATGATCCAAATTCACCAACCCAAGTCCGATCATCACGTGAGATGAGGTGGTGTTAATGGTGAACATCAACATGTTGATCACATCTACTATATGACTCATGCTCGACCTTTCGGTCCTCCGTGTTCCGAGGCCATGTCTGTACATGCTAGGCTCGTCAAGTCTAACCCGAGTGTTCTGCATGTGCAAAACTGGCTTGCACCCGTTGTATGCGAACGTAGAGTCTATCACACCCGATCATCACGTGGTGCTTCGAAACGACGAACCTTCGCAACGGCGCACACTCGGGGGGAACACAATTTTATCTTGAAATTTTAGTGAAGGATCATCTTATAATGCTACCGTCGTCCTAAGCAAAATAAGATGCATAAAAGGATTAACATCACATGCAAATCATAAGTGACATGATATGGCCATCAACTCGTGCTTTTGATCTCCATCTCCAAAGCACCGGCATGATCTCCATCGTCACCGGCGCCACACCATGATCTCCATCATCATGATCTCCATCATCGTGTTGCCATCGGGGTTGTCGTGCGCCCACCATGCTCTTACTACTATTGCTACCGTTTAGCGATAAAGTAAAGGATTACAAAGCGCTTAATGATTGACACGCAGGTCATACAAAAATTAAAGACAACCCTATGGCTCCTGCCGGTTGCCGTATGCATCGACATGCAAGTCGATATTAACTATTACAACATGATCATCTCATACATCAAATATAATTCATCATGTCATTGGCCATATCATATCACATGCATACCCTGCAAAAACAAGTTAGACGTCCTCTAATTTGTTGTTGCATGTTTTACGTGGCTGCTATGGGTATCTAGCAAGAACGTTTCTTACCTACGCAAAACCACAACGGTGATATTCAAGTTGCTATTTAACCTTCTACAAGGACCGCCTTGTTCTATTCCGATTCAACTAAGATAGGAGAGACAGGCACCCGCCAGCCATCTTATGCAACAAAAGTCACATGTCTGTCGATGGAACCGGTCTCATGTACGTGGACATGTAAAGTTGGTCCGGGCCGCTTCATCCTATAATACCGCTGAATCAAGAAAGACTAAGGAGGGCAGCAATTTAAACATCAACGCCACAAACCCTTTTGTGTTCTACTCGAGAAAGCATCTACGCAAGATCCTAGCTCTGATACCACTGTTGGGGAACGTTGCATGGGAAACAAAAATTTTTTCCTACCGTTCACCAAGATCAATCTAGTAGATGCAACTACGAGGGGAGAGTGTGATCTACGTACCCTTGTAGATCGCTAAGCGGAAGCGTTATGAACGCGGATGATGGAGTCGTACTCGTCGCGATTCAGATCGCCGAAGACCTAGCACCGAAGCAACGGTGCCTCCGCGTTCTTCACACGTACGGCTCGGGGACGTCTCCTCCTTCTTGATCCAGCAAGGGGTGGAGGAGAGGTTGATGGAGAATCGGCAGCACGACGGCGTGGTGGTGATGGTGGAGAAGATCTCCAGCAGGGCTTCGCCTAAGCACCGCGGGAGAAGAAGATGTAACGGGAGAGGGAGGGCAGCACCGAGGCACAAACTGTGTTAGCTGCCCTCCCTTTGCCCCACTATATATAGGGGGGGTGGAGAGGTGAGGGCGCCCTAGGGTTTCCCCCTAGGGGCCGGCGGCCAGGGCAAGGGGAGGGGGCGGCGGCCAGGGCAGGGGGGCGCGGCCAGGCCCTAGGGTTTCCCCCCCTAGGTGCCTTGCCCCCCAAGGCCAAGGGGTGCGGCCAGCCCTAGGGGGTCCCACCCCCTTAGCCGCATGAGGAGAGGGCCCAAGGGGGGCGCACAGCCCCCTGAGGGCTGTGGTGTTCCCCCTTGTGGCCCACTAGGCCCAGAACCACTTCCGGACCCTCCGAAACCCCTTCCGGTACTCCGCCGATTTCCCGATGCTCCCCGGAACACTTCCGGTACTCCGAAACCTTTCATCCTATATATCAATCTTCGTCTCCGGACCATTCCGGAGACCCTCGTCATGTCCGGGATCTCATCCGGGACTCCGAACAACCTTCGGTAACCATATACTTTTCTCACTAACAACCCTAGCGTCACCGAACGTTAAGTGTGTAGACCCTGCGGGTTCGGAAACCATGTAGACATGACCGAGACACTCCCAGGTCAATAACCAATAGCGGGATCTGGATACCCATATTGGTTCCTACATGTTTCTCGATGATCTCATCGGATGAACCACGATGTCAAGGATTCAGGCAATCCCGTATACAGTTCCCTTTGTCTCGTCGGTATGTTGCTTGCCCGAGATTCGATCGTCGGTATCTCTATACCTAGTTCAATCTCGTTACCGGCAAGTCTCTTTACTCGTTACCGTAATACATAATCCCGTGACCAACCACTTAGTCACTTTGAGCTCATTGAGATGACGTATTACCGAGTGGGCCCGGAGATACCTCTCCGTCATACGGAGTGACAAATCCCAGTCTCGATCCATGTCAACTCAACAGACACCCTCGGAGATACCTGTAGAGCACCTTTATAGTCACCCAGTTACGTTGTGACGTTTGGTACACACAAAGCACTCCTACGGTGTCAGTGAGTTACATGATCTCATGGTCATAGGAACTTATACTTGACATGCAGAAAAACTATAGCGATAACTGACACGATCAAAAGCTATGTTAACGTTTGGGTCTCGTCCATCACATCATTCTCCTAATGATGTGATCCCGTTATCAAATGACAACTCATGTCTATGACCTGGAAACCGCGGTCATCTTTGATCAACGAGCTAGTCCTGTAGAGGCTCACTAGGGACACAAAATCTGTCTATTCATCCACACGTGTATCTGAGTTTCCAATCAATACAGTTATAGCATGGATAATAAACGATTATCATGAACAAGGAAATATAATAATAACTCTTTTATTATTGCCTCTAGGGCATATTTCCAACACGGGGCACCAGTCGGCCCTGACGTGGACCGCCATTTCTCGCCGCCGGCTGTGCCAGACGGCCCCGCCTGCTGGCTGGCGCGGACGGGTGCCTCCTCCATCTCCTCGTCGTCGTCCGGCCAGTTCTCAAGGCCGCCTTCTGGCTGGGCACCCGACGGCTGGTCCCCGCCGCCTGTCACCTCCTCCTCCTCCATGGCAGCGGCGGCCCCAAGACTGGGGTCGCTCGTATCGCTCTGGGAGCGATCCGGCTCGAGGGGGCGGCCCAGTTGGTTGGAGCCCGGCGCCGGCTGGCCTCGGAAGATCTGAGCCGGGTGTCAGCACCAGACGGCTACGGCAGCCGGACAAAGAAGAATGAAAATAGAAGGACGAAAACTTACTGCGGGCGGATGGTTGTTGCGGCTGTACGGAGCCTTGTTGAAGGCCCAGCCGGCGTCGGAGACCTGGCAGCTGGAGATGTGGTTCACCAGCCGGGCCAGTTCCCCGTGCGGCAGGGGCTTGGTGCAGGTCCGGCTAGGGTCTCGGCGCCCGCTCATATCACAGATGAGGTGGGGTCGGCGCTGCAGCGGCAGCACCCGGCACTCGGCGAACGTCAGCAGCAGATCTGCAAACTCCAGGCCTTCGTCATCTCTCAGCTTCCGGAGACGACGCACGGAGACGGAGGCGCCTTCCGTCAGGGCGATGGGCCGGGTCCTCCAGGAATCCCGAGGCTCAGCAGGCGTCCCCGGCGCCCACTCCGGCAGGTAGATGAAATCTTCCTCAGGGTCGACGTTGGAGACGTAAAAATACGTCTTCTGCCACTGCTTCACCGATCCAATGAGTTTCGGCGCCGGGAAGAAGTTTCTCGCCCCGGTGCGCTTCACGGCGATGCATCCTCCGCACTGAGCGGCCACGCTCTGGACGGCACTGCCCAACTTCACATAGAAGAGCTCCGTCCAGAGCTCCGCGGTGGGGAGGATGCCAAGATGGACCTCACAGAGGACGATGAAGGAAGAAATGGTGGTTATCGTGTTCGGCGTGAGGTGGTGCGGTTGGATGTGGAAGAAGTCGAGGAACGAGCGGAAGAAGCCGCTCGCCGGCAGGCCAAACCCGCACGAAAAGTGCGAGCGGAAGACGACCCGCTCGCCTTGTTGCGGGGCCGATCTGATTTCCGCCGCCGGTGCCAGGCGCACGGCGACCCTGTCGGCCGGCGGCAGCTTCCGCGACCGCCGAAGAACGTCCACTTGCTCTTGCACGACCTCACTGCCGTCCCATTGGCCGTGGTGTCGGGTAGGCGCTGGAGCAGCCATGGCTCGGGCAGTGGTTCGCTATGACTGCGGCAAGGAGAAGCGAGAAAGAAGATGAAGGACGGGGGAGAGTGAGCGCGAGAGCAGCGCCAGCCCTCTCCCCCGGCCTATATATAGGCCCCGGCGACGAAGGCGAGGGGGCGGGCGTGGGCTTAACCACCCCACGTCCTGCACGACCCCCGATTTTCTCGCGCCTAATCCGCACGCATTAAATGCGCGTGGGAGGGTAATCGATTACCCCTGCCACTGTGGATCCACGCGGGGTCCGAGGCCCTTAGTGGCGGGCCCGGCCCACTGTTATGTCCTGTCACGCGCGTGGGCTGGCAGGCCGATGCGACAGGGCGGTGACGCATGGATGCTGCCAACGGTCCGCGGGTCTGTTCGACTGCCCGCTGACCAGGCGGCGCCTTCCCGCCGAAGATTCCGAGATGGCGATACGGCTGCCAGAGGCCGGCTCCTGCAGCGCGGAGCCGGCCAGCGGCAGACGGACTCCTTAAGCAGACAAGAGATAGACGATAAGCAAGCCTGAGGGGAGAAGCTGCTGGAACCCCTCAGCATCTCCAGTGTCCGCGTCGGAGTTCCACCAGCTTCGGGGACTACTGTCGGAGATATTGACCATTGTTACCCTCAGCGCCTACCCTTGGTATTTTAAGACAAATAATAGCCGCTTGGTCTACCGCGGCCGTTTGCTCCTCGAGTCATCTCCTAGGGTGGCCTACCCTAGGAGCCGGCTGCCAGCAGGCAGCAGGGACCCAACAGGCGGCAACACCAAGCACCACCAGCCAGCAGACGGCCCCGCACTCCACCCTCAGGGAACATGCTGAGGTGGGTCCCGGCTTGGCGGGAGGCATGGCTACAGGTGAACATGTCCTTAGAAGATCTATAAGGACGTGGCTATAGTGACCATGTACTTTGGGAATATCTCCTAAGCGGCGGGACGCTGTAGCCGCGAAGCTCGTGACCAAGCAGTGGTCAGAGGAGGCCACGATCCCACTACCCACAAACGGCGGGGCCAGCAGGCGGCTGGCCCCCTCGGTCAATGAGCAAGCTCAAGAACAAACCGCCTCTGGCAGGCGGTCGGGGGAGACGGCCGTCTGGTAGCAGACGGCACACCCCATCCTAGAAGTCCGAGCCTTATCAAGATGACGGGACGGGACGAGGCAGCAGCGTACGGCGAGGGACGATGGCACTGTGGCCATCTCCTCCCCAACGAGGCTGTCGTCAGCAAAAGCACCCCCACAATGAAAGGCAATCACGAGGGGCCCATAGGCGGCGGGCCCCAGCAGACAGGCGGCGAGGCCGGCACCAGAAGACATTGACGGCTGGGGGCCATGACGTCGAAGTTACCATTGTACCCCGGGGGGTAGGCCTATATAAACCCCCCGGGGTCCTCCATGTTGAGGGCTGGAGAGTTGGCTATTAGAAGTTCACAGGACAAGAACCCTAGATAGGAGGGAGAGGAGGTGAGCTAGCCTTGTTCATCTTCTTCCCTTAGACATCACAGCTCAAGGAGCAATCCTGTAGCTACTCTAGTGCTATCAGTGACGACGCGAAGTCCCCGCAGAGCAGGACTAGAGGTGTTATCTCCCCGGAGAGCCCCGAACCTGGGTAAGATTCGTAGGCGTCCTAAGTATCGCCTTATCCCGCTTCCTGAGCCCCGCGACGTTCTTTTGACCCCATGCATGATAAGACATCCTTTGGCATATGTCGTCCCAAAACCCCGACAAGGAGGTTGAAGAGCAACCAGATGCTGTTGTCGGTAAGTTCTTGGTTAAGTCATTTACCGCAATAGTTCTTTTCGATACTGGTGCATCGCATTCATACATTTCAAGGGGATTCGTAAATAGACATAATTTGGCCACCCAAGTCCTTAAGACCCCCATTTTAGTAAGCTCTCCAGGAGCGGAGTATATGGCACATCAAGGATGTTTTCAAACGCCATTAGTCATTGGACGCCATGTTTTCCCCTCAGACCTTATAGTTTTGGAGTCACAAGGATTGGATGTGATACTAGGTATGGATTGGCTATCGATGTATGGAGGGAACATCGATTGTGCCAGTAAGTCTATTTTTCTTACCACCCCGGAGGGAAAAAGGATCAAGTATGTATCTAGGCATTCGCCTACAAGGACACAAGTACATTCTCTCACGGGAGTTGTTCAGGAGGAAGTGCATGTAGTAAAGGATTACCCGGATGTTTTTCCACAGGAGCTACCTGGCATGCCACCGGATAGGGATATTGAGTTTTTGATAGAGTTATTGCCTGGCACCGGACCAATATCAAAGATACCATACCGGATGCCATCAAATGATCTGGAGGAGATCAAGAAGCAGATTAAGGAGTTACTGGAGAAAGGATTTATCCGCCGGAGTTCATCACCTTGGGGAGCCCCAGTGCTTTTGGTCGAGAAGAAGGATGGATCATTAAGAATGGTCGTTGATTATCGAGCCCTGAATGAGGTGACTATTAAGAATAAGTACCCACTGCCGATGATCAATGATTTGTTCGACCAACTCCAGGGAGTGAAAGTATTCTCTAAGATCAATCTACGATCTGGATACCACCAGTTGAAGATCCGAGAGAAGGATATACCTAAGACAGCCTTCACCACAAGGTATGGGCTATACGAGTATACGGTTATGTCATTTGGATTAACTAACGCCCCTGCCTATTTCATGAGTATGATGAATAAGGTGTTCATGGAGTTCTTGGACAAGTTTGTCGTGGTATTCATTGATGATATTTTGGTGTACTCGAAGAATGAAGAGGAACACGCGGAGCATTTGCGTTTGGTACTGGAGAAGCTCACAGAACATCAGTTGTATGCCAAGTTTAGCAAATGCGAGTTTTGGTTGAAAGAAGTTGGATTCTTAGGGCATGTTATATCACGAGAAGGTATAGCAGTGGACCCCGTCAAAGTGCAGGCAATCACTGAGTGGTTGGCGCCCACTTCAGTTGGAGAGATCCGCAGTTTTCTTGGACTCGCGGGATATTACCGGAGATTCATAGAAAACTTCTCCAAGATTGCAAAGCCAATGACGACATTGTTGAAGAAGGAGACAAAGTTTCAATGGACTGAAGAGTGCGAAGAAAGTTTCCAGGAGTTGAAGAAACGGTTGACGACAGCCCCAGTGCTGATTTTGCCAGATATACGCAAGGAGTTCCAAGTGTACTGTGATGCCTCACTCTTAGGACTTGGAGGAGTACTCATGCAGGATGGAAGAGTTGTTTCTTATGCATCCCGTCAACTACGACCGCACGAGTTGAATTATGTGACGTATGATTTGGAGTTAGCAGCTGTAGTGCATGCACTCAAAACTTGGAGACATTTCCTTATTGGAAATCATTGTGATGTGTACACGGATCACAAGAGTTTGAAGTACATTTTCACTCAGAAGGAGCTGAACCTCAGACAAAGGAGATGGTTGGAGCTTATAAAGGATTATGATATGAAGCTGCACTATCACCCAGGAAAGGCCAATGTCGTTGCAGACGCTTTGAGCCGGGAGAGCTATGCAAATACCCTAGTAAAGGGGGGACTGCCACAGGAGTTAGCACAAGATCTGAGGGAGCTTCGTTTGGAGATAGTTCCTAGAGGTTTTGTGGCAACATTGGAGGTTCAGTCAACATTGCTAGGAAAGATACGCGAAGCCTAGAAGGAGGACAAAGAGATTGCCGAAATAAAGGAGAGGATGAGTGAAGGAAAATCCAAGGGATTTCGTGAGGATGAACACGACGCCTTGTGGTTTGAGGATCGAATCTATGTGCCCAACGACCCGGAGATCAGGAAGTTGATACTGCAGGAGGCACATGATTCGCCATACTCGATACACCCCGGAAACACCAAGATGTATTTTGATTTGAAGGAGCGTTTCTGGTGGACGGGAATGAAGAAGGATATTGCCGAGTATGTAGCTATATGTGATGTATGCCAGAGAGTAAAGACGGAGCATCAGAAGCCAGCAGGATTGCTACAGCCTATGCCGATACCCGAATGGAAGTGGGAGAAGCTTCACATGGACTTTATCACCGGATTGCCCAGGACCAAATCTGGATATGACTCAATCTGGGTAGTAGTGGATCGCTTGACCAAGGTAGCTCACTTTATCCCCGTGAAAACCACGTATACCAGTGCGAAGTTGGCCAAGATATACATGACCAGGATCGTATGTCTGCACGGAGTTCCGAGGACCATTGTATCAGATAGAGGAACACAGTTCACCTCAAAGTTTTGGCATCAGCTACACCAAACTTTGGGAACGAGGCTGGAATTCAGTATAGCTTTTCATCCGCAGACCGACGGACAGACCGAGAGAGTCAATCAGATTCTGGAGGACATTTTGCAAGCCTGTGCGCTAGATTATGGATCTAGTTGGGATGACAATTTACCCTACGCGGAGTTCTCGTACAACAACAGTTACCAGGCCAGTTTGAAGATGGCACTGTTCGAAGCGTTGTACGGAAGGAGATGCCGAACGCCATTGATGTGGGATGAAGTTGGAGACCGTCGGCTATTTGGACCAGATCTGATCAAAGAGTCAGAAGAGAAGGTTAAGCTGATTCAGGATAGACTGAAGATAGCTCAGTCCAGGCAGAAGAGTTATGCAGACTCGAAGCGCAAGGAAATAGCCTATGAAATCAGAGACAGAGCGTACCTGAGAGTATCGCCTCTGCGAGGAGTTAAACGTTTCGGAGTGAAGGTAAAGCTAGCCCCGAGATTTGTGGGACCTTACCGTGTTTTAGAACGCATGGGAGAGATTGCCTATAAGTTGGAGTTACCCGAAGGATTGTCAGGAGTGCACGATGTGTTTCACGTTTCGCAGCTTAAGAAGTGCCATGCGGAGATGGTTGATATTCCGCTAAGAGACACAGTACCCTTGGAAGCAATTCAGTTGGATAGTGATCTGACTTACGAGGAGAAGCCTGTCAGGATTCTCGAATTTTCGAGCAGAGTCACCCGCAGTAAGGCATCAAGTTTTGCAAAGTTCAATGGAGTCACCACACCAGGGAAGAAGCCACCTAGGAACGAGAAGATGATCTACGCAAGGACCACCCACACCTGTTCTCTAGCCAAGCCGAATCTCGAGGGCGAGATTCATTCTAAGGGGGGTAGGTTTGTAACATCCCAAATTTTCAATTTGGAATGTTATACATAGATCATACTGCATTCATATTTCTTTGCATTTTGTGCGTGGCGATCCTTGAAAATTCTAAGCAACTCAAGGACCTACGGAGAGAGTTGGGAATTCTACCGTTTTCGTATTTGAGTTTACTCGAATACCGATACAAGGATAACATATGAGCGGAGATAATATGACTTCTCCAAAATAACAGAAATATTGGAGGAAAAATGTTAAAATCACTTTTTGTATTTTTTTTGGATTTATTTGTGATTTTATTTAAATAGGAAAAATACACGTTTTTCAAAATTGCATTTAGGTCCGGGAAAAATGTTCACTTTGTCCTAAATTCTATTAGAGGACAGTGAAAATTTATTTCAGGATTTTTGGAGTCCGTTTAGTATTTCTTTCGTTAGTTTTCGTACGTCGGGACTCGTTTTTTTTTTTAAAAAGGGGGGCGCCTTTGGGCCGTACCCGACTAGGACTCTCCTAGCCAGGCCTTTAAAGCCCGAGGCCCGACCGCCACCAACCCCCTCGCCCCTCCTCGTCCCGAAACCCTAGCCCGACCCCGCCGCCGCCGCCGTCTCCACCGCCGCCGCGCGCGCCCGTCGCCCGCGCCAGCCGCCGCCGCCCGCGCCAGCCGCCGCCGCCCGCGCCAGCCCCGCCGCCCGCCGACCCCGCCGTCGCACGCCTCCCCGTCCCGCGGTAGCCGCCAGAGCCGCCGCCGCCGGTAGCCGCCAAAGCCGCCGTCACCGGAGTTCGTCGAGGTAGCCGCCATTTTTTTAACCGATCGGTTCTTTTTCGTAAAACCCTAGATCTGTTTTTTTCAGATCGGTTCGATTTTCTTTTTTATGGTTTAGCTGTTTAGCGAGCGTTCACCTGTTCGTTCGTTTTAACGAACGAATTTGTAGTTTAGTTTCAGTTAACGAACATTCATTCGTTAATATGTTCGTCAGTTTTCTTTTTCGGGGTATTTATCCGCGATTATTTCGGTCGCGATTTCTGCCTTGATCTTGTTTTTCGTTTTTCTTTTCGCTCAAGAGTCGGAATCACGTGATTCAAAATCCCAGATCTTCGTCTCGATGCCCTCTTTCCATTTAACCAACTTGAACAAAGTTTTTCCACTGTAAAAGTTGGCCCTAGATCAATCTAGTAGACGAAACTCGTTTCTTTCGCAGTTTGAGTTTCTTTGCTTCGTTCGATTTGATTCTTTTTGCAAACCGGAGTTCTTAAGTTGAACTTTCTGGTTAGATCTTATTGTTTGGAGTTTTGTTTGTGCATCATTTCTTGATTGCTTATGTATGCTATTGTTTGCTTGCGATAGAATACCCGGACTGTGAAGCGTGCTACTACGAGTCTCTAGGTTTTGCGAATCATCAGCAATGCAAGTAACACTTTGATCATACCCCCCCCCCCAATTTTTATGCATTAGATCAAACCCTCACACACTGCATGAGTAGGATCTCTTAACTTGTGGGACTGGGAAGTAGATTGAGGTAGAACCTATTACCTGCATTATTTTCAAACCCTTGGGAGTTACTTCTACGCTATGCTTAGGTTATCATGCTATGCTCGTAGACGTGGTTTGGGTTTGAGTGAAATACATGACAGATGTGAGTTGTTAATTAATGGTTAAACTTAAGGTGGCAACTTGAATACACATCTGGGTGGATTGGTTGCAGGGCACCTGGAGAATCCAGTGTTGTCCTAGGAAATCCCGAGGTTCTGTGTGATTGTCCTATGGAATGCCACCCAGGCTCAAAAGGATCATAAAAATATTCATGCTAGAAACTTCCGTGTGCAGCCACAATGCCATTATGGGCTCTGGCATAGTATGAGTAAGTTGTGTGAGCTCTTTCAGTGGTGGACTAGCAGATGTAGGGGAAAGTAGGTGTACCGGTCCACCCGGGGTAAAGAGTAAATGCTTCTGAAAGACTGTGTCTCGGTCATCCGTTTCTCAAACACCATGCAGTGCGAGAAAATCCAACGGAGGAGATCGAGTCTCGTGGGGAAAGTGCACAAACCTCTGCAGAGTGTACAAACTGATCATGATTAGCTGTGTCCCCGGTTATGGACAATCTTGAGTATCTGGTACTTGAATTATTGGTTGATCTCATCACTCTAAAGTAAATTTGTTGGGTTAATGATTACTTTTAATTGGGATTAAGTTGGAGGTACCTTCTCAATGATGTTTCAACTACCATGATAGTTAAAATAAAATTTATTCCTTTGTTGTAGGGAAAATTTGGCTGTACGGAAAAAACTTTAACCTTAGAGCCTCCACCAGCCAAATATGCATATAGTGTTAGCCTTTATTCTGTTACTTTCATTCTTCTGTGTTATCTTGCCAGCATATTCCATGTGCTGACCCGTTTCGGGCTGCAACATGTTACGTTGCAGACTTTTCAGACGAGGAGTAAGACGTCCTAGGTCGTTTTTCATGCACTCAGCTATGCCGTTGGAGTTGATGGACTCACTTATCTTCCAAGCCTTCCGTTGTTATTTTGTTAGATGGCCTTAAGCCATAGACTTTTGTAATAAGTTCTCTTTGGAGACACTCGATGTAATAAGTGTGTGATTGCCACTATGTTATAAATCCTCCAAGTACTGTGTGTGTCAGCATTACCGATCCAGGGATGACACAGAACACAGAGACTTTGGTCCATTTGGATCGTGGTCGCTACAAGCCTACCATGTATCTATCATAAACTCTCATCTCTTGCACTTACATTATTTACCATCCGCCTCTCGTTTTCATCTCCCCCACTTCTAAAACGTTTTCAGGAAAACGCAAAAATATTTGCCTTTTTATTCGCCTTCTTTCCGTTTTGCCTTATGTCTTACTTGGTTTGTTTGCTCGTTTGCTTGGCATAATTTTGTTTATTGGAATTCATAAGTAAAGTGTTATGGATCCTCATCCACTTGCTAATCTTGTTAAAAGATCCAATATGATGAACCAATTGCTAGTGAGTTGAGTGCACTAGATTATCTTTATGAAGTTTTGCTTGAAATTCGTGAATCTGGAAATTGTGATGAAGTGTTAAAATAAATTTATAAAGTGATTCACAATAGCTCCTTGAATGAAAAGCATGATTGCAATGATGTTATTTTAAATTCTATGAATGTCAATTGTGCTAATGATATGCAAAACCCCAAGCTTGGGGATGCTAATTTTGTCATGCCCACTACTTGTTGTAATGATCATGATTGGGGTGATTATTCTTATGATCTTGAAAATCTATTTAAGCGCCATGATGAATATGAGATTGATAATAGTGTTTGCAATAATATTGAAGGTGGGTTTGAAAGAGTTTTAACTTTAGCTAATAATGAGCCACCACTTTGGATATTGATCAATCTTATGAAATTTTTGATAAAAGTGGGCTTGGAGAAATCATGACTTTATTTGATGGTACTCCCATATTTTGGAAGAGTGTCAACTTTGCACGCTTATGGAACCACTAGAGATTATTTTATGTGATAGCTATATTTTCGAATTTGAATATGATCATACATGCAATTATTATGAGAGAGTGAAACATGGTTGTAGAAATATTCATGTTACTAAATTACCTCTTGTCATGCTGAGATTGCTATTGTTTCTTTCTTTTTCCTTGCATATGCTAGATATTTCTTGCATTGATAATTTGTTTTCTTGTAAAATTCCTATTCATAGGAAGTATATTAGACTTAGATGTGTTTCACACATGTTTTAGGATGCTCTCTTTGTGCTTCAATTCTTGTCTTTCATGCGAGCATCATTAAAGTTATCAATGCCTAGCTAAAAGGCTTTAAAGAAAATTGCTTGTTGGGAGACAACCCAACATTTTTATTTTCAGTTTTTTAATAAATATACCTGCTAGCCTTTGGTTAGATGTGTTTTCATGTTTTAATTTAGTGTTTGTGCCAAGTAAGACCTTTGGGGTGGTTTGGAAGATTTTTGATTTGATTTTGCTGGAAAACAGAAACTTTTGCGTGATAATTTTCTGAAATTTTTACACAAGATTGATATAAAACTTGCCCATGTTGTCCTAATTTTTCAGAATTTTTAGAGTTGCAGAAGTATGCGAAGTTTTCAGATTTCTACAGACTATTCTGTTTTTGACAGATTCTGTTTTCATTGTGTTGTTTGCTTATTTTGATGAACCTATGGTAGTATCGGGGGGTATGAACCATTGAGAAGTTGTAATACAGTAGATATAACACCAATATAAAATTATAATGAGTTCACAACAGTACCTAAAGTGGTTATTTGATTTATTATGCTAACGGACCTCACGAGTTTTTTGTTGAGTTTTATGTTGTGAAGTTTTCAAGTTTTGGGTAAAGATTTGATGGACTACGGAATAAGGAGTGGCAAGAGCCTAAGCTTGGGGATGCCCAAGGCACCCCAAGGTAATATTCAAGGGCAACCAAGCATCTAAGCTTGGGGATGCCCCGGAAGGCATCCCCTTTTTTGTCTTCAATTCGTCGGTAAATTTACTTGAGGCTATATTTTTATTCACCACATGATATGTGTTTTGCTTGGAGCATCTTGTATGATTTGAGTCTTTACTTTTTAGCTTGCCACAATCATCCTTGTTGTACACACCTTCTGAGAGGGACACACATTAATCGTGAATTTATTGAATACTCTATGTGCTTCACTTATACCTTTTGAGCTAGGTAGTTGTTCTAGTGCTTCACTTATATCTTTTTGAGCACGACGATGGTGTTATTTTAAGAAATTTATGTACTCTCATGCTTCACTTATATTATTTTGAGAGTCTAATAACAACATGGTAATTTGCTTGGGTTATGAATTTAGTCCTAATATAATAGGCATCCAAGGGGGATATAATAAAACTTTTATAAATAGCATTGAATATATGAGAAGTTTGATTCGTTGAAATTGTTTTGAGATATGAAGATGGTAATATTAGAGTCATGCTAGTAGTGAATTGTGGGATAAAATAAATACTTGTGTTAAGGTTTGTGATTCATGTAGCATGCATGTATGGTCTTCTAGTTATGTGATGAAGTTGGAGCGCAATTTATTCTTGATTGTCCTCCTTTGTGTGAAAGTCGGGAGCACGCGATGGTTAACTCCTACCAACCTCTCCCCTAGGAGCATGCGTAGTAGTACTTTGCTTCGAGGGCTAATAAACTTTTTGCAATAAGTATGTGAGTTCTTTATGACTAATGTTGAGTCCATGGATTATACACACTCTCACCCTTCCACCTTTACTAGCCACTCTAGTACCGCGCAACTTTCGTCGGTGCATTAAACCCACCTTATACCCTTCCTCAAAACAGCCACCATACCTACCTATTATGGCATTTTCATGGCGATTCCGAGATGTATTGCCATGTAACTCCACCGTTCCGTCATTACAAGTTTTTACCTTGAGTTGTAATTTTGAGATGTAAGTAAATAAAAGTGGGATGATCATCGTTATTAGAATATTGTCCCATGTGAGGTTATAAAAAAAGCCAAAGAGCCCAAAATAAATAAATAAAAAGAGAGAAAAAGAGAGAAGGGACAATGTTACCATCCCTTTCCACACTTGTGCTTCAAAGTAGCACCATGTTCTTCATGATAGAGAGTCTCCTATTTTGACACTTTCATTACTAGTGGGAATTTTTTGTTATAGAACTTGGCTTGTAGTATATTTTAATGATAGGCTTTCTCAAATTGCCCGAGGTCTTCATGAGCAAGCAAGTTGGATGCACACCCACTTAGTTTTCTTTTGAGCTTTCATACACTTATAGCTCTAGTGCATCTGTCACATTGATATCAATTGATGGACATCTCCATAGTTCATTAATGTGCCTAGTTGATGTGAGTCTTTCTCCCTTATTTTTGTCTACTGCCACCTTCTATTCCATCTATAGTGCTATGTCCATGGCTCACGCTCATGTATTGCATGAAGAGTTGAAAAAGCTGAAGCGCGTTATTAAGTATGAACCAATTGCTTGGATGACACCGGGTAGTACATGATTTATACTTTGTGTTGAGAAGAGGGAGCATAACAAGACTATATGATTTTGTAGGGATAACTTTCTTTAGCCATGTTATTTTTGAAGTTTCGTGATTTTGCTTTCTAGTATGCTTGAAGTATTATTATTTTATGTCAATATAAACTTTTGTTTTGAATCATATGGATCTGAACATTCATGCCAAGATAAGAAGAAATACATTGCTAAACATGTTAGGTAGCATTCCACATCAAAAATCCAGTTTTTACCATTTACCTACTCGAGGACGAGCATGAATTAAGCTTGGGAATGCTTGATACGTCTCCAACGTATCTATAATTTTTTATTGTTCCATGCTATTATATTATCAACTTTGGATGTTTTATATGCATTAATATGCTATTTTATATTATTTTTTGGACTAACTTATTAACCCAGTGCCCAGTGTCGGTTTTTGTTTTTTCCTTGTTTTGGCTTTCGCAGAAAATGAATGTCAAACGAAGTCCAAACAGAATAAAACTTTACGATGATTTTTCTTGGACGAGAAGACACCTACGAGACTTGGAGAGGGGGCAGAAGAGCCACGAGGAGACGACAAGCCGTAGGGGGGCGCCCCTGGGCTTGTGGGCCCCTCAGGATTCCCATGCACCACCTTTGAGCTCTATTACTACCCAAATATTCTAGAAACCCTAGAAGGTCGCCAAAAATACTTTTCCACCGCTGCAAGTTTCTGTTACCGTGAGATCCCATCTTGGGGCCTTTATCGGTACTCCGCCGTAGGGGGATTCAATCACGGAGGGCATCTACATCAACCTTAATGCCCCTCCTATGATGTGTGAGTAGTTTACCACTGACCTACGGGTCCATAGCTAGTATCTAGATGGCTTCTTCTCTCTCTTTGATCTTCAATACAATGTCCTCCTCAATGCTCTTGGAGATCTATTCGATGTAATCTTCTTTTGCGATGTGCTTGTTGAGATCCGATGAATTGTGGATTTATGAACAAATCATCTATGAATATTATTTGAGTCTTCTCCGGACTCTTCTATGCATGATTAAGATAGCTTTTTAATTCTCTTTGATATATCGATTTGATTTGGCCAACTAGATTGTTTTTTCTTGCAATGGGAGAGGTGCTTTGTGATGGGTTCAATCTTGCGGTGTCCTCACCCAGTGACAGAAGGGGTGGTGATGCACGTATTGTGTTGTTGCCATTAAGGATAACAAGATGGGGTTTACATCATATTGCTTGAGTTTATCCCTCTACATCATACCATCTTGCTTAAGGCGTTACTCTGTTTTTATAACTTAATACTCTAGATTCATGCTAGATAGCGGTTGATGAGTGGAGTAATAGTATTAGATGCAGGCAGGAGTCGGTCTACTTGTCACAGACGTGATGCCTATATTCATGATCATTGCCTTAGGTGTCGTCATAACTTTGCACTTTTCTATCAATTGCTCAACAGTAATTTGTTTACCCACCGTATGCTTTCTTTGAGAGAGAGAAGCCTCTAGTGAAACCTATGGCCCTCGGGTCTATTTTTCATCATATATTTTCATATCTATAAAACCAAAAACCCAAAAAATCTTTGTTGCAATTATTTTGTGTTCAGTTTATTTTGCCTTTTACTTTTATTTTAAATCTATCTCTACCAGATCTCACTCTTGCAAGTGTCCGTGAAGGGATTGACAACCCTTTCCGCGTTGTGTGCAAGTGTTTGTTAGTTTGTGCATGTGCATAGATTGGGGACTTGCTTGTGCCTCCTACTGGACTGATACCCTTGTTATCAAGTGAGGGAAATATTTATCTCTACTTTGCTGCATCACCCTTTCCTCTTCAAGGGAAAAATCGACATAAGCTCAAGAAGTAGCAACCCTTTAGTGACTCGAGTTCTTGATTTATGTGAAGGAGTTCATCTCATTAACTCTCGTAGTCAACTGTAAGTGAATCACATCGATAGGGAAGATCATCAAAGGTTGAAGAAAAAGCATCATGCTTTTTGATCAACTCTTGATTCTTCTCCATCTCTTCGACCAATAATCTTTCAGTTTTTCTAAGATTGTTCTCAAGCCTTTCAAGCTCATCTTGTTGAGATTTAGCAATCTTAAGCAATTTAGCATAGGCAAAGTGTTCATGAGAATACTCATTCATAGATTTTTGGTGTTTTGATGATACTTGATCCTTTGAAGTTTTTGCCATGAGGCAGATTGTGATAGGTTCATCATCACTTGAAGTATTATCACCAGTGTCAGATTCGAGAGATTTCATAGATGCCTCAATTGTGATGTAAGCATTGCTTCTGCCTATCAGCTTGTTTAGCTCTTCATCTTCAGAATTTGAATATGTTGCTTAATCTTCAGTATCGAAGTTCAAGTCAGCACATGCCCTATTCAGCTGGGATATTTTCTTCATGTTAGATTCAATGACTACTCTTGCATTCATGTCAATGACTGGTCTCGTCGAGGAAGATGAGGATGACTCATTTTCCTTTGGGATCTTAGTATGACGACTTGTTCGAGTGAATCCACTACAATGAAGATATTTCCATCTGTTGCTAGGTTTTTCTTCCCAGCAAGGACAGTCAGCTATGACATGTCCTAATTGTTTGCACTTGAAGCATTTCATTTTCTTCGGAGGTAATCTTCTTGATGCTTCAGGCAAATCAAATTCTTCATCATTTATGAGGCACATATTCTGTCTTCTGAAATCACTTAGCCTTTCTGTGAGCATCTCAGGATTTCTTGTGATAGTATGTTGATTCTCGATGTCTTCTTCTTCGTGTGAACTGTCATAGTGGGAGAGAGTTTCTCTTTCACTTTCCGAAGAAGATTCTTGATCAGCATTTTCCATTTCCATCTTTTCTTCATGAATGGGCAGCAGCGTCATGACCTCTACATAGTGAAGTTCTTCATAGTCTGGTCTTTGCTTAATTTCTGCTATGATGGAATTGAAAGCTGGATCAAGAGTGCTTAACAATTTGTCAACCACATCTCTATCGGTGATATCAGTTACTACTCGTTGATGAAGTCTTTCAACAATGTTTGTCAATCGATCAGTGAGTTCCATAGCACTTTCCCTACGAAGACTTCTGAAATCGGCAAACATGGCTCTAAGCACTTGAGTGTGCAGATCTGTTCTGGTGATGAACTATTCATGATCGTTCTTGATGGCATCCCAGGTTTGCTTCGTAGTATCAAGTTCTCGGAATCGAATGAAGATGACTTTCGAGATACTGCCATAGATGATATCTTTCGCTTGAGCATTCAACTGCATATTGATTTTTTTCATCGGCATTTGGAGCATCAGGTTGCTGCATGGTGTATCTTTTTTCCACAATTTGCCAGAGATCTATGTCAATGGCTTGAACTCTGATTCTCATTCTTTCTTTCCAGTAGAGATAGTCATTCCCATCGAAGATAGGGAATCTTTCAGAGTGCGAGGATCTACCTGCATATGACATACTCAAAACTCCAAGGACGTTAGACCTTTAATAAACAGAGACATGGAGTAACCGCTCTGATACCAATCGTCAGGACCGAGAGTATATCGACCAGAGGGGGTGAATGGGAGATTCAAAATTTCTTTTGAAATTGTCCCAAACACACCAGCGGAGATAAGCTTCAGTAGCCACGAACTCAAACAAGCATACTATTGAGGAACAAAGCTATCGATATAAGATGCAATAGTAGCTCGAGTATAATATATCACGAGCTTGACAATAACAATGAAAATGCAGTAGGCAAGCACGAACAATAACATGACAAGACAGGGTCCAAGATATGATGGAAATGCTCGATTAACAGAGGTGAAGAAACGAAAGAGAAATAACACAATGAGTGATAAACTAATATAACATGATCAGAGTGAAGGATAATGTGAACGAATGGTATCACCAACTGAGCAAACTGAAATATACTAATCAAATGATAGACAACACAGTTGGTACTACATACACAATATGACTGAGGCATTTGCAACAAGCATATAAAGTTCAGGTAAACTATCGACACAGAGCATGAAAGAAAACCGCTGAAAGTAATGTAGTTAAATAAGTAGAACCAGTGGTGCTCGATTGCGACAGTTGAATTTGGTAGAACAGTTCACTGTTCTACCAAAGGGATACGTCTGGTTGGAGGGGCTGGGACTAAACACGGAAGATAAACTCTCTTCACCCTATTCTCCTTCAACACAGAGCTGATCAGACTCTTGTTGATTTCGCTCGTGGTAGATCCTTGTCGGCGATCTCCAAACCTTCGGTCGATCTATGCGAACCATAATCACTCTTGGTTGCTGAATATCTTGCTCGGTGAAGACAACAACTCTTCAACACTCGAGATGAAATCTAACCGTCTAGAGAGTGCGCAACTCTCAAGAGTAATAGGTACAAGAACTCTAACTCAGAACTACTGTAATACTGAACCACTGTCTAAGTTTGGACTCTTGATTTCTCTCTCGGTGGATCTTAGACTCAAATCACTCGGTGAGGGGTTGATCAAATCAATCTTCTCAGAAATCTCAAGCAGAGCAGCCAACGGATAATGTTGGAGCGGGGTGGCTATTTATAGCCGCATCCTTACCAAATTGGACATGTGGAGCAGCCAATGGTCGAACGACACGAGTCCAACGGTCGGATTTTGAGCACAACAGTAACAGTACTTGCGGAGCAAGTAAAGCTAAGTCCTCACTACGAAAGATATCTCCTACAACACGAAGAACAACGTCAACTACTGCAAGGTAATCATTCAAAGCATAAAGAGATTTCTCTCGCATCTTTCATAGGTTTTGGGCTAAGCATCACAACAGATCTAAGCTTCGAGAACCTATACCCATCTTTAAAGTACGGAGGTCCTGTGACTCAAATGAATGAATGAAGAACAACGAAATGAATACTACGTCTTCACTTTGTCTTTGACTTCCATTCGTTGGAGTCAATTTCTTCGGACGAAAGTACCGAACCAAAAGCTTCGCTTCAACAGTAAACTTTCGAGAGGTTAATTCCTTCACATCAATATTCTCGTCGTCATGACTTCAATAAATATAGCTCGTTTTTCTCTGCAACACAGATATTCTTCGGTGAAGTTCCTCGAACTTGACGTCGGAGACAACATTCTCTTCTGTTCTGCATGGACTATTTCTCTCTATGTGCACTAGCAAACAAATCAGTTCATGCATGTTTGTGTCAACAATATTCAAAGCACAAAAAGGCAGATATTGCACCAACAATCTCAAGCCCAAAATGGTTTACACATAGAGAAAATGAAAAAACTGTCTCAAGCCCAAGATGGATGTGGGCCTGATTTGCTCTTCCTCGTCGCTACGAACCACGCCATTCTCCTCCGCTGACCCTTCGTTCCACTCAGACTAGAAACTCGATCGAGGGGGGAAAAACGAGCCGGATCTCTCGGAGAAGAAGAGGAAGAAGCGCAAATCTCCAAACCCTAGAGGAATCCCGACCAGCTTCTACCTATGATCCCGGGCCATGGACCCGGGGCCCTCGTCTGCCAGCGCTGACCCGTCCCCGCCAGAGGAGGAGGAAGAGGAGGAGGAGGAGGGCGACGGCAGCACCGGCAGCAGGTGGGTGGTCGTGCCGGGGAGCGAGGTACTGGGTGCCGACGCGCCCAAGGTCGTCGGCTGGGAGGAGCTTCAGCAGGAGCTCGCGCGCCTGTGGAGCCTGTCCGCCGCGCTCGCCGCCGCCAGGGACCGCAAGGCCGGCCTCGCCGCGCGCCTCGAGTCCGCGCTCGAGGTAATCGATTAGTTAATTATTACTCGATCTGCCTAGGGTTACTCCTTGCTTCATCCTTAGTGAAATGATGAGAACCTGTTGCGCGCTATGGCCTTTTCTGTTACTAGGTAGATTTGCTTTGCTCCCGAATTTGCCTTTTCTGTTACTAGGTAGATTTGCTTTACACATTCTTCAATTTGCAAGCAACATTTCTTTCCTCTGATCACTCCTGTTTTTAGTATTTATACTTAGTGATGGCTGCTGTGTCCTCGGTCTGGTGATCAGATTTTATTCGGAGATACTAGATGCCCTATAAACATTTTAACCAAAAGGGGCCTTTCGTTGCTTTTTACTTGTGAAAGTTCGTCGTGCTACTATCACTGTATTTGTCAATGCATCTCTTTGGTTTTATGAAATTAGGTTTGTTGCAAATTGCATCACGAGTTATTCTGGATGTTTGATTTGTGCTTCGAAATATGTTGACGGGCAGGCAAGAAAGGCAGTTCTTCAGCAGGATAATGAGTTGGCTGAGATGAGGCAGAGATTGCAATCACATGCTGATTTTATGGGGGAATTGAGGATGCAAACGAAGGAAGTGTCTGCGAATGTTGAGGATCGAAGGGAGCAACTTTGTGTCAAGATCAGAACGCTGACAGTAGCAGACAAAACTGTTGGCGCAGCACAAAGTAAATTACAGGTATTCAGTTGTATGTGCGCGATCGAGAAGTGGTTGCACTGTTTTCTTTTACCCCCTGTTAAGAAGCCATAAAAGTTTTGTGCATGGAATTTTATACCGAAAAGCATTTCCTGCTGATTTTTTTTTGTGGGGCGTATGGAAGTTTCATGGCCATTTAACGGCGCTCTTCTTGTAAATTCCGATAATAAATCTATCAGTGTTGAATTCAAAAGCTACATAAAGATGCAGTGCATTTTGGCCTGTGTGTTCGTAGACCAAATTTTGACGTCGAGTATTTCTTTACTTCTTCTCTTGAATTTGGCATCTGGTCTAAATAGACTTTCATGATTGGGATTCTAGAAAGAACGTTTTCTAAGCTTTAAAACTGGATATGATGTTACTCTTCTATTCCAAATCTCACTCGAACATTTTTGTATGGGTGATGGTGGTTATAGGAACCTTGTAAATTGCTGTCTGGGGAACGTGGCCATGGTCGTCTTAAAGGTCTGGAGCGGATGTTACGGATGAGACAACAATACATGATAGGACAAGTTGCTCAGATATATCCTGTGAGGCCCTTGAATGAGCAATCTCCAATTGTAAAGCCTGGATTAAACTCTAGTATCATTAGAACAGGTATGTCACTCACCCTGTTGCGACTTTCATGAGTCACCAATTCTGCATACCATCTCTCTGTGAAATACTAAAATTCCATGCATATGTTTTCACTGGTCACAAGCATATTACTGGTGTACCACAACCATACAGCGTGCATATTTGTCTTGCTGCAGTTTTTGCTACTGATGGTTGCCTAAGCTTATTTGTGGGTGGATTAATAAGTTTATTCATTTACGCAATAAATATTCAACGCTGATGCTTGGTAGCCAAACTTATTTGCATAGTGGTTGTACACGGATCTTCCCAGACATTTAGCTTCTTACCCCTTTTGCATTATTCTGCAATTCTAGATTTGGAATTGTCTCATACAGTATAGCGTCGATGCACTTTATGGACTCACGATTATTTCTCCTATTCAATAGTTATGTTCATGCAATGCAGCATGACTGCTGTCATCATGTAACATTTTCATTTAAGTAGGTATCTTATGAAATTGGCATATTTCATAGCTATTATAATGAAATCGGCATTTCATAGCAATTATGATGAAATCGACAATTTTTATTAAAGAATGAGATACACTGGTTTCATTTCCCTCTTAAGAAAATAGAATGAATCACGAGTTCTGGGACTGTAATTTTAAAGTTTGCTGTCACAGTTGTTAAGTCTACCGAGAAATTTCAGGAGTTGGTGAAGCAGTGTCGCCCAATGGTTCCCAAAACGGACAGGCACATTTGGCCGTTTTGGGTCTACAGTTATCAAAGCTTTCTATAAAAAAGACCAGCTACTTCAGTGACAAGACAGAGATTCAAAAGTCTGCTACTCTTCTTGGATATGTTGCACATGTATGTATTTAAATTTTGATAAATAATTAATGAGTAGAATTTCACTTCATTCATTCTAGTTTGCTTCTAATCCTTTCTATAGGAGTTTGAAAATTTATACTGTATGAGTTAATATTCTTTTGTAGAATGACGAGATATTTATATCAGATCGACATATAACTAAGTGTTGTTCGTCAATTTGTGTTTCGCGGTGATAGAAATGACACGAAGTTTTCATTCATAGACTCTAAGTATGCCAGCCTTTCTCCGTTTGTACTGCTGAATCTATATTTGTTTGTTTTTGACTCATAGGCGGTCTCCCTTATTGCATCATATCTCGATGTTCCTCTTCGGTATCCACTACGGTTGGGAGGTTCACATTCGTATATTGTTGATCATGCCCCTTCAGTTGACCCATCTATAGCCCCAGGAGTAAGTTCATCTACCCCTTCGAGCACGAGCATGAGGACAATGGAATTTCCTCTGTTTTTTGAAGGCCAAGAAACAACAAGATCGGCATATGCTGTATTCTTGTTAAACAAGGTTGGTTTAGCTTTTGCATTTATGTAATGCAAAGTAGGCGTCATTAGTTTAGAGCTGTTGATCTTACAAACGAAATATGATTTAAGAGAATGACCTGCCTACATCTCTCTGCTAAGCTCTTAGCATCAAATAGGTGGCTTAGAATGTTAATGTAAGCAGACCATAGTCATGTTTTTGTACATGAGTGGGAGAGTGGGTAGATAGATAGATATGGATCATGATATGACAAAAAGGTCAGCCTTGAACGAGTTTGACAGAGCTTTGTGGAAGTAGCAAAAGTGGCATCTCATGAAAATGTTGGCCATTTTCAACTACTTGTGAGTTGGGAAGCTGTGTAGAAAATCATAAACATGGAGCTTAGTGATGCATGGAATTTTAATGGCAACCAGTGAGTAACAGTGAACCCTCCTCTGGGTTTCTGGAATATAAACTGTAGCTCAATCGTATAATTAGTATGCATTTTAATCCAGATTTTTATTTGAGTAATTATGTCCCTTAAATAGTTGGTTATCAAAAAAAAAACTTACTGTGTAGTGTGTACTTCCACTCCTTTATGCATTAATTCTGCTTAGACGTTTAACCTTCCTGTTATGTTTCCTGACAGGATGTCGAACAACTTCTGAACCACATTGGCGCTGAAAGTCTTGGCCCAAGACATGTACTAGCTAACCTGAAGCAGCTAACAACCATTGTCCAGTCACAACAATACATTTCTGATTGATTTAACCCGAAGGAACACAGTTTTGAATTTCTGAGGGATATTGCTTGCTTATGGCTGAGTCCTAGTGTAACCTGGTGCTGTTTTTAGCGAGCACCTTTCCTTTCCCAGGACGGAAATGAGCTCAGGTCTCCCTTTGCTGACATGTTGATGTAAACGCGTAAAATCGCTTTCTCCGTGTAAAACGTTGTCACTTGGATGTGTACAGGAAATAGATGGATGATGATAAATGAGTTGTACTAGTGCAGAAAATCTCGCTGCTTCTTGTTACCAGAGCTGCGGTTGCTTGTTTTCCAAACGTTATGGACACGCATCCATTTGGTTGTTACCAGAGCTGTGGTTGCTTGTTTTCCAAACGTTATGGACATGCATCCATTTGGTGATAGTGCTCAGAGGTCAGAGCTGTTTAAGAGAAAAGACTTGATCTCTTCCGGGCCTTGAACAATTTTCCTGGGAATTTGCTGAAGTGATTGATGTTCTGTGCCTTGCTGCTCTTCTGTGCCGAATGCGTTCTTGCGCATGCATGATGAACCATTTTTTTCATTGATGCAGATGAACTTTTCCTGGGATTCAAAAATTATATACATGAGACTCTTTGGCAGGATTGAGAATTACACAAGGCAACAGTGAAACGAGGAGCCGAGTCGTTTACTTTCTGTATCTCACACTTCACTTTACCTTTTTTTTTCAATATCATTTATGCTTTGCCACTGTAGTTTGTGGATCTAGCAGAGCAATGATACGCATCCAGCACGCCACGCCCTCGCCCCACAGGAAAAGGTCGAGCACATGCCGCCATTTCAGAAGCTCACAGTTCCATCATTGTACCACCAAGCATAAAGAGAAGGAGAAATAAAACAAAAGACAAAGTAAGCCGAGATCTCCTAGCATTTGCTTCATGATGGACAAAGGTAGGAGATCAATCTCTGTAGTACAGTAGTACATTTGGATCGACATGTCATGTAGTGTTATGATGCCACCCGAGTAACTTTTCTCCTCACACCATGATCTCCAGGACAGGGAGAGATGCCTCGGGGCTGCCTTTTGGTGCCGACCAAGGCATTTTTTGTCTGTCAAGGGTGGTGAAAGCAAGGGATCCAGACACAGGAAAAAGGAGCCTCCCCAGTGCACCGCACTGCAGCTTCCTTCCTTGCTTTGGTCTCGCTTCTTTACTTGTTCGATCCAGTTCCATGTGGTTGCCACTTCTCCACTGCATGCATCTGCGCCTGCGACGTTAGGAGATTCTGGTTCTTGCTGTTCGTCGTCGACGTCGACGCAGGTGAGCCCGTCATCCTTCACCCAGTGACGCTTCTTGTGCTGTGCATGCTGCTGCTTTCGTTGAGTGCCGTTGCTGGTTTGCTATTGTTCGCTGGAAGCACTATGCCTATGCTGTGATGAATCTTTGTTTCCTTCCGTGTAATTTCTGCCAGTCTGTTCCGCAAACTGGAGTTTCTTCTACTCCTGTCTTAGGTCGGCGCTTGTAGACATTTGCAAGCGAAAAATGATTTCTTTTGGAAATCATCTGGTTAATGAAGAACTGGGTGTCTGCTCAAATTTGTCGCCCAGTTCATCTTGTAGGACTGTGCTCTTTCTTATCAGCGTTCATTGTTAGTGTACTAGTATACGGAGTGTTCTTCAACAATAGGCATCACCGCATCAGAGACAGATAGAGAGAACAAACATTTTCACAGGATCATGACCACAATTCATCTGCGCATGCTTTATAATCACTAGTACCGGAATTATACACAGGCTAATGATCTGCTTCTTGCTTCCTTTTATCATGCCAGGAATGTGTTCAATGGAAAAATTTAAGCAGATGACTAAGGATCTTGGCACAAACGATCTCGTTCTGCACGCCAAGAGAATACTGCACTCCTCTTTCACAGTCGCTTATCAGTCTTCTTGTGATTATCCTATGGTACTCGGCGCTGGGATTCTGTTGCTGCTACTACACAGGATTTGCCCTCCTCTACTTGCTTTCCTAGTGTCTTCCTCTCCCCTCCTGCTGTTAACCGGACTTCTTCTCGGAGCCCTTTTGAGTTATGGTGAACCAGATACCCCCTCGGTGGCTGCAGAAGGAGCCTCTGACAATCAACAAACTCTGTCCCCGGAGTCCAAAAATTCCATTGTTGACTGCTCGACCGAGGAGGTTGAGAGTGTTACTATCGAGACTCGCTTGGAGAAGAGAACTGGCAGTGCAGGAGTATCTGTCGAGGAGAGAGCCCCGGCCAATAGCACGCATGGCAATCACTGTGAAGAAACAAATGTCACGTTTGTGGCGACTGATACTGTGCTTAGCATGGAGTCTTCTAAATATGCCCAGAGCAATTTCATTGTGGGAAGAGAAGGATATGGTCAGCAAATCAGCGAGAAGTTTGATCTGCGAGAACTTGAGAGCAGCAATAATGAAAGAGGTGACTATGAAGTACACAATCATTATCAGTTTGGTGAACCCACGAGTCCCTGCTGGCAGTCTGCTGACAGGCAGGATCCTTGTTATGGTTCTGAATCTGATCTTACTGATGACAGTTCTTCTCCTGACGCATCCATGACTGACATAATCCCAATGCTTGAAGAGTTGCACCCACTGATAGACTTGGGGACTGGTCACCCCACCTTGGCCTCCAGGTCCAGGGACAACTTGAATTCCTCATCAGATGACGATGAGAGTGACCTTGAGGAGGATGACGACGGCAGTATCTCGGACGATGAAGATGAAGGAGAGGAAGAGGAGAAGGATGATGGAAATGCTCAGGAGGATGTCATAGGGAAGAATGGTAGGGCCGATGGTCTGATGGAGCTGCAGAGAGCAAAGAATATCCTGAAGTTTGAACTCGACCAGAGGCTAATGGACTTGCAAACCGCTGATGCAACACAGAAATTGAAGGAGGCATCGCGTTTCTTTGTCCAGGTTCCTTCCATTTCCACACCAAGAGGGGAACCACGTGATCTTTCAAATGCCTCGGGAGAAGGGGAAGTGATAGAGTTGCCCCAGATACCTGATTCAGCACCATCTGTCCTCCTGCCGAGGGGAAGCCTATTTGATCTTCCTTCTGACCATATTGTGGACCATAACAGTCAATTGCAAGAAACTTGGACTCCTCGCTCGTACTCTCCAGCAACACAGCTTAGAAAGCATGGAAACTTCCATGGACAGTACTCCGCTAATCCGTGTCGCAGTGGCCTCAAATCGGAGAAAGGTGAAATCAGTGGAGAAGATGCCCTTGGTAGTCACTCGGACAGTGATGCTGCTAAGCAAGGGAATGATGGGAGGTTATCTTGTTTACAGGAAGCACACGTAGGTGAAGAGATCAAAATACTAAGCCCAGTAATTTCAGATGCTGGTGTGTTGAAAGGAGATTATGGGATGCATGAAGGCAATAACAATGCTGATTCCAGTGATGATATAAATTCATTTCCTACCATGAAAAATGAATCCAGCACTTCAGAAGCGGAGGTTTCAGTTCATCCAGGTAATTTGATTATGGCTTTCAGATGAATAAATATAATGTACTTTTTCCTATTGGCAATCTTTGCTCAACTAAGGTTGATAATATCTTGCAGGCCGTGAGCAATCAGTGCTGTGCTGTCTATCCAAAGTAAATAATTCCGAGCAACATGTCATCGAAGCGAATTCCATCGACGAAGTTAACTCGTTATTCAGGAGCCGCATGGAGGAAGTGCTAGTGCAGTCCGTTTCAGAGCCCGTTATGGGGCAACCTTTGACAGTTACACTTGAAGATGACTCGAGTGACCCGGAGTTATGTCCAAACCCCGGGATGCATGCCATTGAAGCGAGTTCAGTTGAAGAACTAAATTCACAATTTGTACAAATCAATCACGAAGCACTGACATGTGACGCTTGTGATGTTGAGCTGGTTCAAGATAAGTCAAGTGAAGAAGCATTTCCTGCTCCAGATGAGCATACTTCAGAAGTCCCAGTTGGAAATGGGTCCACAGAGCTGTCAACTGCAGAAGAAAACCAGCAGCTTGCAGGTACTAATAGGCTCCATGTTATTGAGGTAAGCTCAGATGAAGAGATGAAAAGGCTATTCAATCCACTCGAAGATGTGCAGGATCAGATACATCATAGCTCAGAGCACAAGCTTGCTCAAGGTACAGGAGGGGTTGCTTCTGGCACGCTAGGTCTTGAAACAGAGCCCGTCAAAGATGCCGGCTCTGCTTTCGAGCAGTTAAGCTCTGGCCATGACAAGGGGAAGATGTCTCAAGATGTTGAGGTGGAGCTGAAGCCAGTCGAGCTCAACTCTGAACTGGAGGTTACGGTGGCCCAGACTCTGGATGATGATTCTGGTAATGGCATATTGGGCAGTGGTTCTAAAGTAACTGAGCTCAAAGATTCAGCTGGAACTCCTAAATCTGTTGCTGTTGAAGGGCGGCATGAGGAACATGTTTGAAGTTGCAAGTTGCAACACATTATCCAGGCATTGAGCTACTCCTGGGGCTCTGGAATGTGTCAAATAGCTTTGATGTGAGAAGCTGAAGCTAAGTTCCATTAAACAAGGGCTCAAAAACACTACGCGCTCTTTTTATTTGGAGAATACTGGATTTAAGTTATGAATGGCTATATTCTCAAATATTCCCCTTCCTTTAATTTGTGGACAAATAGGCTAATGGTAGGGTTGTAACGAACTATATCCCTCTGTACTTCAAAGAACAATGTGTCAGGAGCTCTGCCGATTAGCCCTGACAGTATCAACTTCAAACCCTACTAAAAATAAGTTATATACACCAGAAATAGTATCAATGAAAACCACTTTCGAATATGAATTCAACAATATAAGCACAAAATACGAAGGGAGTCAATAAACCCAGAGGGAGGTAGTACATCTGATTGAAAATTATTAGAATTTATAGTGGTGAAACATTGTTATTATTTTGTGACATTCAAATCGGTTCTCATTTTCACTTTTTGCACAAAAGTTCTCATTTGCCCATGTGTCAATGTGCATGTATATGCCTAAAAACAAACCTCATATGAATACATGTTCGGGATTTTTTTTGTTATAAAGATCCTCAACTGGTTATGAAGTTAATAAAGAAAATTTACCCTTGTTGCGAAGTAAGACAATAAAACAGCTCACTCCCATTATTTCCTCCATTCTAAAACATAATGTTTTAGACATGCAAGATGCATGGCCTCAAAATATGCAGCTTTGACCAATTCTGTTTTGCATATGAATGCATTGTAACAAATTAGAAAAACAATTTCAACCAAATTTGCGAAGTTAGTTCCTTTTTGCATGTCTCAATAATTTGCGCGGGCAATAACTTAATTTCTTATTATTCAAGTTCTTACATGAGAATGTTGACTCGTGTATTTTAATACTCCATTTTTGCCATGAGTATTATAATTTATATCTATAAGCCTATTATTCATAATTTAGATGAAATTCAAACATTTGACCATTTTCCTGTCATTTATCTTTTTCAATCTATTTTACCCTGCTTGCAATCTTCCTGTCTAGAACCTCAGCCAACCTCCTTTAACTTCCTCACAGCCCTACCTGCTTATTAGTGCTCCACTCACCACAAAAATCTCGATCTCACACACGAGGCATTTAAGAAAATGACAAAAAGGGAAGTGCCATTACAGTTTAAAAAACAAAGATGCTTCGATTTTTTTACACATGTAAATTAAATCACAAAGGATTTATGATAAAATACTTTGATATGAATAAGACATGTAATGCTATGCTAAAGTAGATATAGGCAAAAAAAACTGTTTACAATGAGATTTGGCAACTATATATGAGAAATTGTAGAATAACATGTAAATTAAACTATTTCATCGTTGACATGACAACAATAAAACATATAGTACAAGTTAAGACCATAAATGAGCTAACAAAGTAACAATCGACTAAGTCTGATGGCCAGAATAGATGTATGCTCATGATGATCAAGTAATCCGAGGTTGGAAGGGTTTATTGAATGAATGTTGTATGTCTACATCGAATTGACATCATTGCTCCACTTCATAAAATAATTATTTTAAGTGCAGAAGATTAACAAAGCTTACATACTGTACATCAATAACAATACATAGTATAGAATGATGTAGTTCACATTATTATAGACTCTTATGAGTCATTCAAAAAATTGAATGTCTAGAATTAAGCAAACATGACTCCTAACTAAATACTTGATGAATTAAACATGTTAGCATTGGTCTACCAGAAGACATGCATCAACTTATTAAGATAAATGATTAGTCTAACCTATTTGCTTGACGCCATGCTATAATATATATTGCCTCCATTTCACAATATATGTCATACATGCATGCCGAGGAGTCACATAATTGAAATAATATTGTACCAAATTGTGTTTCTATCTAAGTGCAGCAAATATTATCAAGTTAAATCAAATTTTAGTGTCCTACGTAGGTGCATGCAATAGGCACCGTGAAACAAAGGAAGTATCACACATGAAAGGACATACGGAAATAAAAAGATGCAAATGTTGAAGTGCTATATTTTGTTATGTTGGATATTTGTGGGTCTCATGGTCATGCTAATATAACCAAATCACACGAGCAGATTCTTAAAACCCAAGCATCATGGAAAACATAGCGGTGCGGTTATCTAAACATGTGTGTACCTTATATTCTGACATGGGATGAAGTGGATATTCTATAGCCGCCTAAACAGTTATACGATCCATAATATCGTTCACTCAGATGAAGGCATTGTAGGTCAAAAGCGAACCAAAGAACGGGTACTGTATAGGCTTGTAAAACACTAGGCATATATAACTAACAAAGAATTGAAAGATTAGCATTGTAGCCACATTCCTGTCATTACATAGACCTACAGTTGTGTGAAATAACAGAACACTATAACCCCTTCTAAAAAAGGGCAACAAGAATAGCAAATCAGTCATATAAGAGCATCTAGCTTAGTATCATTTACAACAGTAAGTCGTATTAAATGTGTTACTTTTTTTTGCAAACACGGTTACCCTCGACCAAATTAGTGGCTAAGAGCAGACTTCTCCGTGCGACCGCCCGCTTAATTAGCCCGTTTCCGTGATGCATCGGCAGATCACTAGCCGCTCGTCCAGTCTAAAGATTAGCGCAGCATTGTGTAATATTAAAAGCTAGTCATTTTGCTTTAAGAATACACATATATCACACATGTCAATACGGTACGCGAGGTAAGTCAGCTTTTAGTCAGATGGTACAGGTCTTGCATGCATCTGCTGCCATTCTCTATTTTCTCTCTTCCAAACTAATTCATCCATTTATTTCACCTTTAGTAACTTAAATCATTCATATCCCATAAACCAAAATTCCGATTCCAAAAGTTTTTATATATTTGAACTCATGTCGCAAAGACCTTTAAAACAAGACCAATTTTGGATACATCTTAAATGGTTTAAAATTCATGAAACACATTTCACATTTTCACTCTTACGAATAAAATGATTTCAATCAGTTTCACAAGTTCACATTTCAGTTTTATATTATTTTTTACTTTCAAAACTTACATTTCACTTTTCACTGGTCTGTTTCAGATAAATCATATGTACTTCAATTGCGCATTTTTGAAAGATCATATTTCACTATTTAAAAAAAAACGTTTCACATTTATAAATGAATGGTTTCACAAGTTGACATTTCAAATCCGATTGTTTTTCACTTTCAGAACCTACATTTCATTTTTCACTATCTTATTTCACAAAAATCACATATATTACATTTACATATTTTTGAAAATAACATGTTTCACAGTTTGGAAATAAACAGTTACACGTTTTGAAATAATCAGTTTTGCAAGTTGACACTTCGCTTCATATTGTTTTATTTTCAGAAACTACATTTCACTTTTTACTAACTTGTTCCACAAAAATCACATCTATTTCAATTTCACATTATTGAAGTAGCTTGTTCCAGAAATTGCACATCTGTGAAATAACATATTTTACTCTTTCTGAAAAAAATATTACACATTTCCAAGTAACCAGTTTCACAAGTTGACATTCAGTTTTATATTTAGGTTTATAGGTTTCTGTGAAAAAGGTTGTTCTCACATATCTCTAATGAAATAGGTTTGTTTCAATTTTTTCCTAGCGAAATGGGTTTTTCACATTGAAATGTGAAACGTTGAAATTTAAATGTGTTTGAAATGTATCCAAAATTGATCTAGTTCTAAAGTTCTTGATGTCAGGAATCCAAAAATATAAAAAGTTTCATAAACGTGTCTACAGTTTAAAAGATATTGTTGCTTTAGATTGTATATGATGGAATAAAGTCTATGGATTTGTTCTCCGAGTAGAGAGAGAGAAGAGAGCTGCATGCGTATCTTTACAGACAAAAAGTGTACCTTGGACCCATTAAGCCGACAATGATTTGGCTAGAAGAAAAGATACAAGAAATATACTAACACTATACATCTAAGTGGGCCATACATCTGCACAAATCTCAGCAGAAATGAGTGGTCTCAGATGCATCGGTACATCACGCAACCGGGCAAAATGACTTTCCGGGGGTGGGGGGGG
>LR738713.1:360048261-360103229 GCA_902687465.1 Secale cereale
GGGGGGGGGGGGGGGGGACAAGCCCCCTGCCTTGGATCAAGTTATGATGGACCTTTTTTGGAGAGATTAGATTAGATTTTTTAGCAAGTCTCGCGACATCTAACAATTGGTCGTTGCAAGAGTAAAAACAGTTGCAAGTCGAACGCACTCACCCCTGAGCTGCCTGGCGCTGCTATTGGCATAAAAATCGATACACCATAAGTTAACCTAGCCCAATCCTCTCTTACTAGGGCTGGCTCCTTGCAGTTCTCCCTTTAACATCAACGGTAGATAGGTGTCATATTGAATCATGTTGTGTCTTTTCGGTGTCTACGGTTACGTGCAGAGGGACGCATCAGCTTGTGGTTAGAGCATCTCCAGCCGCGCCCCCAACAGGCCCCTCAGGCCACTTTTTCGGCGGCGGCGCCGAAAAAACGGCCCAGTCGCGCCCCCGGTACGCTGAAAATCGCCGGTTCGGACCTTTTTTCCGCCCGACGGTCACAGGCCGAACACGGCGCGCTGGGGAGCAGTTGGGGGCTCCGGCGCTAGGGAAAAGCATGCCTGGCCCACACCGATAGGGGAAAAGTCAAGGTTTTCATCCCCCGACTCGCCTCGCACCCCCCGCGCCCTCGGCCACCACTAGCTATATCCCGACGACAGCCGCCGCCCTACTCCGCTAGATAGCCAATCCCCGCCGGAAAATAGCAGCGCTTCGCCGCGGCAGCCCCTCCCACAGCAGCTGGGTGTTTCCGGCCGCCGTTTCCGGCCACGGAGGCGCGGTTTAGCGGCGGGTACACGCCCACCGAGCGCAAGGTGTTCGGCAATTTGCCTGTCTCAGCGATGGACTCGGATGACAAGGAAGAGCTCGCCGCGCTGCTGGAGGAGGAAGCCGCGGCCAACGTCCAGGAAGAAGAGCATCTCATGGTGCTCGCCGCCCTCGCCCAGCTGCTGGCGAGCCATGAAAAGCCGCGGCGAGGTGGCTCGGCGCCGGGGCGGTTGAAAGCAAAGAACCGGCTTCGTCTTGAAGGCTACTGCATGCTCTACTCCGACTACTTCGGCGATGCTCCACTTCACGGCGAGAAAACATTTCGGTGCCGTTATCGGATGAGCCGAAAGCTCTTCCTCAGGATTGTGAATTCCATCCGGGAGTTCGACAACTACTTCAAGTGCAAGATGGATTGCACTGGCGCTCTTGGATTCACCTCCATCCAGAAGTGCACGACAGCGATGAGGATGCTTGCATATGGAGCTCTCGGTGATTCACTCGACGACTATGGGTGCATGGCCGAGTCCACCAGCATAGAGTGTTTCTACAAGTTCTGTCGGGCAGTGGTGGCAGTGTTTGGGCCACAATACTTGAGAACACCCAATGCGGAAGACACTGCTCGGATCCTAGCTCAGAATGCGGTAAGAGGATTTCCTGGGATGCTTGGAAGCATCGACTGCATGCATTGGAAATGGAAGAATTGCCCATTTGGTTGGCAGGGGATGTACAAAGGCGCCAAAGACGGTTGCAGTGTGGTGCTTGAGGCGGTAGCCACACATGACCACTGGATTTGGCACTCCTTCTTTGGTATGCCAGGAACTCACAATGACATCAACGTGCTGCAGTGCTCTCCTGTTTTTGCCAAGCTCGTTGAGGGCCATTCTCCTCCGGTGAACTTCGAGATCAATGGGCACCAATACAACAAGGGGTACTACCTAGCAGATGGCATCTATCCGAGATGGTCGACATTTATGAAGACGATCTCAAACCCTGCGGCAGGAGGCATGTGACGCCCGAAGACCGACGTCCCAGAAGATTCCAGATGCAGGTTCAACCGAGAATGATGCAGGAGCTGGGTCAGAACTTCTGGGAGCTCGATGAAGAGAGTGGTCGTATGCTTGTGACGTTTCGACGATCAGTAGTGGTTTCTACTAGGGGCGATTCGGACCTGTGGCTTTATGTTTTTGGTATCTTTCTTTTGGATCTTCGCCCGTAGTCGGGTTGTGATGTTTTGGATGATGATTTGCTTATGTAATGTATTGTGTGATGTGGCGAGTGTAAGCCAACTATTCTTTTACAATTTCATCCCTATTTTTACATGAGTCGTGCAAAGATACCAAACTTGAGATCATTCCAGAATGGGCTTATACCTTTAAGTCGTGCCTCGATACGTAGGAGGTATAGTCCCATCCTGGGCATTACAAGTTGGTATTCAGAGCCTTCTCCTACCTAGAAGCCCCCACTGATTGATCGAATCGTTGACGGTTGAGTCTAGGCACACACTTGAAAATGTTTTGAGTCCTATATATATATCGGAGAGTAGGATTTCTTTCGCTTCTCATCTCTTTTCACTCTGGTGAGGACTCCTGACGATTACTTGTCTCTTCTACTCTAAAAAATTTCACGATTTTTTTAGGATCACGCGAGTATTGTTTGGATTATTCCGATGTCTTTGTGACGAGAACATTGTTCTCAATGCCTCCTATCATTAGGGGTTGTGGCAGTGTCCCGGGGAGTTGAGCTCCGAGGTGTTGTCGTCACAAATATATCGCATCAGTTCTGGAATACTTAAGACGGCCGACATAGAAAACTCTCCTATGCGGTTAGTGGCAAGATAACCCCGACATCACCCAGTACTGGGGAGGTAGTTCGGGAGTATTGCCATAGCTTGTATAGCAGATGCGTTTCGAAGGTACGAGGTAAACGGTTTCCGGAAATAACTGGTTATGTGTTGAAGGATGGATACAGCTGGATGTAGGATTAGAGTTGAGTGCGCGATGCTTCCCCTGTATCCCCAACACCTGATTGCATAACTGGAAACTTTCGGAAATTAATAGGTGGGTTCATCCAGTAGTTCGTAGGCATTCTTCCAACGAATACATGATATGGAGTTCGGGGTTCTACATTGAGTGAAGTGGTTTTATGGGCGTTGTTCCGATCGGGAGTTGCATCTTAAAGGGTCCTTGGCTATGCTGATCCGAGGATTGCAAAACCCTTTTGTAACACGTTCCATGAGCTTTCAGCACGAATATGTCGAACGAAACTTCTATCTTGTATTGGTTCTATCTGCTCCTTCTTGTTTTATTTACCTTTTGTTCTTCCAAGTGGCTTCTCGACAAGTTGATGTACCTACGGAATTTATTCGTTCAATTCTCTGTTCGAATGATATTGTGAAGATTATGTTGCAACATATCTATCCGTTGTTTTGATTTGATTCTGGTATTCGAGTTGCTTCGATGTCAAATGTTGATTCCATACCTTTCCTAATCGGTATTCTCATATTTCTATGGGAGTGCTAATCCTTCTTGATCATCGAGATTTTCATGGTAATCCTTTTCAACCGGTGTGCCTTCTCTTCAAGTTATTCCATACGGACGCCGTTGAGAAATCTGACGATTTGTCTGTTTCATTCATCCCAAGTTGTCTTTGTTTTTTCCCACCCTCCCACCCTTCTTCTTCTTGGAGCCAGAGTCCCTAATGAAATATCCATTTTATTCATGTGATGTTTCTTCATTCTTTTGTTCAATTTCATTATCCGGTGATCTCTCAGGAAGATATCTCAGAAGATTCATAATTCTATTCTTAATCCGTTCAAACTATTTTGAGATTGTCATCTTATTCAAGCCATTTAATTCAACCGGTGCAATATCTCTTAAGCAATCTTTTTCAACGGCGATTCCTTTAGTGGGCCCTAACCCACAGGTCTTTTTCCAGGATCTTACCTGACTCTTCTAATTTTTTTCGGAGTTATTCTAAAAATTCTTTTCAAAGCGTGACATAAGAATGATTCCCATCAGTCACTTGCCTTCTCCAAGATCGCTTTCAAATTCGTTTTCATCATTGGTTCAACCTTTTAATTCTTCATTACGGAGTGCCTATACAATTCATGGTGGTGTATCTAATCGTCTTCTCGGATTTTGAAGACCCGAAGAAGAGTTTCTCTTTAATCATTGGCCGTTCTCTTGAAGATTCGTGGTTCTAGCTTCATGCCATCCTCATTATTGTTCAGTTTGTGAGGAATTCTTTTCATACCTGTCCGGAGCATTTCATGAATTCTTTCCATTGTGTTCCTCCGAAGGTCATCATTTCAGAATATTTCTTCGTTCTCAGTTTTCAACTTCGTCCTCCAACTATTCTTAATTGATGCCTCTTCGTTCGTCTCCATATTCTTCCCGATGATTCATTCTTTTATATTCACTCAATTTCAATTCCTTACGGTGGATTATTCTTTGTCATCACCCCATTTCAATTTGTACGGTGGTTCGTTAAACATTCTTTTCTGTGTTATCATGTCATTTCACTCGTTCTTTCCTCAATCCTACTGGTGGTTCGTTGAAGATTTACCCAAGTTTGTGCGAGATCTCTCTTGAATTCTTGCAACAAGAATAAGTAGTATGCCAAATTCTTTGGTTGTCATCAATTTAAATTGGTGAAGGATACTTATAACATAATTCTTATTCTTGTTCCTTCAAGTGTTTAATTCCTTTGTCGGGAGTTCGTTCATGATATCAAATTATTGGTTGTTCATCTTTTCTTCCGGAGTTCCAAACTCTCTCAATTATCTTGTCACGGAGCTCTATGTGAATTCATCGCGGGCCTTAAATCTTATTCTTTTCATCTTTCACTTCTCATGCTTTCATTACCGGAGTTCTTCATGGTGGTTCATCATCATTTAATTCATCCTCGAAGTTTTCATCAAGATTCTTGTTGGAGCTCAAGCATTCTTCATCATGCATTCCAATTGCAATCCTCTCTACCTTATCTTTTCAGATGGTGTTACGTCATTCTTGACAATTCCTTCATGTTTCATGATTAACAAGCTATCAAGAATGAGATATGTAAAACCATTATTTCTCTTTCTTGAGGAGATCTTTCGACCCTTCAATCTCTATGTTGGAGTAATCTTGGATTATAATTCACCTAAAAGCTTTCCTTAAGGCTTGTTGCTATTATGGAGCTTATAAATGATCCAAGTTCTTCATTTATCATTCCGGTGAAATAAGTTTTTCGTCTCCTTCTTGATCTCAATCCAATCAAATGTTTTCGTAAGTGGCTGGTTATCACCTCTTAATTTTGAGATGTCCTCCATAAGCCCACAACAAGCATATTCGTTTTCGTTGTTGATTTTTCCTTCAACCCCATTTAACCCTTCTTCGTAAGAATGCTTTCAAAATCATTTATAGTCGAAGATGTTCTTCTTCTTCGATCTCTTCACTCCATTATTCGTTCCGGAGACTTTGTGATATTGCTCTCTTCGGACCATCATCTTGTCATATCAAGATCATGTTCTTTTCTTTTCTAGTCCATTTAACAGGAGTGTCGTGACCTCCATTCTAATCCTCTCATATTATCAAGTTTTGCCTATCTTTCCAACCGGAGTGCTGCCTGAAATCTTTCTTACCCCTTGTGTCATTCTTTCAATTGTTTCAGAGGCAGTGTGTTGTTGATTTCTTCAAGTATCATTCCATCTCCTCAAGTTCATGTTCAATTCCTCCATTTACAGTCGGAGTGCTGCCCGAATTCTGTGATTCTTTTTCCTTGGCTATACAGTTGCAGTTTCATATTCTTTTGGTTCGTAAGCTCTTTATTCATGTCTTTCAACCTATAAGGTTCTCATAATGTTCCTTGTTACTCTTTCTAACAGAGTGCTCTTAACTTCGTTCATCTCTGTTGTATTCTTCTTTCATTTTGTTCAAACTCTCAAGGTTCCTGGTTTCACTCGTTTGTCGAAGAAGCAACTCTGTTTTACCTCTTCCTCTCCCGTTTTTATCCGGTGCCATCTCCAGGATCTCGGGTCGAGATCCTCTGTTAGTGTGGGAGAGTTGTGACGCCCGAAGACCGACGTCCCAGAAGATTCTAGATGCAGGTTCAGCCGAGAATGATGCAGGAGCTGGGTCAGAACTTCTGGGAGCTCGATGAAGAGAGTGGCCGTATGCTTGTGACGTTTCGACGATCAGTAGTGGTTTCTACTAGGGGCGATTCGGACCTGTGGCTTTATGTTTTTGGTATCTTTCTTTTGGATCTTCGCCCGTAGTCGGGTTGTGATGTTTTGGATGATGGTTTGCTTATGTAATGTATTGTGTGACGTGGCGAGTGTAAGCCAACTATTCTATTGCAATTTCATCCCTATTTTTACATGAGTCGTGCAAAGATACCAAACTTGAGATCATTCCAGAATGGGCTTATACCTTTAAGTCGTGCCTCGACACGTAGGAGGTATAGTCCCATCCTGGACATTACAAGGCAAGAACGCCTGGTTTGCGAAAGTTCAGGAGGCTTGCGGGAAGGATGTCGAGCGGGCATTTGGTGTGCTCCAATCTCGATTCGCTGTTGTTCGGTACCCCGCTCAGACCTGGTCCAAAGATCAAATGTGAGAGATTATGACTTGCTGTGTCATCTTGCACAACATGATCATCGAGAGCGAGCAAGAAGACCCAGTGTTTGACACTGAACCATACTACAGGCAGGGTCCTCTAGCCGAAGTTGATCACCATCTACCGGCAACTTGGACTGCCTATCTCAGTATGCGTCAGGAGATCCGAGACCCACAGGTGCATCATCAACTGCAGAAAGATCTGATTGAGCACCTATGGAGGCTCAAGGGGGACGCCGTGTGATGAAATACGAGTTTTTATTTGTTGAACTATATAATTTTTATTGAAATATTTGTTGTTGTACTATTTTGTTGAAATATTTGATTTTTCTGTGATGAAATATGTGATAAGAAATAATTGTGTTGATAATTGAACGCCGAGACACGGCGAAACCATGCCGAATATGAGCCTATTCTCGTCCATACGGGCCCTTTATTCGCCGAAATTGGGCTGCAAAGTGGGCCAATTTCGGCGCCTAGGGGCAACGGCTGGGCGCAAAATCGCCCCAGCGCCGATTTTATCGCCGGCTCGTCTCCAGGGGGCGATTTTTACGCGTCCTGGGGGGCCAACGGCTGGAGATGGTCTTAGCCATCGACCCTAGGAGTCGGGTGTGGGACGACGTCAAGGCAGGATTTCACCTCCTCGGCCGCGCGAAGAGGAAGACGCTCATAAAGTACTTATGTTTCACTGCCTACCATGTGGGTCGCCTAAGCTTCAAATGCCACCGTGATGGAGATGCCTACCATGTGGGTGGCCTAAGCTTCAAATGCCACCGTGATGGAGAATAACAGAGCTCCCAGGGTCGTCGGCTTCTCGTCGTGCGCCCCGAGCAGCGCCGCCACCGAGATCATGAAATCGGACATCGTGGCGCTGGGATTAAACACAGAGGGGAAGCCAGGACATTAGGGTTCCTTGTGGTTCAACTGGACTAGCGTGTTCAAGTTATTATTTTTTCAAAGTTATGATGGAACTCAAGTCTACACCTTCATAATCAAATTGCTCAAATTTTCAATCAAAATTTGCTAAAAACAAATACGGGGCGGTTTGAACATCGTGAGATGACCGTTTCCCTCCCGATTGTCCTTTTCTCCTCACGCGTCTCTTCTCCCTATAAAACCAACCAAGCCTCCATTCGCACGCACCTCGATCACACACTCTTCTCCCCCGTTGTTCTCGAGCTCACGTCACCACGGGCCGCGTCATGGCCGACCGCGTCCACCCCATGCCGTCGCCGCCGCATCCCGCGTCCCCTCCGCCGCCGGACCAGGAGGACGCGGCGGCCACGGAGACCACGCCGCTCCACCCGACCTTCTACGGCCCGCCGGCGCCGCCGCCCGGAACGTACATCGTCCAGATTCCCAAGGACCAGGTCCTCCGCGTGCCGCCCCCAGACCGGGCCCGCCGGTACAAGAGTCTCGCTGAGCGCCCGGCCCGTCGCCGTCGCCTGCGCCGCGCCTGCTTTGGCGCCTGCGGGGCCGTGCTCTTCCTTGCTCTCGCTGCCGCCGTGTTCGTGGGCGCTGTGTACCTCGTCTTCCGCCCCCGCGCCCCCGCCTTCTCCGTCGCCTCCCTCTCCATCCGCGGCCTCGACGTGGCCGCCCTGCCGCCCTCTTCGCTCTCGCCGGAGCTCGACGTCGCCCTGCGCGCGGACAACGGCGCGAACAGGAAGGTGGGCGTCGACTACCGCGGCGCCGGTGAGGTGGCGGTCTCCTACTCCGGTGCGCGCCTTGCGGCCGGCCAGTGGCCGGCGTTCCACCAGGCGCCGAGGAACGTGACGGCGTTCTCCACGACGCTGAGGGGGACCGGCGTGAGCTTCAGCGAAGAGCAGAGGAAGCAGCTGGTCGCGGAGCAGGCGGCGCGCGCGGTGCCGCTGACGGTGGAGGCGCGGGTGCCCGTGAGGCTGCGGTTCGGGAAGGTGCTGCGGACGTGGACGGTGGACGTGAAGGCGACGTGCGAGGTAACGGTTGACAGGCTGGCCGGCGAGGCAGCGGCGGCCAACAGAGGATGCCGGGTGAAGGTCAGGCCATTCTTGTGGTGGTGGTGGTGACTGGTGATCACCACCGGCGCCGGCGCCGCTTGTGGTTACCAATGTGTCAACAGCTAGCAATAGTAACAGCGGCCGAGCATTAACTGGGAAGTTATTTGGCGGTGGGGTGAATTAAATTTTGTAAATTTCGGATATGTTTTCTTGTGGTGTGATTTCAATTGTTTGATTTGAGGAATACACTATCAGTCTCAGATTTAGCTGGTTAATTACCCCCTCGTCTTGAAAAGAAAGACATGTTTAGATAACATACGGATAGGATACGTGTGCGTGCGTTTAAAGGGATGGATGTATGTGTGTGTATGTGAGCATTCTCGATTGTACCGTATTAAAAAAAAAAGATAACATATGGTCTTTAAAATGTACTAATGAGTTAATACTACAAAAGGATTATTACAAAACACAATAAAATAGTTAAAGGTGGAAGTAATTTTGGTCTATGCTTATAGTTTCACATACAATCGAAATGTTTTTAAGAGCCTGTTTGGGACTGCTCTACTCCTTAAAATTCAGCTCTGCTCCGAAAAACACAAGCCAAACAGGGGTAGCTCCATGATATGCTGCTCCGCAAAAAACTAGAATCTGTGGTACAACTCCTAGTTTTTTATGAAGCTCTTCAAGGGGTGCTCCAAAAAAACTCTAGAAGCTGGAGTTGGGTGAAAATTACCCACCACTGCCACCAGTAAGTGGATACCCCTTCGTTTCTCCGCCCTCAACCAATCAAATAGATTCTTTCCACCAAATTTCTCATTCGTGAAGCTGGAGCTAGATGGAAGCCAAACATTCTCTTTGATAGTGCTACAACTTCTAGTTGAAACTGCTCCAAAGTGAATTTAGTGGAGCGAAACTGATTTTTGTGAAGCAGAGCAGTCCCAAACAAGCTCTAAATATATTACTCTCTCTACATCAAAATATAAGACGCTTACGGAGGAAGTATTAGTGAAAGGTTAAGGCCCTGCTTGGATCCAATGGACTAAAACTAGTCTGACTAAAAATAGTCTCTTTAAGAGGCTAAAGTTCCAAGCACCCCTGACTAAAGAGGGGCTAAAACTAGTCTTAAGACTAAAATCTTTTAGTCAGGGGTACCCCTACTAAAATGTGAATTAGTCCTCTCTCTCCTCGTTTAACTCCTTTCCTCTAACACATGCAAGTTCTGGATTGGAGGGTTTGGAGAATAATAAATGCTCATTAACTTAATTTTAATCTCTTTAGTATTTGGATCCAAGCATGGGTGAGGCTAGCAAGTTTTAGTCCCACTACTTTTAGTCATGAGACTAAAACGTATCCAAGCACCTTCTTAAAAGCATTCAAAACTGTCCAAAATATCATGTTATTTGTGGAAGTGGAGGAAGTACATATATTTCTTTAAAAAAATTGAAATTTTTGTTACCATGGGTATAGCTAAAGTTACCGTTGGTCGTTAAGTAAGTAATTACCTGCTGTCGTTGGCTAATTAATTACCTGCCTTTTCTGGTTTACTTACCAACTAAGGAATCATTTTATTTATAGAATAACTAAAAAGAAGAACCATCTATGATTAAAATGAATCCTATAGGAATTTGAAAGGATTTTTTTCTTGGTGGAAGACGGATTTTGCATATAAAGTTTGTTTGATTTGTAAGATCGAAACACACGCTCGCCCGTACTAGTTATTGAATCCAACCTCATAATTTTTTCAGACTTCTTTTGGTGACAACTATGGCAACCATGTAGCCCCTCAAAATGTACTTGTCTTTAAAAAGAGGTTAGAGCCCCGGCCTCTGCATCATTGCGATGCATACGGCCTGGCATGGCATCAAGATCAGAAACATCAACGAATTGCATATCCGTTTCCCCCCTCCCAATTTTGCATTTATATTGCCCGCATGATATCACCAGGGCTTTCTTCGGCTTGATAAGCGCATGCCATTGAATTGACTCTGTAAAATTGCACCACGAGTCAGGAAAATCATTCTACAAGCGAGGTACAACGCTTTTTATTTTACCAAGTCTTGGGCATGCCATTTGTACTTTTGACAGGGCATATCCTCTCTTGTTTGGTCATAACGGCGTTAGTGTTATGAAGCTCCGACTCATAAAACTCCAAATAAGACTGAACTGTGCAAATGCTGCTGTAGTTCCATTTGCCTTGCCAGAGCAATATAAAAATCATGACAAAGCATAGTGCTCGAGCGGCTGGCCATGATCCTGTGCTCTGAAGCTGGTTTGTCCTGTTCCCTCCTCAATGGTTGCATCGTATGCTGCTTCCTCGATCTTAGTTTTTCAACGTGTTCTGTTTCATGCGGCATTGTCGCAACGGCTTGATCTTACTCAAACCGCACTAGCAAGCTAGACTTCTGCGCCTTTCTTTAACTGTTAAGATCAGCCTCGGCTAGGCTAGGCTGGCACGAGAAACGGGTGTAACGGAACAGTTCAACAAAAGCAGCCTTCCATCACCACTTGTCGCAGGGTAACGTACGTAGCTATCACCTGCTGAACTAGTCTAACTTAAACCGAGCATGCAGCTGTATGCCACTTCAGATTGTGTCTTTGGGTCCTGACGCACGCAGAGACGGCCTCCACCCCTCTGAATCGTGGTCTCACGGATCGTAAGGCACGATCCGACGGTGAATGGAGGTGAAGCGCCACATGAGGATTGACCCCGAAGAATTGTTTACTACTGGTAGTACACAGGAGAAAAGTAGGGCCATGCAATGCAACACCTGAATGGCATATATAATAATTATAGTGGTACTTAAACTAACACAGGCCGTCCTTGTCCTTGTCTTCCCAGCTGGCTCAAGCCAGGCGGCAAACGGGCAAGCAGAGCAGGTCAAGCAAGTAACTCCAGGAAGGCAGAAACCACCAGCATAGTGATACCAGCTACGCTATGTACACGACAAAAGCAGCATTGCATTGCCGATCTTGCTAGAAAGAGCCATCCATCACTTCTTCCTTCTCTTTGAGGACCTGGCCGGCTGTAATGCCTCCTCTGCTTTGGCCATCCTCGAACTTCTCCTGGGCACCGCGGTCGATGGGCCTGCTTCTTCAGCTTCTTCCGCCAGTTCAGCCTTGACTTTGCGTTTCCTCCTCGAAGGAGGGTCAGCCGATGGGCCCTCCTGACCTTCCCCGCCAGGCTCATTCGCTTCCTCGTCGCCATCATCCTCGCCTTCCTGCTGGGGCCATTCAGTAGCACACTGGGGACAAGCTCTGGAAGCCTAAATGTGCACATAAGTTAGCAAATAATGACGCCAACATCAACATGAGTAACAATAGATCTGGAATCACAGAACTACCTTCCGCTGCGGAAATTTCTTCTTCAGACAGTAGATATGGATTCTCACATTGCATCCCTCGTTGGAACAAGTTGATGCCTGTTGTGAATACAGATATAATAATGCTGGTATCAGAGCACACACCGTTTATAGAGATCCTTAAAAACGTTTGTACAGGATACGGTGCGGAGTAAGTGGCAACAACATGGGAAATGCAATCTCAGAGTAATCACACATCAGTACCTTTATACCAGCTTCATTGCAAACCTCACATGATGGAATATCATTACTGCGAAACCAGCTCCGCAGATCAAGAAATGATCTGATACCAAGACCAATCTTGCCCTCCGAGGTGTATGCCAGCCAACGATCTTGTATCAGTTCATTAAGAGTCTTTTCCTTTTGAGAGAACAAAAAGTTTGTGATAGAAGAAGGAAGACGAGATTGAGTGTCTTGTGAACCGTCCGCAATTACAACCTGGGAGTAGAACACTCAATAGTTTATGAGGCCCGTATTTCAATGAAGATTCAACTCTATTAATCAGCAGATACAAAACATGCCACAGAAAGAAAATACACATCATGACTCGTCCATCCTAATTGTTTGTAAATCACAATTGAATGAAGCTATAACATAAGCACATGTCCATTAGTATAGCTAGACAACACTTCATTGTGAGTACAGTACATATGGATGGGGTAGATGATGCTGCCTCTAATCATGATCAAACCTTCAGGATATCTTCGCCAGTTATGTCCTAAACAGCTAAGGTTTTGTGCTTCTTGCATGATCACACACGACAGTATGTGAGTTCACAAGTAAGGTGTTGTTTTTTAACATAAAAGGAGAGTCATGTGTCCATGACAGACTGGTACAACAAACCTGGTTGTCGATCCGGACGTTGAGAGCTTCAATACTAGTTATGCTCCCATCGTTTCCAGCTTCATGAACTATTGCTTCTAACTGCCACAAGAACCATTGTGAATACAGTTATGCATACATACAAATAAGTCATTCAGCATACATCATGCTGAGTTGAGCTAGTTCAAGCAAGCAACTGCATACCAGTCCCTTGTAGAATGCAATCTGTGGTATGGAATACTTGGAGCCAAGCTTTGATTCTTCATCAGAAATGTTGTTGACCACTCCATAATAAACTGTTCCATCATACTGGTTTATACATGCTCGCAGATCAAATTGCAAATACCCTAGCTCATTGTTGATCTTCATAAGTGTATCACTGAATAGTTGCTGGTGAGTGGCTGCAGGTCATGACAATAGACATATTCAGCTGGAGATGGAGTTTGGTGATCTAATTACAGTCTGTAGGCAATAATATGGCCGCTGAAATACACTTCTATGTATAATGTGTTCCTAGAAACACATTCAACCAGCCAACCAGGTCACAACTGAACTAACAATGATATTAAACGCACACAAAATGAACCAAGATCATTCTGTTTTTGAGACAATCAGAAGATGCAACCTTCAGCCGACCGTGAATGGCAGTTGATCCTCCAATGAAGAATTATTAAAGTTACACCACACATAAACTCATTTACTGAAAAGGAAAGGTTTTGGACCCTACAGGGGCTACGTCAGTAACTACAACTACATCAGTCGAAGTCAAACGGACGCTTGAGTAAAAGTTGCCACGGGCGCATTACATCGAACACATGGGAGACTAGAAGTTCCCGGTGGCGCATTACATCGAACACCTAGGCGGCTACGAGTAACGAGAAGAGGGGTGGAACTAATCTAAGGGGGGAGAAGAGGAGCGAGCAGGGCGGAGCGGGCAGGCGGATACCGGGGTTCTTGCCGCCGGAGATGGCGGTGAAGAGGGCGTGGAAGTCTCGCTCCGAGAGCGGTCCACGGGAGAGCAGCGCCTGCAGCAGCGTATGGTGCCGCCATGAGAGCGGCGCCATCGGATCGTGCAGCTCCTCTAGGCTCTAGCGCGTGCCTTGGTGTGGGGATCTATGGGGGCGGGGGAGCAGAAACCCTAGCTTGACACGCAGAGTGGGTTAGGAGGTTTCGCGCTCGCGGGAAGGCGTCCCAGATCGCGGGAAATGTTTCGCGGTGGTGGTGTCACGCCCAAATCACTTCGAACCGGCCCTAAAATCGACCTCGGGGCCGATCTAGTTCCTAGCCGCGGCCCCATGATCATCGTCAGACGCATATTTTAAGTTTTTACAAAATAGTAGTTCGGTGATAATTTGGCAAATGAGATAAATATTCGGTGAAAGCGAATAGTTTTTACATAGAAAACGTTAAAAAAAAGGCCACTATAGCCGAAGAACTAGCTGAGCACGGCGTCGTAGTCGCCGTCGTCGCCGTCCGTCTTTTCCTCCTTCACGCGGACGCCGCTATTGGAGCCATGCCCAGGGTCGCCCTGGCGGACCGGCGGTGGCGCGTCGTCGTCGCTGTCGTCGAGAACGACGACGCCTTCCTCGTTGCGGCCACGACGCCGAGCGGCGATCTCCTCTAAGGCGCGGCGCTGGCGCTCCAGCTCCTCCCGCGCCCACTTCATGGCCTCCGCGTCGTCCAGGTCCGGCTCCGTCTTCACGCCGGCGACCCCTGGCTCCGTCTTCACGGCGGCGATTCCCGGCTCCGTCTTCGGCTTGACGAGGCGGGGAGGAGCCGAGGAGGAGGCGCGCCCCTCGTTGATGACGATGCCGACGCTGCGGGTGCGCCTCCCGAGCGGCGTTTCCGCGGGCTCCGCCTTGACGGAGATGAGCGCCGGCGACCCAGAGAAGTGAGAGGTGGACCGAGAGGAGGAGAACTCGCCGAGCATCCTCCTCGGCAGCCACGCGCCGCCGCTGCGGCTGCCGATCTGGCGGGCGGCCGAGGCCGCAGGGTACTCGAACGGCGGATCGTTGCCGCCCTCGAGGTGCTCGAGGACGGCGTGGAGTGTGCGGCCGGGGACGCCCCACCACAGGCGGCGGCCGTCGCTGTTGCTGCGGCCCCGCACCACCGACGCGTGTGTTGGTGGATGCGAGCCGCTCGGCCTGCCGGCGCTCGAAGTACGCCGCCCACACATCGTGGTTGCCGATGTCGTACTCCGGGCGGGCTCGTTCCTCCTCCGTCAACGAAGCTCGCACGCGCTCGATCTTCGCTCGGAAGTAGGCGGGGTGGTCGACGTCGGGGAGAGGGGGGATGGGCACGCCCCCGGAGCTGAGCCTCCACCGTCCCGACGCGCGCACGTCGGGTGGTGCGGGGTGGTTTGCCTCGTATAGGAGGTGAGCTTCCCACTCGTGCAGCGAACGGTGGCCAAAGCCGTTGGCCGTCGTCGCATCGTCGGGGAAATGCACGGCCATATCGATGGGGGGGGAGAAGGGAAGAGAGGTTGTCGGCGGCGAGGAAGGAGGCTACGAGATGATTTGCCCGACGAGGAGGGGCGGCTTTTATAGCGTCCGGTGGGCGGCCACGTGTGTACGCGTGGCGGGAGGGGGAGTGGGCGCGTCGCCGCACTGCGCCATGAAGGAAATATGCCCTAGAGGCAATAATAAAGTTGTTATTTATATTTCCTTATATATCATGATAAATATCTTTTATTCATGTTAGAATTGTATTAACTGGAAACTTGATACATGTGTGAATACATAGACAAAATATAGTGTCCCTGATATGCCTCTACTAGACTAGCTCGTTAATAAAAAATGGGTGAGTTTCCTAACCATAGACATGTGTTGTCATTTGATGAACGGGATCACGTCATTAGGAGAATGATGTGATGGACATGACCCATCCATTATCTTAGCATATTGATCGTTTAGTTTTATTGCTATTGCTTTCTTCATGACTTATACATGTTCCTCTGACTATGAGATTATGCAACTCCCCAATACCGGAGAAACACCTTGTGTGCTATCAAACGTCACAACGTAACTGGATGATTATAAAGATGCTCTACAGGTGTCTCCGAAGGTGTTTGTTGAGTTGGCATAGATCGAGAATATGATTTGTCACGCCGAATGTCGGAGAGATATCTCTGGGCCCTCTCGGTGATGCACATCACAATAAGCCTTGCAAGCAAATGACTAATGAGTTATTCACGAGATGATGTATTATGGAACGAGTAAAAATACTTGCCGGTAATGAGATTGAACTAGGTATGATGATACCGGCGATCGAATCTCGGGCAAGTAACATACTGATGACAAAGGGAACAACGTATGTTCTTATGCGATTTGACCGATAAAGATATTCATAGAATATGTAGGAGCCAATATGAGCATCCAGGTTCTGCTATTGGTTATTGACCGAAGATATGACCCGTAGGGTCCGCACACTTAACGTTCGATGACGATTTGTATTATGAGTTATGTGTTTTGGTGACCGAAGATTGTTCGGGGTTCCGGATGAGATCACGGACATGACGAGGAGTCTCGAAATGGTTGATACATAAAGATTGATATATTGGACGAAGGTATTCGGACACCTAAAAAGTTTCGGGATGTTTCGGATATTTATGAGGGAACCGAGGGGTTACCGGACCCCCTGGAAAGTTATGGGCCTTAATGGGCCATAAGGGAGTAGGAGAGGGCAGGCCACAAGGTGGCGTCCCTCAAGGCAACCTGAATTGGACTAGGGGGAGGGGGCACGGCCCCCTCTCTCCTTTCCCTCTCCCTCTCCTTCCCTCCTCCCCCCTCTTGGAATAGGAAAGGGAATCCAACTAGGATAGGGAATCCTAGTTGGACTCCCCTCTTGGCGCATCCCCTAGGGCCGGCCGGCCTCCTCCCCCTCCTTATTTATATACGTGGGCAGAGGACACCCCAAAGACACAAGTTTCACTTAGTCGTGTGTGGTGCCCCTTTCCACAGGTTACACATCAGACCATATTGTCCCAGTGCTTAGGCGAAGCCCTGCGAGGATCACATCACCAACACCGTCGCCATGCCGTCGTGCTGACGGAACTCTTCCTCGACCCTCTGCTGGATCAAGAGCTCGAGGGATGTTATCGAGCTGAACGTGTGCTGAACACGGAGGTGTCGTACGTTCGGTACTTGGATCGGTTGGATCGTGAAGACGTTCGACTACATCAACCACGTTAACACAACGCTTCCGCTTACGGTCTACAAGGGTACGTGGACACACTCTCCATGTCTCACTGCTATGCATCTCCTAGATAGATCTTGCGTGAGCGTAGGAAAATTTTAAAATTGCATGCTACATTCCCAACAGTGGCATCATGAGCCAGGTCTATGCGTAGATGATATGCACGAGTAGAACACAAAGAGTTGTGGGCGATAATAGTCTACTGCTTACCACCAACGTCTTACTTTAATTCAGCGCTATTGTTGGATGAAGCGGCCCGGACCGACATTACATGACCGCGTTCATGAGATTGGTTCTACTGACGTGCTTTGCACATAGGTGGCTGGCGGGTGTGTGTTTCTCCAACTTTAGTTGAATCAACTGTGACTATGGCGAGTCCTTGATGAAGGTTAAAACAACACACTTTACGAAAAAATCGTTGTGATTTTGATGCGTAGGTAAGAACGGTTCTTGCTAGAAGCCCGTAGCAGCCACGTAAAACTTGCAACAACAAAGTAGAAGACGTCTAACTTGTTTTTGCAGGGCATGTTGTGATGTGATATTGTCAAGACGTGATGAGTTATACGATATTGTATGAGATGATCATGTTTTGTAAATTATCGGCAACCGGCATGAGCCTTATGGTTGTCTCTTTATTGTATGAATTACGAATGCCATGTAATTGCTTTACTTTATAACTATGAGTTAGCGATAGCAGTAGAACAATGTTTGGGATATCGCTTACCGTTATCGTCTCGGTCGGCTGGGGATCGAAGATTAATCGGAAATCGGCCGATTAATCAATTTTATCGGTTGACTATTAACCGACAAGTTTTTTTTTTTGCAAGACCTACGATTTCAATCACTGACAAGGCAAAACTGGAAACAATCAACAAGTGTGTGCTCTAAGCATTTAAGACACATCAATATATAAGTATATAACAGCAACACATGTCATGTTTTTGCATGTTTTAAATTCAAATAGGTCAGGAGTACATAGATACTACTCCCTCTGTCCGGAAATACTTGTCATCAAAATGAATAAAAGATGATGTATCTAGATGTATTTTAGTTCTAGATACATTTCTTTTTGTTCATTTTGGTGACAAGTATTTTCGGACGGAGGAGGTACAATATTACTTATTACATAACAAACAAAAATTGGACAGGAGTACATCATAGATACTACAATATTACATAACAAACAAAAATTGGACAGCACTTCAACAACACATATCATGTTCAAGCATTTTCATATAGATAACAGTGCATTGATTTACTCATTTACATAAGCAACAATAGGCAGAACAATAGTACATAACTACTTATATTAGTCCACAGATAGTAGATAGGCTGCAGTACATATAAATATATTAGTCTTAGTCCACAAATAAACTGAGATAGTATCATACTGGATACTAGATAGGCAACATCACAGGTCCAGAATACACAAATAAGCCTAGTTCTACACTTATACTTCTTAGTCTCACAAGTCACAAGTCACAACCAAAATAAGGCAGGAGGCTGCTAGCAAACAACACACAGTACTAGGAATGGATTTTTTTAAAGGCCTAGGATTCATGGCTACATCAGGTCTTCCTCATAATTTTCTTCCATCACCCCAACCCCATCATCATCAGACTCAAACTCTATCTCATCTTCATTGATAGGCACGATGTCATCTTCATCATCAGAAACAAAGTCTTCCACTTCATGAAGTTCTCTCACCCTTTGACTTCTATGAGGCTCTGTTGTATTGTCAACTCCGGTAGCTTCCAGCTCTTCATCATCGTAAGCATCTTCACATATCCAATCTTGGGCTGTGGAAGCATCTTCACCAAGGATAACATCACAGGATGAGGAGTATTTCTTTCTCTTGTCTAGAAATCTTCCATTGAATTGAATATAAACTAGATCGTCCCTACGATGCACATCTAATTTATTTCTCCTCTTTGCATCTACCTACAAATTGCATACTGAAGGTTAGTGATTCACATATTGTCACAACAAAAATAAGGATCAGATTTGAATATTTGCAAGTTGAAACTTACTTGTTCAAAAACGCTCCAATTTCTTTCACACCCAGATGAACTTGTGGTTAAGTTGAGTATGCTCAAAGCCATGTGCATCAATGTAGGAGTTTGTAGTCCATAAGTTGCCCACCACTCCCCTTCATTCATAGAAAACAGAAAGTACTATGCATCAGGCCTAAAATATTAGAATGCAATATGGCAAAGTTGTCTTTGAGAACAAGCTTACCGGCATTGTAATTGCCATTGCTGATTGCTTTTGTGGCAGCCACCTTCCCAAACATGCCTTCCTTCTTTTTAAACTTGGGCAAGTCTATGTTAAGGGCATTTTTTTGTGCTTCATCATCATCATGATAAAATTGTTCAATAACTTCCATCAACCCGGACATGACTTCTAAATCAGTGAAGATGCTTGTGGTAGTATAACTATAGTAGGGGTTCAAGGCATATGCTGCCATGTGCAACTTGGTATCTAGCCTCCCATCCATCTTGCTCTCCATGGCTGTTGTGATCACCTTGTAGTTCTTCTCCGAACCTTCAACCGCAGGCATTATTGCCTTCTTTGTCTCTATTATTTCTCCATACATAGAGGCCATGGACTGTCCATCACTATCAGCCAACCGAAGTAACTTCACCAATGGCTCAAAAACCTTGCATCGAACATACACAAGAACTACATTAGTTACCATTTAACTATGTAACATATGAGCAATGATGCATATGAGTATAAGTGTAAAAGTCAATTAAACAAGAGTACAAGACACTGTTTGTAGTTCATATAACAATACCTTGATGCAAAGAGACACATTTTTCCAGAATGCCCTACTCATTATTGTGGCATGAGCCAACTTTCCTTTCTTTGTTATGGTGTGCTTGCATTCTTCCCAAGTGTCACTACAACACATCTCTGTTAATTGCTTCCTCTTAGCAGCAAGACTTTGCAACGTAAGAAATGCCGAAGCAAATCTGGTCACTCCCGGCCTAACAATGTCCCTCTTTTTTGTATAAGATCTCATCAATGCCAATGTGGCGTGATGTGCATAAAGGAAAATTGTCATCTCCTTGGCTTTGGTTATTGCAGGACCAAAATGCTTCAACTTGCCAATTGCTTCAACCATCAAGTTAATTGTGTGAGTTGCACATGAGGTCCAAAATATCTTTGGCCTTTTAATTTCAACATCCCCTTTGCTCCCATATTGTTTGATGCATTATCCGTGACTATTTGAACAACATTATCAGCCCCTACAAAACACCATTGCAAAACACAATAATGAAATCACAACATTTAGCATACAATCACATGATCAAAATGTTGGGGAACGTAGTATTTTAAAATTTTCCTACGATCACGCAAGATCTATCTACCAGATGCATAGCAACGAGAGGGAAGAGTGTGTCTACGTACCCTCGTAGACCGGAAGCGGAAGCGTCAAGTGACGCGGTTGATGTAGTCGAACTTCTTCGCGATTCAACCGATCAAGCACCGAACGTACGGCACCTCCGCGTTCAGCACACGTTCATCTTGATGATGTCCCACGAGCTCTTGATCCAGTTGAGCTTCACGGGAGAGTTTCGTCAGCACGACGGCGTGGTGACGGATATGATGTATCTACCGGCGCAGGGCTTCGCCTAAGCACTGCGACGGTATGACCGAGGTGTGTTTCTGTGGAGGGGGGCACCGCACACGGCTGGAACAATTCAACTTGTGTGTCTTTGGGTGCCCCCCAGCCCCCGTATATAAAGGAGCAAGGGAGGAGGGCCGGCCGGCCTCCTATGGTGCGGCTAGGGCAATCCTACTAGGAATAGGATTGCAATCCTATTCCTAGTAGGAGTCCACCAAGAAGGAAGAGAAGGAAAGGAAAAAGGAGGGAGAGGTGGCACCCCCCAATCCTAGTCCAACTAGGATCCCCTGGTGGGGCGCCGGCCAGCCTCTATGGGCTGCCTCTCTCCTTTCCTCAAGGCCCACTATGGACCATCCCCCCTCGTAGGGGGTTCCGGTAACCCCCTCCGGCAATCCAGTTAAATCCGAAACTTTTCCGGAACACTTTCGGTGTCCGAATATAGTCGTCCAATATATCAATCTTTATGTCTCGGACATTCCGAGACTCCTCGTCATGTCCGTGATCTCATCCGGGACTCCGAAATAGCTTCGGTACATCAAAACTCATAAACTCATAATACCGATCGTCATCAAATGTTAAGCGTGCGGACCCTACGGGTTCGAGAACTATGTAGACATGACCGAGACTCATCTCCGGTCAATAACCAATAGCGGAACCTGGATGTTCATATTGTCTCCTACATATTCTACGAAGATCTTTATCGTTCAAACCGCATAACAACATACGTTGTTCCTTTTGTCATCGGTATGTTACTTGCCCGAGATTCGATCGTCGGTATCTCCATACCTAGTTCAATCTCGTTACCGGCAAGTCTCTTTACTCGTTCCGTAACACATCATCTCGTGACTAACTCATTAGTCTTTTGCTTGCAAGGCTTATTGTGATGTGTGTTACCGAGAGGGCCCAGAGATACCTCTCCGACACTCGGAGTGACAAATCCTAATCTTGATCTATGCCAACACCACGAATACTTTCGGAGACACCTGTAGAGCATCTTTATGATCACCCAGTTACGTTGTGACGTTTGATAGCACACAAGGTGTTCCTACGGTATTCGGGAGTTGCATAATCCCATAGTCATAGGAACATGTATAAGTCATGAAGAAAGCAATAGCAGTAAAACTAAACGATCATAGTGCTATGCTAACGGATGGGTCTTGTCCATCACATCATTCTCCTAATGATGTGATCCTGTTGATCAAATGACAACTCATGTCTATGGCTAGGAAACATAACCATCTTTGATCAATGAGCTAGTCTAGTAGAGGCATACTAGGGACATACTGTTTTGTCTATGTATTCACACATGTACTAAGTTTCCGGTTAATAAAATTCTAGCATGAATAATAAACATTTATCATGATATAAGGAAATATAAATAACAACTTTATTATTGCCTCTAGGGCATATTTCCTTCAGTCTCCCACTTGCACTAGAGTCAATAATCTAGCTCACATCGCCATGTGATTTAATACCGATAGTTCACATCGTTATGTGAATAACACCCATAGTTCACATCACCATGTGACCAACACCCAAAGGGTTTACTAGAGTCAATAATCTAGTTCACATCGCTATGTGATTAATGCCCAAGAGTAATAAGGTGTGATCATGTTTTGCTTGTGAGAGAAGTTTAGTCAACGGGTCTGTCACATTCAGATTCGTATGTATGTCGCAAATTTCTATGTCTACAATGCTCTACATGGAGCTACTCTAGCTAATTGCTCCCACTTTCAATACGCATCCAGATTGATACTTAGAGTCATCTGGATTTAGTGTCAAAGCTTGCATCGGCGTAACCCTTTACGACGAACTCTTTATCACCTCCATAATCGAGAAATATTTCCTTTAGTCATCCAATTACTAAGGATGATTTTGACCGCTGTACAGCGATCTACTCCTGGATCACTATTGTACCTCCCTGTCAAACTCATGGCAAGGTACACAACGTGTTTTGTACACAGCATGGCATACTTTATAGAACCTATGGCTGAGGCATAGGGAATGACTTTCATTCTCTCTATATTTTTCCGCCATGGTCTGGCTTTGAGTCTTACTCAACTTCACACCTTACAAGTCAGGCAAGAACTCCTTCTTTGACTGATCCATTTTGAACTACTTCAAAATCTTATCAAGGTATGTACTCATCGAAAGTCTTATCAAGCGTCTTGATCTATCTCTATAGATCTTGATGCCCAATATGTTAACAGCTTCACCAAGGTCTTTCTTTGAAAAACTCCTTTCAAACACTCCTTTATGCTTTCCAGAAAATTCTACATCATTTCCGATCGACAATATGTCATTCAGATATACTTATCAGAAAGGTTGTAGTGCTCCCACTCACTTCTTGTAAATACAGACTTCACCGCAAGTCTGTATAAATCTATATGCTTTGATCAACTTATCAAAGCGTATATTCCAACTCCGAGATGCTTGCACCAGTCCATGGATGGATTGCTGGAGCTTGCACATTTTGTTAGCACCTTTAGGATTGACAAAACCTTCTGGTTGCATCATATACAAGTCTTCTTTAATAAATCCATTAAAGAATGCCGTTTTGTTATCCATTTGCCAGATTTCATAAAATGCGGCAATTGCTAACATGATTCGGACAGACTTAAGCATCGCTACGGGTGAGAAGGTCTCATTGTAGTCAACTCCTTGAACTTGTTGAAAAACTTTCGCAACAAGTCGAGCTTTGTAAACAGTAATATTACCGTCAGCGTCAGTCTTCCTCTTGAAGATCCATTTATTTTTGATGGCTTGCCGATCATCGGGCAAGTCAACCAAAGTCCACACTTTGTTCTCATACATGGATCCCATCTCAGATTTCATGGCCTTAAGCCATTTTGCGGAATCTGGGCTCATCATCGCTTCCTCATAGTTCGTAGGTTCATCATGGTCTAGTAACATGATTTCCAGAACTGGGTTGCCGTACCACTCTGGTGCGGAACGTATTCTGGTTGATCTACGACGTTCAGCAGAAACTTGATCCGAAGTTTCATGATCATCATCATTAACTTCCTCGCTGATTGGTGTAGGAATCACTGGAACAATTTTCTGTGATGTACTACTTTCCAATCCGGGAGAAGGTACAATTACCTCATCAAGTTCTACTTTCCTCCCACTCACTTCTTTCGAGAGAAATTCCTTCTCTAGAAAGGATCCACTCTTAGCAACAAAGACCTTGCCTTCGGATCTGTGATAGAAGGTGTACCCAACTGTCTCTTTTGGGTATCCTATGAAGACACATTTCTCCGACTTGGGTTCGAGCTTATCAGGTTGAAGCTTTTTCACATAAGCATCGCAGCCCCAAACTTTAAGAAACGACAACTTTGGTTTCTTGCCAAACCATAGTTCATAAGGTGTCGTATCAACGGATTTAGATGGTGCCCTATTTAACGTGAATGCAGCTGTCTCTAAAGCATAACCCCAAAATGATAGTGGTAGATCGGTAAGAGACATCATCGATCGCACCATATCTAATAAAGTACGGTTATGACGTTCGGACACACCATTACACTGTGGTGTTCCAGGTGGCGTGAGTAGTGAAACTATTTCACATTATTTTTACTGAAGGCCAAACTCGCTAACTCAAATATTTTACTTCTATGATCATATCGTAGAAACTCTTATTTTCTTGTTACGATGATTCTCCACTTCACTCTGAAATTCTTTGAACTTTTCAAATGTTTCAGACTTGTGCTTCATTAAGTAGATATACCCATATCTGCTCAAATCATCAGTGAAGGTCAGAAAATAACGGTACCCGCCGCGAGCTTCAACACTCACTGGTCCACATACATCTGTATGTATGATCTCCAACAAATCTGTTGCTCGCTCCATTGTTCCGGAGAACGGAGTTTTAGTCATCTTGCCCATGAGGCATGGTTCGCAAGCACCAAGTGATTCTAATCAAGTGATTCCAAAAGTCCATCACTATGGAGTTTCTTCATGCGCTTTACACCATTATGACCTAAACGGCAGTGCCACAAATAAGTTGCACTATCATTATTAACCTTGCATCTTTTGGCTTCAATATTATGAATATGTGTATCACCACGATCGAGATCCAACAAACTATTTTCATTGGGTGTATGACCATCGAAGGTTTTATTCATGTAAACAGAATAACAATTATTCTATGACTTTAAATGAATAACCGTATCACAACAAATATGATCAAATCATATTCATGCTCAATGCAAATGCCAAATAACATTTATTTAGGTTTTACACTAATCCCGAAAGTATAGGGAGTGTGCGATGATGATCATATCAATCTTGGAACCACTTCCAACACACATCGTCACTTCACCTTTAACTAGTTTCTGTTCATTATGCAACTCCCATTTCGAGTTACTACTCTTTAGCAACTAAACCAATATCAAATACCGAGGGGTTGCTATGAACACTAGTAAAATACACATCAATAATATGTATACCAAATATACCTTTGTTCACTTTGCCATCCTTCTTATCCGCCAAGTATCTAGGGCAGTTCCACTTCCAGTGACCATTTCCTTTGCAGTAGAAGCACTTAGTTTCAGGCTTGAGTTTAGCTTTGGGTTTCTTCATGGGAGTGACAACTTGTTTGTCATTCTTCTTGAAGTTCCCCTTCTATCCCTTTGCCCTTTACTTGAAACAAGTGGTCTTGTTAACCATCAACACTTGATGCTCTTTCTTGATTTCTACCTTCGCCGATTTCAGCATCGCGAAGAGCTCGGGAATTACTTTTGTCATCCCTTGCATATTATAGTTCATCACGAAGTTCTACTAACTTAGTGATAGTGTCTAGAGAACTTTGTCAATTACTATCTTATCTGGAAGATTAACTCCCACTTGATTCAAGCAATTGTAGTACCCAGACAATCTGAGCATATGCTCACTGCTTGAGCTATTCCCCTCCATCTTTTAGCTATAGAACTTGTTGGAGACTTCATATCTCTCAACTCGGGTATTTGCTTGAAATATTAACTTCAACTCCTGGAACATCTCATATGGTCCATGACGTTCAAAACGTCTTTGAAGTCCCGATTCTAAGCCGTTAAGCATGGTGCACTAAACTATCAAGTAGTCATCATACCGAGCTTTTGTCAAAACGTTCATAACGTCTACATCTGCTCCTGGAATAGGTCTGTCACCTAGCGGTGCATCAAGGACATATTTCTCTGTGCAGCAATGAGGATAATCCTCAGATCACGGAACAATTCCGCATCATTGCTACTAACATCTTTCAACTTAGTTTTCTCTAGGAACATATAAAAAAAATAAACGGGGAGCAACATCGCGAGCTATTGATCTACAACATAGATATGCTAATACTACCAGGACTAAGTTCATGATAAGTTAAAGTTCAGTTAATCATATTACTAAAGAACTCCCACTTAGATAGACATCCCTCCGGTCATCTAAATGATCACGTGATCCAAATCAACTAAACCATGTCCGATCATCACGTGAGATGGAGTAGTTTCAATGGTGAACATCTTATGTTGATCATATCTACTATATGATTCACGCTCGACCTTTCGGTCTCCAGTGTTCCGAGGCCATATCTGCATATGCTAGGCTCGTCAAGTTTAACCCGAGTATTCTTCGGGTGCAAAACTGGCTTACACCCGTTGTATTTGAACGTAGAGCTTATCACACCCGATCATCACGTGGTGTCTCGGCACGACGAACTTTCACAATGGTGCATACTCAGGGAGAACACTTATACCTTGAAATTTTAGTAAGGGATCATCTTATAATGCTACCGTCGATCTAAGCAAAATAAGAATCATAATAAGATAAACATCACATGCAATCAAAATATGTGACATGATATGGCCATCATCATCTTGTGTTTTTTGATCTCCATCTCCAAAGCACCGTCATGATCACCTTCGTCACCGGCGCGACACCTTGATCTCCATCGTAGCATCGTTGTCGTCTCGCCAACTATTGCTTCTACGACTATCGCTACCGCTTAGTGATAAAGTAAAGCAATTACATGGCGATTGCATTTCATACAATAAAGCGACAACCATATGGCTCCTTCCAGTTGCCGATAACATTACAAAACATGATCATCTCATACAAAACCGTATAACTCATCATGTCTTGACCATATCACATCACAACATGCCCTGCAAAAACAAGTTAGACGTCCTCTACTTTGTTGTTGCAAGTTTTACGTGGCTGCTACGGGCTTAGCAAGAACCGTTCTTACCTACGCATACAAAACCACAACGATGTTTTGTCAAGTATGTGCTGTTTTAACCTTCACAAGGACCGGGCGTAGCCACACTTGATTCAGCTAAAGTGAGAGAGACAGACACCCGCCAGTCACCTTTAAGCAACGAGTGCTCGTAACGGTGAAACCAGTCTCGCGTAAGCGTACGCGTAATGTCGGTCCGGGCCGCTTCATCTCACAATACCGCCGAAGCAAAGTATGACATGCTGGTAAGCAGTATGACTAGTATCGCCCACAACTCATTGTGTTCTACTCGTGCATATCATCTACGCATAGACCTGGCTCTGATACCACTGTTAGGGAACGTAGTATTTTAAAAATTTCCTACGATCACGCAAGATCTATCTACCAGATGCATAGCAACGAGAGGGTAGAGTGTGTCTACGTACCCTCGTAGACCGGAAGCGGAAGCGTCAAGTGACGCGGTTGATGTAGTCGAACTTCTTCGCGATTCAACCGATCAAGCACCGAACGTACGACACCTCCGCGTTCAGCACACGTTCAGCTTGATGATGTCCCACGAGCTCTTGATCCAGTTGAGATTCACGGGAGAGTTTCGTCAGCACGACGGCGTGGTGACGGATATGATGTATCTACCGGCGCAGGGCTTCGCCTAAGCACTGCGACGGTATGACCGAGGTGTGTTTCTGTGGAGGGGGGCACCGCACACGGCTGGAACAATTCAACTTGTGTGTCTTTGGGTGCCCCCTGCCCCCGTATATAAAGGAGCAAGGGAGGAGGGCCGACCGGCCTCCTATGGTGCGGCTAGGGTAATCCTACTAGGAATAGGATTAGTCCACCAAGAAGGAAGAGAAGGAAAGGAAAAAGGAGGGAGAGGTGGCGCCCCCCAATCCTAGTCCAACTAGGATCCCCTGGTGGGGCGCCGGCCAGCCTCTATGGGCTGCCTCTCTCCTTTCCTCAAGGCCCACTATGGACCACCCCCCCTCGTAGGGGGTTCCGGTAACCCCCTCTGGCAATCCAGTTAAATCCGAAACTTTTCCGGAACACTTCCGGTGTCCGAATATAGTCGTCCAATATATCAATCTTTATGTCTCGGACATTCCGAGACTCCTCGTCATGTCCATGATCTCATCCGGGACTCCGAACTAGCTTCGGTACATCAAAACTCATAAACTCATAATACCGATCATCATCAAACGTTAAGCGTGCGGACCCTACGGGTTCGAGAACTATGTAGACATGACCGAGACTCATCTCCGGTCAATAACCAATAGCGGAACCTGGATGTTCATATTGTCTCCTACATATTCTACGAAGATCTTTATCGGTCAAACCGCATAACAACATACGTTGTTCCTTTTGTCATCGGTATGTTACTTGCCCGAGATTCGATCGTCGGTATCTCCATACCTAGTTCAATCTCGTTACCGGCAAGTCTCTTTACTCGTTCCGTAACACATCATCTCGTGACTAACTCATTAGTCTTTTGCTTGCAAGGCTTATTGTGATGTGTGTTACCGAGAGGGCCCAGAGATACCTCTCCGACACTCGGAGTGACAAATCCTAATCTTGATCTATGCCAACACCACGAATACTTTCGGAGACACCTGTAGAGCATCTTTATGATCACCCAGTTACGTTGTGATGTTTGATAGCACACAAGGTGTTCCTACGGTATTCGGGAGTTGCATAATCTCATAGTAATAGGAACATGTATAAGTCATGAAGAAAGCAATAGCAGTAAAACTAAACGATCATAGTGCTATGCTAACGGATGGGTCTTGTCCATCACATCATTCTCCTAATGATATGATCCCGTTGATCAAATGACAACTCATGTCTATGGCTAGGAAACATAACCATCTTTGATCAATGAGCTAGTCTAGTAGAGGCATACTAGGGACATACTGTTTTGTCTATGTATTCACACATGTACTAAGTTTCCGGTTAATAAAATTCTAGCATGAATAATAAACATTTATCATGATATAAGGAAATATAAATAACAACTTTATTATTGCCTCTAGGGCATATTTCCTTCACAAAACATGAAAAGCAATGAATGAGAGCAAGTTAAAAAGTTGAGATTAGTACCAATTTTCTCAATGCACTCATCTACATATTCAAAGATGTATTGACTTGTGTGTGCATCAGCTGATGCCTCCTTTGATCCAAGAAAGATGGTTCCTAACTTGCAATGCACACACAAGTTCATGATGCTCCTCCTTTTCTTGTCTTTCCAAGCATCGGTCATGATAGATCACCCCGTATCTGCCCTCTCAACATCACGTGGCTTCAACAAATCCTTAGTCCTTTCCACCTCCTACAACAAAATCTTCTCTCGAATCATATATTGTGAAGGTTGCCTCCAATTAGGACCATAACGACCAAGAGCCTCACAAAATTGTTTGAAGTCATCATCGTTGATAGCATTGAAGGGTACATTTTTATTGTACAACCATCTGGCCAAATATTGCCCTACTCTATAGCTTCTCTCCTTATCAACACTATCATTTATATTCCGTTGAAACTTTTTCATGTTCAAAGGGATTGATGGGTCAATTGGAGCAAGATAGTAATCCATAGGCCCCTTCTTCGGGTCACCATTGCCAACTTCATTAAGCTCTGCTTGATCTTCCTCATTGGCCTCTATGGTCACCAAGGCTCTCACTTCATTTTCTTCCTGTAGCTTTTGCTTCTTCTTCTTTGGTGCCTCATATGCATCCTTGCACCGAGCTTATTGTTCTAGTGTGGCTTGCATACAACTGGTGACTGACCCTTTGATTTGAGCAATGTGTTGCTTCATCCTAGTCACCCCTCCCGACATCACTTTTCCACAAAGCTTGCACTTGACTCTCTGCAGATCATCTGGATCAATCAGCATAGCAAACTCCCATGTCATGTCATCCGAGTTTCTCTTAAGTCTGGAACTTGTAACCTCAGAAGCACCGGAAGCAGCCATCTAAAAAAGGGCAACAACATGTATGAGAATGAGACTAATTAAAGGGGCAACTTATTCTGCACATGATTGACGATTCTTATTCTGTACATAAAATAAAAGGGCAACAACATAGAAGGTCAACTTATTATTCTGTACATGTGTAATGCCCAGGATGGGACTATACCTCCTACGTGTCGAGGCACGACTTAAAGGTATAAGCCCATTCTGGAATGATCTCAAGTTTGGTATCTTTGCACCACTCGTGTAAAAGAGGGATTAAATTGCAAAAGGAGATAGTTGGCTTACACTCGCCACTTCACACAATACATTACATAAGGAAAAACATCATTCAAAACATCACAACCCGACTACGGGCGAAGATCCAAAAGTAAGATACCAAAACAACATAAAGCCACAGGTTCAGATCGAATCCTAGTAGAAACCACTACTGATCATCGAAAATGTCACAAGCATACGGCCACTCTCTTCATGGAACTCCCGGAGAAGTACTTGAACCAGCTCCTGCATAATTCTCGGCTGAACTTGCATCTGGTGTTGTAGTATCTGTGAGCCACGGGGACTCAGCAATCCCATAACCATGGGTATCAAGACTAGCAAAGCTTTATGGGTAGGAAGAGGTAAGGTGGTGAGGTTGCAGCAGCGGCTAAGCATAATATGGTGGCTAACTTACGAGTACCAGAATAAGATGAGCATCTACGCAAACGGTCGCAAAAGTAGTGATCGCTAAAGATCCTAAACTACATACGAGTCAAACATAACCCCACCGTGTTCTCTTCTCAAAGTGAAAAGAGACAGTCACGGTTACTCACACAGTTGTGTGTTTTACTTCGGATCCTATGTCAAGTTTTTTACAACCGGACATTAACAAATTCCAATCTGCCACATAACCGCGGGCACGGCTTTCGAAAGATTATAACCCTGCAGGGGTGTTCCAACTTAGCCCATCACAAGCTCTCACGATTAGCTGAAGTGATAAATATAATATCATCAGTCCTTATATTAGGGAAATCCGATCAGGCTCGGCATCCCGGTGCACAAGACATTTCGACAATGGTAAAACAAGTCCAGCAAGACCTCCCGGTGTGTCGACACCCTGATAGTAGCCGCGCGTATCTCGTCTCAGGCCACGACCGGATAGGTGAGCCTACGGGAGTCAATCCTCGAGTTTCCCCGTGGTGACCCCGCAGTCTCCCCGTTTGGGACCAACACCATCAGCACTGGCCCCCCCTGCTATGTAGAAAGAATCCTCGGGTAGCGCTAACTCCCTATGCAATTTAATTAATTAATTAAGTTTTTATTATGAGCAAATTAAAACCAATGTTGGGCCTTGCTGGAGGAGTTTTATTCAAAGTCGAACTGTCAAGGGGTCCCCATCCACCCATCGTGTAAGGAACGCAAAATCAAGGAACATAATGCCGGTTTATCGGCGCCTAAGGTGGCATGAGTGGAACAAAACACCGAGCAAAAGGCCAAGCCTTCCACCCATGCCCAGTATATAGGTGTGTTATTATATATATAACATATCGTGATATTCCAACAACAAGTTCCCTCCTAGAACGGACTTCATCTTCACCTGCAACTAACAACGCTATAAGAGGGGCTGAGCAAGCGGGTAACATAGCCAAACAGTGGTTTTGCTAGGAAGGTTTCAAAGGTTAGAGGTTTCATGGCAACAAGGAGAGACTGACATAAAAGATGGGTAGCGCGACATGTAACGATAGCATCGAGACAACTAAGCATGGCAATGATAGTAAAGGTATCCAAGGGTATGGTCATCTTGCCTGGGATTCCGCAAGGGAGAAGAACAAGTCCATGAAGTAGACGGAGCAACATAGTCGAGCGAATCCTCACAACTCCGGAACGGAACCGAAGCTAACAAGAGAAGCAATCGGAAAGAAGCAAACAACAAGGTAAACACACAAGCATAAACATGGCATACGATGCACATCCAAGTATGATGCATGTACGGTTTAATTATGCATGGCATGGCAAAGTGCACAAACAACACTACAAGTTAAGTGGAGCTCAATATGCAACGAGTTGCATATTGACGAAACACCACATTTTAATTATTTAATTGACTCCCGTTTATTTACAAGACAAGATTAAATGTTGGTTAACATGGCAAGAGGTGAAGCAAAAACAAACTACCTATTTAGACATTTTAAATGAGGCCGGAAAAACAACAACAGTTCCGGAAAATCCCCATAAGCATGTTTAGCAATTTTTAAGCAAACAACAATTCACACATTTTAATGTTGTTAACATGATGCGGATGACATGATCAAGTTTTATGCAAGTTATTAATTAAAGGTTAACATGAAGAGATATGAAGTGTTGTCACCATGGTGGAAAGAAAGGGTGCCACGGCAACGATCCGAAAATGATGCAACGCAACATCTCGGTTCCGGTAACTCGTTGAGAGACCGGTGCAAAAGATGACGGAGAGCGTGTCATGCAAGAAGAAAAATGGGGTGATCCCGTCACCGGGTTCCCACGAGTCGGCGACGAGGCAACCGAGGAGCACGACAAAAGATGATACGGGCACGGTGCACACAAGGGCAAACATTTCATACAACACAAGCATTCATCCACGGGTCATCGTCACGGGGTTATACCTTCGAAGCGGTCGTTCTCGGAGGGGTTCGAGTCGTCGAGGGACGTAGTGGAAGTAGTGGTACACGGGTCGTAGAGGAAGTAGTTGTTCACGGTCATCGGTAGGGGTACTTGTCGCGGCATCGGACGTAGTGGTACTCGTTTATGTAGAGGTACTTGCGGTCTCGGCGATGGTAGTGGAAGTAGCCGAACTTCGTTCCGTAGATGTACTTGACGGTTCCGATGGCTCCGGGCGTCGTGGTACTCATGTTGGTGTAGTGGAACTTGACGCATCGTCGTGGTACTTGCCAAAACAACCTCGAATGTAGTCGTTCCGTTCGTAGTCGTTCAAGTCGTCGGTAGAGGTACTTGGGGTCTCCGTGCACTTGGCGTCTCTGGAAGAGGAACATGGCAGATCCGATGCACACAAAATAAAGAACACGCTCGAGCTTCACGTAGGCAGCAGCAAGGGGGCAACGAGGCCATGGCAGCGGCATGACCGGCGGAAGCAGCAACAGTACTTGGCGGTCTCGGAGCAGCGAGGAGGAGGACAGCGGGGCCGGCAACATCAAGGCGGCTGGAGCTGCTCGAGGGCGCGGGGCTCCATGGCGCGCCGGAGGGCTTCAACGGCGGAGCTGGCCGCGGCTTGAGAGGCCTTGGCGGCGCGCAGAGGAGGCGAGGAGGAGACCAGAGGGAGGCGCGACGCTCGGTGCTGGGCTCCTGGCGCGGAGGCAGCCAGGCGCGGGCCGGCTGCTGGAGGCGCAGCTCCTGGCCGGCCGGAGGGAGGCGCTCGTGGCTGTAGAGGAGGGGGCCCCCGAGCGTGGCGCTGCGGGGCGCAGCGGGCGCCCTGGCGGTGGAGTGCGGCGCTCCTGGCCGGCCCTCGCTCGCGCGACGAGGAGCAGCTCGCGGGAGGATCGAGGGATGGGGTCGGGAGAAGCGACGCTCGAGGCTGAGGGAATAACGGGGGAGGAGAAGTACCGAGCGAGGGGTGGCGGCGCTGGGGGAGAAGGAGGAGCGAGGGGAAAAGGAGCGTCGGGCTTAGGGTTACGGGAGGAGCGGTCGGGCCAACCTGGAGGCTGAGAGCAGGCCGAGGGTTAGAAAGAGAGGCGCGGCTGGGCCTTGGGCCTTGACCCAGATGGGCCTAGGGGGGGGGGGAGCAGGCCGGCTTAGGATAGGAGGCGGTTGGGCTCTTCCTTTAACTGATTTTTTAGCAGAAATCAATAGAGAGAAGAAAAGAATGAGGAGGGAGGTTAGGGAAATAGTTAGCACATGGGATTAATTCGCTCGGGCATCATAAAATGAGCACGGGTCGAGAAAAAATAGAAAAGACAAGATCGAAATATAATTCAAACATATTTGAATTTAATTCAAACGGGTTTGAACTAAGACTTGATTTATGAAGTGTCCAAAAATGTTCACATTTTTGGAGGAACCTCGATAAACGGGAAAAGAAATATAGGGAGGGTTTTGACGGTGAAACTTGAAGTAAAGAGGCATGGAGAAAAAATATGCAAGTGTGTTGCGGGTAATTCCAAAGAATGGAATATTTATTAATATAGCTCCATAATATTAGGAGGATATGTTATAAAGAGAAGTCATCCTTCCCTCGATTTAAATAGAACAAAGGTCCACACGATTTATTTAAGTTGAGATGCAAAAGAAATATGACATGATGGCATGATGACATGATGCAATGCAAAAATAAATAACGCAAGCACAAAAGAAACACACGGAAGAGCCCGGAACATCTGGAATGTCCTGGAATCTTCTGGGACGTCGGTCTTCGGGCGTCACAACTCTCCCACACTAACAGAGGATCTCGACCCGAGATCCTAGAGATAGCACCGGGTAGAAACGAAAAGAAGAGGTAAACAAAGTTGCTTCTTGGACAAACGAGTGAAACCACGAACCTTGAGAGGTCGAACAAGTTGAAATAAGAATACAACAGAGATGAACGAAGTTAAGAGCACTCCGGTAAAATGAGGAACAAGGAACATTATGAGAACCTTGTAGGTTTAAAGACATGAAACAAGAGCTTACGGATCAAAAGAATAAGAAACCGCAATGGTATAGCCAAGGAATAAGAGACATAATTTGGACAGCACTCCGTCTGAAAATGGAAGGAATTGAACATGAACTTGAGGAGATGGGAAGATACTTGATGAAAACAACAACACACAGCCTCCGGAACACTGAAAGAACGGCACAAGGGGTAAGAAAGATTCAGACAACACTCCGGTTGAAAAGAGAGGCAAACTTGATAAGATCACGGAACTGAATGAAGAATACAACACTCCGGTTAAATGATAAGCAAGGAAAAAAAACATGATCTCGACATGACAAGATGATGGTTTGGATAGAGCAACATCACAATGCCTCGGGAATGAAATAATAGCATATAGATCAACGAAAGAAATGAATGGAGAAAAAAATGACAACTTCTCCCACAAATGAATTAGGAAAACCTCCTTACAAAGAAGGGTTGAATGGGTTTGATGGAAAAATCAACAACGAAATGAATAAGCTTGATGTGGGCTTATGGAAAACATCTCAAAATTAAGAGGTGACAACCAGCCACTAACGGAAACAATTTGTTGGATTGAGATCAACAAGGAGACGAAAAACTTATATCACCGGAATGATAAATGAAGAACTTGGGTCATTTATAAGCACCATAATAGCAACAATTCTCAGGGAAAGCTTTTAGGTGAAATACAACCCAAGATAACTCCAACGAATAATTGAAGGGTTGAGAACATCTCCTGAACAAGACAATGATGGGTTTAAATATCTCATTCCTGACAACTTGTGAGTCATGAAACATGAAGGGAAAATTGTCAAGAATGACATAACCCCATCTGAAAAGATAAGGTAGAAAGGATTGTAATTGGAAAGCATGATGAACAATGCTTGAGCTCCAACAAGAATCTTGATGAAGACTTCGAGGATGAATTAAATCTTGATGAACCACCATGAGAACTCCGGTAATGAAAGCATGAGAAGTGAAAGATGAAAAGAATAAGATTCAAGGCCTGCGATGAATTAGATGGAGGTTGAATGATATAATTGAAATAACTTGGAACTCCAGAAAACAGGTGAACAACTTAGAACCGAGAATATGATATGATGAACAAGCTCCGGGAAAGGGATTAACCTCTTGGAAGAAACTAGAATAAGATTTATGTTATGCATATCCTTCACCAATTTAAATTGGCGACAAGCAATGGATTTGGCACACTACTTATTCTCGTTGCAAAGAATTAAAGAGAGGTCTAGCACAAGCTTGGGTAAATCTTCAACGAACCACCGGTAGGATTATGAAAAGAACAAATGAATTAAAACGATAACAACGGAAGGGTAATCTTGAAAGAACGACCGTGAAATATGGAGACAAACGAAGAGACATCAATGAAGAATATTTGGAGGACGAAGTTGAAAACTGAGAGCGAAGAAATCTTCTGAAATGATGGCCTTCGGAGGATGACAATAAGAAGAATTCATGAAATGCTTTGGATGGTATAATATAATTCCTCACAATCGGAACAATAATGAGGATGGCATGAAGCTAGAACCACGAATCTTGAAGAGAACGGGCCAAGATTTAAGAGAAACACTTCTCCGGTCTTCAAATGCTGAGAATGACAAGGAGAAACACCTTGAAGAATTGCGAGATACTCCGGAAGAATAAAAGATGGAAGGTTTAACCAAACATAAAAAGAATTTGAAAACGATCTGGGAGAAGGCATATGACTGATGGAACCCATACTTACGTCACACTTTGAAAAGAATTTGAGAATAACTCCGAAATAATTAGAAGAGTCAGGTAAGATCCTGGAAAAAGACCTGTGGGTTAGGGCCCACTCAAACGAAATCACCGTTGAAAAAGATTGCTTAAGAGATATTGCACCAGTTGAATTAAATGACTTGAATAAGATAACAATCCTCAAAAATAATTTGAACGGATTAAGAATGGAATTATGAATCTTCAGCACTCCGGATATGAATAGCAAGAGGAGAATGAATAATTGGTGCACCGGAATAAGAAAGCATTGTGAAATGAGGAAAAGGATAAGATCAACACCATAATCTTGAATTACATCCACCGGCAGAATTTGAGAACAAAAAGAATGATGAACTTGAAGCTCTTGAGCATCTTCACGATAAAACACCGGATAAGAACATTGAAGGAAAAGAATGAAGAAATATCACATGAATAAAATGGATATTTCATTTTAGAATTTCTAGCTCCGAGAAGAAGAAGGGTGGGAGGGTGGGGAAAACAAAGACAATTTGGGATGAGTGAAACAGACAAATCGTCAGATTTCAACGGCGTCCGTATGGAATAACTTGAAGAGAAGGCACACCGGTTGAAAAGGATTACCATGAGAATCTCGATGATCAAGAAGGATTAGCACTCCCATGGAAATATGAGAACACCGATTAAGAAAGGTATGGAATCAACATTTGACATCGAAGCAACTCGAATACCAGAATCAAAACAAGAACAAAGGATAGATATGTAGCAGCCTAATCTTCACAATATCATTCGAACAGAGACTTGAATGAATGAATTCCGCACGTACATCAACTTATCGAGAAGCCACTTGGAAGAACAAAAGGTAAATAAAAAGAAACAAGGAGCAGATAGAACAAATACAAGATAGAAGCTTCGTTCGACATCTTCGTGCTGAAAGCTCATGGAACGTGTTACAAAAGGGTTTTGCAATCCCCGGATCAGCATAGCCAAGGACCCTTTAAGATGCAACTCCCGATCGGAACAAGCCCATAAAACCACTTCACTCAATGTAGAACCCCGAACTTCATATCATGCATTCGTTGGAAGAATGCCTAGAACTACTGGATGAACCCACCTATTAATTTCCGAAAGTTTCCAGTTATACAATCAGGTGTTGGGGATACAAGGGAAGCACCACGCACTCAACTCTAATCCTACATCCAGCTGTATCCATCCTTCAACACATAACCAGTTGTTCTCGGAAACCGTTTACCTCGGACCTTCGAAACACATCCACTATACAAGCTATGGCAATACTCCCGAACTACCTCCCCAGTACTGGGTGATGTCGGGGTTATCTTGCCACTAACCGCATAGGAGAGTTTTCGATGTCGGCCGTCTAAGTATTCTAGAACCGCTGCGATATGTTTGTGACGACAACACCTCGGAGCTCAACTCCCTGGGACACTGCCACAACCCCTAATGACAGGAGGCATCGAGAACAATGTTCTCGTCACAAAGACATCGGAACAATCCAAACAATACTCGCGTGATCCTAAAAAAAATTTGGTGCATTTTTGAGAGTAGAAGAGATAAGAGCAATCATCAGGAGTCCTCACCAGAATGAAAAGAGATGAGGAGCAAAAGAAATCCTACTCTCCGATATATATATATATATATATATATATATATATATATATATAGGACTCAAAACATTTTCAAGTGTGTGCCTAGACTCAACCGTCAACGATTCGATCAATCAGTGGGGGCTTCTAGGTCGGAGAAGGCTCTGAATACCAACTTGTAATGCCCAGGATGGGACTATACCTCCTACGTGTCGAGGCACGACTTAAAGGTATAAGCCCATTCTGGAATGATCTCAAGTTTGGTATCTTTGCACGACTCATGTAAAAGAGGGATTAAATTGCAAAAGGAGATAGTTGGCTTACACTCGCCACTTCACACAATACATTACATAAGGAAAAAAATCATACAAAACATCACAACCCGACGACGGGCGAAGATCCAAAAGTAAGATACCAAAACAACATAAAGCCATAGGTCAAGATCGAATCCTAGTAGAAACCACTACTGATCGTCGAAAACGTCACAAGCATACGGCCACTCTCTTCATGGAACTCCCGGAGAAGTACTTGAACCAGCTCCTGCATCATTCTCGGCTGAACCTGCATCTGGTGTTGTAGTATCCGTGAGCCACGAGGACTCATCAATCCCATAACCATGGGTATCAAGACTAGCAAAGCTTTATGGGTAGGAAGAGGTAAGGTGGTGAGGTTGCAGCAGCGGCTAAGCATAATATGGTGGCTAACTTACGAGTACCAGAATAAGATGAGCATCTACGCAAACGATCGCAAAAGTAGTGATCGCTAAAGATCCTAAACTACATACGAGTCAAACATAACCCCACCGTGTTCTCTTCTCAAAGTGAAAAGAGACAGTCACGGTTACTCACACAGTTGTGTGTTTTACTTCGAATCCTCTATCAAGTTTTCTACAACCGGACATTAACAAATTCCAATCTGCCACATAACCGCGGGCACAGCTTTCGAAAGATTATAACCCTGCAGGGGTGTTGCAACTTAGCCCATCACAAGCTCTCACGATTAGCTGAAGTGATAAATATAATATCATCACTCCTTACCTTAGGGAAATCCGATCAGGCTCGGCATCCCGGTGCACAAGACATTTCGACAATGGTAAAACAAGTCCAGCAAGACCTCCTGGTGTGTCGACACCCTGATAGTAGCCGCGCGTATCTCGTCTCAGGCCACGACCGGATAGGTGAGCCTACGGGAGTCAATCCTCGAGTTTCCCCGTGGTGACCCCGCAGTCTCCCCGTTTGGGACCAACACCATCAGCACTGGCCCCCCTGCTATGTAGAAAGAATCCTCGGGTAGCGCTAACTCCCTATGCAATTTTGTAGGATCGAAAGTATGTCTAGAGGGGGGTGATTAGACTACTTGACAATATAAAAATTCTGCCTTTAGATCATGAACAGTTTTTGGCAGTTTCACAATTATGATCAATTCAAGTATCACCCTACACATGCAATTCTAGAGTATAAGCAGCGGAAAGTAAATTGCACATGTAGTAAAGAGAGGTGGAGAAGATCAAACGCAATTTGGAGACACGGAGATTTTTGTCGTGGTTCCGATAGGTGGTGCTATCGTACATCCACGTTGATGGAGACTTCAACCCACGGAGGGTAACGGCTGCGCGAGTCCACGGAGGGCTCCACCCACGAAGGGTCCACGAAGAAGCAACCTTGTCTATTCCATCATGGCCTACGCCCACGGAGGACTAGCCTTACTCGGGGTAGATCTTCATGAAGTAGGCGATCTCCTTGCCCTTACAAACTTCTTGGTTCAACTCCACATCTCGATGACGGAGGCTCCCAAGCGACACCTAACCAATCTAGGAGGCACCACCCTCCAAAAGGTAATAGATGTGGTTGATGATGATGAACTCCTTGCTCTTGTGCTTCAAATGATAATCTCCCCAACACTCAACTCTCCTCACTGATTTGGCTTTGGTGGAAGAAAGGATTGAGTGGAAAGCAACTTGGGAAGGCTAGAAATCAAGTTTCATATGATAGGAATGGAATGACTTGATCTCAACACAAGGGTAGGTGGTTCTCTTCTCAGAAAGTGTAAGGTAGGAGTGGTAGTACTTTCTGATGGCTCTCTCCACGAATGAAGAGGGGGTGTAGGGGTATATATAGCCTCCACACAAAATCCAACCGTTACACACATATTTGAGTAATCTTGGTGAGACCGAAGTAGAAACTCGGTCAGACCGAAAGTTCAAATATAGTGAACGTTGGGGTTTTCGGTGGGACCGAAAATACCATCTCGGTGTGTCCGATATGAGTCAAAGATAGGAGCTTGCCATTTTCGGTGGGACCGAAATTAACAACTCGGATATTCCGATATGATGTCAATTGGTTACAGAAGGTTGGCAGTCCAGTTTCGGTGAGACCGAACTCAAAATCGGATAGACCGAAATTTCTAGGGTTTGGAAAATAGCTGAGGTGGTTCATCTCGGTGGGACTGAGTTGGAAGAATCGGTTTGTCCGAGATTACTTATGAGTGTGTTTGGAAGTGAAAGTTGCTGATAGTTAAAGGAGCTAAATCACTAAGCACTTGAGCAACCAGATCATCAACACAACCTCATCCCCTTTTAATAGTATTGGCTTTTCCTATGGACTCAATGTGATCTTTGATCACTAAACCAAAAATGGAGTCTTGAGCTTTTGCCAATGCTTGCCTTTGCATTTTGAGGGGTCCACTTCTTCAGACATATCCATACCCATATCATCGAACTTCTCTGAAATGATTCTCAAGTAACTATTAGTTCAATGATATATATGTTGTTATTAATTACCAAAACCACCCGGGGATTAGTTGCACTTTCAATCTCCCCCTTTTTGGTAATTGATGACAACATATAGATCAAAGCTTCGACAAAAGATATAATCAATGAGTAATATCGTCGCTTTGAGAAGTATGTGATAAACAAGAGCTCCCCCTAAATTTGTGCATTATTTAAAATTTGCGTTTGAATGCAAATGCACAATCGATTGGGATTATGGGTCACTCTTCCATGTCACATACATCTTGGTGGAGCGCACAAAATGATAAGAATGAATAACATGCACTCAATCACCAAGACATGAGTAAATAATCATACAAGAAGGAATAGCATATGATAAGCATTAAGCACACATTAAAGCATAGTACGACCAAGCACTCATTAAGGTAGCATCAAACGTAGTAGCAAGCACACTGAAAGTTTCAAGAACCAAAAGAACCAAGTGTATCTCAAAGAAAAACCGGCAAAAGAACGAAAGAGCACTCTCTCTCTCGAAGCCCTATGATCTATACAATTTCTCCCCCTTTGGCAACAAGTTACCAAAAAGTTCGAAAAAGCATAGAGCTAAGCGTCACTGTGGGCTCTGCTGGCGGCTTCCGTCTGGGTAGATGTCGGTGTAGAAATGACGGCATCTGCAAAGACTTCTGCTGATGTCTGCGCTGGAGGAGTGGATGCTGGAGCTGTGGCTGGAGCTGTAGGAGGTGCTGAAGTGGTAGCCCTGGAGTCAGTCACTGGGATAGCTGCAGATCGGGATCCTCTGGGAACCTGAGCAGTCTGGCGGTGAGAGTCCTGGACTAGATCATCCTGCATGAGCTCTGCTCTCTCCTGCCTTGCTTCCTCCATATCTGCCTCAAGCTTGTTGACGGTCACCTGAATCTCAGTCAGCTTCACGTCCAGAGCGTGGATCTTGTCGTCAACAATCCTCTCTAGGCTCTCCTGAGATTGTTCAATGCTGGCCAGGCGTTGTTCAATCCTCTGGGTAGCTTCAAGAATCTGCTCTCCGAAGCTCTTTGGCTTAGCTGCTGCTGCTGCTGCCTCTTTATCAGCTTTGGCTTTCTTTGCAGCTTCAATTTTGGCTTGACCTTCAACTGAGGTTGGATCCTCTTCATCCATCACAACTACGTTATCTTCATGCTCTGGCTGCAGTGGCAAGTGCTTCCTATCCAACATGAATTTGCCCGTGCCAAACTTGGCATTGATGAGCATCTGAATCTGCGGGGCAAATCCACACGACCTCTTCTGGTCAGCTGCAGTCCTCTTAATGGTCTCTACCATTAAGTCCATCACCTTGAAAGGTGCCTTCTCATCAAGAATGTGCAGCATGTTGATAGAATAGCCTCGAATCATGCGGTGGTCTCCAGACTTGGGCATCAATGTATGCCTCAGAATAGTGTTTGTAGTGGTCAGACCTGCCTGGAGATAGTACACTGAGCCAAGCTTCCATCCTTCCAAATCAGCGGCGGGGATCTCCTTGTACATGTTCTTCATGGAATCATGGTTCTTCTTAGGAATCCCATAGACATCAATATCGTCCTCTCTCTGCACTGGAGCATTCAGAAGTTCTGCCCATTCTTCAACAGACGAAGAAAACCTTTGACCTTCAGTCATCCAGGTGATCTTCCCATCAGGATAAAAGTGGGCTGTGGCGTAGAACTGCATGATCATCTCGTCGTTCCAATCTGTCAGCTTCTGACCCACGAACTCATCAACTCCACATGCAGTGAAGCTCTCATGCACATGGGGAAAGAAGTCTCGGTGCTCTTCACTGTCAATGTACTTCCAGTCAACATACCCGGTGTCAGCAACAATAGGCTTCTTATCCATCAGCACGGTCTCATAGAAGTCCTGCTGCTCTCTGGTGTGGAATCTGGGGTCCACAGCAGTCCTTCTCCTCACGGCATATGGATCAGACTGTCTCCATAGCCTGAGACCTCTGTCCTTCCTTGCCTTCATATCCTCGGCTTGAGGATGAGCATCGTTGTGGAGTGGCAACTTTGGACGGAGCTTCAGCAACACATGTTCTTCATCAGACTCAGACGGTGGCAAATTACCTTTGTTCTTCTCGGAGGCTGGGATGTTCCTGGTTGTCCTCTTGGGCTTGACTGGAGCTGCCTTGGCTTGAGCAGGCTTCTTGGGCTTAGAAGTGGCTTGAGCCCTAATAGCATCACCCATGAACTTAGCCTTTTGAGGAGGAGGCTGGGGTGCATCTTCTTCTTCTTCATCCACTGCTGCATCAACATGAGGTTCAGCATATACTACCCTCTTCCTCTTGGAAGTTTTCTTCACCTTACTTGGAGCTGGCTCTTCCAAGTTTAGCTTCTTGGCAACAGCTGACTGCTTCACCTTGCTGGTGCCTTTCTTCGACTGCTGCCCTTCGTGCTCTTTGGCAACAACTTTTCTCTTGGGCTTGGAGGTTACTTCCTCAGCAACGAAGTCAGAGTCCTCATCATCAGAATTTCTTTGTTTTCTGGTCCTGGTGGCTGCAGGAGGCAAACCACTAGGGGTGCTCCTCTCACCATCATCACTAGGACTACTAGCCTCAGGACTAGTATCTGCCTCTGGAATCTCTGCAAACGGTGACTCAGACCTGTTCTGGCTGTCACTGGCATCTGACATGGCTGACAACCTATGAAAAGATAAGGTATGGGCAGAGTAGAAGAGTTATCACAACTGCAGAGGTTTTTGCAAAAAAAAAATGAGTTCAAATCTTAGTTTTGAGTTTTCACAGAATGCATTTCGGTCAAACCGATATTCAGTTTCGGTGAATCCGAAGTGTATACAGAGGCTTATCACACCACTTCCGGTCAGACCGAAGTGGGTTTCGGTCCTACCGAAACACTAGGGTTTCACTGAGACTCTACATCGGTCACACCGATTTGCACGACTCGGTTAGACCGAAAGGTGCAGTGCAATGGCCAGAGGCCAAATCGGTCATTCCGAGTTTTCAAACTCGGTTTCATCGAGATGTATTTCGTGGAAACCTAAACCTAAGAATTTCGCTCGAAACTAAAGCGATCTGATCTGATGTTAAGGAGGATTTCAAACGTGGCTAGATGTAGGGCAAACCAATCGCGCAAGAATCAGATGTGGAGCACGAGAGGGATCGAGACTCACCCTAACTTGGTGAAGTCCCTCTACGGCGGCAATGGCGCGGAGAAGAATACCGTTGACGGCGGCGGAGACCTGCAGCGAGGGCGCACAGGCGACGACGGCGACGATCCAAAGACCAGGGCGACGGCAGCAGGGGACTTGGGGGCGAAACGGTTTGAAGAATTAATCGCGCGCTGCCCTCAGTATATATATCCCCATGCTGTCGGTGGGACCGAGTTGAAAAACTCGGTGTCACCGAAATGTATAACTGCTGTGCAGTTACGCATATCGGTCAGGCCGAGATTTTGAACTCGGTTTCACCGAGATGAAACCTAGATCAGTCTAAGCGTTTCGGTTGGACCGAGTGGGAAAAGTTGGTCAGACCGAAATGGACTTAGAAGGTTTTGGAAGTCAGCCTTAGACGGATCGGTGGCTCCGAGTGCTCCTCACTCGGAGGGTCCGAAAATGACTTGTTCAAAGTTGTGATATGAGCATGAATAGAATTTGAGACAAGAAAGCATAGATAGCTAGGGAAGGTGCTTAGGCATTCTTGTCCATCCATTTGGCCAGAAAAATCAAAGCAGTCAAAACAACAAATGGATGTCCTTGAATGGATAAAATCATGCATTCAACATGCTCACACAATAAGATAGCAAATGAAATATGTGTCAAACATGCACAACCAAAACTCTAGCTTCTAGCACACAATTTGTCGATGACTAGGTCATCTATATATGAGTATATTGACTTAGGAGCCAAATGAGAACATTTGATCATAGGTCATACTCATCGTTTAAGCACAAGTGGGGTTACCACTTTTACATAAAGCATTGATGTGTTCACATCATTTGGAGATGCTTTAGCTCATTTTTAGAGCAAAGCTCCCCCTAGATGTGAGAACCCCTTTTAAAGGGTCAAACTAACCTTGGGTTGTCGTAGAAGACTTCATGTAGATGTTGAAGATGTGGATGCTCAATGTTGATGTAGATCATCAAGAGTTGGGAGCTATCCTTTGGATTAGGGCACTTTCAATACCTACATGGGTTAGTCCCACAAGGAACAAACAAGAATATCCATGGACATAGATTGAAGTACACAAAGGATGATGTCCATGAAAGCAATGATTACCTTTTCCCTTGACTTACCAACAAGAGGGTTTGTGACTCCATGAACTAGTGCATGATGTGGAAGTTGATTGCACAAGTTCTTGCCAAAATGAATATGAGTGAAGTATGTTGGCGGAGTCACCCTCAAGAACCTTCTAGTTCTTCTTCTTTGGGATCCACATCATCTTGATGGGAATCCTTGGGGTTGTAGTTGAGCTTGACGAAGTAGAACTTGATGTGTCCTTGGGAACCCACTTGACCATGGCTTGAGGTGCTTCTATGAATGCATCAATCTCCTCTTGAAGCTTGTCCTTGTCCTTTAGCTTGTGGTCTTGTGGTGGAAGGTCATCTTGAGCTTGTTCCACATTGGAAGAAGTAGGATCATACTTCTCCTTTTGAGAAACAAACTGTGGAGTAGGGTATTGACCTTCTTCCCACTCAACACCTTCGGCGTTGAACTTTCGCTCAAAACCAATCCCTTGATTCTTTCGGTGCCTTCCTTGTTTGCGAACAATTTCCTCAAAGTTCTTGCTTCCGGCAAGACTCTTGTAGACACCTTTCTCTATGATTTCCTTCAATAGGCTATTTTCTTGCTCAAGTGTAACTTGGCTTGAAACATTGTTAGTGGAATCAAGAGAACTACTAGAAGTAACAACATTAGATTTGACATTGTTATTGTTACTACTAGAGGAAGAATTTTTCTTATGCTTGTCATGCTTAGTCTTAATAGGTGGCAAGAAATTAGACAAGAGAAGTCGTTTGGCAAGATATGAAGAACTCTTCTTTCGAAGATCGTCATTGATCGCTTTTAGAAACTCATGTTCTTGCTCTAGAGTGAGCTTCTCGAAGCGTAGCTTCTCATGAGATCTTAGGAGCTCTCTATGATCTTCTTGAGTTGTTTCATGAGCTAACTTAAGAGTGTTTAGTTCTTTAGTTAGACGCTCAATTTCCTTCATAGCATTGTCATTCGACTCTTCTCGACTATAAAGACTACTAGCATTTTCATCATTACTAAGCTCACTAGATTTATCATGCAAGAGCTCATCTTCACCAAGCAAGTCATCCTCATCACTATCAAAGTCAATGAATTCAGGGTGTGTTACTGTTGGGGAACGTTGCATGGGAAACAAAAATTTTTCCTACCGTTCACCAAGATCAATCTAGTAGATGCAACTACGAGGAAGGAGTGTGATCTACGTACCCTTGTAGATCGCTAAGCGGAAGCGTTATGAACGCGGATGATGGAGTCGTACTCGTCGCGATTCAGATCGCCGAAGACCTAGCACCGAAGCAACGGTGCCTCCGCGTTCTTCACACGTACGGCTCGGGGACGTCTCCTCCTTCTTGATCCAGCAAGGGGTGGAGGAGAGGTTGATGGAGAACCGGCAGCACGACGGCGTGGTGGTGATGGTGGAGAAGAACTCCAGCAGGGCTTCGCCTAAGCACCGCGGGAGAAGAAGATATGACGGGAGAGGGAGGGCAGCACCGAGGCACGAACTGTGTTTGCTGCCCTCCCTTTGCCCCACTATATATAGGGGGGGTGGAGAGGCTAGGGCGCCCTAGGGTTTCCCCCTAGGGGCCGGCGGCCAGGGCAAGGGGAGGGGGGCGGCGGCCAGGGCAGGGGGAGGCGCCCAGGCCCTAGGGTTTCCCCCCTAGGTGCCTTGCCCCCCAAGTCCCAAGGGGTGCGGCCAGCCCTAGGGGGTCCCCCCCCCTTAGCCGCATGGGGAGAGGGCCCAGGGGGGGCGCACAGCCCCCTGAGGGCTGTGGTGTCCCCCCTTGTGGCCCAATAGGCCCAGAACACCTTCCGGACCCCCCGAAAACCTTCCCGGTACTCCGCCGATTTCCCGATGCTCCCCGGAACACTTCCGGTACTCCGAAACCTTTCATCCTATATATCAATCTTCGTCTCCGGACCATTCCGGAGACCCTCGTCATGTCCGGGATCTCATCCGGGACTCCGAACAACCTTCGGTAACCATGCACTCTTCTCACTAACAACCCTAGCGTCACCGAACGTTAAGTGTGTAGACCCTGCGGGTTCGGAAACCATGTAGACATGACCGAGACACTCCAAGGTCAATAACCAATAGCGGGATCTGGATACCCATATTGGCTCCTACATGTTTCTCGATGATCTCATCGGATGAACCACGATGTCAAGGATTCAGGCAATCCCGTATACAGTTCTCTTTGTCTCGTCGGTATGTTACTTGCCCGAGATTCGATCGTCGGTATCTCTATACCTAGTTCAACCTCGTTATCGGCAAGTCTCTTTACTCGTTACCGTAATACATAATCCCGTGACCAACTACTTAGTCACTTTGAGCTCATTGAGATGACGTATTACCGAGTGGGCCCGGAGATACCTCTCCGTCATACGGAGTGACAAATCCCAGTCTCGATCCATGTCAACTCAACAGACACCCTCGGAGATACCTGTAGAGTACCTTTATAGTCACCCAGTTACGTTGCGACGTTTGGCACACACAAAGCACTCCTACGGTGTCAGTGAGTTACATGATCTCATGGTCATAGGAACTTATACTTGACATGCAGAAAACTATAGCGATAACTGACACGATCAAAAGCTATGTTAACGTTTGGGTCTCGTCCATCACATCATTCTCCTAATGATGTGATCCCGTTATCAAATGACAACTCATGTCTATGACCTGGAAACCGCGGTCATCTTTGATCAACGAGCTAGTCCTGTAGAGGCTCACTAGGGACACAAAGTCTGTCTATTCATCCACACGTGTATTTGAGTTTCCAATCAATACAGTTATAGCATGGATAATAAACGATTATCATGAACAAGGAAATATAATAATAACTCTTTTATTATTGCCTCTAGGGCATATTTCCAACAAATCCTTGGTGTTGTAGTTGAGCTTGACGAAGTAGAACTTGATGTGTCCTTGGGAACCCACTTGACCATGGCTTGAGGTGCTTCAATGAATGCATCAATCTCCTCTTGAAGCTTGTCCTTGGCCTTTAGCTTGTGGTCTTGTGGTGGAAGGTCATCTTGAGCTTGTTCCACATTGGAAGAAGTAGGATCATACTTCTCCTTTTGTGAGACAAACTGTGGAGTAGGGTATTGACCTTCTTCCCACTCAACACCTTCGGCGTTGAACTTTCGCTCAAAACCAATCCCTTGATTCTTCCGGTGTCTTCCTTGTTTGCGAACAATCTCCTCAAAGTTCTTGCTTCCGGCAAGACTCTTGTAGACACCTTTCTCTATGATTTCCTTCAATAAGCTATTTTCTTGCTCAAGTGTAACTTGGCTTGAAACATTGTTAGTGGAATCAAGAGAACTACTAGAAGCAACAATATTGGATTTAACATTGTTATTGTTACTACTAGAGGAAGAATTTTTCTTATACTTGTCATGCTTAGTCTTAATAGGTGGTAAGAAATTAGACAAGAGAAGTCGTTTGGCAAGATATGAAGAACTCTTCTTTCGAAGATCGTCATTGATCGCTTTTAGAAACTCATGTTCTTGCTCTAGAGTGAGCTTCTCGAAGCGTAGCTTCTCATGAGATCTTAGGAGCTCTCTATGATCTTCTTGAGTTGTTTCATGAGCTAACTTAAGAGTGTTTAGTTCTTTAGTTAGACGCTCAATCTCCTTCATAGCATTGTCATTCGACTCTTCTCGACTATAAAGACTACTAGCATTTTCATCATTACTAAGCTCACTAGATTTATCATGCAAGAGCTCATCTTCACCAAGCAAGTCATCCTCATCACTATCAAAGTCAATGAATTCAGGGTGTGTTACCTTGGGGCCTTTAGCCATGAAGCATCTTCCAATTCCCTCATTTGGTGAATCAAATAAGTCGTAGGAGTTGGAGTTGGAGGATACGAGTGCAAGTCCGGCAACACCTTCATCTTGACTGTAGTCGAAGTCGGAGTGATAGCTTCCATCGGATTGATTGTCGGAGTCGGATCCGGAGACCCATTCACCTACATGAGCTTGATGTCTTCTTCTTGTGTAGCTCCTTGATGACTTGTCTTTCCTCTCCGAATCCTTGCTTCTCCGAGAGGGTCTTCGTTCATAACGATCATCTCTACTCCTTCTCTCTCTCCGAGGTGACTCATCTCTTGCTCTTCTTCTTGGAGATTCTTCTCTTCTCTTGTGGGGAGCCGTACACTCATTTGAGAAGTGTCCGGGTCTTCCACAATTGTAGCAGTTTCGATCACGACTAGAAGATCTCTTTTCATCATATGATCTAGACTTTGAGCTTCTTTCTTTGCCTCTATTCTTGTAGAACTTGTTGAAGTTCTTGACCATTAGGCTTATCTCTTCATTGGAAATTAACTTGTCACTTGAGGTTGTGGGAGCATCACTTGTAGCTTTGTAAGCACCACTTGACTTGTTGTGAAGCTCTTCCTTATCCTTAAGTGTCATCTCATGAGCAACAATTCTTCCAATGACTTCAGTTGGCTTGAGAGTCTTGTAGTTTGGCATCATTTGGATCAAAGTGCACACGGTGTCATATTTTCCATCCAAAGCTCTTAGAATCTTCTTGATGATGAATCGGTCGGTCATTTCTTCGCTTCCTAAGCCGGCAATCTCATTTGTGATGAGAGCAAGCCTAGAGTACATTTCAGCAACTCCTTCACCATCCTTCATCTTGAACTTGTCAAGTTGACCTTGAAGAATATCTAGCTTTGATTCCTTCACAGATTCAGTACCTTCGTGAATTTCAACCAAAGTATCCCAAATCTCTTTAGCATTCTCAAGACGGCTGATTTTGTTGAACTCCTCGGGACACAAAGCATTGAAGAGAATGTCACAAGCTTGAGCATTGTTTTGCAACATCCGCAACTCTTCCGGTGTAGCTTCGCGATCCGGAACTTTTCCTTCCTCGAAGAATTCACCTTGCATACCAACACAAATAATGCCCCATGCGGCTGGGTTATGACCAAGAATATGCATTTTCATTTTATGCTTCCAACTAGCAAAATTTGTACCATCAAAGTAAGGACCTCTACGATAATTACCCTCACTAGACGCCATACTCTCCTAGGTTGTGAAACCAAGCTTATGGAGTCCAATGCAATGGAAACCAAAACAATGGAGACCAAAGCTCTGATACCACTTGTAGGATCGAAAGTATGTCTAGAGGGGGGGTGATTAGACTACTTGACAATATAAAAATTCTGCCTTTAGATCATGAACAGTTTTTGGCAGTTTCACAATTATGATCAATTCAAGTATCACCCTACACATGCAATTCTAGAGTATAAGCAGCGGAAAGTAAATTGCACATGTAGTAAAGAGAGGTGGAGAAGATCAAACGCAATTTGGAGACACGGAGATTTTTCTCGTGGTTCCGATAGGTGGTGCTATCGTACATCCACGTTGATGGAGACTTCAACCCACGGAGGGTAACGGTTGCGCGAGTCCACGGAGGGCTCCACCCACGAAGGGTCCACGAAGAAGCAACCTTGTCTATTCCATCATGGCCTACGCCCACGGAGGACTAGCCTTACTCGGGGTAGATCTTCACGAAGTAGGCGATCTCCTTGCCCTTACAAACTTCTTGGTTCAACTCCACATCTCGATGACGGAGGCTCCCAAGCGACACCTAACCAATCTAGGAGGCACCACCCTCCAAAAGGTAATAGATGTGGTTGATGATGATGAACTCCTTGCTCTTGTGCTTCAAATGATAATCTCCCCAACACTCAACTCTCCTCACTGATTTGGCTTTGGTGGAAGAAAGGATTGAGTGGAAAGCAACTTGGGAAGGCTAGAAATCAAGTTTCATATGATAGGAATGGAATGACTTGATCTCAACACAAGGGTAGGTGGTTCTCTTCTCAGAAAGTGTAAGGTAGGAGTGGTAGTACTTTCTGATGGCTCTCTCCACGAATGAAGAGGGGGTGGAGGGGTATATATAGCCTCCACACAAAATCCAACCGTTACACACATATTTGAGTAATCTCGGTGAGACCGAAGTAGAAACTCGGTCAGACCGAAAGTTCAAATATAGTGAACGTTGGGGTTTTCGGTGGGACCGAAAATACCATCTCGGTGTGTCCGATATGAGTCAAAGATAGGAGCTTGCCATTTTCGGTGGGACCGAAATTAACAACTCGGATATTCCGATATGACGTCAATTGGTTACAGAAGGTTGGCAGTCCAGTTTCGGTGAGACCAAACTCAAAATCGGATAGACCGAAATTTCTAGGGTTTGGAAAATAGCTGAGGTGGTTCATCTCGGTGGGACTGAGTTGGAAGAATCGGTTTGTCCGAGATTACTTATGAGTGTGAAAGTTGCTGATAGTTAAAGGAGCTAAATCACTAAGCACTTGAGCAACCAGATCATCAACACAACCTCGTCCCCTTTTAATAGTATTGTTTTTTCCTATGGACTCAATGTGATCTTTGATCACTAAACCAAAAATGGAGTCTTGAGCTTTTGCCAATGCTTGCCTTAGCATTTTGAGGGGTCCACTTCTTCAGACATATCCATACCCATATCATCGAACTTCTCTGAAATGATTCTCAAGTAACTATTAGTTCAATGATATATATGTTGTTATTAATTACCAAAACCACCCAGGGATTAGTTGCACTTTCAAATTTAATTAATTAATTAAGTTGTTATTATGAGCAAATTAAAACCAATGTTGGGCCTTGCTAGAGGAGTTTTATTCAAAGTCGAACTGTCAAGGGGTCCCCATCCACCCATCGTGTAAGGAACGCAAAATCAAGGAACATAATGCCGGTTTATCGGCGCCTAAGGTGGCATGAGTGGAACAAAACACCGAGCAAAAGGCCAAGCCTTCCACCCATGCCCAGTATATAGGTGTGTTATTATATATATATAACATATTGTGATATTCCAACAACAAGTTCCCTCCTGGAACGGACTTCATCTTCACCTGCAACTAACAACGCTATAAGAGGGGCTGAGCAAGCGGGTAACATAGTCAAACAATGGTTTTGCTAGGAAGGTTTCAAAGGTTAGAGGTTTCATGGCAACAAGGAGAGGCTGACATAAAAGATGGGTAGCGCGACATGTAACGATAGCATCGAGACAACTAAGCATGGCAATGGTAGTAAAGGTATCCAAGGGTATGATCATCTTGCCTGGGATTCCGCAAGGGAGAAGAACAAGTCCATGAAGTAGACGGAGCAACATAGTCGAGCGAATCCTCACAACTCCGAAACGGAACCGAAGCTAACAAGAGAAGCAACCGGAAAGAAGGAAACAACACGGTAAACACACAAGCATAAACATGGCATACGATGCACATCCAAGTATGATGCATGTCCGGTTTAATTATGCATGGCATGGCAAAGTGCACAAACAACACTACAAGTTAAGTGGAGCTCAATATGCAACGAGTTGCATATTGACGAAACACCACATTTTAATTATTTAATTGACTCCCGTTTATTTACAAGACAAGATTAAATGTTGGTTAACATGGCAAGAGGTGAAGCAAAAACAAACTACCTATTTAGACATTTTAAATGAGGCCGGAAAAACAACAACAATTCCGGAAAATCCCCATAAGCATGTTTAGCAATTTTTAAGCAAACAACAATTCACACGTTTTAATGTTGTTAACATGATGCGGATGACATGATCAAGTTTTATGCAAGTTATTAATTAAAGGTTAACATGAAGAGATATGAAGTGTTGTCACCGTGGTGGAAAGAAAGGGTGCCACGGCAACGATCCGAAAATGATGCAACGCAACATCTCGGTTCCGGTAACTCGTTGAGAGACCGGTGCAAAAGATGACGGAGAGCGTGTCATGCAAGAAGAAAAATGGGGTGATCCTGTCACCGGGTTCCCACGAGTCGGCGACGAGGCAACCGAGGAGCACGACAAAAGATGATACGGGCACGGTGCACACAAGGGCAAACATTTCATACAACACAAGCATTCATCCACGGGTCATCGTCACGGGGTTATACCTTCGAAGCGTTCGTTCTCGGAGGGGTTCGAGTCGTCGAGGGACGTAGTGGAAGTAGTGGTACACGGGTCGTAGAGGAAGTAGTCGTTCACGGTCATCGGTAGGGGTACTTGTCGCGGCATCGGACGTAGTGGTACTCGTTTATGTAGAGGTACTTGCGGTCTCGGCGACGATAGTGGAAGTAGCCGAACTTCGTTCCATAGATGTACTTGATGGTTCCGATGGCTCCGGGCGTCGTGGTACTCATGTTGGTGTAGTGGAACTTGACGCATCGTCGTGGTACTTGCCAAAACAACCTCGGATGTAGTCGTTCCGTTCGTAGTCGTTCAAGTCGTCGGTAGAGGTACTTGGGGTCTCCGTGCACTTGGCGTCTCTGGAAGAGGAAAATGGCAGATCCGATGCACACAAAATAAAGAACACGCGCGAGCTTCACGGAGGCAGCAGCAAGGGGGCGACGAGGCCATGGCAGCGGCATGACCGGCGGAAGCAGCAGCAGTACTTGGCGGTCTCTGAGCAGCGAGGAGGAGGATAGCGGGGCCGGCAACAGCAAGGCGACTGGAGCTGCTCGAGGGCGCGGGGCTCCATGGCGCGCCGGAGGGCTTCAACGGCGGAGCTGGCCGCGGCTTGAGAGGCCTTGGCGGTGCGCAAAGGAGGCGAGGAGGAGACCGGAGGGAGGCGCGGCGCTCGGTGCTGGGCTCCTGGCGCGGAGGCAGCCAGGCGCGGGCCGGCTGCTGGAGGCGCAGCTCCTCGCCGGCCGGAGGGAGGCGCTTGGGGCTGTAGGGGAGGGGGCCCCCGAGCGCGGCGCTGCGGGGCGCAGCGGGCGCCCTGGCGGTGGAGTGCGGCGCTCCTGGCCGGCCCTCGCTCGCGCGGCGAGGAGCAGCTCGCGGGAGGATCGAGAGATGGGGTTGGGAGAAGCGACGCTCGAGGCTGAGGGAAAAACGGGGGAGGAGAAGTACCGAGCGAGGGGTGGCAGCGCTGGGGGAGAAGGAGGAGCGAGGGGAAAAGGAGCGTCGGGCTTAGGGTTACGGGAGGAGCGCTCGGGCCAGCCTGGAGGCTGAGAGCAGGCCGAGGGTTAGAAAGAGAGGCGCGGCTGGGCCTTGGGCCTTGACCCAGATGGGCCTAGGGGGGGAGCCGGCCGGCTTAGGATAGGAGGCGGTTGGGCTCTTCCTTTAACTGATTTTTTTAGCAGAAATCAATAGAGAGAAGAAAAGAATGAGGAGGGAGGTTAGGGAAATAGTTAGCACATGGGATTAATTCTCTCGGGCATCATAAAATGAGCACGGGTCGAGAAAAAAATAGAAAAGACAAGATCAAAATATAATTCAAACATATTTGAATTTAATTCAAATGGGTTTGAACTAAGACTTGATTTATGAAGTGTCCAAAAATGTTCACATTTTTGGAGGAACCTCGATAAACGGGAAAATAAATATAGGGAGGGTTTTGACGATGAAACTTGAAGTAAAGAGGCATGGAGAAAAATTATGCAAGTGTGTTGCGGGTAACTCCAAAGAATGGAATATTTATTAATATAGCTCCATAATATTAGGAGGATATGTTATAAAGAGAAGTCATCCTTCCCTCAATTAAAATAGACCGAAGGTCCACACGATTTATTTAAGTTGAGATGCAAAAGAAATATGACATGATGGCATGATGACATGATGCAATGCAAAAATAAATAACGCAAGCACAAAAGAAACACACGGAAGAGCCCGGAACATCTGGAATGTCCTGGAATCTTCTGGGACGTCGGTCTTCGGGCGTCACAACATGATTCAGTAGTTTATTCTGTACAAAAAATTTATAATATTGTACTACACCACTACTACAACCACGATGTTACACATACATACCTGATGATAACTACTTAACTAGTAGGCAGTAGTTGCAGACCTGTAGTTAAACTCAAAAAACAACTAAATTTTATCACTGCTAGTAGGCAATTATTGACTGAAGAAATAACAACTTGCTCTTACAAGTTACAACTACAGTTATTAACAATGAAAACTTGCTTACAAAGTTACAAGTTACAGCCAGATTTATTCACTCATGAAGAGATAATAGTAGCTAGCACTCATTTTTATCTACAAAAGAAATAATAGTAGCTGCAGTTTAAAAGAAACCATACCAGGATGTTGTCTTACTGTTGGAGAAGGGATGGTGTCTCTAGCTGCTGTCGTTCGTCGGAGTAGGAAGCAGAGGTTGGAGCCGCTCTGCTGCTGCTCAAGGGAGGGTGGCTGCTCGAGGGAGGTTGGAGTTGCTCTGCTGCTCGAGGGAGGTTGGAGCCTCTCTGCTGCTGCTCTGCTGTTGCCGAGCGACACTAGCTGTCGGTGATGGGGAAAAGATGTGTGGATCCTGTGCTCCAAGAGGAAGATTGGCGCTGCTCCGGTGCTGCTGTAGCAAGGTACAATGACGGGGAGCAGATCGGGTCGGCGGTGTTGGAGAGCTGCAGAGGAGGCGCAATGGCAATGCAGAGGCTTGGAGATGGTGTTGCCGCGGTGGTGGTTGAGGTCCCGTGGAAGAGGAGAGGGGGATCCAGAGGGCACCTTGCTCGGTTGGTGCTAGCTAGGGCCGCTGGAGGCGAGCATCGCAGCGGCGTCTTGGAGGTTGAAACCCTAGCTATGCGG
>LR738713.1:360111975-360161569 GCA_902687465.1 Secale cereale
GGTATTTTTTCGCGAAATACAGAAGCCCTTCCCACGTACAGTGTGTAATAAGGAGGAACTTTCCTTGCATGCGACCATGGACCTCGTGGGTCCCAGCCGTCAGGCTCTCCACATACATTCCTCTTCTGATGACTCTCGTATGTTTACCACGCTGTACCGAGTGCACCGAGGCGGTGGACGACGGCGAGGCCCTAGACTGGAACGACCCAGAGATGGGGAAGACACGGCAGTGGAGTCGCAGACGGAGAGGAGTGGGAAACTTGATTGGTTCAGGTGCGGGGTGGGCCTACACTCGGCAGAGAATAACAGGAAGTGTGGAGTTGAGGGATGGCCTGGCCATCAGCGGGGTAGCATTTCACTGAGGAGCGCAAAACAACGCCGTTGGACGCCGAAGGCTGGAGCAGGCGGTCCCGGCAGCGCTACGGGAAGAAGACGAGAGATTGAAGAAGAATGGCGGTCGTTGGATGTAAATCCAACACCTTCTTAGGCTTCGACCTACTGGCCCACATGTCAGCCAGTCCATTTGTTTTTAGTCCATTTGGTGGGCTGGGTGAAACAATGATGTAGCATCTATGCAGCCTGTTTATATATATGGTAGAATTTAAAGCCCATTTGCATTTTTCTTGAAATCCACAGACTTGCTGGACTGGGTGAAAATATCATGTTGGGCTAGACGGATAAATGTTATAAAAACATAAACACATGATTGCACATCTATTACTGTATTGGGCAGTAAAATCTTTGCAAGCTTATGTACGCAATCACTAGGAGTTAACTTGCCAAGTTATATATAAACAATTATTATTATTATTATTTTGTAAGAACTTTCAACTTACAAAATAAAATATCATTTAAACTTGATGAGTTAATAGTACGTGGGGTATTATTATTTTTTAGGCTAGACGTGGGACAATTGAGTTGGTTCTAGGGAAAAGTACCGGGAGAAAACTCAGTTTACATCGAAAAAGAAAGTGGGAGAAAATTCAGATATAGGATTAATGAAAACGAAAAATAGAACTGAGTTGTGCGTCGTCTTGAAAAAACAAACATAACTTGGGCTGAAGATGTTATAGACAAGCTAGGTTGGGAGGCCCAGAGGCCGCTTGATACCTGCTGGATCCAAAAAATGTTGAAACATGTCGTGGGCCGCCCATGTTAAACAACAAAACCTAGGCCATGGACCTGGTGGGCCCGGGACTGTTAGCCTCTCGATGAACAGTTGTCTCCCGATTCCTCTTGTTTTTCTGACCATGTTGGGAACGACAGACGGTGGCGGCGTGGCTAGAGCACCAAGGCGGAGGACGGCGTCGAGACCTCGGACCGAACGAACCAGAGCGGGGGAAGACGCATACGGAGGGGGGTATGAGGGTTGACTTGTTCGGGTGCAGGGTGGATTCAGAGGTACCTACCATGCCTTCCTGGCCGCGTAGGTTATGTAGGCTAGATTCAGAGGTACCTCCCACGTGTTCAGGTCCTTGGTATCGTTGTCTTCTTTCATGTTGGCGTATCAAGGGTCGATGATGGTCTCGGCGTGGTCAACCACAGAGTCCTTCTCCTGCCCATTGCTGATGATCTTGTATTGCTTCTGGATGTCGACAAGCTTGTTGCACGAGATGGCCGAATCGTCGCGTTCTTCCTTCTCTCCACCGTAGCGAAGGTGCAGTCGGCGCTGCCGATGAAACGGGCGAATGCTCCAGAACCTCTGATGGCCCTACAGAAGTAGATGAGAACCTCGTCCCGCACACATACCTGGGCCACGGCGATCCGCTGGTCCCCGTCAGGAGATGAATGGATGGGCACAAGGTCTAGTCCTGCAACCTTGTGCTTTCTCGTCCTGTAGATACTGCTTGAACTCGGCGAGGCAGAGCTTCACCGAGTCCGGATCGTTGGTGTACATCACATTCAACTTGGTGCAGCCATAGGACTGAACGGCGAACTCAAAGGGGAACTCCTTGCTGAAGTTCATATCTAGCAGGCTCACCGTCGGATCGCCATTGGAGTCTCTTCAAGTGAACGAGTGTGTAGGCGGCGGCAGCAATTCGTTTTTTTAGCTCTTGGGGAACTGGATTCAACAGTAAACTGAGTGTGTACAGGCGACAACAGTTACTACCCCTCCCTCGTCTGCTGCACGCCCGGCAGAAGATGCACCCTCGGCGCATTCAAACGCCTCCATTAAGAAACCTACTCTGGCCACATGTCGGTTCACGAGTGGGTTTGTATTGATACTGTAATAACATGAGTTAGTGGTCACTTTACTTAAATTTAATTAGCTTTAATAGAAATTTATACTTAAAACAAGCAATGCATTGGCTCATTCTATCAGTGCCACAGGATCAACATGCACAACAATTGGAATTATTTTTCTCAGGACGCACATGATCAGCACATTTGTCGCACTTTCACCAAGATAATACTACCAAGTTTGAACTGTTTGTTATGGTTGTTGTCCTCTGCATCATCATGCTGTGTTTCCCAGCTTGAAAGATTCAGAACCAACAAATAAGATCCAAATAATAAGTACAACAAAGATGCCTACACATCTCATTGATTCCCAGCTTGCAAGATCCAGAACCAACAAATAAGATCCAAATAATAAGTACAACAAATATGCCTACACATATCATTGATTCCGAGCTTGCAAGATTCAAAACCAACAAATATGATTCAAATAATAAGTACAACAAACTACACATCTCATTGATTCCCAACTTGCAAGATTCAGAACCAACCCATTAGAGCCTTTTGATAAAGTGAATATCGGTATTAAATCCATCTTGGCTAGCCATGTCATACAATCGAAAAACTTGGCGAATGCTCTTGATCGTCACAACATATGTAGTTGAGTATTCCTATTTGCACAACACAAACAAGAAGAGCATGATTTCACTTTAATAGTGGCCCCCTTGAACTCAACCTGTAGCTCCACTAGGATGATGCCTGACTGGAGTTCCATGATTCGATTCATGCGCATTTTTCTGCAGTTCACCTGAAATGAAGCAAAGATTGCATCATTCAGCTAGCAAGAAGTACTTGCTCTCGTGAGCTGGCAGGTTCTTCTTTAGTAGTTGCACTAAAATTGAGGAACATTAAGGTTGGTTGTCCGGCTCATGTAAGGTGCAACTATAATTTTCTTATCCTTTTGTGCAGTTCCACTAAAATAAAGTGCCATTGTGGTGACAGTGACGGCTCATCTTGCAAAGGCTAATAAAATGTTGCACGAGATTACGAGCAGAACTTGACGGAGATTTTGGAAACTCCAATCACCATTTTGTGTAGTTCCACCAAAATTGAGAGATGTTGCCCACGTGACATTTTAGTTGAACTACACAAGACACTCATTCAAAAAAAGTGTTTTGTGCAGTTCACCAAAAGGTCGCAATAGCAACACGGTGAAATGGATATCCCTATCCGCACAAAAAGATAGAAAGTAAATAGTTGCTAGTCAATAAGAATATACAGAACATATACGAAATGAAAAGAAGCATCTTAATTATGTTCATGGCAATCACACAAGGACAATAGAAATTTTAAAACGTCAGCAATGCTTCATGTTACCAGAAGCATTACGATCAACAATGAGATTCCTCAAATATGGGATTACTTTAATGGTGGCATTGCTTCTTTACCAAATACAGTAAATCAACATCAGCTAAAGAGTTGGTTTAAGGGCATGGGACTGTGGGGACACCAGGACACTCAGCAGCGTAAAGGAGCAACTTACTTATCATACTAGGGAAAACAGCAGGAGTGCCATTTGTAACACAATTTAATTGCATCTTATCACTGGAGGCATTAGATTAACAATAACACTGGTTAGACATGTCCCTAAGGTAACAGTGTGATCGCTTCATTTTACATGCACCCTTACATTAACAACAACAAAAGGTTTGTATAAGGACATGCGACAGTGGATGCATCAGCACAATGTACCTACAAGGAGGCATAAAGTGGTGATGCCGAGTTTGTTCATGCTATGTGAGGGCAACAAATCTAATCCTGGAGACCTTTTACTATGTGAGGGCAGCAAACCTAATCATGGAGACCTTGTACTATGTGAGGGCAACAAATCTAATCCTGGAGACCTTTTACTATGTGAGGGCAGCAAATCTAATCCTGGAGACATTTTACTATGTGAGGGCAACAAATCTGATCCTGAGACCTTTTACTATGTGAGGGCATCATTTCTAATCCTGGAGACATTTTACTATGTGAGGGCAACAAATCTAATCCTGGACATACTCTGTTGACTTGTCCACCAGCCGCCACTTTCCATCCTTTTTTCAACCAATAATAGATTTGTTCCTTATCCAGTTTGTTCCGCGTTTTCCCATTATTTCCCTTTTCAACCAAGAGACCGGTTGGGTATCCGGTCTCTACTACTTTCACCATATTATTTTATCTTTGAATCAAGTCCTAGATTCATGCTACAACTTTCCCCCCTTTCTTCATTGTTTGAACAAAGCCCTAGATTCGAATGCATGAAGTAGCTTTACATCTAATAATACTAAAAATTTAGGTGGCTTTGGAAGAGCTGATGGGAGTAGAAAAAGATGCACATGTAGACACGTGGGGAGCTGAGGCAGTAGAGCAAGGCCGCTTTCGAAGAACTTATACCCGAGGGTCGTCGGGATGTCGGCGGCGGCAGGTCGGATCTGCGGACAATACGGCAGGGAGGAAGAAGGGTCGGAGGACCTCCCGAGCCGACGCCGTGTCGGAGAGAACGGCACGGGCAGAGGATCGAGCCCCTCCGACAGCTGTGGGTTTCCTCCCTCACCGGCGATGACCGCGTGAACGATGCACCTAGTCCTCTATACACACCAGCCAAAGGGATCCGGCCGGATCTGTGACCAGCGGTGAGCAGAGAGAAAACATTGCTACCGATGTCTTGTTTATATCTGGAGAGGATGAGAGAATGAAGAGAGCAACCCTAGTAAAGCAAGCGCTCAGGTCCCTGCGTACATATATAGTGGAGTGATTATCTTTTTCTCTCCACAACAAGCGTTTCAATTTGTGTACGTGGCATTAAAGAAAAGAAACTCTCTATTTAAGGTGACTACCTGTACGACTCCTACTTGCTACTACTAGTAGTAGTATTGTTCACTTGTGCTCCCCGGCCCTCCATTCATTGAACAACCCCACGGGTGAATAAACATACAATACTAGTATTTATATAGAACGAACAAGCTCGAACTATTTTCGCGTAGTTAAAAGTTGAGGGCGGGGCTTTTCCCGGGCAGTACGTGTAATGCCCAGGATGGAATTATACCTCCTACGTGTCGAGGCACGACTTAAAGGCATAAGTCCATCCTAGAATGATCTCAAGTTTGGTAATCTTTGCACAACTCATGTAAAAGAGGGATAGTAAACTGAAAAATAGTTGGCTTACAATCGCCACGTCACAGAATAACAGTACAAGTCTCATACATCATACAATAAGATCACTACAACCCTCTAAGGGCAAAACCAAATGTCAAAGTACCAAACTCAGATAAATAAAACAACCACAGGCGGATCGAATCCTAGTAAGAGACTCCACTACTGATCGTCCGGGTAGCGCACGTAGTAACGACTACGCTCCTCGTCGTACTCCCAATCCAGCTCGGTGCCATCACCTGGATAGCTCACAGCTGGACCTGCATCTGGTGTGTGAAGTAACTGTGAGCCACAGAGGACTCAGCAATCCCGTTCCCGGGTAACAGAACTATTTAAGCCTTTAGGTGAGGAAAGGCTGAAGAAAGAAATGAGGTGAAGGAACAACAAAGAGTCTGCAGCAGCAACTAGCACTAACTTACGCAAGTGAGAGCGAGAAGAGAAGGCAACGCGAGAAGTGATCACGAAGTGATCCTAGCTACAAGCTCACAAACATAACCCCTCCGTGTTCAACTCCCGAATCCCTATTCGGAAATTGACAGTCACGGAACACACGCTGGTAGTGTATTAGTATCATTGTGTCAAGTTTTCTACAACCGGAATTAACAAGCTCCCATCTGCCACATAACCGCGGGCACGGCTTTCGAAAGTTCAAACCCTGCAGGGGTGTTCCAACTTGACCCATTACAAGCCCACGATCCGCGGAGTCGCAACTCCAAAGTGGGAAGGCCCGAGTATCCTCGGAATCCCGTGCTCAAGTTAAACCGAACTAAGGTAAGGCTAATCCAGCAAATCCTCCCGGCGTGTCGACACCCTGATAGTAGCCGCGCGTATCTAGGTCTCAGGACACGACCGGATGGGCGATTCTACGGGTGGATACCAAATACCTCGGGTTGCCCCAAGGCGGCCCCGCAGACTCCCCGTTTCGGACCAACACTCATGTGGAGCACTGGCCCGGGGTTGTTGATTAAGAAAGAGGGTTAATTACTCCCTATGCATGTTTAGTTTGTTATTAGGCAAATAGTACCAATGTTGGGATTTGCTGGAAAAGACTTAGCACTTAGCGGTTTATCGAGGGGGTCCCATACACCCCAACCGTGTTAGGAACGCATAATCAAGGAACATAAAACCGGCTTAAACGGATCCTAACGGCATGAGTGGAACAAAACACCAAGCAAAAGGCTTAGCCTTCCACCCTTGCCAATATATAGATGATTTCAATTAAAGCATTTATATAGTGTGATATAACCCAACCAAACTTCAACATGGAGCAAGCATCTTCACTTCACCTGCAACTAGCAACGCTATAAGAAGGGCTGAGCGAAGCGTACATAGCCAAGCAACGGTTTGCATAGGTAGGGTGGTTAACATGGCAATTGGTTACAAGTAGGAGGCTGACAAGAAGAACATGGGCATCGAGGCAAACTATAGATCGAGACTACTAGCAAATAGGCAAAGATAGTAATGTTATCGGGGTTCGGTCATCTTGCCTGCAGAGAAGACGTTCGGATCGAAAGAAGGGTCCTCGTGCTCAAACTCGTTGGAAACCTCGTGCTCAACCTCGTTGGAAAACTCGTGCTCAACCTCCGGCTCTAAACAAGACAAACACACCAATCACCAATCAACACGATGCAATGCGCACTCGAAAAACATGAATGCATGATGGATGCACTAAAGATGCACATGGAGCACGGAAAACATCACTCAAGAAAAACACCTCAAAACAAGATAACAACCTGATATTATTAATCTACACAGAAAAACACCCAAGTTTGATATAAGATTCGCTGAAATCGGAGTTACGGGCTAAAAGTTATGCCCGAAACAAGATTTCAGCGAAAACTGAAAATTACAGCAACATAGCATCTTGGGAGCTCAAAATAATTAAGCTCCAGCACCCAAAAAGCATGGCAAAGGACTTGAACATAAACTAGATATAATGTACAGCAACTAGGTCCAAAGTGCACCCCCAACGGAGTCACGGATCAACAGCAATGATCTTGGACATAATGAACTTTGAAATAAAATTCTGGCAGCAGAATTTTATTGAAAGTTTGGAGCAAAAGATAAGCATGCTACAGCACCTCAAATGGACATGTGAGGACATGGATGGAAAGACAACAATATATACTTCAAGGAACAATCAAAATCCACCCCAAAACTATCATGCTTTGTCCTACAACATCACACGAACATGGCATCGGAACGTTACAGATTTCAGACTTAGTGAAATTTCACTAAGTCCTAAAACAGCAACATCATCATAGCACACAAAAGAGCATGTTTAAGTCACCTCGAATCTAAACATGGCAAAGGGTAAGCACCTCATCAAAGTACATATGACGGTGATCCCGAAACACACAAGCATGCATCAATGTGGTGAACACACCGATTGCAACGAGCTCAACAAGATGGCATTTCATAACAAGTAAAAACACAACATGTGAACATGGCACTTTGCAACGATGATAACAAGGAAACAATACATCTACCATGCAACCTATCACACTCAACACGTAGTTCGTGACGAGACGAACACGTGGACATGTCATTTGCCTCGTTTGGACAAACGAGCTAGAAGATATCACATGTCAAAGGTGGCATGAAAATAACACATAACAGCAGTTTATATCATCATACACTCTTGCAACAGCAAAACAAGCACCTAGATGATCTCTAACATGCATGACTACAACAGGTAAAACGTAGAGGACATCTCCACGAACATCTGGACATGCTACACGCCCAAAACGGAGCACCACAGTAAAAGATACAGCAGTTCAAAGATTGCATCACAGATCAGGAAACAGGGACTAGGGGATAAAAGTCAACCTCTCCAGATCTGGATCTGGAGGAACAGTGCGGGCCGGCCTGATGAACAGTAGAGCGGCCCGATCTGGAAGGAACAGTGCGCGGCGGCGGCGGATCCGGCGCGCGGGGCGACTGGGCTGGCGCGGTGGCCCACTGGAGGCGCGGCGGCTGACGCGGGAGTGGGCCGGCGAGCGGGAGGCCCAGCGCGGCGCGCCTGGTGCCGCTGAGCGGAGGAGGTGGCGGCGACGGGACGGGCCCGCGGCCCAGAAGCGGAGGGGAGCGGCGGCTGACGAAGGCCCGTGGCCCGGCGCGGAGCGCCCGCGGGGCGGCGGCCTGGTGCGATGGCCCGGGAGGCGCTGGCGGGGATGTGGTCCCCGGGCCGGCGACGCGGTACGGCCCGGTGCGGCCGATCGAAACCTGGCCCGACCTGGCGACCCAGGCGGCTGCGGTACGGGAAGGGTGCGGTCGAGCGACCGAGCGCTCGCCTGGCGCGGCGGCGACTTGGCGTTGACCTCGAGGCTCGATTCCAGATCGGCCGGAGGGGCTGGTTTGCAACGAAAGGATCCTCGGGATCCTGGCAGATATTTTGGATCTGAGGAAGAAAAAGAAAAAAAAGAAAGTGGATCTAGAGGAGGAAGAAGAAGGAATAGGGAGGCCCAAAAAATAGACTAGGGGGGGTCTATAAGTAGCAGAATTTTAGGGTTTGGAGACTAGGGGTGTTTAGGAGCCCTCCGATCGGGATCCAACGGATCCGATCGCGGGGATGATTTAAAAGGCCCAGACGGAGATAAAAGAAAGCCACAGGGGTATCTCCGGGACACGAAGTGAAGGCACATCGGACCCACACGGACAACGGAGGGAAAAGTCAACGGAGTCCAAACGAGACGAGATTTGAGAGGCAGGTTGCACACAACAAAACAACAACACACAACACAACCTCGCGGCACACCGGTAACGAAAAACGCCCGAACAACAAAGTAGGCCTACGGGACGTCACGGACACGTGAGGGAGCTCCGGAACGCGAAACGAACAACGGAAAGAAACACACGAACCGGATGCAACCCACAACACAAATGCAATGCAATGCACATGTCTACATGATATGAATGAATGCCACACACTCACACAACAAAACGACAAAAGCCCGAAAGACAAAGAACCCGAAATGGAAATAGATGAAGGCGGAGATTTATTATATACCCAAAAGGGAAAGTATTACATCCGGGGCATTACAAACTCTCCTCTACTACAAAAAGATCTCGTCCCGAGATCTAGGACTGGAAAAAGGAAGGGTACTCGGAACGAAGATGATCTTCTCGTTCCCAGGTAGCTTCTCGGTCTGTGTGATGTGACCACTTGACTTTCAGAAACTTGATGGACTTGTTGCGAGTCTTGCGTTCGGTTTCTTCGAGAATTGCAACTGGATGCTCTCGGTAGGAAAGGTCTTGTTGAAGATCAATCTCCTCAAACGGAATCATGCGCTCAGGTGCCTTGAAGCATTTGCGAAGCTGAGACACATGGAAGACATCATGAACATTTGCAAAGTTGGAAGGGAGCTCGAGCTGATAGGCTAGATCGCCTCTTTTGCCAAGAATTTTGAAAGGCCCGACGTATCTAGGAGCAAGCTTTCCTTTGATACCGAACCTCTGGGTTCCTTTCATCGGAGAAACTCGGAGATAGACATGATCACCGATGTCGAAAGCCAAATCACGATGCTTTCCGTCATAGTAACTCTTCTGACGCGACTGAGCGGCCTTGAGATTCTCACGTATGACTTTGCACATTTCTTCGGCTTCGGAGATCAAATCATTGCCAAGAAGTTGGCGTTCACCTGTTTCAGACCAGTTGAGAGGGGTACGTCACTTTCTGCCATAGAGAATTTCAAACGGTGCTTTGCCTGCACTTGCTTGAAAGCTGTTGTTGTAAGAGAATTCGGCAAATGGAAGACAGTCTTCCCATTTCATGCCGAAGGAGATGACACAGGCTCTGAGCATATCTTCAAGGATCTGATTCACACGCTCGACTTGACCACTAGTCTGAGGGTGGAAGGCAGTGCTGAACCTGATCTTCGTGCCCATGGCGGACTGAAAGGAGTCCCAGAACCTTGATGTGAACAAGCTGCCACTGTCTGAGGATATCACTTGAGGAATGCCATGTAGGGACACAATTCTGGAAGTGTACAGCTCTGCAAGTTGAGCTGCATTGATTGATTCTTTGACTGGAAGAAAGTGAGCGACTTTGGTAAGCTTGTCAATCACCACAAAGATAGCATCATTGCCTCGCTTGGATTTAGGAAAGCCAGTGACGAAGTCCATTTCAATGTGGTCGAACTTCCACTCAGGAATAGGAAGAGGTTGGAGAAGACCGGCTGGACGTTGATGTTCTGCTTTCACTCTTCTGCATACATCACATTCATTCACGAATTGGGCAATTTCCCTTTTCATGCGTGTCCACCAGTAAGATTGCTTGAGGTCTTGATACATCTTGGAACTGCCAGGATGAATGGAAAGGAGAGAGTCATGAGCTTCTTCCATTATGAGCTTCCTGAGATCACCTTTGGGAACAACGAGTCTGTCCTCGAAGAACAAGGTATCTCTCTCATCAACACGGAAGCAGTTATATTTTGGAGTGCCCTTTGCAATGCCATGTTTCACCTTCTTCACCATGGTGTCACTGAGCTGGGCCTCACGGACTTGATCTTCCAAGGTAGGAGCAATTTGGAGATTTGCAAGAAAACCCTGCGGAACAACCTGAAGGTTAAGCTTCCTGAAAGCTTCACAAAGCTCAGGCTGGTGTGGCTTGATAAGAAGGCTGTTGCAATATGCCTTTCTGCTCAAAGCATCTGCAATCACATTCGCCTTGCCTGGAGTGTACTCAATGCTGGGGTTGTACTCTTGGATCATCTCGACCCAACGAGTCTGGCGGAGGTTCAGATGCGGCTGTGTGAAGATGTACTTCAAGCTCTTGTGATCAGTGAAGATGTCGACCTTTCTGCCCAACAACAGATGTCTCCACGTAATCAGAGCATGTACCACAGCTGCTAGCTCGAGATCATGTGTGGGATAGTTCTTCTCAGCTGGCTTTAGCTGACGTGAAGTGTATGCCACAATTCTCTTCTCTTGCATAAGCACACCACCAAGACCTTGAAGAGAAGCGTCACAGAACACTTCATAGGGCTTGGATTCATCAGGAGGAATCAGAACTGGAGCTGAGACAAGCTTCTCTTTGAGTGTTTTGAAAGCCACTTCACACTCGGGAGACCAAAAGTATTTGACATTCTTCTGAAGGAGGTTGGAAAGAGGCTTGACAATCTTGGAGAAGTTCTCCACAAACCTTCTGCAATAGCTGGCAAGACCCAGAAAACTGCGGAGCTGCTTGACGTTCTGAGGAGCTTCCCAGTTGACAATTGCTTCAACTTTCTCGGGATTAACCGCAATACCGTCAGCTGAGATGATGTGGCCCAGGTAGAGAACCTTATCGAGCCAAAACTCGCACTTTGAGAACTTGGCATAGAATTTATGCTCTCGGAGTCGATCAAGAACCAGACGCAAGTGCTTTTCGTGATCTTCTTCATTCTTGGAAAACACCAGAATATCATCCAGATACACTAGCACAAACTCGCCTGTATAGGGGTTGAAGATGTAATGCATCATCCTTGAAAAGGTAGGAGGAGCATTGGCGAGACCGAAGGACATGACGGTATACTCATATGAACCGTAGCTCATTCTGAAAGCCGTCTTGGGAATGTCTTCCTCGCGAATGCGAATTTGATGATAGCCCATTCGGAGGTCAAGCTTAGAGAACACTTTAGCTCCTTTGAGCTGCTCAAAGAGTTCGTTGATGTTGGGGAGCGGATACTTGTTCTTAATCGTCTTCTTGTTCAGTGGCCGGTAGTCAACACAGAGACGCTCCGTGCCATCTTTCTTCTTGACAAATAAGACACCACAGCCCCACGGAGATGTACTCGGTCTGATGAGACCCATACGCTCCTGTTCATCCAACTGTTTCTTCAATTCCTTCAATTCATCTGAAGAGAGCTTGTATGGACGCCGACAAACAGGTTCGGTGCCCGGCTCGAGTTCAATGACAAACTCCACCTGACGGTGTGGAGGCATGCCTGGAAGTTCTTCTGGAAAGACGTCTTGATATTCATTCACCACTGGAATTTGCTCTATGGCATTAATTTCACCCTTATCATTAAGAGAGAAAAGCCGAATAGTATTATCCCTGGAGGCGAAGATAATCACATCTTCATCAGAATGAGTCAATTTGACTTCCTTTTGAGCACAATCAATGTGAGCATCGTGCTGACAAAGCCAATCCATTCCGAGAATGAGGTCAATGTCAGAATGACCAAGAACCACCGGAGAAGCCAAAAATCGATAATCACCCATGCGAATAGAAACATCCGGAGCATATATACTGGAATGCATCAATCTACCCGGAGAAACAACTGATAACTCCCTTGGCAAACTTTTGATGCCCACATCATACTTGGATGCAAAAGGTTGAGACATGAAAGAGCATGATGCACCCGAATCAAATAACACTTTAGCTGGAAAAGAGTTCACTGGAAGGTTACCCAGAATGACATCAGAAGAAGCCTCTGCTTGTGCTGCATTCATCAGATTAACCCTTGCAGACTTTGGATCATGCTTGACAATAGCTGAACTCATAGGTGGTGGAGGAGGAAGACGCTTCGGATTCGGACATCTGTTGGCATAGTGACCTTTCTGAGTGCATTTGTTGCAAGTCACTTCTGAGAGAGGACGGAACTGAGAGCCACTGGACTTGGAGCCTTGAGACTGAAACTGCTTCTTCGACTGGTTTCTTGGGTTGGGTGGGTGGGAGAAACCACGACCACTAGAGTTCTTGTTGTTGGAGTTGTTGAAGTTGCTGGAGTTGTTGTATGGAGCTCGAATCATTGGAGGAGGAGGAAGCCAGAATTTCTGTTGTTTCGCAGCCAACTGAGACGATGAGGTAGAGTGAACAGCATCTCGAATTCTCTTCTTAGAAGCCTCCATCTTGAGCTGAGCTGCTTCTTGTTTCAAAGCCATATTATAGAACTTATCGAATTCGTCTGGCTCGAACAAAGTGAGAGCAAGCTGAAGTTCATCTTTGAGACCTCCACGGAACTGATAGATTTTGCTCTTTGCATCAGGTATGTCTTGCTTTGCATAATGAGCGAGGTTTTGGAACTTGACATTATACTGATAGACTGTCATGGAGCCCTGCTTGAGGTTGCGGAATTGCTCACGCATACCCTCAATAACACTTGTAGGAATGTGATGCGAGCGGAAATCCTTGCAGAAGTTCTCCCACGAGATCACTTGACCCGGCCTTGAGTCTTTGTACTGCTGCCACCAATCAGCTGCTTGATCTTTCAGTTGGAAGGCTGCAAACTTCACATAGTCATCTTCTTTCACGTTACTGCACTCAAAATGCTTCTTTATGTCGGTCAACCAATCCTCAGCATCAAGAGGGTCGACACAGTAACTGAAAGCTTTAGGATTGTTGGCCAAGAACTGGTTGAGGGTAGCATGGTGCTGCTGGAAGAAGTTGCCTTGGTTCATTGGAACACCCTGATTAGCTTGATTAGCTTGATTAGCTTGCATCATCTGCATCATCTGCATCATCAACTGAGTGTTCTGAGCAGTAGTCTGCATAATTGCTCTCCAAGCCTCAGGCGGAGGAGGAGGGGAAGGAGGATGCTCTGGGACCTCTTCCACCTCTGGGTTGGCATTCGGAACCTTTTTCGGAGCCATCCTGTAAGAGATGACCACGAATCAGCAATTGATTGACAAAGGAATAAGCTGAATCAATGGAATGAATTGCAACAAGTCTTCACAATAATCATTCGAACAATAAGAACGAATGAAATCATCCGAACAAGAAGAACGAATGAATTTCTCAGTTAATTGATAACATCAGTCTTCACGAGAAGCCACATAGGGATCAAAAGGATAAAATAATAAAACAACAAGGTACGGAAAGGAACAAACACAAGAGAGGAGTTTCGTTCTAACATCTTTGTGCTGAAAGCATATGAACGCGTTACGAAAAGGTTTTGCAATCCCCGGATCAGCATAGCCAAGGACCCTTTAAGATGCAACTCCTGATAGTAACCTCGGTCATATAACCTCTTTACTCAATGTCGAACCCCGAACTCACTAACCTGCATTCGTTGGAAGAATGCCTACGATCTACTGGATAAAACCCACCTATAGCTTTCCGAAAGATTCCAGTTATGCAATCAGGTGTTGGGGATACACGGGAAGCACCGCGCAATCAACTCTAACCTACATCCAGGTGTATCCATCCTTCAACACATAACCAGTCTTTCTCGGAAACTGTGTACCTCGGACCTTCGAAAAGCATCCACTATAACAAGCTATGGCAATACTCCCGAACTACCTCCCCAGTACTGGGTGATGTCGGGGTTATCTTGCCACTGGCCGTATAGGGGAGATTTTCGATGTCGGCCGTCTTAAGTATTTAGTACTGTCGCGATATGCTTGTTACAATGATACCCCGAAGCTCAACTCCTCGGTAACAGGAGGCATCAGGAACAATATCCTTGTCACAAGAACATCGAAACAATCCCAGAATACTCGCGGGATTCCTAAAAAAAAATTTTGTGCAAATTTTGAAGATAGGAGAGACAAGAGTAGACGTCAGGAGTCCTCACCAGAGAGAAAGGGGATGAGAAGCAAAGAAATCCTACTCTCCGATATAATATAGGACTCAAAAAGTTTTCAGTGTGTGCCTAGACTCAACCGTCAACGGTTCGATCAAACAGTGGGGGCTCCTAGGTCGGAGAAGGCTCTGAATACCAACTTGTAATGCCCAGGATGGAATTATACCTCCTACGCGTCGAGGCACGACTTAAAGGCATAAGTCCATCCTAGAATGATCTCAAGTTTGGTAATCTTTGCACAACTCATGTAAAAGAGGGATAGTAAACTGAAAAATAGTTGGCTTACAATCGCCACGTCACAGAATAACAATACAAGTCTCAAACATCATACAATAAGATCACTACAACCCTCTAAGGGCAAAACCAAATGTCAAAGTACCAAACTCAGATAAATAAAACAACCACAGGCGGATCGAATCCTAGTAAGAGACTCCACTACTGATCGTCCGGGTAGCGCACGTAGTAACGACTACGCTCCTCGTCGTACTCCCAATCCAGCTCGGTGCCATCACCTGGATAGCTCACAGCTGGACCTGCATCTGGTGTGTGAAGTAACTGTGAGCCACAGAGGACTCAGCAATCCCGTTCCCGGGTAACAGAACTATTTAAGCCTTTAGGTGAGGAAAGGCTGAAGAAAGAAATGAGGTGAAGGAACAACAAAGAGTCTGCAGCAGCAACTAGCACTAACTTACGCAAGTGAGAGCGAGAAGAGAAGGCAACGCGAGAAGTGATCACGAAGTGATCCTAGCTACAAGCTCACAAACATAACCCCTCCGTGTTCAACTCCCGAATCCCTATTCGGAAATTGACAGTCACGGAACACACGCTGGTAGTGTATTAGTATCATTGTGTCAAGTTTTCTACAACCGGAATTAACAAGCTCCCATCTGCCACATAACCGCGGGCACGGCTTTCGAAAGTTCAAACCCTGCAGGGGTGTTCCAACTTGACCCATTACAAGCCCACGATCCGCGGAGTCGCAACTCCAAAGTGGGAAGGCCCGAGTATCCTCGGAATCCCGTGCTCAAGTTAAACCGAACTAAGGTAAGGCTAATCCAGCAAATCCTCCCGGCGTGCCGACACCCTGATAGTAGCCGCGCGTATCTCGTCTCAGGCCACGACCGGATGGGTGATCCCACAGGTTTTTACCAAACCTTGAGTTTCCTCGAGGTGGCCCCGCGTAACCCCCGTTTCGGACCAACACTCATGTGGAGCACTGGCCCGGGGTTGTTGATTAAGAAAGAGGGTTAATTACTCCCTTATGCATGTTTAGTTTGTTATTAGGCAAATAGTACCAATGTTGGGATTTGCTGGAAAAGACTTAGCACATAGCGGTTTATCGAGGGGGTCCCATACACCCCAACCGTGTTAGGAACGCATAATCAAGGAACATAAAACCGGCTTATACGGATCCTAACGGCATGAGTGGAACAAAACACCAAGCAAAAGGCTTAGCCTTCCACCCTTGCCAATATATAGGTGATTTCAGTTAAAGCATTTATATAGTGTGATATAACCCAATCAAACTTCAACATGAAGCCAGCATCTTCACTTCACCTGCAACTAGCAACGCTATAAGAAGGCTGAGCGAAGCGTACTTAGCCAAGCAACGGTTTGCATAGGTAGGGTGGTTAAACATGGCAATTGGTTACAAGTAGGAGGCTGACAAGAAGAACATGGGCATCGAGGCAAAACTATAGATCGAGACTACTAGCAATAGGCAAAGATAGTAAAGTTATCGGGGTTCGGTCATCTTGCCTGAAGAGAAGACGTTCGGATCGAAAGAAGGGTCCTCGTGCTCAAACTCGTTGGAAACCTCGTGCTCAACCTCGTTGGAAAACTCGTGCTCAACTTCCGGGTCTAAACAAGACAAACACACCAAGCACCAATCAACACGATGCAATGCGCACTCGAAGAACATGGATGCATGATGGATGCACTAAAGATGCACATGGAGCACGTAAAACATCACTCAAGCAAAACACCTCAAAACAAGATAACAAGCTGATATTATTAATCTACACAGAAAAACACCCAAGTTTGATATAAGATTCGCTGAAATCGGAGTTACGGGCTAAAAGTTATGCCCGAAACAAGATTTGAGCGAAAACTGCAAATTACAGCAACATAGCATCTTGGGAGCTCAAAATAATTAATCTACAGCACCCAAAAAGCATGGCAAAGGACTTGAACATAAACTAGATATAAAGTACAGAAACTAGGTCCAAAGTGCACCCCCAACGGAGTCACGGATCAAAAGCAATGATCTTGGACATATTGAACTTTGAAATAAAATTCTGGCAGCAGAATTTTATTGAAAGTTTGGAGCAAAAGATAAACATGCTACAGCCACTCAAATGGACATGTGAGGACATGGATGGAAAGACAACAATATATACTTCATGGAACAATCAAAATCCACCCCAAAACTATCATGCTTTGTCCTACAACATCACACGAACATGGCATCGGAACGTTACAGATTTCAGACTTAGTGAAATTTCACTAAGTCCTAAAACAGCAACATCATCTTAACACACAAAAGAGCATGTTTAAGTCACATCTAAGCTAAACATGGCAAAGGGTAAGCACCTCATCAAAATACATATGAAGGTGATCCCGAAACACACAAGCATGCTTCATTGTGATGAACACACCGATTACAACGAGCTCAACAAGATGGCATTTCATAACAAGTGAAAACACAACATGTGAACATGGCATCTTGCAATGATGATAACAAGGAAACAATAAATCTACCATGCAACCTATCACACACAACACGTAGTTCGTGACGAGACGAACACGTGGACATGTCATTTGCATCGTTTGGACAAACGAGCTAAAAGATATCACATGTCAACGGTGGCACAAAAATAACACATAACAGCAGTTTATATCATGATGCCCTCTTGCAACAGCAAAACAAGTGTCGAGATGACATCTAACATGCATGACTACAACAGGTAAAACGTAGAGGGCATCTCCACGAACATCTGGACATGCTACACGCGCAAAACGGAGCAACAGGCACCAATCTAGAGCAGTTTGAAGATTGCATATCAGAACAGGAAAACAGGGGTTTAGGGAAAAAAAAACAACCTAGATCAGATCTGGAGAAACAGTGCGGGCCGGCCTGATGAACAGTAGAGCGGCCCGATCTGGAAGGAACAGTGCGCGGCGGCGGCGGATCCGGCGCGCGGGGCGACTGGGCTGGCGCGGCGGCTGACGCGGGAGTGGGCCGGCGAGCGGGAGGCCCAGCGCGGCGCGCCTGGTGCCGCTGAGCGGAGGAGGTGGCGGCGACGGGACGGGCCCGCGGCCCAGAAGCGGAGGGGAGCGGCGGCTGACGAAGGCCCGTGGCCCGGCGCGGAGCGCCCGCGGGGCGGCGGCCTGGTGCGATGGCCCGGGAGGCGCTGGCGGGGATGTGGTCCCCGGGCCGGCGACGCGGTACGGCCCGGTGCGGCCGATCGAAACCTGGCCCGACCTGGCGACCCAGGCGGCTGCGGTACGGGAAGGGTGCGGTCGAGCGACCGAGCGCTCGCCTGGCGCGGCGGCGACTTGGCGTTGACCTCGAGGCTCGATTCCAGATCGGCCGGAGGGGCTGGTTTGCAACGAAAGGATCCTCGGGATCCTGGCAGATATTTTGGATCTGAGGAAGAAAAAGAAAAAAAAGAAAGTGGATCTAGAGGAGGAAGAAGAAGGAATAGGGAGGCCCAAAAAATAGACTAGGGGGGGTCTATAAGTAGCAGAATTTTAGGGTTTGGAGACTAGGGGTGTTTAGGAGCCCTCCGATCGGGATCCAACGGATCCGATCGCGGGGATGATTTAAAAGGCCCAGACGGAGATAAAAGAAAGCCACAGGGGTATCTCCGGGACACGAAGTGAAGGCACATCGGACCCACACGGACAACGGAGGGAAAAGTCAACGGAGTCCAAACGAGACGAGATTTGAGAGGCAGGTTGCACACAACAAAACAACAACACACAACACAACCTCGCGGCACACCGGTAACGAAAAACGCCCGAACAACAAAGTAGGCCTACGGGACGTCACGGACACGTGAGGGAGCTCCGGAACGCGAAACGAACAACGGAAAGAAACACACGAACCGGATGCAACCCACAACACAAATGCAATGCAATGCACATGTCTACATGATATGAATGAATGCCACACACTCACACAACAAAACGACAAAAGCCCGAAAGACAAAGAACCCGAAATGGAAATAGATGAAGCCGGAGATTTATTATATACCCAAAAGGGAAAGTATTACATCCGGGGCATTACAGTACGCGCTGCAGTTTTCGCGTAGACGGTTTGAAAGAGAGGCGAGGAGGGTAAGGGAGTAGCGGATTCAACTTACTTACTGCTGGAAAGGTCGGGCTGTGCGATTTGACGGCGCGTTACTGTTTGGATCCATGTGTTAGAGTTAGTTTGGGTTAGTTTGAACTCAACTAACCCAAAAATATCCAAACATGAGGGTTAGTTTGGGTTACTGTTTGGATCCATGTGTTAGAGTTAGTTTGGGTTAGTTTGAACTCAATTAACCCAAAAATTCTAACCCACCCAAGAGGTGCTTATTTGGGTTAGTTCTTCTCAGGACACTAAAAACACATTTTTCTCTCGCTCTCCCCGCAGCAGATCCCTCCCCACTTCCTCGAAGCTTCTCTTCCTCTCCCTTCCTCCCTCTCGAACCGCCCATGAAGGCACCTCGCCGTATTCGCGCTCCATCTAACCCTGTCATCCAAACACCTCTTTCGCTAGAGTTACTTCAGGGTTAGTTCAGGATTAGAATCTAACTCTAACCTTTAACTAAGTTAGAGTATCCAAACAGGGCCAGGCGGTACAACCGGGGTGATGCCCCCCTTCCGTTCCGCACTCTAATCTGGTGCATGACACGTATTACGTCGACCCGGATGCTGCTGGCTGTCCCACATGTCGGCGAAGTAGTACGTAGTAGTAAGAAGAAGCAAAGAATCATGCGGTATAAGTCTTTCTAGAGATTCCAACAAGTGACTACACTGCGTGCAGTATCTCAAATCTCAAATCTCCCTTCCGGTTTATAGGGCTCAAATCTCAAATCTCATCAACCAAGGCATTTTGCGATTGGAGGAATGTATATCGTACTTTACAAAACTACCCTAATTAAACTCATGCATTAATTACGTAGTTCTCTCGTTTTCCTCTCCACCTTGGTCGCGGTGCACAATATTGACCACTCCTATATGACTAGCCGCTCTATCTACATGCAGGACATCAAAGCATCCGGGCCCACATGCCATCCACCAAATAACAGCGAGGTGCTACAGTCGAAACTCACCGGTCACCCCGGTGCGGCCGTCATGACCCGTCATATCACAAAACCCACACCTTTAACAGTAGTGGTAAAGTGGCCTCGAAGTTGGACTGGACGAAGCAACCATCATTTCACTGAAACGCTCGTTGAAGCCCTTTCTCCCCTTTCTTGAAGAAAACCTCACTCCAGGCTACTCACTTCTGCCATTTTTCTTCTGTACCGACGAAGGAAAGGTGGGCGAATCAATGATGCCGCTATATTTTCATTCCAAGATTCTTCCTTTTGCGAAGCATCGACCAATTCTCACAGCCTATTCTTTTCCCGTTTTCATTGCGATTGTGATTTCCTTTCGATTGCTTTTTGTTTGTCAGTTCATTGATGGATCCTGGAGCACTAGGGAAAGAGTTGCCGGCGGACAACCCATTGGAGACAGCGATCTCCAGGAAGTGAGCACCGACCAAGGAGTTGACCATGTTGGCGGGCGAACCCATGGAGACGAAGAATTCCAAGAAACAAGCACTGGCCAAAGAGTTGACGACGTTGGTGGACGAACTCCTCAAAGAAAGTCGGAAGAACAGCAAGGTCCCCACCGTGCCTACCTCAGAAACTCTGATGGCCACCTATGCAAGGCTCAAGGCCGAGTTTGAGGAGATAGTCGCCGTTGAGAATCAGTATTCCCCTGGCAAGATGATGGCCCCCATCGAGGACGAGGAGATGGCCCCCGGAGGGATGGGATCCCCTGGTGAGCTGCACAAGGTAAAAAATAATGGCTTATTACCGAAAGTTGTGGTTTTTGATTATTTGCAATGTGCTTGCTAATATGTTAGGGTTGTGCATGTGCCAGTGGACGTCCTTGATGATTCCGATGTCGCAGCCTGTCCCGTGGACAACGCCCCAGAGATCATTTTCGATGTCGCGGTCCGTCCTGTTGGCATCACCCCGGAGATCGATTCCGATGCCGCTGTCCATCCTGTGGACATTGCCCCAGAGATCGATTCCGATGTCGCGGTCAGTCCTGTGGACATCGCCCCAGAGATTGATTCCCATGCCGTTGTTCGTGCTGTGGTCATTGCCCGAGAGATCGATGACAAGAAATAGTTGGTCGCGCTAATCCTTCAGGGTAGTTTGCATTTCCCTATGTTTTATTACCAGAATGATGCGTGTTATCAAACCATCTTAGGGCTAGTGCACTATCTTGTGTGGGTGGTACTTGCTACTTTTGTTTGATAGTGAATCATGCGAACCCTCTCCGAGTTATGGAAACAGATGTATCCTCACCAGCTTTTGATGTAATATATGGCATGCTTAGATGTAAGTTTGAACTGTTTATCATATCAGCAGGGCTTATTTGATGATTCTTGGTGTTAGTAGGCTAGCTACTGTGCGAGCTATAGTACTTGCAAAACTCAACTTTGTACTACTAACTTTGAAACAGAGGGAGTGCAAATCCTAGGCGGGCTAGTTTGGCCTAGTGGGTTTTAGTGATATGACGTGGTACAGTGCCGTCCAGTCTTCGCATGTGGTAGTAGTACTGCGAGTAGAGTAACTTTGTGGAACCATCATGACTTCATCGAATTCCGCTTCTTCATGAAAACTGGACGACACTATACCACGTCATATCACTAAAACCCACCAGGGCAAACTAGCCCGCCTAGGATTTGTACTCCCTCCGTTTCAAAGTTAGTAGTACAAAGTTGACTCATCTACTTGGAAGTGGTGCGGACTCCCGCATGGCTCACCTCGCTAGTAGGCCTTTGGCCCAAAGCCCAACTAAAATTCTGAAATTCTCTTGGCCCATTCATGCACACATGTGAGTGGAGTGAGTGGCACTAAAGTTTAGTCCCACCACCGAAGTTGAGAGAGAGTTGCAACTCTTTATAAGGTTAGCTCTTCTACCACTTGTATGAGCATGCGAAGATGAGACCTAAACACACGCTCCTCCTCGCTCGCCACGCCTCGTCACGACGCGCCGCGGGTTGCGGGAATGAGCCGAGCCGAGGACAGAGCTGCACGTTGTCTATATTTTTGCTGCTCGGGAATAATTAATAAATCGTAATTAATGGACGCGTTAATTGCTCAGCCGTTTCCGATCCTTTTGGATCGTGGGGCTGTTACTTGGACGTGGGGTTTTCTCCATGACCTACCCGGCCCGCATTATATAGTCAGGCAGACGTCTACCCTAGTGGCCGCCACAACATATGGTTTCTCACCACCGTTCCAGATCATTGCGCCGCCACGCAAGTCTTCTCCATCCCTCCTTCTAGCGTGCACCGCGAGAAGGGACAATAGGCCTTCGGAACCCCGCCTCTTGTGATCCTATACGGGAGAGGGGCGATCGGGTTTTTGGATTGTTGGAAATATGAGCAAATTACTATGATATTTAATCCGAATAAATAGGAAATAAATCATGACAGCAGTAACACAGATTGTACTAAGCATGCTAACCAGCATAGCAGATGAACCGATCAAATCTAGGGCACATACTAAAAGCATGAATTCTACCTCTTCCTCAACGACATGGGCGACAACATGAACACCGGCGGTGCTGCTCCCGTTGCACTGTATGTGATTCTGTCCTTGTTCGAGGTCGTGGTAGAATTCATGCTTTTAGTATGTGCCCTAGATTTGATCGGTTCATCTGCTATGCTAGTTAGCATGCTTAGTACAATCTGTGTTACTGCTGTCATGATTTATTTCCTGTTTATTCGGATTAAATATCATAGTAATTTGCTCACATTTCCAACAGAACCATCATGACTTCGTTGAATTCCTCTTCTTCATGAAAACTGGACGGCACTGTACCACGTCATATCACTAAAACTCACTAGGGCAAACTAGCCTGCCTAGGATTTGTACTCCCTCCGTTTCAAAGTTAGTAGTACAAAGTTGACTCATCTACTTGGAAGCGATGCGGACTCCCGCATGGCCCACCTCACATTATAACCACATATTTCTTGGAGTCCGTGCACGGTGGGCAGGTGATCTCTTCTCCCCCCATCTCCCTCCTCTCAGCCGACGCCCGCCGAGCGATTAGATTTCGGCTATCAACAATTTATTCAATTGCAGTCCCACATGTCAGTGAAAATGCAAGACAACACGTGTCCCCTCTGCTGAGCAGCGTGCGAGCCGGACTGTCGGGGGTGCGACGTGAACGCGACGCGTACGAGTTGTAAGTGTGCCGCCTTTTCCTTTTGAACTTGCAAAGCATAACACTTTCGTGCGATCGATTGATAGAAATCTAGAACAAAATGATGAGGGCGGTGCTTTCCCGCGCATGAAAAGGAATATTGCCCAATTCGTAAACGAGTGTGATGTCTGCAGAAGAGTGAAGGCAGAGCATCAACGTCCAGCCAGACTCCTTCAACCTCTACCTATTCCCGAGTGGAAATTCGATCACATTGAGATGGATTTCGTCACCAGTTTTCTCAAGTCCAAGAGAGGAAATGATGCTATCTTTGTGGTGATTGACAAGCTAACTAAAGTGGCTCATTTTCTTCCAGTCAAAGAATCAATCAATGCAACTCAACTGGCAGAGCTGTACACCTCCAGAATTGTCTCTTTACATGGCATACCTCAAGTGATCTCCTCAGACCGTGGAAGCTTGTTCACTTCCAAGTTCTGGGATTCCTTTCAGTCAGCTATGGGCACCAAGATTCGCTTCAGCACAATGTTTCACCCTCAGACTAGTGGTCAAGTTGAAAGAGTGAACCAGATTCTCGAAGATATGCTCAGAGCTTGTGTAATCTCCTTCGGTTTGAAATGGGAGGATTGCCTTCCATTTGCCGAATTCTCCTACAACAACAGCTTCCAAGCAAGTGCAGACAAAGCTTCGTTTGAAATTCTCTATGGTAGGAAGTGTCGTACCCCTCTCAACTGGTCCGAGACTGGTGAACGTCAACTCCTTGGAAATGATTTGATCTCAGAAGCCGAAGAAATGTGCAAAGTCATACGTGAGAATCTCAAAGCCGCGCAATCGCGCCAAAAGAGCTACTATGACGGCAAGCATCGTGACTTGGCTTCCGAAATTGGTGATCATGTCTATATCCGTGTTTCTCCCATGAAGGGCACTCAGAGGTTTGGTATCAAGGGCAAGCTTGCTCCAAGATACGTGGGCCCTTTCAAGATTCTTGGCAAGAGAGGCGATCTAGCCTACCAACTCGAGCTTCCCTCCAACTTTGCAAATGTGCATGATGTGTTTCACGTGTCTCAACTCCGCAAGTGCTTCAAGACACCTGAACGCACCATTCCTTTCAAAGAGATTGATCTTCAGCAGGACTTGTCTTATCGTGAGCACCCCGTTGCTATCCTTGAAGAAACTGAGTGCAAGACCTGTAACAAGTCCATCAAATTCTTGAAAGTGAAGTGGTCACACCATACCGATCGAGAAGCTACATGGGAACGAGAAGATCTTCTCCGTTCCGAGTATCCCGCTTTCTTTCAGTCCTAGATCTCGAGACGAGATCTTTTTGTAGTGGAGGAGAGTTTGTAACGCCCCGGATGTAAAAAATCCATTTATGGCAATATATGCATCGTTGACTTCATCAATTCCATTCTGGGCTCCTTCTTCATTTCGGGTTTCTTCGTTTTTGTCTTGTGCATGTGTTGCATGTCACCATGTCATTTTAATTATGTGCATTGCATTGAATTAGTCCCACTTGCATCCGTGTGTAGTTGCATCGTCTCCATTCTCTCCATTGTCCGTTTCGAGCTCCGACACTCACACATGTGCCCGTGGCACCTCCGAGTCCTTCTTTTGCAAGTGGCCATAGAACATTCTCGGATTGAGGTGAGACTTGTCGTACGTTGTTGTTTTAGTACGTGGAGACCGCCTGTCAAGTTTCATCGTGTTTGGAGGTCGTTTGATACTCCAACGGTTAACCTCGTGGGCTAAAAGCTCCTCTTCCTTTTTGCCCAACACCCCTCCACAACAGCCCACTAACCCAGCACAACCACCCCCATCCTCTCGGTCGTCGGATCGTGATCGTGTGGGCGAAGACCGCACCTCATTTGGACACTCCTAGCTCCCTCTACCTATAAAAAGGCCCCATCCCCTCCATTTTCGGGCGAAACCCTAGTCCAACCTCCTCCTCGCGCCGCCGGACATGTCCGGACGCCACCGGACACGTCCGCCGGACGCGCCCGTCAAATACCGAGCTGCCAGCTGTCGCGCCTCCGCGTCTCCTCCCTCCTCCACCGCGCGGGCCCGCGGGGCCCGTAGCCGGCCCACCGGCCCGGCTCGTCCGCCGCCGCCAGCCCGCCCAGGCCGCGCCTCTGTGCCTCCTCCCGCCTCCTTCCGCCGGCGCGCATCCTCGCCGCAGGTCCCGGCCGCCTCCGCAAACGCCGCCTCCGGACACCCCAGGAGCTCCGCCGACCGCTCCGTCTCCACTCCGCCTCTGGCCGCCGGCCCCGCAAGCTTCTCCGCCGCCTCGCTTCGCCATGTCCGGATCCGGCAGCGCCGGCCAGATCCGGCCGGATCCCGCTCCGCCGCGCCCTCGTCGTACTGCCCCGCCGGCGTCCACCTCAGCGCCGTCGTCTCCATGCCATCGTCGTCGTCCGCTGGCTCGGGAGGAGCCAGCGCCGCGCCTCGTGGGCCGGCCCACCTCGCCCTCCAGCCACCTGATGGGTCGCAGCCCAATCCGCCCAGGCCCGCTTCCCTCCGCGTCAAGTCCAAGGGCCCACTAGGGTGAGCCACCTAACCCCCGCCCATGCGATGGATAGTAATGTTGCGTTCGTATGTTTTTTTCCCTAAGTCAAAAACTGCTAAGTCCCTGAGAAATGTAATTATGTTGCATACTTGTGGTGGCCATAACTTTGTGCATACTTATCCAAATTGTGTGTTTGATATGTCGAAATGTTCGTCTCATTGTGCTCTACATGTTAGCATAAGTTTCATGCATGATAGGGATCATCTAGAGATCTTAATCCTCGTGAAAAGAGTGCTTCGTGATGTAACTGTTTCAGCACTTGTTGTCTGTGTAAATTTGTTGGCATGTTCGTGAGCTAGTAACTTTGTATATGTTGGTCCGAATGGAGTGAATGATATGTCCAGATGTTCGTCTTGTGATGCTCTTCAAGATGGATGTATTTGCTTGCATGATAGGATGCATTATGCCATGTTTATCTCTGTTGCAAAAGTTCATTTGGCTAATAAGTTTCTGAACTTGTTATGAGATGATGTTTTGTCTTGCTTGTGTATATTAATCCACGTGTCATATGAGCTAGGTGTCAACATGAGTTTTGCTCATTGGTATGTGCTCTACATGATAGGTTCATTTTCATGCCATGGTATTGTCAGTGTATTTGGATCGACACCTATGGGATCACAAGAATCCCTACTACGGTTGTGGGGCGCGGGGTTGAGAGAAGAGCGGATCTAACAGCCAGGACACGGTTCCTTTACCTAGGTTTGGGCCGCAAAGATGCGTAAAACCCTACTCCTGCTTTGGTGGATTATATGTTTGTGTTCTTCAGCTAGTGAGGAGCTCCAAAAGAGTCGTGAGGAGTTCTAAAAAGCCGAATCCTCCTCCTGGTCGCCTCGAGCCTCCTTTTATAGGGAAAATGGGTCGCCACAGTGGCACACAGGAGGTGGAAAGGGTACAGTGATGCGAGGTTATCCCTCGCATTACAGGACAAGGCGCATTTAATGCGCTTAGCTTAGGTGTCCTCGCTTTATCGGGGATGGGGGGAGACATCCGTCTTGTCCGTCGCTGCCCCTCCTCGCGTCGACACGCGCCCTGGCCAGCAGTGCCTAAGGCGCCATGTAGGCAGACAAGCAGCTGAGGTGGCGCAACGGCGGGTTTCCACGAAGATCTGTGGGTTGCCACGCATGAGCCTGTCCAGCTGGTCGGGTTGGCAGCTGCGTGGGTCGGTGGAAACCCAGCTGGTGCGGGCCTGACGGTGGCCCGGCAGGTGTCCTCGGCAAGGGCCTTGCCGGGGCTCCGGCAAGGGTCCTGCCGTGGCGCCTGCTGTCATCCCCGGCAAGGTGCTTGCCGGGGGCCTTGTAGTTCTCCTTGGCTGGGATCCTGCCAAGGGTCGTCGTCTTCTTAACTTTTATCTGATCTTGGATGTCTTCACAAAGATCTGCATGCCACCATAGGGATATCTCCTGAATCCTCGCCCCATGGGGGCGGAGGACTCAAGGGTGATCCGCTCTGTAGGCGTGCGGCGAGCTGCCGCGACAAGGGTCTTGCCGGGGCTGCCAGAGCTGGCCCCGGCAAGGATCTTGCCGGGGAGAGCCGCTTCGTCCCTTTTCTCTTTGTGGTCTCGTTCTTGGCGTTGTTCTAGTCTCCATCAAGCTTCGATCTTACCCTAGCTCACCTCCCTTGCCATGCTTGGTGTGGTGGTGCCCGTGGCTCAGACTGCTCGTGCACAGTCATATGGGTACAAAAAGTGTACCCCTCTTTTTGTACACCGACAGGAGCCCCCGGGCCTGGGCCACACATAAGCGCGACACGTTGTTGGGCCAGGCCCGGAATGATGCGCGGGCAGGCGGGGTGGTTTTCACCGTGGTAAAATTTTCCGCGCACTGCGCCTTCCACGACCTGCGTGCGCGGCGCGGGGTGGAGGGGTGTGCGTGACGTGGGCGGCATGCGTGGGGCGGTTTCCGCAGGCATGCGTCACGCCGCAGTAAATGCGAAAGGAGGCGGCCCGCGCCTTCCCCATAAACGGGGGGAGGTGTGGAGGCGCGGCCCGCTTACTGGATGGGGCCGAGGCGCGGTCGTCTAGGCGTCCATTCCCCACGATCACGGGGTGGGGAGAGGTCGCGTCACCCGTCCCTTCGGTCCTGCACGTTCGCCACGTGCCTCCCATGTGTTCGAGGTGGCGAGCGGTGGAGGCGGGAAACCGAGCCGTCGCTGGTTGGGGCGGCGGGTCGGTCCCGGCCCCCCTCGCCTTCTGCGTCTTGATTGGCCGAGCGGGGCAGTCGAGCTCCAGCCCCGCCCCTTTATAAAGGGCGGAGGGGAGGGACGGCGCCCCGCACTCCTCTATCTTCTTTCTCCTCCAGCTTCTGCTCCTCTCTTCTGTCCGCCATGAAGAGAGAAAATCTCGGTTCCTCAACGGTGGCAGGGAGGGTCGCCGCTCGACAACGCGTCGCCCCTTCTCCTGCACCCGCAGTGGCCGAACCGGCCACGAGGGGAAGAGGGAGGGGGCGGGGCCGTGGGCGAGGCCGGGGTGCTCGGGGAAGAGGAGGACGGGGCGGCCTGCCGGCCTCGCCCCCGCCAGCAGCTCCTCCTCCAATGGAAGGTCATATTGGAGATGACCCTTGTGAGTTCTTCATTAGGATGCGGGGGTCGCCGCGCCGTTACCTTCGTCTCTCGACTCCATTTGCGCAGGAGATGGAGATAAATCCGCCGGAGTCACTGCGGCTGCACATGAGGGGTTGCCGGATCAGTGGCACGCGAGCCCGCGTCGACTTCCCTGCCCCTCATGTGATGTATCTTCGCCAAGGATGGAAAAGGTTCGCTCGCATCCACAGCCTGACAGATGGGCTCACCCTCCACTTCAAGTTGATGGAGGATGGCCACCTCTCCGTCAAGGTCTTCGGGCACCTCGGAACTCGCGCGAGGTGCTGCTTGGAGAGCTCCTCCGATGACGAAGACTCCTCCTCGAACGAGGGTGACGAGGAGGACAGTAGCAGCGATAACGAGGGTGGTGGACGGCAGGATGACAGGTCCGACTAGGTGTCGGGCGTCGCTCCTGGTGGCACTGGCGACCCCATCATCTGCGTCGCCGGCTCCTTGAACTTCTCGGGGCCGTCTCCTTGGCGGCTGGCGTAGGGAGGCTGCGGAAGAGGAAGAGGAAGAAGGCGGGCGACAAGGTCGTCATGTCTGAGTACACGGGCACCGACGCCTTCGACGCATACTGACGTCCTGCCGCCTCGTCTTCGAGTTCTGCCTCCGGCGCCGTCATTGAAGGAAATATGCCCTAGAGGCAAGAATAAAGATGTTATTTGTATTTCCTTGTATCATGATAAATGTCTTTTATTCATGCTAGAATTGTATTAACCGGAAACTTAGTACATGTGTGGATACATAGACAAAACAGTATGTCCCTAGTATGCCTCTACTAGACTAGCTCATTGATCAAAGATGGTTATGTTTCCTAACCATAGACATGAGTTGTCATTTGATCAACGGGATCACATCATTAGGAGAATGATGTGATGGACAAGACCCATCCGTTAGCATAGCACTATGATCGTTTAGTTTTACTGCTATTGCTTTCTTCATGACTTATACATGTTCCTATGACTATGAGATTATGCAACTCCCGAATACCGTAGGAACACCTTGTGTGCTATCAAACGTCACAACGTAACTGGGTGATCATAAAGATGCTCTACAGGTGTCTTCGAAAGTATTCGTGGTGTTGGCATAGATCAAGATTAGGATTTGTCACTCCGAGTGTCGGAGAGGTATCTCTGGGCCCTCTCGGTAACACACATCACAATAAGCCTTGCAAGCAAAAGACTAATGAGTTAGTCACGAGATGATGTGTTACGGAACGAGTAAAGAGACTTGCCAGTAACGAGATTGAACTAGGTATAGAGATACCGACGATCGAATCTCGGGCAAGTAACATACCGTTGACAAAAGGAACAACGTATGTTGTTATGCGGTTCTGACCGATAATAGATCTTCGTAGAATATGTAGGAGCCAATATGAACATCCAGGTTCCGCTATTGGTTATTGACCGGAGATGAGTCTCGGTCATGTCTACATAGTTCTCGAACCCGTAGGGTCCGCACGCTTAACGTTTGATGACGATCGGTATTATGAGTTTATGAGTATTGATGTACCGAAGGTAGTTCGGAGTCCCGGATGAGATCACGGACATGACGAGGAGTCTCGGAATGTCCGAGACATAAAGATTGATATATTGGACGACTATATTCGGACACCGGAAGTGTTCCGGGAAAGTTTCAGATTTATCGGGATTGCCAGAGGGGGTTACCAGAACCCCCTACGAGAGGGGATGGTCCATAGTGGGCCTAAAGGGAAAGAGAGAGCCAGCCCATAGGGCTGGCCGGCGCCCCCACCTAGGGTTCCTAGTTGGACTAGGATTGGGGGGGGGGGGCGCCACCTCTCCTATTCCTTTCCCTCTTCTTTCTTTTGGTAAATCCTACTAGGAATAGGATTGCAATCCTATTCCTAGTAGGACTCCTTCCCTAGCCGCACCAGGAGAAGTTGGCCGGCCTCCCTCCCTTGCTCCTTTATATACGGGGGCAGGGGGGCACCCGAAGACACACAAGTTGAATTGTTTTAGCCGTGTGCGGTGCCCCCCTCCACAGAAACACACCTCGGTCATACCGTCGCGGAGCTTAGGCGAAGCCCTGCACCGGTGAATACATCATATCCGTCACCACGCCGTCGTGCTGACGAAACTCTCCCATGAAGCTCAACTGGATCAAGAGCTCGTGGGACGTCATCAAGCTGAACGTGTGCTGAACGCGGAGGTGCCATACGTTCGGTGCTTGATCGGTTGGATCGCGAAGAAGTTCGACAACATCAACTGCGTCGCTTGACGCTTCCGCTCCCGGTCTACGAGGGTATGTAGACACGCTCTTCCCTCTCGTTGCTATACATCTGGTAGATAGATCTTGCGTGATCGTAGGAAAATTTTAAAATACTACGTTCCCCAACAGTGGCATCAGAGCCAGGTCTATGCGTATATGATATGCACGAGTAGAACACAATGAGTTGTGGGTGATACTAGTCATACTGCTTACCAGCTTGTCATACTTTGCTTCGGCGGTATTGTGAGATGAAGCGGCCCGGACCGACATTACGCGTACGCTTACGCGAGACTGGTTTCACCGTTACGAGCACTCGTTGCTTAAAGGTGACTGGCGGGTGTCTGTCTCTCTCACTTTAGCTGAATCAAGTGTGGCTACGCCCGGTCCTTGTGAAGGTTAAAACAGCACATACTTGACGAAACATCGTTGTGGTTTTGTATGCGTAGGTAAGAACGGTTCTTGCTAAAGCCCGTAGCAGCCACGTAAAACTTGCAACAACAAAGTAGAGGACGTCTAACTTGTTTTTGCAGGGCATGTTGTGATGTGATATGGTCAAGACATGATGAGTTATACGGTTTTGTATGAGATGATCATGTTTTGTAATGTTATCGGCAACTGGCAGGAGCCATATGGTTGTCGCTTTATTGTATGAAATGCAATCGCCATGTAATTGCTTTACTTTATCACTAAGCGGTAGCGATAGTCGTAGAAGCAATAGTTGGCGAGACGACAACGATGCTACGATGGAGATCAAGGTGTCGCGCCGGTGACGAAGGTGATCATGACGGTGCTTTGGAGATGGAGATCAAAAGCACAAGATGATGATGGCCATATCATGTCACATATTTTGATTGCATGTGATGTTTATCTTATTATGCTTCTTATTTTGCTTAGAACGACGGTAGCATTATAAGATGATCCCTTACTAAATTTCAAGGTATAAGTGTTCTCCCTGAGTATGCACCGTTGCCAAAGTTCGTCGTGCCGAGACACCACGTGATGATCGGGTGTGATAATCTCTACGTTCAAATACAACGGGTGTAAGCCAGTTTTGCACACGCAGAATACTCGGGTTAAACTTGACGAGCCTAGCATATGCAGATATGGCCTCGGAACACTGGAGACCGAAAGGTCGAGCGTGAATCATATAGTAGATATGATCAACATAAGATGTTCACCATTGAAACTACTCCATCTCACGTGATTATCGGACATGGTTTAGTTGATTTGGATCACGTGATCATTTAGATGACCGGAGGGATGTCTATCTAAGTGGGAGTTCTTTAATTAATATGATTAAATTGAACTTTAATTTATCATGAACTTAGTCCTTGTAGTATTAGCATATCTATGTTGTAGATCAATAGCTCACGATGTTGCTCCCCGTTTATTTTTATATGTTCCTAGAGAAAACTAAGTTGAAAGATGTTAGTAGCAATGATGCGGAATTGTTCCGTGATCTGAGGATTATCCTCATTGCTGCACAGAGAAATATGTCCTTGATGCACCGCTAGGTGACAGACCTATTGCAGGAGCAGATATAGACGTTATGAACGTTTTGACAAAAGCTCGGTACGATGACTACTTGATAGTTTAGTGCACCATGCTTTACGGCTTATAACCGGGACTTCAAAAACGTTTTGAAACGCCACGGAGCATATGAGATGTTCCAAGAGTTGAAATTAGTATTTCATACTCATGCCCGTGTCTAGAGGTATAATACTTCTGACAGTACTTTCCCTACAAGATGGAGGAGAATAGCTCAACCAGTGAGCATGTGCTCAGATTGTCTGGGTACTACAATTACTTGAATCAAGTGGGAGTTAATCTTCCAGATAAGAAAGTAATTGACAAAGTTCTCTAGTCACTATCACCAAGTTAGTAGAACTTCGTGATGAACTATAATATGCAAGGGATGACGAAGGTAATTCCCGAGCTCTTCGCAATGCTGAAATCGGCAAAGGTAGAAATCAAGAAAGAACATCAAGTGTTGATGGTTAATAAGACCACTTGTTTCAAGTAAAGGGCAAAGGGATAGAAGGGGAACTTCAAGAAGAATGACAAGCAAGTTGTCACTCCCATGAAGAAACCCAAAGCTAAACTCAAGCCTGAAACTAAGTGCTTTCACCGCAAAGGAAATGGTCACCGGAAGTGGAACTGCCCTAGATACTTGGCGGATAAGAAGGATGGCAAAGTGAACAAAGGTATATTTGATATACAGATTATTGATGTGTATTTTACTAGTGTTCATAGCAACCCCTCGGTATTTGATACTGGTTCAGTTGCTAAAGAGTAGTAACTCGAAGTGGGAGTTGCATAATGAACATAAACTAGTTAAAGGATGAAGTGACGATGTGTATTGGAAGCAGTTCCAAGATTGACATGATCATCATCGCACACTCCCTATACTTTCGGGATTAGTGTTGAACCTAAATAAGTGTTATTTGGTGTTTGTGTTGAGCATGAATATGATTTGATCATGTTTATTGCAATACGGTTATTCATGTAAGTTAGAGAATAATTGTTGTTCTGTTTACATGAATAAAACCTTCTATGGTAATACACCCAATGAAAATAGTTTGTTGGATCTCGATCGTGTGATACACATATTCATAATATTGAAGCCAAAAAATGCAAGGTTAATAATGATAGTGCAACTTATTTGTGGCACTGCCGTTTAGGTCATATTGGTGTAAAACGCATGAAGAAACTCCATAATGATGGACTTTTGGAATCACTTGATTATGAATCACTTGGTGCTTGCGAACCATGCCTCATGGGCAAGATGACTAAAACTCCGTTCTCCGGAACTATGGAGCGAGCAACAGATTTGTTGGAAATCATACATACTAATGTATGTGGACCAATGAGTGTTGATGCTCGCGGCGGGTATCGTTATTTTCTGACCTTCACTGATGATTTGAGCAGATATGGGTATATCTACTTAATGAAACACAAGTCTGAAACATTTGAAAAGTTCAAAGAATTTCAGAGTGAAGTAGAGAATCATCGTAACAAGAAAATAAAGTTTCTACGATCTGATCGTGGAGGTAAAATATTTGAGTTAGCGAGTTTGGCCTTCAGTAAAACAATGTGAAATAGTTTCACTACTCACGCCACCTGGAACACCACAGTGTAATGGTGTGTCCGAACGTCATAACCGTACTTTATTAGATATGGTGCGATCGATGATGTCTCTTACCGATCTACCACTATCACTTTTGGGGTTATGCATTAGAGACAGCTACATTCACGTTAAATAGGGCACCATCTAAATCCGTGGAGATGACACCGTATGAACTATGGTTTGACGAGAAACCTAAGCTGTCATTTCATTAAGTTTGGGACTGCGATGCTTATGTGAAAAAGTTTCAACCTGATAAGCTCGAACCCAAGTCGGAAAAATGTGTCTTCATAGGATACCCAAAAGAGACTGTTGGGTACACCTTCTATCACAGATCCGAAGGCAAAATATTCGTTACTAAGAACGGATCCTTTCTAGAAAAAGAGTTTCTCTCGAAAGAAGTGAGTGGGAGGAAAGTAGAACTTGATGAGGTAATTGTACCTTCTCCCGGATTGGAAAATAGTACATCGCAGGAAATTGTTCCAGTGATACCTACACCAATTAGTGAGGAAGTTAATGATAATGATCATGAAACTTCGGATCAAGTTTCTACTGAACGTCGTAGATCAACCAGAGTACGTTCCGCACCAGAGTGGTACGGCAACCCAGTTCTGGAAATCATGTTACTAGACCATGATGAACCTACGAACTATGAGGAAGCGATGATGAGCCCAGATTCCGCAAAATGGCTTGAAGCCATGAAATCTGAGATGGGATCCATGTATGAGAACAAAGTGTGGACTTTGGTTGACTTGCCCGATGATCGGCAAGCCATAAAAAACAAATGGATCTTCAAGAGGAAGACCGACGCAAACGGTAATATTACTGTTTACAAAGCTCGACTTGTTGCGAAAGGTTTTCGACAAGTTCAAGGAGTTGACTACGATGAGACTTTCTCACCTGTAGCGATGCTTAAGTCTGTCCGAATCATGTTAGCAATTGCCGCATTTTATGATTATGAAATCTGGCAAATGGATGTCAAAACTGCATTCCTAAATGGATATCTCCAAGAAGAGTTGTATATGATGCAACCAGAAGGTTTTGTCGATCCAAAAGATGCTAACAAAGTATGCAAACTCCAGCGATCCATCTATGCACTGGTGCAAGCATCTCGGAGTTGGAATATACGCTTTGATGAGGTGATCAAAGCATATGGTTTTATACAGACTTTTGGAGAAGCCTGTATTTACAAGAAAGTGAGTGGGAGCTCTGTAGCATTTCTAATATTATATGTAGATGACATATTGTTGATTGGAAATGATATAGAATTTCTGGATAGCATAAAAGGATACTTGAATAAAAGTTTTTCGATGAAAGACCTCGGAGAAGCTGCTTACATATTAGGCATCAAAATCTATAGAGATAGATCAAGACGCTTAATTGGACTTTCACAAAGCACATACCTTGATAAGATTTTGAAGAAGTTCAAAATGGATCAGTCAAAGAAAGGGTTCTTGCCTGTTTTACAAGGTATGAAGTTGAGTAAGACTCAATGCCCGACCACTGCAGAAAAATATAGAGAGAATGAAAGTCATTCCCTATGCCTCAGCCATAGGTTCTATAAAGTATGCCATGCTGTGTACAAAACACGTTGTGTACCTTGCCATGAGTTTGACAGGGAAGTACAATAGTGATCCAGGAGTAGATCACTGTACAGCGGTCAAAATTATCCTTAGTAATTGGATGACTAAGGAAATGTTTCTCGATTATGGAGGTGATAAAGAGTTCGTCGTAAAGGGTTACGCCGATGCAAGCTTTGACACTAAATCCAGATGACTTTAAGTATCAATCTGGATGCGTATTGAAAGTGGGAGCAATTAGCTAGAGTAGCTCCATGCAGAGCATTGTAGACATAGAAATTTGCGAAATACATAGGGATCTGTATGTGACATTCCCGTTGACTAAACTTCTCTCACAAGCAAAACATGATCACACCTTATTACTCTTGGGTATTAATCACATAGCGATGTGAACTAGATTATTGACTCTAGTCAACCCTTTGGGTATTGGTCACATGGAGATGTGAACTATGGGTGTTATTCACATAACGATGTGAACTATCGGTATTAAATCACATGGCGATGTGAGCTAGATTATTGACTCTAGTTCAAGTGGGAGACTGAAGAAAATATGCCCTAGAGGCAATAATAAAGATGTTATTTGTATTTCCTTGTATCATGATAAATGTCTTTTATTCATGCTAGAATTGTATTAACCGGAAACTTAGTACATGTGTGGATACATAGACAAAACAGTATGTCCCTAGTATGCCTCTACTAGACTAGCTCATTGATCAAAGATGGTTATGTTTCCTAACCATAGACATGAGTTGTCATTTGATCAACGGGATCACATCATTAGGAGAATGATGTGATGGACAAGACCCATCCGTTAGCATAGCACTATGATCGTTTAGTTTTACTGCTATTGCTTTCTTCATGACTTATACATGTTCCTATGACTATGAGATTATGCAACTCCCGAATACCGTAGGAACACCTTGTGTGCTATCAAACGTCACAACGTAACTGGGTGATCATAAAGATGCTCTACAGGTGTCTTCGAAAGTATTCGTGGTGTTGGCATAGATCAAGATTAGGATTTGTCACTCCGAGTGTCGGAGAGGTATCTCTGGGCCCTCTCGGTAACACACATCACAATAAGCCTTGCAAGCAAAAGACTAATGAGTTAGTCACGAGATGATGAGTTACGGAATGAGTAAAGAGACTTGCGAGTAATGAGATTGAACTAGGTATAGAGATACCGACGATCGAATCTCGGGCAAGTAACATACCGTTGACAAAAGGAACAACGTATGTTGTTATGCGGTTCTGACCGATAATAGATCTTCGTAGAATATGTAGGAGCCAATATGAACATCCAGGTTCCGCTATTGGTTATTGACCGGAGATGAGTCTCGGTCATGTCTACATAGTTCTCGAACCCGTAGGGTCCGCACGCTTAACGTTTGATGACGATCGGTATTATGAGTTTATGAGTATTGATGTACCGAAGGTAGTTCGGAGTCCCGGATGAGATCACGGACATGACGAGGAGTCTCGGAATGTCCGAGACATAAAGATTGATATATTGGACGACTATATTCGGACACCGGAAGTGTTTCGGGAAAGTTTCAGATTTATCGGGATTGCCGGAGGGGGTTACCGGAACCCCCTACGAGAGGGGATGGTCCATAGTGGGCCTAAAGGGAAAGAGAGAGCCAGCCCATAGGGCTGGCCGGCGCCCCCACCTAGGGTTCCTAGTTGGACTAGGATTGGGGGGGGGGGGGGCGCCACCTCTCCTATTCCTTTCCCTCTTCTTTCTTTTGGTGAATCCTACTAGGAATAGGATTGCAATCCTATTCCTAGTAGGACTCCTTCCCTAGCCGCACCAGGAGAAGTTGGCCGGCCTCCCTCCCTTGCTCCTTTATATACGGGGGCAGGGGGGCACCCAAAGACACACAAGTTGAATTGTTTTAGCCGTGTGTGGTGCCCCCTCCACAGAAACACACCTCGGTCATACCGTCGCGGAGCTTAGGCGAAGCCCTGCGCCGGTGAATACATCATATCCTTCACCACGCCGTCGTGCTGACGAAACTCTCCCGTGAAGCTCAACTGGATCAAGAGCTCGTGGGACGTCATCAAGCTGAACGTGTGCTGAACGCGGAGGTGCCGTACGTTCGGTGCTTGATCGGTTGGATCGCGAAGAAGTTCGACAACATCAACTGCGTCGCTTGACGCTTCCGCTCCCGGTCTACGAGGGTACGTAGACACGCTCTTCCCTCTCGTTGCTATACATCTGGTAGATAGATCTTGCGTGATCGTAGGAAAATTTTAAAATACTACGTTCCCCAACAGTCATCACCATCCAGCCCTGGGGAGGCCGTCGAGATGCCTTCTCGGTGTCTTCTGCCACCCGTAGCTCGCCTAGGCGCCCCTTTTGCCCTTCTCGTCTCCTTGACCTACCTCCTGAGGAGAGGGACAAGAAAGGCATTACGGGCATCTTATCTCTTTTTAGTCTGTAATCTTTCGGGCATCTGTTAAGTCTAAAACTTGTAATCCCCTTATTCATGTTTTTCATTCCCTATGGACTGTACCTGAATGGAATGTTTTTGATAAAAAAGGAATGTTTGCCGGGTCAATTGTTCGTAGGTAAAAACCCACAATAGGGAATAAATCCCTGATATCCTTAAGATAAACATTTTCTCGCCCGGCAACAGGCCCTGCCATTTCCCTACTTCGCTCGACCTTTCTCACGCCCTTGGCGAAGGCAGGGATGAAGCAGGCTCAGGCTCCTCGTTTTATCCTTCTGCTACCGCGACTACGACCAAACCTAGTCCCAGGAACGAGCCCTAGGGCCTAGAGTTATGGGAGCACGGTAGCCTAAGGAAAAGAACGAGGTTTCACATACCTCAGTCCATAATGGAATGCATGATAAGGGATAAAGGACTTATCTGAAGCTGCAGCCCCCGGCAACCCTGGTCTGCCGTGGGCGAATTCTTGCCCTTGCAGCCTCCGGCAACACTGGCTTGTCAGGGCCTAGGCACTGGTCTGTCCTTCTTTCCTTCCTCCAAGTGGCTTCGGCAAGGATGTCTACGCGTCCTGTGAACCAAAGAAGGCAGAGGAAAGACAAAGACTCGACCTCTAAGCTAGGGGTTAGCCGCTGCTAAGCACTATCAACCCTAACCAAGGACGAGACTCGACTCAGCATGCATGCTATAACTTAGGGTGCGAGCGCTTCATTTATTTATGCTCAAGGTCTGCGCCTGGCTTTGTACAAAGGGTTACATGCCTTGCCAGCAAGGCTTGTACAAAAGGGTGGCTTGCCGGGGGGGCCGGCAAGCCGCGCCTTATGGGTAAAACTTGCAAAGATGCTCGATGTTCCAGGAATTACTCACCGGAACGGCATCCTCGGTCTCCAGGCGGACAGCGCCAGGCCTGGTGACTCGTATTACCCGATAAGTGCCTTCCCACTTCGGTGTCAACTTGTTCGTATTCCTGGCCGATTGAACGCGCCGGAGAACAAGGTCGCCTTCCTCAAAGCTTCGGGCATGGACCTTGCGGCTCTGGTAGCGGCACAAGGCTTGCTGGTAGCACGCTGCTCTCACAGCCGCCCGAAGACGATCTTCCTCAAGGAGCATTGCGTCGTCTTGTCGCAATTGCTCTTGCTCAAGCTCATCATAAGAGAGCACTCGAGGTGACCCGTATATGAGTTCCGTGGGGAGAACTGCTTCTGCCCCGTATATCAGGGCAAAGGGCGCCTGGCCGGTGGCTCGATTTGGCGTCGTCCCGATCGACCAAAGAAACGCCGACAATTCATCAATCCAGCGCCTCCCGCTCTTGTGCAGCCTGTCAAAGGTCTTTGTCCTTAGTCCTCACAACACTTCAGCATTTTCCCTCTCATCTTGACCATTGCTTCGGGGGGTGAGCAACGGAAGCGAAACATACCTTGCTGCCGAGGTCTTGGGTATATTGCATGAAGGTGCGGCTTGTGAACTGTGTGCCGTTGTCGGTGATGATCCTGTTGGGTACACCAAAATGGCACAATAGTCCCTTGAAGAACTTGACGGCTGACTGAGCTGTGACCTTCCTTACTGCCTCCACCTCTGGCCACTTTGTGAACTTGTCGATTGCAACGTACAAGTACTCAAAGCCCCCGACGGCGCGGGGGAAAGGGCCCAGTATGTCGAGCCCCCAGACCGAGAAGGGCCAGGAGAGAGGAATGGTTTGAAGGGCTTGAGCTGGTTGATGAAGTTTCTTTGAATGGAATTGGCACGCTTCACACCTGGTGACCAGCGCCGCCGCATCCTGGAGGGCAGTGGGCCAGAAGAAGCCTTGCCGGAATGCCTTGCCGGCAAGGGCTCTCGACCCTATGTGGGATCCACATATGCCTCCATGTATCTCCGCCAACAGCTCGAGTCCTTCCTCTCGAGGGATGCACTTCAGTTTCACACCGTTCGGTCTCCTTCTGTACAGGACGTCATCGACAAACTGGTACATGGCAGACCGACGGGCTACTTTCTCCGCTTCTTCCTGCTCCTCAGGAAGTTCCCCAGTCCGAAGGAATCGGACGGTATGCTGCGCCCATGCTGGAGCCTGGGGCTCGACGGCGAGGACTAAAGGCATTTCCTTTGCCAAGGAAGTGGCCATCTCGACGACAAAAGCTTGATGCTCCGTCGGAATTAGCCCTCCGGTGGTGGGCTTAGTGTCCCCGGCAACATCCTTGCCGGCGGCTCCGGGGAGCTCGGCGGGGAAGTACTTGCCGGGACCTGACTTCCTCCTCTTGTTCTGCTCTATTGATGGATCAACGGATGGCTGAGAAAGCTGAAGCACAAAGGTACATAGTTCCACAGGTAGCTTGAGGGGAGCGCACTTTGACAGGTAATCGGCGATGTCGTTCTCCGCTCGGGGAACGTGCTCCGCCTGTATACCGTCAAAGCGCTCTTCCAACTTTCTCACTTCATCGACGTAGGCCTTCATCAACGGGCTCTGTTAATCCTTGTTGACTTGTTTGACGACAAGCTGCGAGTCGCCCCTGATAATGAGCTTCTTGATTCCGAGGTCCGCCGCGATCCTAAGACCAACAAGCAGCCCCTCGTACTCGGCAGTGTTGTTCATTGATACCTCCCTAGGGAAGTGCATCTGGACCACATACTTGAGGTGCTCTCCAGTGGGCGCGACCAGCAGTAAGCCAGCCCCGGCGCCCTGTAAGGAGAAAGCCCCATCAAAGTACATGATCCAGTTGCAACTCGCCTCTTTGCCGGGGAGAGCAGTTTCTTGGACTTCTTCATCAGGCGTTGCGGTCCATTCTGCGACGAACTCTGCCAGGACTCGGCTCTGAATTGTCGAGGTACTTTGAAACTCGAGGCCAAAGCAAGACAGCTCCAGTGCCCACTCTACAATCCTTCCCGTCGCGTCTGGATTGTGCAATATCCGTTGCAGAGGGAGGCGAGTGACGATAGTGATCTCGTGCGCCTGGAAGTAGTGACGCAGCTTCCTCGAGGCCATAAGAAGGCCGAAGAGAAAATTTTGCACACCGGAGTACCTTGATCTAGCCCCCTGCAAGAGGGAGCTAACAAAGTAGACCGGGTGCTGCATCATCTTCTTTTTCAGCTGCACTCCAACCGACTGTGTCGCTTCTGCACCAGTGGCACCAGGCTCTGTTGCTGTTATCACCTCATCATCAATTTCTCTCTACGCCACTAGTGCATCACTGACCACCTAGTTTGTTGTCGCTAAGTATAGCAGCAACGGTTCTTGTGGTCTAGGCGCAACCAGTATTGGTGTGGAGGAAAGATACCTCTTCAGATCTTGCAATGCTGCCTCGGCTTCCGGCATCCACTCCATTGGGCCCGCCTTTTTCAAAATCTTGAAAAAGGGGAGGGCGCACTCGGCAGACTTGGAAATGAATCTGCTCATGGCGGCAATGCAGCCAGCAAGCCGATGCACATCCTTGACCCGTTTGGGTGCTTCAATCTGCTCTATAGCTTTGATCTTGTCCGGATTGGCTTCTATCCCACGATGCGACACAAAGAACCCAAGAAGCTTGCCAGACGGAACGCCGAAGACGCACTTCTCAGGGTTTAGCTTGAGGTTGATCTTGCGCAGGTTCACAAATGTTTCTTGTAAATTCGGTACAAGGGTTGCCTTGTTCTTGGTTTTGACCACTATATCATCCATATAAGCCTCCATATTTCTATGGAGCTAGGGTTCAAAATCAATCTGGACTGCCCTTGCAAACGTCGAGCCAGCACTCTTCAACCCGAAAGGCATTCATACGAAACAGTACGTACCACATGGGGTGATGAATGCTGTCTTCTCTTCGTCTTCTCTTGCCATGAAGATCTGGTGGTAGCCGGAGTAGGCATCGAGGAATGGCAGCAGGTCACACCCTGCCGTGGAGTCAATAATCTGGTCTATGCGCGGCAACGGGAAGGGGTCCTTGGGACAAGCTTTATTGATATCCGTGTAATCAATACACAGCCTCCACTTCCCATTTGCCTTGCGCACTACCACTGGATTGGCCAACCACGTTGGGTGGAGCACTCCTCTCACCAAACCCGCAGCTTCCAGTTTCTGGATCTCCTCGGTGATGAACTCTTGCCGTTCCAAAGCTTGCTTCCTGACCTTCTGCTTGACGGGCCGCGCATGAGAACAAACAGCAAGGTGGTGCTCAATCACCTCCCTGGGAACACCGGGGATGTCGGATGCTTGCCAGGCAAACACGTCGACATTCGCCCGCAGGAAGGTGACGAGCGCGTCTTCCTATTTGTTGTCAAGGGCGGAGCTTATGGTAAAAGCCCCTCCCATGCCGTCCTCCTTGACAGAAACCGGGGTGTGGCCCTGGATCTCTTGTTTCTGCCGGTGGAGCCCTCTGGCACGTCCTCAATGGGAGCACGACACTCCGAAGAGGTGCGCTTGCCGGAGTGGGTGTCTGAGGTCTCGCCGGTCTTCTTCTTTCCGGTGGAGCTCTCAGGCACGTCCTCGACGGGAGCACAACACTCCGAAGAGGTGCGCTTGCCGGAGTGGGCGCCCGAGGTCTCGCCGGTCTTCTTCTTCTTCCCTCCCGGGGCTCCAGTGGCAGGAGCAAATGCCCCCGTAGCGGCAGTTGTTGCAACTGCTTGCTGGTACAATTGGTCGGTGCAAATCAGCGCATCTTTCTTATCGGAGGGGATGGTGATGATTGTCACGGGCCCTGGCATCTTCAGGGTGTTGTAGGCATAGTGTGATGCTGCCATGAACTTGGCCAGTGCTGGGCGGCCAAGGATCCCGTTGTAAGGCAGGGGGATCTTGGCAACATCGAACACAATCCTTTCTGTCCTGTAGTTCAGATCACTTCTAAAAGTCACGGGAAGCGTGACTTTCCCCTTCGGTTGACTCCTCCCTGGGCTGACCGCCTGAAACGTGCCCGTCTCCTCGAGGTCTCCATTAGGAACTTGCAGCTTCTCGATCACGGTGGGCGAAAGTAGGTTCAGACCGGCCCCACCATCGACTAGCATCTTCGTCACCTTCAGGTTGCGTATTGTCGGTGAAACCAACAATGGCAAGCACCCGACCGCAGTAGTGCGATCAGGGTGATCCTCGGCGTCAAAGATGATAGGTGTGCTGGACCATTTCAGCGGCTTTTGGGCACCGGACGATGGCTCTGCCGCAATAATCTCACACGCCCACTGTTTAAGCTGGCGGCGAGAAGCATGCAGCGAGGCGCCACCATCGACGCACATGGCGTCCGTAGCCTTCTGAAACTCTTGGCCGCCAGACTCGTCGTCCTCTTCGTGATCGTCGTCTTCAGGTCTTCTGTCGCGGCCCCGGGCGGGCCTTTCCTGCTGCTTCTCCTTGCCGCGACGGCCTGCTTGGTCGTCACGCTTCTTGCTGGATCCCTCAGCACCGTCTTGGCCCTTCTCCTTGTCCCGCCTCTCGTATTCAGCCCTTTGCTTCTCAGCAAGGAGCTCAACCTGGTGGCAGTCCTGGAGATCATGGCCCTTGGTGCGATGGATCTTGCAGTATCGCTTGCCGGAGTTTCCTGGCTTCTCGGCAGCCGCCAAGGCCCGGCAGGTGACACACCCGGCAATTTCCTTGCCAGGGTCACCCGCCTTGGTTTTCTTGGCGGAGCCGGTGTCATCAGATCCCTCGACGGCAAGCACGGCCTTCCCCTTGCGCTTCCTGTTATGGTTCCGGCCCTTCTTCGCTGGGGCGGCAGTATCCTCGTCTGAAGAGTCGGTTTCTGCACCGGCACCTTCGCCGAGGTACTTCCTTCCCTCTTCAGCCCGGGCACATCTGTCGGCAAGAACGTAGAGTTCCGCCACATCCTTCACCTTGGTCATCGCCAGTTCTTCGCGCATCTTGCGGTCGCGCACGTTTTGGTGGAACGCGCTGATGATGGTGGTAGGGTGAACATCGGGGATGTTGTACTATACCCGGCTGAATCTCTGTATGTACTTGCGCAGACTCTCGCCTTCCTTCTGGGGTATGACATGCAGGTCACTCGCTTGGCCATGGGCTTGGTGGCCTCCGGTAAAGGCATCAACAAACTCATGGCACAAGTCGGACCAGGAGGAAACATAGTCTACTGGCAAGTGCATCAACCACGACATGGCGTTAGGTTTAAGAGCCAACGGAAAGTAATTCGCAAGAACCTTATCGTCGCGGGCCCCGGCAGCTTGCATCGCGATGGTGTAGATGCTGAGGAACTCCGACGAGTGGGTCTTGCCATTGTACTTCTCGCCAATGTCAGGCTTGAAGGTGCGGTGAGAGGGCCACTGGAACTGCCGCAGCTCACGGGTGAAAGCTGGACAGCCTACCTTGTAGGGTAGACCTCTAGGGCTTTCTGGTGCTGGGCGGTCTGCAGCAGGCCCTGCTCGCCTGTCTGACTGGTGGCGCGTTCCGCGCCGACGCTCGATGGCGGACCGAGCGTCTTCATGAGCTCGCTCCTGAAGAACTTGACGCTGGTCGCCGTGGGTCCGTGGGTCGGACGAAGCTATGGAGATGGCGTCGCCCGCGACGTCTCGACGGGTCGACGCACGCGGCACCGGGCGAAGAGGAGGCGAATGCATCGTAGCCACGGCCCTGCCGGCTCTCCCGCCACCGGTGCGTGGGACCCCATCGGAGCGTCGGCCTGGGAGCTCCGCTGGGTTTAGGTCATCCCTGTTGGTGACCGCGACAAGGCTTCGGATGGTGGCTCTCCATTCGTCGAGTTTCCCCGTAACGGGAGGAAAGTCGAGGAGCAACTACGCGCGCGCCAAAGCTTCGGCTGGTGTCAACGGTATTGAAACCTGCATGGACCGTGACGCGCTTCGACCCCTGACTGTGTCAGGGGGAGCTCCATCACAATCCCGCGGTTGCCTAACGTCTCCACCAGCGCTTCGGCGGGCGGGCAGGTCTTCTACGTCCCGGGAGTGGCGCTCGGGGCCCTTCCCATGGCGACGTCCGGGATCTTCGGGGTGACGACGCCGTCCGTCGCGCACTGCTTGAGAAGAGCGCACTGTTGGCGCCGGCGTGGGAGTTCTGGAGGCCCTTGTGTCGCCTTCGGGTGATGTGGCCGCGACCTTGGAAGGCCCCGCGCCACCCGCGGAGGGTCGGGCTCCATCTTTGGAACTGGCGGTTTGTGGCCCGTTACCAGGCGCACAAACATCACCACCTCCCAAACTCCGGCTGTCGGGATGGCGTTGGTGTTCGCGAGCAGTGCCCCGAGTCCTTTCTGCGACTGGTCCGCTGCTCGCTCGTGTCGGGACGGGCTGTCCGGTTTCTGATTAGCCAACCGCCACCGTCGTCTTCTTCTTAGGCGCCATGACGATGCAGGAGCGTAAAACTAACCGCTAAAGCCGATTCTCACAACTGCGCCCCCTACCTGGCGCGCCAAAGATGTAGGTGTATTTGGATCGACACCTATGCGATCACAAGAATCCCTACTACGGTTGCGGGGCGCGGGGTTGAGAGAAGAGCGGATCTAACAGCCAGGACACGGTTCCTTTACCCAGGTTCATGCCGCAAAGATGCGTAAAACCCTACTCCTGCTTTGGTGGATTATATGTTTGTGTTCTTTAGCTAGTGAGGAGCTCCAAAAGAGTCGTGAGGAGTTCTAAAAAGCCGAATCCTCCTCCTGGTCGCCTCGGGCCTCCTTTTATAGGGAAAAGGGGTCGCCACAGTGGCACACAGGAGGTGGAAAGGGTACAGTGATGCGAGGTTATCCCTCGCATTATAGGACAAGGCGCATTTAATGCACTTAGCTTAGGTGTCCTCGCTTTATCGGGGATGGGGGGAGACGTCCGTCTTGTCCGTCGCCGCCCCTCCTCGCATCGACACGCGCCTTGGCCAGCAGTGCCTGAGGCGCCATGTAGGCAGACAAGCAGCTGAGGTGGCGCAACGGCGGGTTTCCACGAAGATCTGTGGGTTGCCACGCAGGAGCCTGTCCAGCTGGTCGGGTCAGCAGCTGTGTGGGTTGGTGGAAACCCAGTTGGTGCGGGCCTGACGGTGGCCCGACGGGTGTCCTCGACAAGGGCCTTGCCGGGGCTCCGGCAAGGGTCCTGCCGCGACGCTTGCTGTCATCCCCGGCAAGGTGCTTGCCGGGGGCCTTGTAGTTCTCCTTAGCTGGGATCCTGCCAAGGGTCATTGTCTTCTTAACTTGTATCTGATCTTGGATGTCTTCACAAAGATCTTCATGCCATCACGAGGATATCTCCCGAATCCTCGCCCCATGGGGGCGGAGGATTCAAGGGTGATCCGCTCCGTAGGCGTGGGGCGAGCTGCCGCGGCTGCCAGAGCTGGCCCCGGCAAGGATCTTGCCGGGGAGAGCCATTTCGTACCTTTGCTCTTTGTGGTGTCGTTCTTGGCGTTGTTCCAGTCTCCATCAAGCTTCGATCTTACCCTGGCTCACCTCCCTTGCCATGCTTGGTGTGGTGGTGCCCGTGGCTCAGACTGCTCGTGCACAGTTATAGGGGTACAAAAAGTGTACCCCTCTTTTTGTACACCGACAGGTATATCTTGAGATGATTGCAACAAGCTTGTTAACATGTCATCATGATGTTAAATTTCTGCTAAGTGTGAATCTATTAATTTTTATGCCATGTTTCCATGATGCCACCGTCATTGTTGTGCATGTTTAGAGTTGTCCAGTGGGTGTTCCTTGATGTATATGTTATGCTATAGCTATCCATGCTCTTGTTTGCCATGATGAGTTGCTGTAGCTTGTTGTTTTAATGCTCTCAAGTTGCTATAAAATGATTCTGTCAGCATGTTATCAACAAGTTCAGTTTTGCCATGTGAATAGCTAGTGTTCTATGCATCCTATGGCCATGTTCTTGCTTTGAGTAGCTTCACAAACATGTCTTCTTGATGTTGGTTATATTCACATGCCATGCTATGCTTTGGGTTGAGTTGCACAAGCTTGCAAACATGCCTACTTGTTGTAATTGTTGCCATGCCCATTTTTTCACTAAGTCTGGATAAACTTTTGCACTTTTGCCATGCTGTTTGTGACATGTTCCAGTATGTTGTAGAAGTAGCCATGTGGTTATTCTTGAAGAGCATGCTATGTATGTTATTGCCATGCCTTTTGCTTGCTTGTTGGAATGTTGTAGCATACTTAAACTTGCTCACTTAGTGGTCAACTTGCTGTTTTTGGCAGATTGCATCGTATAGTGTTTTTCTTGCCATTTGCAAACCGTGCATCCATTTTCCATGATCTTTATATCATTTTCGACCAAAATCTTCTCATCTATCCAGTGGCTTGCTTGGTTACCCAAGATGAGGCCATTTCCATCACCTTCTCCTTAGGCTCGAGAGCATCCTTATGCATACGCACATCATACTTGCATTCCATGGCATGTCTTGCATCATGTTGATTGTGCATTGCACCGTGTTTGATATTGTGCTGTTGTTGTGCTTTTGTGTTGGGTAGAGCCGGGAGCCAATACCGAATTCGAGGATCTTGTCGAGACTGAGTTCGAGGAGCCGTCTTACCATCCCACCGACGACTTACCAGGCAAGATGACTGTTCCCCGATATCACCCCTATCTTTGCCCATGCTAGTCTCGTTCTTTAGCCATGCCTTGATGCCTGTTCCTGTTTGTCAGCCTCCTATTGTTGCCATGAAACACTCTAACCGCCTTCCTAGCAAACCGTTGATTGGTTAAGTATGCTTTTGCTCAGCCCCTCTTATAGCGTTGCTAGCTGCAGGTGAAGTTTGAAGATTTCTCCATGATGAACTTGTTTATTGGGATAACACAATATATATATCTATGTTAATCAATGCACATATATATTGGCAATGGGTGGAAGGCTTGGCCTTCTGCTTGGTGTTTTGTTCCACTCATGCCACCTTAGGACCCGATAAACCGGTGTTATGTTCCTTGATTTTGCGTTCCTAACACGGTTGGGGTTTATGGGCCTCCCTTGATAATTCGCACTGCTTAAAGCTTTTCCAGCAAGGCCCAACATTGGTTCTACATTTGCCCAACAACTAAAAACTTGCATCGGGAGTTATAAACCCGAGGTCTTAATCCACCCCCCGGGCCAGTGCTCCTCATGAGTGTTGGTCCAAACTAGAGCACTGTGCGGGTCCGCCCCTTGGCAACTTGGGGTATTTTGGCACCTGTACGCTTTGCTCATCCGGTCGTGGCCCGACACGAGATATGCGCGGCTACTATCAGGGTGTCGGCACGCCGGGAGGTCTTGCTGGATTAGTTTTACCTTTGTCAAAATATCTTGAGCACGGGATTCCGAGAATACCCGGGTCTTCCCACTTTGGAGTTGCGACTCCGCAGATCGTGAGCTTGTGATGGGCTAAGTTGGGGCACCCCTGCAGGGGTTTGAACTTTCGAAAGCCGTGCCCATGGTTATGTGGCAGATGGGAATTTGTTAATATCTGGTTGTAGGTAACTTGACACCATATCCTTAAGAATACACTACATGTGTGAGTAACCGTGATGGTCTCTTTCCGAAGGGCTTCGGGAAGTGAACACGGTGGGGTTATGTTTGACCGGAGTAGCTAGGATCACTTCTTGATCAACTTGGCGACCGTTGGCACTTGTTCTCTTCTCGCTCTAAACTCGTAAGCTAGATGCTTAGTGCTTACGACAGACATTTGTAAAGCCTTTCCACACCTAAGGTTTTGGTAGTTTTGATACCCGGGAACGGGATTGCTCTGTCCTCGTGGCGCACAGATTCAACACACACCAGATGCAGGTACCGCTGAGAATAATGCAGGAGATGGATCAGAACTTCACTGGGAGTTCGATGAAGAGCGTGGTCGTTACTATGTTTCGTATCCCGACGATCAGTAGTGGTTCTTACTAGGAGGATCCGCGCTTGCGTTTATGGTATCTTTCTCGTTTGGATTTTGTCCGTTGTCGGACCCTGTGTTATTTGGATGAACGTATGCTATTGTATTCATTCTGTGTGACGTGGCGAGTGTAAGCCAACTATCTTTTACTATTTCATTCCTGAACTTTTACATGAGATGTGCAAAGATACCATACTTGAGATCATTCTAGAATGCGCTTATGTCTTTAAGTCCCGCCTCGACACGTAGGAGACATAGTCACATCCTGGGCATTACAGTTAGGCGGGCTAGTTTGAGTGATATGACGTGCTACAATGCCGTCCACTTGCTCCATTTTTATGTAAGCAAGAGTCTACACTCTTACGTGGGAGGAGTGCGAAACACGACGGATCTGATTTTGATCGAGGGATAACTGTTCCCTGTGAAATAATGGAGCACTGTTAGCGATTATAACATGATAGTTAGGGCATCTCTAGCGTTGGCCCTCAAATTTACACCGACATCTGTCCGAGGACACTGATGGATGCCATCCAATGCTGCCCGCATACCTTTCGACAACTATATGAACTAACTGGACGAAATTCGTGCAAACAAAGCAAATTTCAAATTGACTGGATGAAATTCATTACATTTCGAGAACTTTTCCTAAAAATTGGACGAAATTCATTAAATATTTCGCACAAACCATACTAAAACCTACTGTAAACCTAATCTAAATGATCGCCGGGCCCCGACCACCATGTCCGACCATGAACCCGAGAAAGCCGGCCATTGCCTTTGCCTCCTCCTTACCCGCCTCGATAACCTCCTCCTCTGGAGCACGAGGTTATGCAGATTTCTGCCTCCACATCGCCGTCAAGCGGCTAATCGGCCGTCGATTTTTATCCCACCAAGCTTGGCGTCGACTGAGTGGAGGAGCGGTGGCGACCTACCGTGTACTACTCTTCCTCGATGCCGGTTGCGCCCGCGCACGCGCGCCGGCTTCGTGGTCGTGGCGGC